>OU911092.1:4800000-6000000 GCA_918358865.1 Melinaea marsaeus rileyi
CTCTTCTCCACTTTTGAACGTAATGATGTTTCAATGATTGAAGTATTAGTTAGTTATTTCTGAATAGAAACTAAAAATAACATTTGGCAAGAGTATAATAGTACAACCATGTTTTTTACTCGCCCCCAATGAGGTTTGAATAAGACGAAGATTTAAAATAGAAAATGGTAATTATAACGATTTAAGTTTTTTCATCGCACTTCATTCGGTCTGCTGCGTCTCTGAAGGCATCAAAATATTAAATAATGTATATATAAAATATTATATCTTCAGTGATTTATATGAATAATTGTGTACGGACAGACATAATGATAATCTAGCCAGTAATGTGGCTAGATTCATTTGAGATAGGTGAATGCTCTACTTGGGTTGAAGGCCAAACATTTTTGCTGGACGGTTTTTATTTGTTAGTGCCCACTTGTTATTCGTACAATGGGCGACACGTGATGAACGGTGCAGAGCTCTTAATACATACACATAAAGATCACAATTAATTTATATATTTAGTACGTGATACGCTGTATTTGATAGGTTTTCGACCTTACGAAAAAAAATCTAAAGGCTAACTACGACTTAAATGTTGAAATCAAGATGTAAGATCTAAACAATGAGTTCGTGTTTCATCTCGGTTTAAATACCTTTATATATTACGGAACTGGATGCTGGCATTGGACTATTTTATTTTGTTTAACGGAAATTATTTTTATGAGTTTGTTACTTTTTGCGTTTTCATCGTCTTCGAGTAAAAACTTGTTGTATTTAATTTAAAAATTGACAATATTATATCCATTTCGTAAGAAGTAACTTTTTGTACTGTATTTGTTGTGCTTCTTTGATATTATAGTTTGAGGATAACCTTATCTAACCCCTTTTTTATGTGGATGTTTTATTTTTAAGCTATTATTTAGTATCGTAAATGTATATCTTGTTTGTTTATTCTTCTCTCTGCACTCCGATCGGTCATCTCAATTGAAGATTCAATTCTTCCATAGTTTCATGTAGTTCGTATTTAATAAAATCTCAATTCCAAGTCCGTATTGCTCAGTTTAAAGGCTAGTCAATGAAATATAATGAATGAATTTGAATGTAACTTAGTATGCGCCGCGTCTAGAGACGGTCCCATTGTGAGTCGTATGCGTTTTGGACATGGAATTATAATTAGCTAACAATTCACCATGATTTGACACCTTTATATAATATTAAAAAACTCAACTAAAATCAACTGAACAACTTTAATGTGTACTAAGATTCATGTATATCTAGATGATATTATACCTTCATATTGAAGTACTCACTCTCTTGAGTGAGTAATAAAGTAAATATTGCAGTTACTATTAACCAAGGCGCATGTTTTTAAATTAAAACTAATGCGAATCTTAATTTGAGGTCACCGTCCTGAACATGGCTACCTCTATACCATAATGTCTTTCATTTAATACGACATTAGGAAATGTGATCGTAAAAGGCTCGGTGTAACCACGACCCGTGTGAAGTAGGCCTAATTGGTATGGATCAGGTCGATGGATATGGTTTTGGCGTGAACCATTTATGGATGACGATGACTTATATACTTGATTACAATCATTACATGTAATTGAGGTATTGTAATGTATCGATATAATTTGATATATAGTGTGTTAGAATTTGTTATTGCATGTGTAAGTGTATTTAATTATCAGTATACGGATGTTTGCAACAGGTTTGTGAGTTAGTTAGTAAGTACATGTAAAAGATGTGCTGTCACGATGTGGTGACCTGGAGCCCTTTGTAGGGCTATACTTAGTAGTCCTAATACTTGATGAGATTGAAGTTATAATCCACAAGTCTTCAAAATACTGTGAAACTTGTATTCGTCGAAGGACTGCTCTGTAGCTAAAACTTGTCGACTTCTCCGTCGTGATTGTGACAATACTAATATTAACATACATGTCGCCGAATGGAACAATGAAATTGGATTTTCAACGGAGCCGCCTTAAGATCAGAAGCCTTTGATGTGCGAGACTTCGCGGCCCTGCTGCCACCGCTGGGTTGTATTAATCAAATATTTGTTATTTTAACTCTGCCTACACAAACAGGGTTAGTTGTAATACCACTTTGGAACTAATATAAATATTTAACTCCATTTCTCCTACATTTTGAATTATTAACTTTTAATAATTAAAAAGTAATTTGGAAAGTAATAAGTAACATAATAGTTTTAAATAAAAACTAAATAAAAATACGTTAAATAGCACTTCCGATTGGAACCAAGAGTCGGCTAGCAGCATTGCCGGTTTGATGATGTCTACTTAGTAATATTTCTTTATCTGTTAACAACTAAAAAGTAATTTACATTTAAATATCTAATAATTAACATACATTTTTAATTAACATAAGATTTAAACTATACGGATAGATTCTTTTTAAAATCGTATCCCTCTGTATGTTCGTGTATCACGTAGATATATGTATATATATATATCTTATTGAAACGGTTGTTTTCATAGAAAAATATATATTCTATAACAGGTTATCGTATACCTTAAACTAAATCCAACGATTAAAAGTTGAGCAATTAGTGAAAAACTATTTCCTCTAGGTCACATGACGGATAACGTAAGAAAAACGCGGTTTACGCAAATGTAATTAGTTTCCCTGTAATTTCTCAGATGGCGTTAGAGTTAAAAATAGATCGCGCTATCGTTGTTCCGTGCTATTCTCTTTAGTATTTTAACAAAATATTCCAATTTTAAATTTAATAAATTCAGCCTTGTGTTATATGTGTCGGATTTTAGGAATTGTTTTTGTTCTCCTTTTTGATCTTTCATTTTGATATTTGTTTTCGTATAACTTGATGGGACTTTTAATAATAGTAATATTAAAATCCACAACAGTAACTTACGTGGTAAATTAAATATTTAAAAGAAAAAGTGTAACGATTTTACTGTTGGAGAGAATGAATTAACGATTTTAATGATATCAGTATTACATTTTGATGTCCATATAAGCGTAATCGCAGATTCCGATTTTTCGTTAATTAAACCCAAAAGGGTCAGACAGTTATACGGTACATACAGTTTATAAACACACCAAGCTCGATTCGAATCATCAAAAAACGGACGAAGAAAATCCGAAACGAATTCGAATACCAATGTCGGAACCAGTGTGTAAGCGCCAAAGTTTTTTCATTCTAAATTCAAAAACAAATTGAATATAAGGCAACGGTTCTCAACATTAAATCAATAAGTACATCACATCATGACTTATTAATAACATAAAAAGTTGAGCCCGATGTTATTGTACCATGCGGATCATAGGATCTCAAACTACCGTTTTTTTTAACGGCATTGACAAATATAAGGTTGGTTATACATTCTGGATTGAGAAGTGAAAAATATTAATATTCGTATTTTAATATTTGATCCATTAATTCTATACAATATTCGGTTTATTTTCCACTTTGATGTAGTATTTCAATAATACATTATACCTGTAAGAGTGATGTGAACCTTATTTTAATTTTTTCTCTTCTATTCCTCCCTAATTTATAATTATACCTGAGAGATTCATAGATTAAATGGCAATTTTGCAAGGTAGCTTTTTGTCTAATTTTTTTTTCCGCTGTCACTAAATCATGCGTCTTGTATGACATTTTAACTCTTAGCATCTGAAGATTACAATTCAGCTATGAACATGTCCTAATAATTTATAACGCAAGAATGTTCAATATAGTGCTATTCAATCACAAGTGATGATATTTTATACATAATTTTATTATTTATATAGATAAGAAAATTTATAATACCGATGTCATAAATGGAAGTATTGCCAGTAACTCCTTGATATATTTAAAGATTTTAATATTCATGTGAATCGTAAATGAGCACCAACCTTTATAAAGCTTAGCGTACACGATAATCAGCGGTCAATCGCACTTTAGCACCGACAGCCGGACATTAGCATTACGTTTTTTATTAATATGTAAGTGTCTTTGATCGGTCTCGAGAGGCCCTATTTTAATGATTGCTTTTTTATTGAGCTGTTATATTTTAATTACGTCGGTGGTACAAACATTATTTACAAAAAATTCTTTCGAAATATTTACAAATTTTCTATGTTTAAAGATAATATTATTTAATTTTTTTATTTCGCTAGCCTATAAATAGCTAACTTCGTCGATTTTTGTGGCTAAAACGTCAGCTTAAATAGTAAAGCGACTGAAAAGGTTCTTGATGGTCGCAGGTTCAAATCCTACCCGGCTTGATAAAATTTTAATATAAAAAACAAAATATATTTGTAATATAAGATTCATCTAATCATGGCAGCCATTGCGCACGATGCACAATCGAAGATGTATCTAATTTATACCTAAATATTCTCGGCCGGACATAAGTTGAAGGGCACCACTGAATGCTCGTGGCTTCCTGTCGCAGAATTGGACATCCTGGCCAGTGACGTCACACAGACTCCGTGGTTTGAATGGGACTGCCTGCTAAAGGATGTTAGACTGTTGACCTTAAGGTATTATGTTTATTTATAAGATGTGTCATTCAGAAATCATAATTCTAATTGCATTTTATATAATATTATTATGTATTATGTAAAATTGGGAAGCAGTTATTCAGTAATGCTTACTCTCGCTGATAATTTAAATATTTTTTTTGTTTGCAATTATCGTCACTGTTGGGCCAATTTGCACCAATATTTGTCGATCATAGAATGTTCATGAAAATTACATTAATTTTCAAGAAAATGGCGCATCTACGGACAGTCCTGATGCTATTATTAATATAGTATATCTGTAAATAATAACCCAACAAACAGATGTTAAATATCAAAATACTTGGGGAGGGGTCAGAACTTGGGAGTTTAATTGAAACCGGTCGGCGAAATGCAATAAATCCTCACGTTTGGAACCTTGCACTTATTTGACGTTTTGTTCATAAATAGCTCTTATCACACACGTAATTAGGTTAATTTTAGACTAACCTCACCAAATTGATGGGCACAGTGCAGTGGATACGCAGAGATTACGATAAATAAACATTTTGCATACAATGGTACCCGTTTCTGTAATTCTATTAAGTTGTCGTACACAATATATAGATAGGTTTACATCTATATATGTAGAAATTTGTATACAAATTTTAAATTTTAAATTAACAAAGTAATTAGGTGTAAATTCATAGAACAAGACATGTATGCAGATTATATAAAATCTTGTTATGTAGGTATTTGTCGTTTGTTTTTTCTTCCACCACCACACCTGCTGGACACATGCGCTTATACATATATAGACTCCAGTGTCCACCTGGTATCCTTATACGATTGGACATCTGAGTGTTATTACAGACAAATGAAATATTATATACTACATCATTATTATCATTTAATGTATAATATTAGTTAATGTTTCGTCTGTGGTGAAAATAGTCTGTTTTATTTGTGTGTTCGGCATCATCTGTCGAAGGGAAGTTGAGGAAAGTTTTTCCCGGAAAATAAAGTTTTCGGTAAACTTTGTATCATTAGCGACTTATGGCTGGTGTGTATTGATGCCCATACATTATATATATAAATATATATAATGTATGGGCCATGTATGAGCAATGTATGGGTCATACTTTACCATATATCTTCTATGTTTTTTATTAAAATAAATATTCATGTTACATATTTATATAACAAAACATACGTATAAATTTAAAAATAAAAAAAAAAATATAGGTTTTCAGTAACACTGAAATGATATACATACATATAGTAGAATACATTTAATAATACTACAAAGTTAATCATTTTGCAGTAAACATTGAAGAGAAAACGATATGAGAGGCGTCTGGCATTAATGAAAATAGTTTTATTTCATTATTATGTATGTTTACGTCTCCTTTAATATCTCCGTAACGACGTGAAGACAACCCACCGGTCAAAGATTTATTTAAAAGCTTCAAAATTCAGATACAATTATAATCAGTTTAAAGTTACTTGACACGTAAAAAGTTTAGAGTAATAGTAGTAAGTTATTGACATGACTTATTTGAGTGAAGTTTACAATGATAGATCCGCGAAAACCGCATCCAAAACGGTTAAGCCGCTTCGGAGATAAGCGCCCACAAAAATTCTAAATATCTATTCATTAGTAAAGAGGCTATAATGATTTCTCCTAAATATCTCGTACGTACAGGCAGCGATTGCAGATTTATTATATGTATAGATAGTTATGTGAGGCCTTGATTTTGTATTTCGTACCTGCGGTTGCATAATAAATGAACGGCAGGTAAACGTTTTGGCAGAGACTGATTAAGACGAATTAACTACTGTGACCGTGATATTGTGCAGACTCGAGACATTTCTCATATTTTTCTATATGTTCTTTGCTGACGTCACTTTTAATAGTTTTTTTAGAAACATTTATTCTTATTTTTTATGATTGAAGAAATAAATGTACATTCAATAATAATTGCTGAATTAAATAATCTTTACTGAAATTTAAAGTAACATTAGCCCCGTAAACAACCTTCCCGAACGGGAATCGTACTGACGACTTTTCATCGGAATCACTAACCACTGCACCACCGAACTCCGATTTTAAAATCAAACTATATCCTGTTCGAAAATAAACTGTATTGCGGTTAGTGGACACCACTTAGCGGTCACCACATTCAATGTGTAACTACATCTAATAGAATTAACATTTGTACTTTGTCATCGACTTAGATAACACGAGGTGCAGGAAGAAGATATATCTTAGACAAGATTCCTTATCATCTAGAATTATTTAAAACTCTTTAATAAATGTATATTTTATAATTATATGAAGGTTAAAAAAAATACTATATATGCGTTATTTATTATGAGTATAGAAATGCATGCAAATAAAACGAGTTAAACCCAAACAGACATACGTATATGTATACAAATAGTTGAACACACAAACAAACAGTCCGACATCACCTGAACATATGGAGTCACTAATTAGCCGAGATGCCGATCGGTCAACGGCCTCGCCTTGGCATTGCTGCGGGTTACGTCATGTGTCAAACGGATGACGTTATGCACTCGCTTAACTTATTTTATATTTATTATTATTATTATTATTATTATCGGTTACGAAATTAATTCGTAGTTTTTATTTAAAAAAAGAAAGTGATTCTTATTTTTTTTATTTTTTTATACTATGTTGCATTATCCGGTCCTTTATGTATATGTATAGTATAATTACTGCGTATGTAGCATATATAAAAAATATATTATATATGTATAATATATATATACACATTCCTATGTCATTTTACTGCCGTGGGACTGTCTTGACGTGTTAAAAAAAATTGTTCAAAATTTTTTTTTATCTGTTTTTTGAGAAATCTAATTTTTAACAAAATTATTTATACTGATTATATCATAAATATTAAAAAAATATTAACAATATTTACCGTATAAGAAATAAATAAATTGACAATTAATATTATTTTCCTCATTACGTTTTTTGAGGACTCGTTTAAGTTTTTCAGAATAAAGTAAAACAGAATTTTGAATATTAATATTTCTAAATTATAAAACAGTAGTTTTATGTGTAATATTAAAGATATCCTGCACCACGAAATAAATATTTCAAATATTATCTTTCCAGTACAGTTTAGATTGACGGCCATTTTGTTAATAAACAAATATTACAAAAAGTAATAATATATCCTATTGTTTATTTTGTTTCTTAATAAAATCATAAAACCTTATCAATATCAGATTCTGTCTACGAAAACTAAATTACGATATTAAATTATTTCATTTCAAAGATAAAAAGAAGTCATTCCGTTCGATATAAAGTATAAAAATATATATATTCAAGTAAATAATAAACCAACATACACTCTTTTGCCATGCTATATGTATATATATTATTATAGTTATTCAAAGTTACGAGTTTTCACCGGATACATCCAAAATAGAGTTATCTTTGCAGTAATATGATTTTCGCTTATGTTATTTAAATATTTTTATTTTTTTGTAAAAGTATGATTTTTTTTAAATTATTGTCACCCTGCGTAATATTTACCAAAATATTTTAATTCCAGATCTTTGGTATTATTGTAATATAACATTATTATTTTTTCTTTTATAAATAATCTTACTATCACTGAAACCGATGATTAATAATTACATCAATTTATGTATATATAACAGTAACAAGGTTCGCTCTGTATTTTACATATAAAAGTAAATACTGACTATTAAGCCACAAACTATTAAAAATATACATATCAGGTCTCGTCGCGGGCAATAACTAGTTGTATAATAAAAAAGTATTCAAAAGTCGTTGCTTTTAAAGTCTTTTAAAATATATTATTAATTGATTTCTCTTCTTGATTTTTGACAATGGTGGTTATTTTATTTCAATGGCAATTATAGTTTATTTTTTCAAGCAACGCCAAAATAAATACAGACAGTTACATAAAATATACACATATAAATTCATGCCCATTGATCAAAAAATGGGGATGAAAAAAACATTCTCGGTTATATAATATTTAAAGATAAGATATACTTTTTATCACAAAAAAAAAATTGTATAACAGTTCGCAAAACTTGTCCCAAAAACATAAAAAAATAATTGATTATATCATTAAGATAACACAACGTTATATAATTAATTGTTTAAATTAATAATAATTAAGTTGAATGATTTTGAGAAAAAAATAACTCGAAAAACGTGGTCTAGTGTTGCCAGTTTGTGTCTGTAGCTCCAGATGACATCAGTACCAATAACCGCTGGGTTATCAAGTTTTTGCTGATAAGAATGTCCAACTTGCATAGTAATTAATTTTGGCAATATCTTAATGAAAAAAATCTGAGCTACATCGACCCGGCGATCGCGAGATTGAAGCCATCTCTTTGATATTGGTTCCGTACGAATTAGAAATGATTTATTTTTAGTAATTTAATACTTATGCGGTTTTCTGTATTTTTAATAACGATCTTATTAGAATTCAATCCAAAAACGACGTTTCATAACTTTTATATGCGTACCTGTCCGTCCATTATCTAGTTTAATTTGTACTAGCGACGGAATCTCAGACAATATTGTGAATTTTAAAAGAAACTTGACATCTTTGTCAAAGCTATACATGTTCCGTACGAAAAATATTTAATAGGAACCCTAATTTATTCAAAGAAAAAATATATACGGTACCCAAAAATGAGAACTACATTCAAACAAGTTGCCAACCGGATCTGCTCTTGTTTTAAAACCTAACAGTTCACTTCCACACAGAGACATACTTTACAATGTATTATTAATGGCCGTCGATAAAAGTTCTCGGGGCGGTGGCATTTTTTGGAACCTACATGTTAATTGTCGCGTAAAGATAAAAATTGTCGTAATAAAATATCTCCTTTATTAGAGTTTAATGTAAACTATAATATATAAAGAATATTTGCTACTTCTTCCGGAAAACTCGTTTTTGACGAGAAAAAAAATAGAAGAGAATTATGAATATCAGTTTGTATTACTTAAAAGAAATGATAGGTTGTTCATTTGAGCGGAGAGGAGGGCGGGCGACGCCGACGGCAACAACTAGTATCCTTTAAAGAAGTAGCTATTCATAAAATGATAATTACTCCAACGGCGGCGTACTCAAATTAGTACAATGCCCTTGTGAAATTATAATTACATATTACCAAATTAGTTTATAGAGAGGGGGCGACGAAAAATACATCAAAATTAGTCTCAAAATTGAAAATGGTTTTAATAGTTGCATCTCGTCTCAAGTACTCTGCGGTAGTTCTCATTGTGATACAAATCATACACCGTTATTGAGTGTATGAAAGCGAATCATCCGATACAGACTTAACCGGTCAATCTATGAGAATAATTGCTTTGGGAACGTCTGCACAGACGGCTCCCCTATACAATTAAACTGTTAATTCGCTATCCTTAAAATTGTTGTTTTAAACAATCTTTAGAATGTTATTTTTGCTGATGTAATGTTACAATCGCAACAAAATCTGTTCATCCGTTTCCATTATTATATATATTAATCGAAGTTTTTGATATCTTATTTATATCTGAAGATGAAAATATTAATTTAAATAATGTTACATTTTAAGTTAAAAATATATAAATAAAGAAAATTTTTTACACAACCAATAGTTACTTACTTATCAGCTGTTTATAAATTTGTATTAAAGACGATATTTTGAATTGAGTAAATAGTTATTAATGAATGTCTCCAAGACTCGTCTTAATCACTGGTGTGAGCGTTCGTCATGTGGCGGAGAATCCGGAAACACCAGACATCATGTAACCGTCTGCTATGTATAGAACTGGCGCTATCTGAAACAGATTTCTATTATTAATATATTATACATGTTCTATCCCCTGCTTCGCTTGCCCTTAATTGTACATATATAGACATTATTGTAACATAGTTTTCGTAATGTTTAGTTTTTTTGAATAATAAAGATATATGTTTTCACTTGTAATATTATTAAGATATAACAAATGTGAATATTGGTCCTTCGAGCCCGTACAATTAAACCATGACGCATCGTACTCTGTCACACACCGGCGCTAGAATGAATTACATCAGAGTAAATAGACTAGTGTTTAAATCGTTTAGTCGTAATCGTTAACTGAGCCGCTTTTGAGTTTAACCGGTGTACTAAATAAACATTGTAGGTGGCTGTGGGTGTCGCGCCGGATCCGGACCGGAAAGGCTTGTTAGCCGCGATTATGTTGAATTAAACTACTATCGGATATATTGAAATGATACATCTTTATCTAGATAAGATAGATTATAAGTATAGTTACATATATGTATATATATAATATATATATTAATATCATTATTAACACGTTATAAGAGAATGGTATTAAATAACGTAAAGAATAAATTTTTGACGAAATATTTTTTTATCATCAAATTTATATTTACGAAAATAGTTTTAAGAAATTAAATATTATCTAATAAAATGACAATATATCAAAGATTTTATTGTATGTCCGTTAATTATCATTAGTCAGTACTATAAGTATATCGAGCCGTAGGAGCCGGCGTGGGCGGGCATTACATTGTCTCATAGCATCCGGCGTCCCACGGACTAGCAGAAGATTGACCCCTTTCTTAATTCTGGGCGCTTTAGAATATTGGATTGAATTTGGTCTTAATCGAATGATATAGTATTTGATAAGTATTCATATATCTATATCTTTTCCACTTGGAATCAATGCCAGTGATCGCTTGTGTATCAAAGGGGAGTGGAGGACTATTTTAATATCGAAATAAGTCCTTCTGTAAGACACTCGAACTTAGAATAATGCTACGAGTGTTCCAAACGCGCTTTCCGAGAAGAACCACACAAACAGCCCTATAAATGTTATATAAGAGATGGTATTTTTATGTATATTGTAGTTATATTCTTCTATAGCACGAACCAGGTGCCAACAGCTTGTACTAGAATGCAGTGAATGCTCGCCCCGCGTCGTTGTCTGTGCACATAACCTGTTTTTATCAATAATCGCGTAGTGATGGATCGATGGCATACCGCATTCCATTATATATATATATATATATATATATATATATATATAATTGTTTTACAGTTAATTTTTATGACTTATGTGATGGTGTCTGTGTATTGTTGATATTAATAATATATTAATTGAATTATTTATAGTAACAATAGTGTATAGTTTAACAGTTGTATATTTATCCGTTAGTACGTACATCGTTTATCGTTAATTGAAGTTATTTGCATCTTTATACGTGTGGGGGAAATCCATTTCTGCGAACGTCACGCTCTGTTATAATATATGTATTGCAGGTAGACATACACTAAGCCAAGGTATATAACAATTGTCCTTAAAAGGATTCATATCTGACCACGTTGGTATTTATACGAGACTAGCTTTTAACAGCGGCTTCGCGCGCTTTCGACTTTGGTTGGTAAGATTAAATTACCACCCAATTATATAGACTTTGTAAATCGTTACTAAGCTGTATCATTGCGAAGTTTTATCTAAGTTTAGTAGGTTTTGCGTAAAAGTATAACAAATATACACACATCCTCGCAAACTTTAGTATATGTAATATTAGTAGGGTTAGCAAATGATCTTTATAGAATTCTCTGTTTTTTTTATATATAATAAATAATATTGAAGGGTCTGTTTGTTATTCTAAATTAACTGCATTTCATTAAATGTATATACGATACTTATATGAAAAATTAAAAAAAAAAAAAAATACTATGTGTGTCTGTCTGTCTGGCTGAACCAATTTTAGCAAGACTTTCACTGGTGGATAGCTCATCCTATAAGGAGTAATTTAGACTACTTTAACAAAAAAAAACATTTTCCGCACGCGAAGTCGTGTGCACAGCTAGTATATACAAAATTGTTTAGTCTTCGAACTGCCGTCATTTTAATGAAGTGTCATTTGTTTACATTGGTAGCATTGAGAGTGCAATGACCTCTATTATGATAATCCAATCTACCCAAATCTTTAAGGTTGCTTTTTAACTGTTCAGTCACATTTATGTAACGAAAGAAATTATATATATATATATATATATATATATATATATATATATATATATATTAATTATTACACAAATACTATTGGACTGTAAATTAAGTCTTTTTATTTGTAAAATAAGTTGACAAAAACATCGTTTAATAATAATAATAATAATAAATTGTACACCAAAAAAGACAAATAAAACAAAACTACACAAGAGGCGGCCATGTCGCTAAAGCGACGATCTCAAATATTAGTAATTTTAAATTAATTAATTTAAATGTTTAATCTAAAACCCCGTAACATCCGGATTATAATTAAGCATGTAATATAATCTCCCCAATAAAGTCAATTTTCTCAATATACATCGGATCCGATATTCGAGTTATTCAAATCAGAGGCGACCATTACCATTGCGTTTTCGTATCTGCATTGGGTGTTTATTGCTAACATTTGCGTACAGACTGCCTGATTTAGCCTGATTTAGCCTGATGGCCCCTGATGGCCGGACGATGTCTGAGCACCCGACGGATTATGTCACTTTTTATTTGACATCATTATTTTTTTTTTCTCGTATTTTTAATCTCACCGTAATTATATGTTAAATGTTATTTTATACACGTATTTAATTTGAATATATTTTTCCTTTAATATGAATGAAAATTTATATCCGTATGTACATATTAAATTGAAAGTTAAACCATGTACACAGTAATGTCTATCCGTCTGCCCGTGGTAATCTAGACCTCACAGAGCGTTCCCTCTGGTCTAGTCATAATAATTAAATTGTTTTGATCATTTTCTTCCCATTATTCCAGCTTCGTGTCTGGATTTACTTTATCTCTCTTCAAAATATAACTTAGGTAATTAAAATATTAATATAATTTAAGAGAAACAAGGTTAATTACCTTACTTAACTATATATATATATATATATAATTTAAATTCAATACGATTAATTTTGCAACTTTTTATCGATAAACATATCTATAAAACTGAATTTTCTAATCGATATACACTCATAATACAAAGAAAACAAATCTTATCTAATCAACAGGCACTCTGCCCGTAGCCCTGATGTTCTCATGCTAATTATACACATTAATTTTCCCATCATTACCCACTTGATAGAATAACTGTTTATAAGAAAAACGATACAGTAAACGAACCGGCAAGAAAAGTCCTCAATTATTAATACTACTGTCTATGAAATAAATAATTAAAATTAATTCGTTTGTTAATTATATTTTACCATTAAGAAGTAATATTTAAAACTATTTAAATAAAAATGTTAATATATAAAAGTTGTAAATTCAAATTCCGTAACCGCCATTGAATTCCATTCGCGAATTCAAAAGACTGTCACGATTTCAAATAACGAATAACGATACTAGTAGTTGACTCACCGGCGTCGAATGCGCTACGTTTTCCCGCGTAAAGTCCTTTTACAAATTTATATTTGCATCTATGTTTCAATTATAATACCTTATTACTAAAGCACTAGAGTTTAAATTTGTAATTGAACTTTAGAAGGACCCGCAGAAGTTGTTTGTCGTCTGTATAAATAGTGCAACAGAGCGTTCCGCGAACCGGCTGCGTTCATTTTCCTCTTCGAAGGAATGTATGACGTCACTGTTAACCTACCTATTTAAACACACCCAACGTCTGTCCCAAACTGTAAAGGGCGTGAGCCGTTTCAATTTGTCGTGTAATCATTCCATGAATAACCGGTGGAATTGAAATGTAATGACGCTATTTAAATTTTACGTTTGCGATGCACGACTCTTTAAATCGTCGGTTTTGCTTTAGTGTCTGCAGGATAACGGTACTGTTTTGAGCGTTGATAGGGAATGTTCTTATCTTATTTGCATTATATTTATAGAGAATGAGGTATTTTATTGTTGTACCTGGAATTTACTCAAGGTGTGTAATTAAGTACTCCAATACAATGTAAGACTTGTGTTGTTACGTAAGTGTCATACGGAGAATCGTGTGTCGTACGGAGTCCTTTATAATAATGGTATTTTGGTAGAAAATAAATAATTGTGAGAGACTTTCGTCAACAATAGAAAGCGAATTCAACGTTAACAGAGTAACCATACATCAATAATAAACAATAAGAAAGCAAGTATTTTAGAAAATTTCCAAATCACTTGTACCCTAATAGCGTGTCGTAAAGTAACGAATAGTTAATAATTAACCTCCATCTTGAAGACAATTCATTTTGACGCTCGACTTTCGTTATTTGAACGCGTTCCGTTGCGTCCATTGTCGCATGCGACTTAAGTCGGACGCTTCCAAAATAGTCGCCAAGACACGGAATAGGTTTTCTTAATTTATATTCCCTTTGAGAAAATGTATCTTCTATTTTGTTTTTGCGGACGACATGTCTCTCTTCGTTTGCTTCCGAAATGTTAAATCTTTTATTTGGCTCGAGTTAAATATTTTACATTGTATTTTTAAATTTTTAACCTATACTTACTATTTTATATATTCTATACATCCAGGGAGTGTCCAATTAATTTATGATTAATGGATCTAAGTGTGTAATAAGTAATTAAATATGTAACCTTTCATTCGTTTGTTGATAAAAACCGCAAGTTAACCTTTCCAAGGTATTCTGGTCCTGGAATGCATATAATGATTGTGAAAAAAATATGTAAGAATAAGGATATCCGAACTTAATATAAACCTATTTACCTCAATTACAGACAGACAATATACATATATGTGGTTAAAACTATATTTTTTATTATATTATATCAATAGTTAAACACTCCTTTACCGTATAAACTGTCAGTTTCCATAAGTATTGATTAAGGGAAATGATTTGACAGCTACAACAAGAGTCGTGATTGGTTGTCTATCACGACATCACGGCATCAACCAGTCAGAGTTCAATATGGTATTTGGGAATAAAAAAAAATATTTGAAAATCGAAAGGAAGGTTTCGTGTCTCCTTTAAAGGTTTATGTGTATAAATTCTTTTTATATAGATTTACATACATATATACATTATCTATATATATATATACATACACATATTTACACAGGTATTAAATATTTAGCTCAAATACATATAACGTGTTTAAATAAGTAACGTATCTCTGATGATAAATATAATATTAATAACCATATAACTGTATTAAAAGATAATTATGTTGTCTGAATCATTTACTATAAATAGAAAATAGTTTTCGATCGTTATTATTATAAAAGAGCTCTTAGATGTATTATATATATATATATTTGCAAATTTCGTCTATACTACAATAAATATATAATGCTAAACAATAACGGATATTAAATTTTAATTTATGATTATAAAACGTATTGTTGTTATCAAAATCTGTTCAGCAATGACGGCAAGTGTTCTGAAGAAAGTAGTCTTAATCGATTTTCGATATAATATTTAAATATATTCATATCTTCTACAAATATATATATAAATATTACAGGGTTACAGATGTCTGTACATAAACGCTTTAAAAGATTGAAATCGTAATATTAATTCCTTAATATGTCACAGGTATTAAGTTGGTATTATATAAGGTAGTAAGTTATTAATAGTAGTAGTAGTCGTAGTAGTAGTATTAGTAGTAGTAGTAGTAGTAGTACTCCTACTACTTAAGAGTGGTATGTATCTTGTACAAAGTAATATATATTTTAAATATGTTTTCCTTATTTTACATTGTATGTTTAAGCGTACTGTTGTCCATTGCAAAATTATTTGTAATAATACTGAATTTCACATTGTTATGCAGAAAAATGCGCGAACGCATAAAATCAAAACAATTCTTCACAGGTCAATAACCTTATATTGAGTAATCATTTATATTTTAAAGATTTGTGTAACGTCTGTTTGTGTATAATTCTAAATTATTTCATACATTTGTTTATGTTTGTTATTCCTATATAATAAATAATTAAACAAAAGTACACAAAAATAGGGATATGATTAGTAACAACAAAAGTGCAACAACTTTGTTACTTTTAATCGTCAAATCCGTTAGATAAAAAACAACAAAAAAATGTTGTTAAATCCATTCTTAATAAATTTTTAGTTGCGCGATATCTAAAAAGTTTAATTTATCAAGTATATACCATCTCTCCCACATGCAATTAATAAAAGTCAAGTAAAACAATCGCAATTAGCGACAAAGTTGCCTAATGATGATAAAGACTAAACATTTTTCAATTCTATTGTTTCGCTATTCATAAAAACCGTACCAAGTAATTAAAGTAACAATTAGCTAAACAAGTAAATTATCGGTAGGATGTTAGAGCGATAGTACTAACCGCACCGCAGCCTTCCTGTTAACTTGGGCATGAGAATTACACTATCGCCTGACAACTTTATCAGACGAATCGTATTTATCTCGATGGGAATAAAAAATGATTTTGTATCACACGTTTAATGTAAATCTTATATATTTATATAAGAATAACAGACACCGAGATGAAATTTCTTTATATATATATCTATAAAGGGTCATAAAAGAAGAACAAAGGGTTTTTAAGAAACTATGTATGTTATGTATGATCAAAGACGATCAATATATCAAATCCAACCCCTAAATCCAGATTTTTATCATGTATGAAGCAACCCTTGTTATAGGATGTGTTGCTTAACCTAGCTTAGCTTATAAATGATGAAAAGCTGTAAAACTAAGACGCATCGAAGACTCGCATTCCTATATCTAAAGAGGGCCCTCAAACGTGTTATTGGAAATAAATAAGGGGACAAATAAAATATTCGCACACATTTAACACGGAAACACGAACGAGGGGCCCCATAACTCACGGTAGGTCAGGGTCCCTTCGGATAAAGAACCGCGAACCAGTTCCACTGACCTCCAGACGGGCTCCGCTCTTGTACGTTTTGCAATCGAATGATAAATTGTGGGAGATCATTCTTTTTTTTGTTTTGCGGTATTCGACCGATTGCAAAACACTAAAACAATGATTTGAACATTTTATTGGTTCCGTATAATAAATATAAATGTTTTGTCGAAACATTTGTCAGTATTAAATAATATATAATTTAGAGTAATTATATAATGGAAATTATATCTTTCTTAATCTAATAAGTACACAAAAACATTCAGAAGAAGTAGAAATTTGAGGTAAATGAAGCATTTTTATATGTAATATGTTAAGGATATGTGTTAATTAAATATTTATATGTTAAACGTATGTTAGGTGATTGTTTCTGAGAAGGAAAGTAAGTTGGTGATTCGGGGAACGCACCAAGGGCGTCTAGGTAACGTAATCTAAACCTAAATGTATAATTATTACTTTGGATTACATAAAACACTAATCGGTTTAAACTTTGATGCCAATTAACTCTTACTATTTGTTAACACGTAATAATAGGATATAGTTGATTTTAATCTAAACGGAATGGGAATTTTCTGGATATAAAACTAATAACCAACTAAGGTGTTCGATTAGTGTTAACATTTTCTTGTTAACGGTTATTGAATTTAAGTTAACTTTGTTGTTACATGGTTTGAATTACTTACATTCAAACCAATATAAATATTTTTATTTCGTATGTCGGTCTGGTCTGGTCTGGTCTGGTCTGGAAGTTCCATTATCATAATTCAAATCACATAATTATATAAAAGGATAAGTCCAAATAAAACAAACGAATACTGGATATAACGTTAGCAGAATACAGTATTCTGTTACTATTACGACAAATTACTTACATAATAGACATATTAAGGACGAGCTAAATTATACTTTATTATGATACAAATAGAGTGTATAATTAATTGATTCTTAATGACAGTTGGGTCGTATCTAAGACGGTAGTTTGAAATGTGTTTATATTAAAAATGTCATAATGAAGGAATTTTGTATGTAACAGCAAAATATAATACCAAGTGTTGTATTACAGAGGCAGGAGTCTTCAAACAATAGATACTATTTTGTAATTTATGTATTATTTTAATTACAATCGTAATTAATACCTAAAATAATTGTTTTCTCTAAATTATAATGTCTCATTTTTTTTAATCTAACACATCTCATCTCTTATATTCGCGGAAATTTATCAAACCTCAAAACGCATACTAAGTTTTCTGGAAAAACTAATGTTTAAATATATTTTGTAACTTTTACAATTAACATTGAGCTTTTAGTAAGAAACTCCGATCTTCATTTTAAACAGGACGCTGTAATAAATAATTGAAGTGAATAAACAAATAAAATTAATATAAATGTTATGAAATACATTTCCATAATTTAATTATATTATATATATTTTTGTCCGCAGACCTATCACGGGATACGACGCGATCTTCAAACGCCTTGTATGGCATGATCAAATTGAATAATTTGGTCACCCTATACAAATAAAGATAAAGATATTTAAATATGTATGTTGTGAACGAGAAACATAATTAAAAATAATTGGTACATAATTAATAAACGAGCTCACTATCACGGAAGCTTAGCGATAGAAAACCGCAGCCTTCCTGCAAACTTATTAAGATTACATTCGGGAAAACATGAGTACCTAATGGGTTTTTAAGTTACACCATACATACAAATAATATATATACATACCTATATTAGCTTATTCCCTCCCGCTTTGCTGGGCACACTATTAAATGGGTGTGAACTTAGGTTGCTATGGTAACCTTTGTCATATTATCCGTTGTCATCGTAATCGTTGCTAGGGTAACCGTTGTTATAGTAACTCTTACTCCGCGTTAAGTGTATAAGCTCCTACAGGTTTAAAACTTGGCAAAATGCAAAAAGTTGAAATCCGTTGGGATAGGAATTCCGTAAAATTCGTTCTTAGTGGACGTCTACATCACAAAAGAAGTAACTATGTAAAATTTTAAATTAATCGGACAGATAGTTTCGGAGATTTCGTGATGAGTCAGTGAGTGGTAAATCGCTTATATATATATTAATTAGTGTACATTGAGATCGATTACGTAGCGTGATTAGGAGACTATTATCCAATCTATCGAACACTAAATCAACTAGCACACTAACTAACATCGTATACTGAAAAGCCTGTTAGTTAGCTGTCAGCGTGCTTGTCATTGGTTGACAGTACCGCTATTTTTGATTTCAAAGAGTGCGCTTAATATCGTATACTGAAATCAGAAATGGACTATTGAGGAAGAGCGGGAATATTTTAACTAATTGTGTTTAACTATGAAATAATTTTTCGGGATAAAAAGTATATCCTATAAAAAAATTCATCAAAATTTGTCAAATATTTGTTATGCAAACACAAACGTACAAACATTATTATATATTATTGCTTCCAAATATTAGAATTATTATGTGGCGTGTATTGAAATTGCACGGTTATTATTTCATTGATAAATTATTATTTTATAATCAACCTCAGCGGTCTCTGGAAGTCACAAAATTTTTAATTCAAACTCCATCTCTATGTTAATTTTAATTAAACAAGCGTTTGATAAATATTAAAATAATTCTCAGAAGCGTTTAAGTCCGTTCAATAAATTTCAATAAAATTACACTTCTCGTTGAATGCGCCGATGTGTAAAGGTGTCTTCACACTTGCGGGTAAAAATAATATTTAACAAAATAATTATTGATCTTGTAGTTAAATTATATTATAAATTTAAGTCTGATACACCCAAATTTTTTTTTTATTTTAATATTTTTATTAACTGTGGTAGTACCATAAGTGTTGTTGTTTGTGGGCGTTCATTCATATCTGGTGACGTCATCAGCCCACATTGAATTTGCAGTGTCCCGTCCTACGTCCACGGAGCGGGCGGAGGCGGACACACGAGCGGTTATCTGAATATCCCACCTTTCTCTCTTGATGTGCATTCAAAAGTATTTATAGAAAATGTTTATTGTTTATCGAAAATATGTAAAGTTTCTAGTTTGTTAGAATAAGGTTCGAACTTAATACTTTTTATATAAAACTTTTATTACGGATTGATTTTAAACTGACAGCCGAAATCTATTGACTTGAAGGTTCTCAAATCAATCATTATTATGTTATAAATTTATATTATTATTAGAAAATAATTAGTTTTTTTATTTTTTATTCTTTTCCTGTTCTAAAAAAAATAAAGAAAAATGTGTCGATTATCTAATATCATGAATTATTTATAAAAATAGGAATTTGAAATCTATTTATTTTAGTTGCAAAGTTTGGGAACTTTTCCCGCTTATTTCGTGGCCCTACATGAAGCTCTTAAAATTTAGCGCTTTTATCGCTTGATGTGCACGTGTACAGAAGCTAGACCTAGTTAAGTACGGTACATATGTGTTTAATATATATACGTTTTTGAGTAAAATTACGCTGAAAGTTTTTTACGTGTCTACGAGAACGTGTGTTTGTGATTATATACCTAATCTACTCAAAAATGTATATACATGTTTTTGAGTAAATTTACGCTGAAGTGTTGTAAGTGTGTGTGTGTGTGTGCATGTGTATGTGTGTGTGTGTGTGTGTGTGTGTAAAGGCCATACGTATATAAGTATTTTATATTTCAATTGAAACATAATGAAATAAAAGTATTCATTAAAAAGTGAAAACTGTCCATTGTGATATATATCTCCATGGCCAAGGGCACCGGATAATTGTATTTGAAATGGTGCAGATATTTATATTAATATAATACGTATCTGTATCTGTAACAACGGGGCGATATTTCGCCGCCGCGTCGGGTTTCTCGACCGGAAATCGTTAAATTGCTGTATTTTATTCCGGGAATAATACAAAATATATAATATGTTTACTCAAAATTTATTTTGTTAGACAACTTTTTTTTATATCACCGCCATTAACGTGTTCCGTTTTCCTAAATTATGTAACAAAAGACATATTATCAATATTAAAAATATTACTTAAGAGATTAATAAAATTTCATTTAAAATATATTAATGTTAAAAAGACCGTGACTTATTTCCATAAATATATATTTAAGTATAACATCGACCGACGCCATTACAAAAAAAAAAATCATTCGAATTAAATTTGTCAATGACGCTATCACAGAACCGGTTCGACTTATACGAGATAACGATACGTCTATCGTATATGGGAATAGGAATTACGCGAAAATCACCCTTAATGTAATCACAATAAGGTAGTATGAATATATAATAATTAACACATATGTATTTTAATACGAGCGTGTTTATAGTATTAAATAAATTGGGGCGATAACTAGGTGGCCTTGGCAGATATCTGTTATCTGCGAAATTTTTAACATCGGCCGCAGTCCCAGTGACGGCGTGCTTGTCTTACAGAATTAATTATTATTATATAAATATATATTTTAATTTATTTGACCTAAAATCGTATTTTTTTGTATAAAATATATGTACGTTTTTTTATTATATTATATTTTTTGAAGCATCCAATACAAGGGAGTATAGTTTTTTTTATTCTTTAAGTGTAGGTTTTAAATTCATTTATTTACGTAAATATTTATTCAATTTGCTTTGTCCTTTGTCATAATTTGTCACATGTTTGTTATAAAAACACAACTAATACGTTATATATATTTATAATTGTTTAGAAAATGTTTAATTTTATAACATAGATAATAACCTTACTCGTATTACCTCATAGTATAACACCTGATAACTTTGATATATGATAAAATTAACAAAAATAATTATTGTTATCTGATACTAAGAGCATAAATGAAGTTTATACCCGCTCGTTAACCGCTCATGAATCCGCTACAACAGAGCCGCACCCCCTCCACGTAGCAACAGATTTTATAATAATCGAATCGAAATGCTTGCAATATTTTTACACTATAATAAAATAAGCGTGACTATAATATTATCAAATTAATTATTTTATCACAAATAACCTTTACAGTTAAGTTTATTATTTAATATATTAAAGTTATTGTGACATGTTCCCGTGTTTTTCCATAAAACATTAATATATTCGTGATTTATAAATCCCGATATCTTATTCGGTGAATGTAAGCGAAGGCTGCGTCGGCGGTACAAAGGATAATTAGGTATAGGAATGTAGATATAGCCTTGAATATTCCTTCCACTTCTTATTTGGATTCGATTATTTATAATTTATACCTTATTTCAAGTTATATACTGACCGTCCGTCCGTTGCTTGGAGTTAGTTTGGTTTGGGAGTCATTATTTATCATGTAGGTCATGTTTTAAGTTTTGTAAGTTTTGAGGTCTGAACGGAAAGTTTCGGGGTCGAATAAACGTCGCAGCTATTTATATCTGTATAATTAAGATTATAAATTTAGAAATTAAAGCTGTTTATTTTGATAAGGGTTTGGAAACAACGTATTTTATTTTAAATGGATTGATAAAATTTTGTAGAGAGATTTTGTTTCTAATAATAATTGAAATAACACACAGAATATCTGATGATAAGTGGTTCTGAAGATATGCGTAGTTACAAATGTGTTATCTGTATCGTTATCGATACCTCTGTTTTTCCCTCCCTAGGAATGAATGACTCTAGATTGCATGGGGGCATGGGATGTTCCAATAAAATCTTCCAAGGAAGAGTTGATGAGAAGAATCTTGGATTAATGGTGTAGATGTGTAGACTTCCAAAACTTGGTCATATTAATTTTCTATAATATTTTTAAGACATCCTGGTCAACGCATGTAAAGTGAAAATATTTTTAACAAAAAAAAAATATGTTTCCATGACGACTTTGGTTCTTTTTACATTTTTTTTTGTGAAGGCAGAGTAAGGCTATTTTTAAAAAAATATTTTGACGATGATGCTTCATTCGCCATATAGGATTAGCAAACACATTGGCCCCATGAAACTAAGTTGTTTCAATTCTGCAACAAAGCTCAACCCTGTGATAAAAAAAATGAAAAACCCTCACATTTCACAAGAAATCAATAATTCTTTTTAAAGCCTATCCTCATTCTTTCAATCAGCTTTTTTAAATATAAACATTTCATTCAGTTTATCAAAATAACTCACTTGTTTATAAAACAGCCGGTATCACTAAAACGACGTCTGTAATGACAAAAAAAAAATAAGTCACAGGTCAATGCAAAATGGTCGCCAGTTCGGCAGAAATGGCATATAAAAGTGTCTCTTTAAAATGATAATTTTTAGATACGTATTAGATAATACGAGGACAAAGTTCAATATAAATTGGTCTTCCAGTCCTACCACAATAGGTCACGAGAGATACGTGAAGGTGATCTTTCTGCGCAACACTAAATGTTTTTTTTTATTAATATATTATATAATGCAATAATAAAGTTTGATTGTGAAACTTTAATTATGTGTGTTTTTTGTTATAGTTTTAAAATATTGTTAAACAGTAACAGGGTTGGGGGACCGACATTTTTATTTAATATTTTGCTGCCATGCCAATATAATGCGGTCCCATTTAGAAGTAATTTATGATAATTTATTACAATTTAATTTGATTCCATAGCGACTCTTGAACCCCTGACCCCCGAGGTAATTATAATTGTTTATTAAATTATACAAAGGTGAAGCTTCTATTACACGGGAATTTAGTACGTATTTTATAATTAAATTATTAAAAGCATAGTTATTGCTCAGAATCTTCCTAAATTTAAACTACTTTAACACTAAACCTACCGACAATTCTTGTGTACCTGTTCCAACCGCACGCGGTCAAATTGACCGGCAATTAAAAGTTATTTTATTATATAACGCAGGTAATAATGGCAATAACTAAAAGTAAAGAGTGTAGAAAATATTATATGCATATTCTAAGAATTGTCATGTAGTTTGATAACGATATTATAACGTTTAAAAATGTGTAAGTTTTACAAAAGTTTAAGAACGGTTAGTTTAACCGGTACTTGGTAGGTTTAGTGTTAAACTTAATAAATTTAATTAAACATATATTTTATATATCTAGGTGATATATTAATATATATTCCAGTAATATAACAATGTTTTATTGATAACTATAATTCCGTTATCAATATTAAACAGTTGACGGATGAAACACGTTTTTTAGTTATGAATATTTTTTAATATATAAATGTATATTTATTATTACGTAACACATATAATAATCTATTTTATTGAGATGTAGTCTGTCTGTACGTGTCGTATTATTATTATTTTTTTGTTTTAATATTATAATCAGCGTCGCCGGAGCCGGCAAGGTGACACTTTTGTTCTTGTCAGAAGGAAGAATACGAGTGTTTTGTGATATTTGACCCCAGATATCATATCGTTTTTATATTTATTGGGTTCATTTACGCATTTCGGTATATTTTTTGTTGCGGAATTTATATTTTATTTTTAAATATATTACTTTGTATGCATTGAGAATCGCTGTTTCTAACCAAATTATGTAAATACATATTTCGGTAACGAACTTTTTTTATATAATTATTAATCGATTTTATAAATAAAATTAAATTTTTGTCATATTTATTTTTTAATACGTTTTCGCAATACTATAATCGCATTAAGATGGATTTAGTATAAACAAGTTCTCTAAGTTTGTGAACTCGACGAGTCCGAGGCAAGCCTTGTGATATGTATATATCGATATTTT
Source organism: Melinaea marsaeus rileyi (assembly GCA_918358865.1). Classification (NCBI taxonomy): domain Eukaryota; kingdom Metazoa; phylum Arthropoda; class Insecta; order Lepidoptera; family Nymphalidae; genus Melinaea; species Melinaea marsaeus. Next base: position 4,825,019 of record OU911092.1, read on the forward strand.
CCATTAACAAACCTAATACAGTGAAAGTAATGTGAATGAATACATCTTAATATATCCAGTCCATGAATATTAAGGCGGTGACATCACTCAATCGCGGCTCACGGCTTCGTCCCGGTTACATACATTTCATACATTTTACACCCATTTACATAATTGTAACACCGGCTGTAGCTATACACTTTGACGCTGCTCCGTCCGCGTTAATAATGGCATGGAATTTTATATTTAATCATGCTACAGTTTTGATAGAAGAAAGTTTTGTTTTAATAGTTACATTGCATTTACGAAGCTTCTAGTTGTACAGTTCCAAAGAGTAGTTCTATGAAGTAGTTCCGACAAGAAATTTATGTACAATTTGTCAATAATTGTATGTATGTTCATAAATTGTTTTTTTTGTTTAATAAAAATTTAAAAAAAAACAATTTACCAACATACATTTTCGTTCTCACAGTATATAGTTTTTTAATAAATACCCTAAGTCACTCCTTATAATATCGGCTATCCGCTATCGAGAGTCCTGTTAAAATCAGTCCAGATATTTCAGAGATTATCCGATACACACAGACAAAGTAAAAATGTTTACATACTTTCATATTCATTTAATGTTTTGGAATTACAAACGGACGATTTAATTTTGTTTATATGTATAGATGTATATATAATGAAAGCATCGCTTCCTAATGATAATTTCTGTTGAAATATATCAGATCCATTTTCCAGATCTACAAAGGATTGGACATAGTGACCGCGAAGGCGTCCCCTGGAGAGCAGGAGCTGATCAAGCACCATCTCCTCGATATCCTGGAGCCGCATCAGATGTTCACAGTCGTGGATTTTAGGAATAGAGCGCTCAGAATAGTATCCTTTTTAAATGTTTTTTGTTTAAAATTTCTGGAAAACTAGACAATTTTAATACAAAATTGTTACTAAATAATTAATAATAAAAATAGTTTTTAAACAATTCGAATTATTTCAGTTTTACAATATTAGTTCTGCAAATCAAAATGACGGTTCTCAAAAGTTAAAAAAATAGGGGTTCTCAAAGTGAAAATGCTTTTGATATTAAAATAAAAAGATTAAATTTTTTATATAATTAAAAAGTGACATTATAAGTGGCGTTAATTCTGTAAAACGCGCCCCGGCAGTCTGTGTGTTTGTTCAGCTGTTCCGATGTATCTCGACCGAGGTATGCGACACATTTCTCGTGATGGAATTAATGGTGTATCATAATATATACCTATATATATGTATTGTAAAATATTTTTATATTATTCTTTACACAAATGTTCCGGTGACATTACAAAAGAATGGAAAATTTATAGCTCATATATTTGTACAACTATGTTTGACTACCACTTGGATGGGTGACCGATTTTTTTAGTTCTTGTTTTTTAATGTTTACTACCTTCTGCCATCGGTTTTGTCTGCTTCGCGTGAGTTATAATGAGATTCAGTTAAAAATTAAATTAAAATTTTAATCTTAATAATACAATAATGCAACTTTTGAATTTTTTCATTTCAATTTAGTGAAATTACCAATATAAAATCCACTTGAATTATGTGTTTGTTTATATTTTAATATTATAAGAAATTTTATGAGTTTTTCCAAAATAATTTTAATTTAATATTTTAAACTACCTAATACAATGATTTTATTTTATATAAAAATAATTATGTTTCCTTTACAAGTTAATTTTAACTGTCATCAAAGGAACGTGTTAGATAACTTGAAATATATATGAATTGTTAAAATCAAACGAGTTATGATTTATCAACGCGTCTCTTTAACATTATTAAGTGACTGTCCGTAATCTTCGGTTATTAATGAAGGAAATAAAATATGAGCTAATTATGCCTCGTTACGGACGCACGGACGGATTTGAATAACAATATATACAGAATTACATATATTTATTATATTATTATATTGATAATGCGACTTACTGTTGTTATATTGTAGTCTTAACTCACAGATCAGATAGAGAATTTGATTAATCAAGGAAAGGTACCGATTATTGTTGGTGGAACGAATTATTATATAGAATCCATAGTGTACAATATATTAGTAGAGAATATGAGTGATACGGACGCACTGCTGTGGGATAAGAGTAGAAGAAAAAGAGACTCTGATGACGATGTAGAAGAGAAGTCCAAGAGACTCGCTCCTGATACCAAGGATGGTGCAGATGATGGATTAAGTCCCAAAAGAGATATTAATAGTATTGATATAACCAAATTAAAAGAAGATATAGATGAAGAGACGAAATTAACAAACGATGAAATTCACGAGAGATTGAAAGCGATTGATCCCATCATGGCGTCAAGACTACATCCTAACAACAGGCGAAAAATATTAAGGTAAGTCGAAATATAACCATTGAATGGATGAATTGTTAAAAAATATTATATTTAAATATAAATAAGCGTCAAAGAACAGGTCTCACGACATTTATTGGTCGAGTTTTATGAATGGTTACCAAGGATACACCTGATTCGTTTTGTTCGGCGTTTCTAATCTATAAACATTATAACTCGGATATTTCTTGCCATCCTCTCGGCTAGTGTTCGTTTCTATTCGTTTTTATTTTGTTTGTTGTTGTATTCTATCGAAATCGCTTCAGCCGAAGTTAGATCTGATTCTCTTCAACTGACAAAGTTTCTGGTAACTTTTAAAATTGTATGAGATTAATCTTTATCTTTATTTATGAATTTTAATCTTTATTTTTCTTAACTTTTCACAAATTTAAAGGAATTTTGTCTAAGTTATTGAGTATTTTTTTTTATATGTACCAACCGATTACAGCAAGATACCTTGTTATATTATTAATAAGATAAATATATAAAATTTAATAAACCAAACTGTTTACATTTAAAATTCAAATTCAAACTAATAACTATAAAAATACAAACGAGTATATTTGTACAAGGAAATATAAAATTGTCAAATCTATTCAGGAAAAGGCATAGGTCACTATCGCGTATCGCGAAACGCAAAACTTATAAAATGTAACGTAACCAAGTTACTTGTTAGCTATTAACATAAACATAAGAATTGAAGGTCGCCCGACATGATGACATAAACCGACGACCAGCCGCGAAGAGCTGCGTCTTTTTGGTACCGTTTGGTGTGAATGATTGTATAAGGGTGTGAGGACGGCGGCGGGGGGTCGGGTTACGCTGGTCGCGGTACTTCCGCGGGTCGTCGGCCGCCGCCAAGGATTTCATAGTTCGTCAGTGTGCGCCGACCTTGGCTTTACTATCGGACGCTGGGGTGACCGCGCGATGTCGATTTATATGGAAGCTATTATATTTTTTTATCAATATAACAATAAATTATAGCACCCCATAATATTGTAAAATAAATCATTTATATTTAAAAAAAGAACGTTTATGACCATAAAAAACGCATTACTCTTCACGGACAATTGCCCCAGTTCTATTTAATGAGTACTTGAATATTATAATTATAGGTAAAGTTTAATATCATTAACATGTACGATGCCATTTAGAAAATACATATAGATGAAATAATATTTTATTCTAATATAATTTTCATTATTGTGTTTCTAGACAGTCTCTATTCGGCACCAACTGATGGTCGCCGCACATTATCGCTAACGCGGCCCCTTCGATAAACCCCGAATTATTTATCGTATTATTATAACACAAACACAAATAAACCTTACGTGTGTATGTGTGAGTGTGTGCGAATACAAGTCGACAAGTTTTCCCATTGCCTCGATATAGTTTATATGGAATGGGTATTGTTTTGTGTTTGACTATTTTTTTTTTATTAAATATATATATTTTTTTTTATATTATATAAATCGTAAATTTTTTTTTTTAAATATGTGTAGTATCAACTTTTGTTGCGACTCTGTCCGCGGATGTATTCTTATATAAACAACTTGACAATGTATTTTTGGGTAGACCTCGAAGAATTCGGTCTGCCCATTCATTTGTCCCCTACTTTTGAATTTTGAAAAAATTTCTTCACAGGAGGTCTTCTTATGACCGCCTGAGTCCGAAATGACCATTGGTCAAAAAGTTTATATATATATATATATATATATATATGCGTGCGTGCGTCCAGATTCGACTTTTGTCAGCACGATAGCGGCCGCAGTTTCGCTCGGGTCGCTTTCAAACTTTGCACAAAAATCAACCATCCAAAAATGAAGGTCAAGTTCGTTAACCAGAGAAATCCGGTCACAGGGGGCGCTAGGACCTCACTTTTTCTGATTTCAGTTTTTCGACCATAACTTTGTCCCTATACAAAGGAGATCAATCGCGTTCATATTATATGATGTCTTTGATAAATACCTATAACTAATGTAGATAAACCGAAAACCTAACTTCAATAACTTAGGAGTGGGGGTAAAAAAACCGAAAATTTTTGGAAAAAAAATCATAACTTTTTTCTGATAAACATTCTTGCATCACAAGTATTTTTAATAGAAAGGTTATTTTTTACTCTAAATTTAGGTACCAAAAGTTTTTCCGTAAAAGGTACCGTTTCCGAGAAAAAAAATAAAAACCACTTTTAGCTTGTAAATTTTAGGTAGGTAAAACCACGGCAACTTTTTTCTGGTAAACATTCCCTCCTCGCAAATATTTTTAATAGAAAGGTTATTTTTTACTCTAAATTTAAGTACCAAAAGTATTTCCAAAAAAGATACCTTTTCCGAGAAAAAAAATTAAAACCGCTTTTTGCTTGAAAATTTTTGATATAAACGAGTTACACACGAGGTCTACCCACGCGTGTCCCCCTGCGGGCACGGATTTTTTAATACGCAATGACACACAAACTTTATTTCTTTATTATATACAGGTAACGAAATGTCGGTCTCATTTTTTTCTATAAAAAAATTATATGTGACACAGGATAGTGTAGCTTTTTACTGGTGAAAGTTTTATCAAAATAGCTTCACCAATTACAGCATCAAACGAACAAATCTATAGACACGACCAAGACTCGAACTTGCGACCTCCGAGAAACCGTCCTGCCGGTCCTAAAAAAGGCTTCTTTAATATGTTTCTATTAAATTTTAACAAATAACTTGCAAGTTAATATTTGTTAGAATACTCTGTACTCCAACAAATATTGATCTATCTCAAGAATATTAAATTAAATATTAATATATTTATTAGATATTATTTAACTTTAAGAAAATATGTTATTCTATATTTTAATCGTTAAATTGGTTAATACGTCCAAAGATTTAGCTGTCGCAGTGTGGTCCTTGAGATTTATGTATTATTTTTCCTTATATAAAATAACTAAACTAATATATATATATATACTTAAGAGATATCTGGGATAAGGGTTACAGTATATAGGAAGGGTATCATTTTAATTGTATATATATATATATATATATACAATTAAAATGATACTATATATATATATATATATATATATATATATATATATATATATATATATATATATATATATATATAGGTCTGTATGTGCTTTGTGTGTGTGTGTGTGTGTGTGAGTATTTAATTATATTAATAAATTAAAATAAAGTCCCTCCATCAGATCCTCGTCCTTCACCCTTATTTATTCCTGACTTGTAACATTCTTGTTAATAATTCTTATTTATATTAGCAATGAATAAATTATTACATTATTAAGCGATCTCTGTTGCTACGTTGGACATTGGGGCAAATGTTTGACAAACATTTGTTATGGTTGGCCGTAAGTACTTGATATCCTAAACATTTGGCCATTTATTGTTTGTTTTAATGTCAATTATTTACCAACATACATATATCTCACTGTATATATTGAGATTTAAACACTATTTAATCTACCAACACCGTGGACGTAGAGTTGGCCAAACTCGTCATTTCATCCCGTATATTGGGAGATGTGGGTCAAGGACAGGGATAATGGTCCTCGACGTACAAACAGATTTTTATTATACATATTTTTTTTTTTTTTAGACGTTAAGTGATGTACATTCTACTTAGATTACGTTATACGATTGTGTCTGCGTGTGTGTTTGTGTGTGTGTGTGTGTGTGTGTGTGTGTGCGCGTGTGTGTGAGTGTGTGTGAGTGTGTTATTTATTCATGTGTTTGTATTTCATTAATGCGTACTGTAGGTACTTATGTGAAAAATTTCAAAATTAGAATTATTGAAAATAAAATTATGGATTGATTGGCTCTTTAAATATATATTCTTTATGTTACTAGATACATAGTATAATCTTTGTATCTATATCTATATTATAGGAATTATAAAAAATATCTCGTATACAAATATTTAAGACGCAATAAGTATAAGAATCCAAATTAGTGTGAAGTTTTTCTATCTTATCTTTTGTTAAATATTTTACCTTTATTATATTATATAAGGTATTCCTTATAAGGGCATTGTGTTTCAAGGTGACGTTATCAATAAACTGATTAGTATATGTTAAATAATCAATAATTAAATAAGTATTCGATTACCGGAGCGTCTTAATTAAGAAGATGGGTAGTCAACTCAAGTTTTGTTATAACATTTAAGTTGTAACTTGTGTGGTTCGCTGTACGATAGTTATTATCTATGCAAGGCCGGAAGCCCTCGACTCACGGTCTCGTAATTTTAGGTAATTTCAATTCCTCCTCAAAAGGAAATTAATTATATATATATATATATATATATATATATATATATATATATATATATATATATATATATATATAAAAAGAAAAATTAAAATATATATATATATATATATTTTAATTATTCAATTTATATACAGACAATGATACTATTCTATGACTTTGTGAATTTTGTTGTAACACATCTTGGAGTGAAACTAAAAGTAAATTATTTGTCAGTTACAGTAAAGTAAGTACTAAGAAAATTATTTTCGATTTCTTTTTTAATTATGGTTTAGTTTTTTTTATTCTAATTATAATGATGATATCGTAAAAGATAAGAAAATATATCTTTTACTATATCGAGTCTCGTTTTATATATTATTTTGATTAAGTGGAGTTATTTGTTTTTTGTTTATAAAAGTGAATTTAATGGTATAATATATATATATATATATATATATGTATATATATTTTTTTTCTTATTTTTATTATACATTTAAGTCAAACAGGTACCTATAGTTATTTAAATTTTCACGGCTGTTTAAACATTTTTATCAACAAAACGAAATCATGATGTATTTACCGAAAACAAGAGGGTGACCACCGCATACGACACGCACGCGACACTCGCACGACACCGGCACGACACGGGCACGACACGCGACCCCGACGACAAATCGTTTATCGAATATACAAAGCAGTCGTAATTCACTGAGCGTAAACAATGAATACAAATATTTAATATTCGCGCCCTTCCTTAAATAAATATTATCAAATGCGATGTAGCAAACGTACATACAAACTAGAGGTTCGTTTTGTTGATTGCAGCGGATTTTCCGCTTTAGGAACCTTTAGTACCAATGTCTTAAAGGAGACCACCTTGATACAGCTCCGTTGTTCTCTCGTTTTCTCTCTTAATCTCATTAAAGAGTTTACAACAAGGTACACATTAAAAACAAACTCAATTTGTCCATCTTCTAAGTTGGAATTTGAATCTTCTCTTTCATTCTCTTCTATCTTCTCACTCCTATTCAAACTCTTATTCTACAATACGCACTTTTAATTATAATATAACTTGTATAAATCTCAAGTTATTCAAAAATTTAAATTAATAAGTTAAAATAGTAAAGTTTCTTGACGACTCTTCTTCATGGACGAATAGTTTGAAATTTAGTAACAAGACAATGTTCTAAGTATTTCAGCCATTTTTGTATGTGTTCAACGAATTATTCAAAGTTAAAAAGATATATAAAGCATTAATATTTTAAGATAAATATTTCAAATCTTTTTACCGTATATATGATTTAACTTATCTTTTACTCATATATAAGGGGACCGTTGTCTGATATCTTTAGATTTAAAAATCCCAGGTTTGGTTGTTATATAAAATATTTGTTCCTATAATTATTACCATTTAATTGAAATCTATGTTATCGGGTCATTGACCTTGATATATGTGAAAGCCTTAAATTATAACATATAGTATAAAATCATCAAAATTTTCTGTTTATTTATTAGTTCCTAGTCAAGTATTGAAAGAGTAGATAGAGAAGAAAATATAAAGGATTTACGAAAATCTTCTGTAATGGCGTCGCGGTCGAGCCACCCCGCATTCGGGCCGCAGTGAAACGTCATTACAACGACATGGACTTTAAAGACATCGCGATAAAAATAATTCCACTTATCTTATTAAATACACGAGTATCGAATTACATTTATTTTAAAATATAAATACATATTTCAAAACGAATTTTATCTAAACGACATTCGACCTTAAAATTATCTAACTTGGCTTTTTATAAATATTAAAACTATTACGTCAATATATATATATATATATATAAATATAAGATAATATTAAGAAAATATAATAAATAAAGATCTATTTATAATTATCCGTTGCATTATATAATTGCAGCTATAAAAAGAGCAATAGTAAACAATGAAAAACATAAATGAGTAGGTAAATTGTTATAGTAGCGCCAAGGGTGCCTACGCGCTTGTGACGTCACATCCGCCATTCAGCCGGCTCATTCATGAGACCAGCTGACACCTGTCAAACCAATTTGGACCCTACACCTTACACGTATGGTCCACTTTACAATGGCTATAATTTTTCAATCAATTAGTGTTCTTTTTATGAAAAAGTCTCGAATAGTAATCGCATATAAATATAGTGATTATAAGTTTTTAAATCGTCATTTTAATATTTTTTATAAATATGTGTTTGTAACATTATTTTATATTATTATTTTGAATTAAATATATGCTTTACGAGCTTTGTTAGTTTTTTTTTTATTTTGTGCCGTGTATTAAAGTGAGTGAGACCTGGGTTATAGGTTATTCATCCGGTAGATTGATTTAAATATATATCTTGATTTAATTGATTTAAATATAAAATCCTTAACATTAAGGATTAATTACAATTATTAAATTAAATTAATTATTTAAAAGTATTTACACCTTTGATAAAAAACTAAATTCCCTTTAAAAATATTTCATTTAATATTGACCAGGAATTTTAACATATTTATATATATTCACGTTTCAATTACTAAAGTTAAAAAAATTTAAATTAATAGATTACAAGAAATTATGTTTATTTGTTTCTCTCAGTTCTCAAAACCTAAACTCGAGATGTCACAAAATGGCGCCTAATTCAATAAACGATTTCGCAAGTGACAAGTCACATTGACCTTGACGCCGCTCACCGATATTTCGGCGCGATAATACGGTCACCGGGTCGCCACAGATTAGCTCTCGGCATATATATCATGCGTGATGATTCTGTATTCAGCCCGTTAGTATCCTTATTTATATTATAAATTAATTGCTGGCTGGCTGATAAAATACTTTGCCTTTTATGAAAAAAAAAGTCCCTAAAAATCTTATTGTTTAAACTCGTTCCGAATTTAAAAATTGCTGGCTGCTTTGTTTTGTTTCAAACAAACAAACAAACAAACAAAAGTTCCTATAAATCTTAGAGATTAAATTAGTTCTAAATTCAAAATAAATATGTTTATATTTTAATAAATAGCTCTAATAATGTTCTATTTTTAAACTTAATCCTTCTAATATTATGTTCCTTAACTAAATATTTCTTATAATGTTATAATCCTTACATGCTTTATTCTACGCCGTTTTGTTTTTACATGTACCTATATATTAAGTATTATTAACTAAACGTTACAAATACTGAACAACACTTAAGAATAAGGATAAATTTTATTAAAACAATAACACAAGTATTGTTTAAATAATGTTTATCCTTATTCGTGAGTAGGTAAGTTACTAAATTCTTATCTTTACACTAAGAGCGATTCGTTGTTAACTTGGACGTGTTTAATTCAAGTCTTGAGTAATGTGTGATGGTTTTTTATTGCTTTTAGGTCTAATGTTGGTTTGAGTTTTGCAAAAAAATATCGTTAAATTTTAAACCCTCAATACCAAGCATGTACTAATTCATAGTTCGTACAATAAAGTAATGTTTTTCTAGTTAAGTATAAGTTAGTTTTTTCTTTATTTCACAGATCAAATATCTGAATACTAATGTTTAAAATTTATGGTAAAATATGTAGCAATAATAGAAAAAAATCCGGTTAAAAGATTAGTAACAGTTAAATGAAATACTGCTATTGTGTGGAGCACATTTATTATAGAGCACATAATGTAAAACGTATTAAAATTCTTGTTGCTATGGGAACTTGGCACGCTAACGATTTTAGCTCTAATTGCAAAGGTAATATGATCTATTATAGCATGTATTGTTACACACATGTACTATATATTGAAACAGGTGGTAACAATAATAGTATATAAGTGTAGACAAATTATAAATGGGAGCGTAATTAATTATATATATATATATATTTTATTTTTTTGATTTCGTTATTTTGCTAATTTGTTTTGTGGGACGGTCGTTTAACGTGTGTGTGAGAGAGAGAGATAGATAGAAAGAAAGAGAAGGAAAGATGGTGAAGGACGAAACAGCCAAAGTAAACTATTCGAATAAAAATGTAATAATTATTAGATTTTTGTAAAATTTTTATTTCTATGTGATATTAAATTTCTTGTTTTTTTTTTTTAATTTTTATTGTTATTTTATGGATATGTTTATATTATTTATTATAATACCTACTAAATAAATGGCGTTTTTATGTTTTACATGTGTACGAATATATTATAGTTCTGTTGCCGGGCTGATAACTATGATTATTAAACACATGGTTAGCTATTAATTTATATTATTGGGAGACATGTTTTTTTATTGTTATGTAATTATAATATCATCAATCGTCTCGTTGAAGTTAGCTTTTAGATACTTATGATATATATTAAATCTAGATAAGGACTCCCGCAGAGGTAAAGATATTTGAGAGTATTATATATGTTAATATTAACAATGTACGGACAACGGTACTGGTTATATATATATATTAATAATTGTCCCGGTGACAATATTATACATTATAAATTCCCGTAGTCGTCCGTCACACATACGTAATTATTGTAACATGTTAATTCACCATTGTTTGTCCGTTTGTCATAAATCGTGAAGGAGGACGATTAGAGTGAACTCGTGTTCCCACGACTCGTATTCTATACTGCTCTTGTACGGATAGCAACAGAAATATATATATATATATATAAAAATATTAGAATTATAATTCAGATAACAGAAAGTTTGTTAAATGCTAAGTCAATCTTTTTTTTATATATAATTTTCTTAAAGCGCCATCTATCGGGCATCGTAACGAAATAAATATAATATCAGTCAAAATCGTGCATAAGTTACACACACACACACATACATCAAATACACACACAAGCTAAAATAATATATGAATAAGATAAAAATATTATGTAATATTATCTGATATATTTATAAGATAAGTATTTTTTTGATCGCAATAACCTAAATACGCAGATCTATTTGCGTCTTACGAGTCTTTATCGGATGCATTGAAATTATCTAAAGATTGTGATTGTTTATCTTTATAGTAAAAAGATAAAAGAAACACAAGTAAGTGTGTATTAAATTATTATTTGAATTATATCTTTAGGTTACAAATTCCTCGATCAGAAGATTTTTTTTGCGTATTTAATGAGTTTTTTTTATTTATGACTCTATAATATCTACAAAGCCTTAATACATCAATATAAATATGAAATTATAAGGTTCTATACATATTTTTTCTTCTGACTTCTCCTCCTCAGATACAGTGTCAATAAATTAATATATATTGTTTAATATTTTTCTGCTGCCACTACCAAATCATACCTTCATCGAAGCGTCACCTCGTACTTCACTGACTCCGTACACCTTTCTTATTGTTATCAGTGTCATTCAAATTCTAAACTTGTCACCAAGGGTGACTACATACGGACGATATATATATATATATATACAGGGTGTCCAGGAAACAATGGATAACCTCTGAAAGGCTAATAGTAGAACTAAAGGAAAACCAGAAAAAAAAAATTGTAACCCTTACACTGCTAAAAAAATGGGGCTTTAAAAAAAACATCATTTTTTTTGTCTGATTTGTTTGTTTTTTACTCGTGAAATATTGATTTACTTTCCATAAGATCGAGATACACATTAGTTCTTATTGGATCGTCTGTTTGTATATCTTCATCTAAAAGCACACAGCAGTGACGTTACCAGATTCCATCTCTTTCATTTTCGCCCTAGACTCTCTCTCTCTCTCCATCGACTCCCATTCTTCATGTGTACAACTCATTTGCTAATTTTCGCTTTTGAAGATTCCATTGGCGACACCAGAACTTATTATAAGGGTGGACCGTGTGTTTGATTGTCACCCGTTAATATGAAAACATTTTTTTATTTCATATTTTACTACAAAAATCATATGAAACCGTCCAGTTTGTAGACAGCCTAAATATGGGCTAATTGTGATTATTTTATACAACTACCGACGAATTTCAACACACGGACGGGACTAGCATACTATAACGTGTTATAACGACTCTCTTACAGGGAATTAATTATTTACATACATATAAATAAATAATTGACAACCTTAATTTTTTATTTTTAAAACGAATGCCGAAGTGCTGGAATAGTTGTTGTATTTTTATGATGCAATTAGATTTGTAGATATATATCTTAAAAGATATAAAAGATATTTTTATTATTATTTAACCGGATAAATAAAACTAACGACATGTCGGATGAGTAATAAAATGTGTGTATGTTCGTGATTTAACTTAAATAATACACTTACTTGGGATTCCAACAATAATGTCAACTGAAGCCATATTTTCTCCTATATAATAGTATTTTTTTTATGTGTCTGAGCGAAAGCAACACATGTTTATTTTCGTATATGTGTCAGTGGGTTATATTGAATATGATTATCTTGTATGAGTTGGACTATTTCGAGACACTGAACACTGGCGCCGTGGCTTAGTTGGTTAAAGCGCCTGTCTAGTAAACAGGAGATCGTGAGTTCGAATCTCGCCGGGGCCTTAGTTGTGTATATTTTTATCCTTTTATTTATGAGTTATTTTAATTTTTGATACATGTTTTACACTTTTATGTCCTATTTATTCTATTAGTAGTTTAGTCCCTCCCGCATCGCTGGGCACACTATTAATTTGGATGTGAACTTTGGTTGCTATGGTAACCTTTGTCATATTATCCGTTGTCATCGTAACCGTTGCTATGGTAACTCTTACCCCGCGTTAAGTGTATAGCTCCTACAAGCTTAAATCTTGGCGAGATGCAAAAATTTGAAATCCGTTGGAATAGGAATTCCGTAGAATCCATTCTTAGTGGACGTCTACGTCACAAAAGAAGTAACTATGTCAAATTTCAAGTTAATCGGACAGATAGTTACGGAGATTTCGTGAGGAGTCAGTGAGTGGTAAATCGCTTATATAGATATATAGATATAGATGAGGTCTATACCTTAACAATTAATAGTAAGAAGATTAACTATATCTGTTTTTACATTCAGTAGTCTTTGTTTCATATCTACCATACAATATAGGGAATATATATTTGAAATCAGTAGCCGGAGGCTGTAGTACACTAACAATACTATTCCAAGCTTTGTTTAAACCTTCAATACATCATTAATCACCGGCTAAGGATGCTAAGGTTACTAAAAGGTTCTACGCGTAAAGGTTAACTTTTATAACGTAAAAAGCCTAACATTAGCTAGCTAAAAGCTTACAAAAAAATAATTAAATAATAGAATAAGTATAACAGGTGAGGATTTCTAGAAAAGGATTTAATTAATTTTATATTAATAATAATTGTGAAGAAAACCCCAATGTCCCTTATGACGTGTTTAATACCAAAAATAATTTATAACATTCCGTATGTACTTCCTTAATTCTCTGGCATTTTTATAACAATAATACACCAAGGACTCGAATCTACAACAAAAACAGAGGTCAAAGAATGAAAAGTAGTGACTCCTTATAATCAGTAAACGGGTTTTAATTAATTGATACATACAATTATATCGGAAAGTGAACTATTTATTAAATACACATTTTTTTAAATAATAATATCTTATTAATTTTAATTGAAAGAGGTTTTTTTATGCGAAACCATTAATCGATAGGCTCTGTTCGTGTATCGGTTGTAACTCTCAATACAGCCTCTAATGAGTTAGTGTGGGTGTTGTCTTGTATTGAATTAATATACATACAGCCTACCTTCAGCCGCGGGCGGTCAGGACTCGGAGCTGTTCAGAGATAATTACTAAACGGTATTTAGATCAGAGGTTTCCAAACTTGAAAATCAAGTATTTTTAGCGCCCCCTCCCCCCTAAATTTTTTTCAAAAACCTAAATAACGTATCAGTATTGTCTGTAGCTTAATTTAAACTATATTCTTAATAAAACTTTTGTTACGACTACCAGAGAGCAATAATGTAATTGTACAATGTAATGAGTATCTTTTATACAAAATTAATAATAATCAACATCACTTCAGTGTCCCCCAATTTTTTTCGGCCCCCTCACCATCCCCCTCTTATTATCTAGTCCAGAATCGGGAGGGGGGGGGTTATAACCCACTTTGGAACAGAATGATGTACTGTACTCTATCGATAGAGAATTTCAGTTTGACAGACCTCGTTTTTTTTGTAGTTTTGTTGTACAATTTTATATATATATATTTTTAAATTTTAGTTTCATTTGTTGTATTTTTTTTCTGTCTTGCGAACTCTAAAAGAACGAGAGATCTATCAATCTAAAAATAAAAATTTTGTCAATCTAAGTACTAATAAAATATTTTTTCTAACTAGGTGAATTATTGTGTTATTAATAATATTATTATTATTATTAAAACGTATATTTTATTATAGTTAGTGATACTTATGAATTAACTGATTTTCTTCTCGTCTCAGAGCACCCGTTGTGATATAACTGCCGTCGATACCAATCGAAGGTTCATAAATATTTTGTTATCTTTAACGTATACAACATTAAATGTAATGTTACCAATCTCTTCATCTCGACCTTATTATCTATTGTTTATTCATTTACTTGTTGTTGGTAATTATCTTTTGCTTTGCATTATCTTTAAGGAAAGGAACTGTTTGGGAAAGGTTATTAAATGAGTTTTTTTTTGTTTACTATTTCATTAAATTTCAAATTATAATTGTATGCACCCCCCTCCCCCCAATCTCGTCTAAATTCTGGTTACAATAGTAACCGTTGTCATCGTAACCGTTACGTTAAGTGTATAGCTCCTACAGGTTTAAACTTGGCGAAATGTAAAAAGTTTAAATCCGTTGTGATAGGAATTCCGTAAAATCCGTTCTTAGTGGACGTCTACGTCACAAAATAAGTAACTATGTAAAATTTTAAGTTAATCGGACAGATAGTTTTGGAGATTTCGTGATGAGTTAGCGAGTGGTATATCGTTTATATATAGATTACATGTGTCGAAGAAAACCGCATGATATCAATGTGTTTAAGTAGAAAACGACATTATCTCCCAAATCACAATTTTATCCCAATTTAATAATATATTTTATTAAGACCACAGGAACCCCACAGTTTAAGTTAAATTAATAACCGTTCATGAAAATTATAATATAATCTCTCGATACGATCACAACTGAGTCAATGACCACGAAACGTCCAGTTCAGCTGCAACGGACACCACACCGACATTTACATAATTATTTATATATTTATAAACAATCCTCATTAGACCTTTGGGAAATATGTTCATTTTAATTGTATACTTTAAGAGAGAAGGTATGGGTGGGTCGATCGGGTGGAGGAGGTGGGGGTGGGCTTTAAATGGAAGTTATTTGTTTTGGTTTATATAATCCAGTTTAATGGAAAGATAAGAGTTAATTTGGATTATTATAAGAGATCGAAGAAGATGTGGATGGAGTGAGTGATGATGTGAAAGCCAGTGCTGAGTGTATGAAAGAAGAGTGTAGAAGATCTATAGTTTAGTTTAGTAAGCGGGATAAGGGAATATGAAAATTTTTTTGTGTTTTCTTTTTCCCCTGGATATCCATGTAATATTCCCAATAACCAATCCTTGATTACCGCTCTGTATTTGTAATGAAAAGCTAGGTTTAATATATTACATTGTGATGTTTATTTACATTCAAACATTGTCCGAATGTTTATGTTAAAATATTTAATTAAATTAGATAAGATTGTTAGTAATTAGTATGAAGTAAATAATTGCTTCTGTTTAGTGAGTTTCCTTTACAACATTTCAATACACGCACCGTTTGCTCCTACGAGCACCTCTCAGGCCAATTAAACGACACCCGGTTATTTTGGTTATTATGAATAAAAAATAAGGAGCCGACTGTTATATATATTATTAATTAATTAAATTCATGTTGTTTTTTTTTGTTTTTTTTTTCAAAAATAACAAATTGAAAAAAAAAATTGCTTTAATATATTTTATGAAAATTTTAAATGTGTATTACATACTTTATAACCGGAGATTATGAGATAATAAAATGTTAAATTTTCGTTTAATAAGTGTCGGTCTGTCCGTCCGCGAGGCGATGCGTGACACGGTACCAATAAAGCAACAGGTAACACAGTATATGTATATAGTAATCTTTGATAATTAGATCAGTGACCGTGTCGGTACTTACCGATGCCTCTGACGCTCTGACGTGAGAACCACCCAATTACGAGCTCAAATTTAATTATGGCCGTGCTGGTGCTCGTGCTCGTCCACCGGTCACCGGTCACCGGATGTCTCGGGAGGTTTGTGTTAATGTCCGTTGATCTTTTGGCATAACTTAACATATCATATTTTAAACGAATTATTAAGTCGAGGAGGGTCTATTAGGGTCTTACGAAATCGGTGTTTGAAAGTTGAATAGTATTTAATACTACAGCCAACAGAAACTCAATTTTGACTCGCAACGGTCGCGAAATCTCTGGTGCCGTTTTCATATTGAGCGAAGCGAGCCCAGTGTAATGTATGTATTGTGGACAATGTCGGTAATGTAGGAGATTTCATTGTAAAGCAAATTTTTTTCCCATTGATTTCAATGGAATATCAGTGTTTTGACAGTTATTCCTCAACGAAGTGACATTTAACAAATTTGATAAAACTAATAAATTGGCACTAATCCAACAAACGCTTACAAGTATATTTTCTTGTGTCAATCTTCTCTTGGGCCAGGATTTGGCTTGCTTGCCAGGGTCCAGCCATTGCGATGAGCGCTTCTGATTATCGTATAGAATCCACTTTTCATCACAGGTAATGATTCCATTTAAAAAACACAAATGCATGTGTAAATAGCAGTATAAATTTGAATCTGTAATTCCTAATCTAAGAGGACAAATTTATGATAAAGTGGCCATTAAGGACCTTACATATATGGACCTAATATGTCATCAACCGATTTATTTCTCGATTAAGCTAACAATTTTGAATATATCGTATGCAAGTATATAAGTAATGTATGAGAAAATGCAATTAATGTTTTATTTTTTTTTATAATATGCGTATTAAAGTATTTCCCGTAATAACCGAGCAGTCACATTATTTATTAATCGACGCGTAACGATAACAGAGATGGAGCTAATTGTGACATGTTGAACAAATTCTTAATGCAGAATAAAATGTAATTTATACATATATATTTGTGTGTGTGTGTGTGTGTGAGTGTGTGTTTTATATAAGTTAAAATAATATGTAGTTAAATGTTGGTGTTCTTTTAAAAGTTAAAAAGTATTGCTAATACATATTATATGAATAACGAACGTAGGTACAGGTTTACGAAATGAACTGCGTATTTCACATACCGGTGGGCGGGAAATAATGATAACAGGTTTTTCCTCGCATTCGAAAATAGTGACGAGGTGAGGGTTTTAAAATAGATACAATATAAAAACTATTTGTTTGGACGTACCTGACCTACAAAC
This sequence comes from Melinaea marsaeus rileyi, assembly GCA_918358865.1. Lineage (NCBI taxonomy): Eukaryota > Metazoa > Arthropoda > Insecta > Lepidoptera > Nymphalidae > Melinaea > Melinaea marsaeus. Next base: position 4,843,020 of record OU911092.1, read on the forward strand.
GGTATGCTGTAGTTATATATATATATATATTCTTTTCTCACTGATTCGCCATGTATTTATTTGACATGGATCGCGGGGGCAATAAAACAGAGATTTACAACTACCGCCCTCCCGGCGGCATTGTGTGTGTGTGTGTATGTATGTTCTATTTTCTACTGATTACGTGTTTAACATGTGTGTGCGTGTGTGTGTGCGTGTGTGTGTGCGTGTGTGTGTGTGTGTGCGTGTGTGTGTGTGTGATCTATTCTCTACTGATTACGTGTTCAACATTACCCTCCTTTGTTATTAGTATTTCTTCTATCATTATTACTAATATGTATTTTTTTTTTCTTATCAATCCTATTAAATTTATAATATATATAAATAATTTGATATTTTGTTCTACGTTACGTCCGTCGTCTGTTACTATTTTTAGTAAATTTTGTAAGTATTACAATGAGAAGTCTTGTTTACTATTTAAACTTTTGTTTATATAAAATTATTTGTTGATGATTTTCTTTTTCATAAATGTGGAAATTTAACAAATATGACGTTTTTTATGAACGTATTAAAGATTTTATTTTGTACAAATATTATTAAAATAAATTAGCGTTGAATATTAAATTATTTTGGCATAATAATTAAAATATATTGTAGTAAATCTAGGCTGTTTATGAGATATATATTTACAGAATAAAGTACATCATAAATATCATAGTTTACTGACCTAAACGTGACCCAAGTATGACCGTAAATTAATATTTGATTAAATTATTAGTGACAGACTAGCTGTGATCATGACTTCGTTTGCTTTTTTTTATATAAAACTTGGCATATTTAGTCCTTATAACATCCGCTATTCGCCAGTTAAAGTCCTGTTAAAATCGGTCCAGCCGTTTTAAAGATTAATCGAAACAAACAGACAGACAGACAAATTTTTTGTGTGTAAGTACCATATATATTTTCATATGCATTTAGTGAAATGCTGTTAATTTGGAATTACAAACGAACACTTGACTTATTGAGCGAAGCAAATGAAGTGAGAGGAGCGTTTTGCTGGAGACTTTTTACATTCTTTGTCACGAATTTGCTCGAAAACTACTTGACGGAAAATTATGAAACTTTGCAATCAAAAAGGTGATGGTTTTAAAAAAAATTGGAAAATGTCCTCAAAAAAAAATTCTTTTTTTGTAAATATCATGTCAAAAAACTGATATCCCATTAAAGTCAATGGCAAACGATGAGTCAATACACCGGGTTCGCTTCGCTCAATATGCAAATGGCACCCGAGATTTCGCGAGCGCAGCGAGTCGAAATTGAGGGTTTGTTGGCGCCCCTAGTTTATATATAAAATGAGATAGTCTATAAAGTAAAAAACTAAATTAATTACACCGTCTATCCGTGTGTTGAAAAGCCAAAATCCGTAATTGAAGACGGGGCGCCGAGTGCACTCGTAACTTGGCAGAGAATCACCGAACTAACTGCGTGCTCAGCCTCCGTTGGAATTTAACTGAAAAATATACATTTTTTTAAATGTTCTTAATATGGTAAATAATTGAGAATAGTTTTAATTTCTGTTGTATATAAGTTAAATAATATAGGAATATCGTCTTGTTTTATTTGTTTAAAAATATATTTAAAATCGTTGAATTGAGGATTGAGGTTTGAATTTAAATTAAATATATTTTTCGATTCCGACAAAAAAAAATGTAATAATGTATATATTTATATTTTTCTTTGATAAATTTTATTATTTTTATAATAAAGCCAAAATCATTGTTTCTAGTTGCAAGGAAGAAATATAATATTTTTTTATAATAGCTAATACGCCCACTTGATGACTCTTACTCTATATCCTCATTTGTCATATATTAAACAGAATACTAAGAATATTATAAAAAATGAATTATCATTATATAATATATATAAGAATAACTTTAAAAAACACATTCTATCGAAAAAAGTTTAATCAAAATCGACTCACCCACTTCAATACAAACTACAGAATGTGTAAAACTATTTAAAATTATACAAATTTTTGTCACCACCAAAATATAAGTAATCAAAGTGATATACGGCCGAATTATAATTAAATGATCAAAATTTGGCAACTAAAGTAGGGCGATTCTTTGGGGTTCCCGAGTGCGTATGATTCGACAGGCTCAGATATTATTTCGAATATTTCATCATTTTTGAAGATTTAATATTATGTTTTAGAATTTACGATATATGGCGTTGATGTTTTTGTTAAATTGTTAGTAAAGGTTAAGATAAGTTTTTAAATTAATATTAACCTTATATAATAATACAAATATTTTTAAAATTGGTAAAAAAATATACACCTTACATTTATTCCCCCTAATAGGTACTCTATATCCAACTCAATCTCTAGGCAACTTTTCAAAAGTTTCACTTCTGCCGTGTGTGAATTGCACACAAACACACACACACACACGCACACGAATATTTATTATATATTGAGAACATAGATGGTTCATTCGATAGCATGTATTGTATGGTATCGCCAAAAAGATTAATGCAAAATGAGTTCCCATAAAAGAATTTTGGATGAAAATGGAAGAATATAGAATAGACCAAGGAGCAGACTAAACATCTAGTTCTCTTATAAACGCTTATACAAAATCCTTCATATTCCTTGTACTGATTCCCTGTGGGAAGTTACTTTGATAGCCGCATACGAGCCAAACTTAATCGACTACTCGTTATATAAAATACATTTTAATATACCCATTTGTATTATTCAAATAATCGACGGAACCTTGCGAAACGGATCATAAAAATTTTTATCGCCGTTCCGCGTCTACTAGTTCAAGGGCAGACTGAAAAATTATTTCATGGCCGCTGTAATTTCGCAATGTGGGCGTTTTCGCGGCAATATTGATAAAATAAAAAAAAAATAGCAAATGTGAATCTGGTGTAATGGTTGGTGACTTATCTGTATGCGTAATGGACTGATTATATTATACAATTTTAAGCGCACTATTTGAGCCTAAAAATAGTGTCTACTTTAACAGGCTTCGGTAGGCACCAATCAAAGCTCACTAAGTCTCCTCACAATGCGATAATAGTGTGCTAGTTGTATTAGCGTTCTATAAATTGTATAATGTTTAATAATACTAGCAATGAATGTATCAAGTTACAGAGAATAGTTTCTTCAAACATTTTAATTGGCCGAAGACGCGGAGCCGGTTAGGGCAGTCGGTCCCTAGCAACAGTGACGTCACCGCGGCACCAGTGACGTCACTCATATTTCGTCCTCCTCGGTCCATTGACTTGACCTTAAGACCGCCATTTGCAAGGAAACGACATTAGAATATATTAGATTTTAGCCTTTTATAGACATCTTCAGGGCCATCATCTGGAGGATGTGTTTAGTCGACCTGTCCGTTTGTTTTGACTTTTTTATTGTATACTTAAAAAAAAATGTGTGTCAGTAGTATAATACACAAATTAAATGAAACATATTTTGTATTCTATATTATATATATATTTATTTAGATTAAAATATTTTTTTTACAAAAATATTTTAAATTTAATCTTTAACACAAGCAAAGTCCGCTGTGAGCGCTAGTTTAGTTTAGCAATAGAGAACAATAATATGCCTATATGTAAATATAGCCCTACGCGCCGGGAATGGTATATCACTAAGGCCGAGTACACAAGGACTACTTTTCAAACGGTGACTACTAAGTAGATGGCACAGAGTTCGATTCCTGGATGGCGAAAGAGTTTCGTGATACCGCGTTATGCTCATAGAATAATAGATTATGAGCTTTCTATTGTATTTTAGTTTCTTTTTTCTATAATAATATCTTAGTTCAATTCAGTAGTTTAGTTCTTTTAAAATAGTTTTTTTTTTCTTTAATGAAAACATTTTTTTCACAGTATTTTTTCTGTAAAGGTTGACTTTCTGATTTACTTATTTTTTTGTTTTCTTAAAATTATTGTTAAATAACATCTATTTTTTTTAATTTATTGCTAAGAAATATTATATATAGATTATAAAAATATTTCTTGCTTCTATATTAATTATTTTGATTTACAGGTTGAAGTATTATTAATATCTATTCTATTTTAAATTCGTAAAATATCCGACTTCCTTCAGTAATAAATAATTAAGAAAAACATAAAAGGTTTGAAAGAAAGAGACAGGTGTGGTTTAGAGTGAGACAAAAGATAAGTAGGTCAAATATTAATGTCATAATTACAACAAGAATTATTTATCAATCTCCTATCAAAAGATATAATTATTATAAATAGTTATACAATTATTTTGATCAATGTCCGTAAATATATATATATATATAACAATAAATATATATATATATATATATATATATATATATATATATATATATATATATATATATATATATATATATATATATATATATTAACATAAAAATAAATAAATCGCAGTGTGAATGTTACCAGGAAGACATTTAATACACACAGACACAAATTGCGAACTGATTTATTAAAATTATACTCGTAAGATGCGGCGGACGGTGTGTTTTTATAAATCTCACTAAAATCTGTATTCGTCGTCTATATATAATTCTGTGGGAAATGTAAAATGTTTGTGGTTTATTTACTTTGAACCTATTGTTAATTATTACATTTATTATGATTAAATGGTACAGTCGGACAAATATATATATATATATATTTGATTGATTTATTTATATAACTAGCTATTCCCACGACTTGCTCTCGAAATATATTAAAAAAGAAAGTAGCCTAAGTTACTCCTTATGTTAATTTTTCGATCGCGAAAGTTCTGTTGAAATCGGTGCAGCCGTTTCAGAAATTAGCTAGACTAAACAGAGAGACAGAAAAAAATAAAAAATATTTTTTTATGTAAATAACATATATGCCTTCATATGTATTTAGTGAAAAGCTGTTAATATGAAATTATAAAACGGACATTTCAATTTTATTTATATATATATATATATATATATATATATATATATATATATATATATATATATATATATATATATATATATCAATATATATATATATATATATATATATATATATTGATACGTTATCAACAATAGCTACAAAAAAAAAATCATTTCTCAAAGATTTATGAAGATAATAAAAAAAATACAAAAAACCACAAACACAAAACTCACTGTAAAAAAATATACACAGAATACACATTTGTCTAAACTAAATATATTATGTAAAATATAAACTAGTATTAAAAAAATAGATACAATAATAAAAAATCAGTCTGTCTTGGTGTAATAAAGTGCGTCGTCGCCTTGAAGACGCTTCCTTGTTCCTACGTTTATAAAAATTTTCGCGACTCTCAAGACATTTATAGATCAAATGTTATATAATATAAAACTAATAAAACAAAACTAATTAGTTACAAGTTTAGTTTATGAACTAAAACTAATCGTTTTAATCAATAATTGTACACGTATTGGTATGATTTTTATGTATAAATATATTTCAAAGATTTTGCGTACTTAGGATACCATAATTTTTACTTTGTCATTTTTGTTGTTATTTTCTTATATTTGTAAATGAAATTAGTTAAATTTTACGTTAAAAAAACTTCGACTTATTAATTTTTAATATTATTATTAGAAAGTTAAATTTAGTTGAAATAAATTAAACATTTTAAAGGAGTTAAAAAATGAGTTCTCATTGTGTCATCCGTTAAGTAGTTATCTATTAAAAGCACGAAACGGTGAAAGCTTTCGGTAAACTAATAGCTTGTTAGTTCAAGTTTCAGTTTCAACCGGCGCGTGTCTCGCTATATTTAAATACAATAAAAAAAATACAGTTACCTAATATATTTTTTTTCTTAAAAAAATTTGTTAAAAAAAATATATTGTAAAATAATTTTTTTAATAATATCTTAAAACGATACTCTTAATTTTGTGTTATTAAAAAAAATACAAAAAAAAATGTGAAATTGTAATTCTTTTAATATAAGGTAATATAAAAATAAAAGAAAAATACTTATCTGTAACAAAAATTTAATACAATCAAAAAAAAATATTTTTTTTTTGCTTCATCTCTGGCTATCTCTTCAGATCTATTCCTATCAGTTAAAATTATGCTCTACAGCCACTCTGAAGAGTGTCACCACATAACAATCATTATTAATTTTCTCCTATTATATTTGAGCCGCGTTATGCAACAATGTGACAATGAAAATATATTCTAAAGCGTTTACACACACGAAGCTTTTCTATAAACAATATTTAATTGCAATATAATAAAATATATTAAAAATTATGACCAATTGACGTCATTAAATTAATATATTTTGTTTTATTTGTGGTAATATTTAAGTTTGGTGTCCCGCCGTGGCACCTAATCAATCTTCCTTCAGGAGTTATCCTTAAAGGATTTACCAATGACAAAAAAAAATGCAAGCATTTCAAATGAAATGGATTCCTCTAAAAGGGAGGGACACTCTAAGGAACTGTTTTTTTCATTTTATAGACGTTTTTGAATTGAAAAAAAAGTTTTTTTAGATATAGAAGAAAAAATATTATTATTTTCACGATACTTTTTCAGAACATAAAATATTTTTTTATAGTATTAAAAAGTTAAACATTGAAACAAAAAACAGAAAAAAAAACGTATAAAAAAATTTTTTCGTTTTAAAAAAATGTAATTTATTACACAATAAACTGGACCTACCACTAAAAGTTATATAACTCGGGCAAAGCTCCAACTTACACTTTATTTTAAAATCTCCAACAATCATATGTTTTTGTTCAATAAAGGCGGTAATCCATCACTAGCTTAACGAAGCGAGTGTAGCGAGCGGAGCGTTCTACTGAAGACTTTTTCACGAATAGGTTCGAAAACTATTTGAAGGAAAATTATGATATTTTGCAACCAAAGAGTCACCCATTAGGAGATGGTTTAAAAAAAATGAAAAAAAACATGTCCTTGAGGAATAATCGTCAAAAAACTGATATCCCATTGAGGTCAATGGGAAGCGATGAGTCATTAAACTGGGCTCGCTTCGCTCAATATGCAAACGGCACGCGAGATTTCGCGAGCGCAGCGAGTCAAAATTGAGGGTCTGTTGGCGTCCCAGTTATTATTATAGCAGAGATATATTTATAATAAAAGGATTTTTTCATTATTTTTTTTCCACTTGATGCTATAAAAATAATATATTTTAGAAAAATCTTAGAATAACACTGACTAAGCAAAATTTTATTCATTAATTATAAGATGAAAAATATTTTTTTCAATCTTTTTAAATCTAGAGAGATGTCTTTTAGCTTCAGGTGGTAAACATACTTTAACACAGTGAATGGGAATTTCCCAACGACACCGCTAAAATAGAATGGCGTGGCGGGCGCCGGTATCGTAACTATTAGAGAATTAGTCACCACGCCGAAATAGTGTCACGCAATAATGAATTATTAATAAGTTTCAATATAACCGACATTATTATAAATATTATTATTCAATTATCATTTAAATATATATATTTTTTTGTTTTTAGTTTTATTAAAAATAATAGGTTCATAAGTTTTTTTTTATAAAAAATTATTAGAATCTTGAAACCGAAAGTTATAATTTTTCGTTTTTTTTATTTCTTTATTACGATTTTTTTTTATTTCTTGTACATTTTCTGCATTTTCCAATACATTGCAAAACGTATCTCAAAAACTTTTACAATTACATACATACGCATTCGAAGTAAAAATCCCAGTCAACACTATCAAGCGCCAAATTTGATAAAACTTTCATTATTATATACATACACATTTCGTTAATTAGTGAAATTTTTATATGAGATTAATTTAATACATATTTCATTCTCTGTCTCCGGTCAGTCGGTGTTCATAAAATTTATTGATGGCTTAATTTTTTAATTTCTAACCCAATTTTTATTACCTATATAATAAAGTAAGTTTATTTTGGGGTCGTTTATTTTATTGATAACGAAGTGTATGTATGTCTTTAATTACTACCATCTCGGGAACTATTTGAATATTCATATAACTGACGCGATGTGGGAGATTTCTTTTAATAGCTATCGGAGTTTGATATAAAAATTTAATTATTTCCTTTTTAAATCTGATTTTAAGTTTTCTATTTGATATATATTTAAGTACGACTCCTCAAGTGCTGTTTTTTTAAAAAACATTTTTTATATCTCTGTCCTTATTTTTAGTTACTTTACAAAAATATATTGAAAGTACGTTAATTTTAAGGATGTTTTGGTTTTGCGAAATTAATATTAATAGAAAAAAATATTTAAATGTAACAACGTCTTAAAAACATTTGTGAAATATTAAAAAAATATAAAATGAAAATAAATTGTAATCATAATAATATAATAAGCTAAGTGGGTGAAAAACATGAAAATTTTTGTACTAATTAATGTTTAAATTTCTTCAATAAATGTCGTAATTACAAGTATATCTTACACCCAATTTGGGGATAATGAAGTTAACAGTAACGTTACCCCTACTTACGTTCCGTTAAATAAAATTTTATCAAATTCAAACAAACCAACACATAATCGTTTATATGTAGGTTTTTAAAACGTAACATTTTATTAACGCATAAATATCACACTGACCTATCCACGTTGTTGCTAACTGACTTACTAAATTAGGTTCCACACGAACAGACGGACGACCATTTAATATATATAATACGTTAATTTCATATTAAATATTTTAACATATATTAATAATCATGTTTTACTCGATTTTAACGTACGTTGTGTTATATGAAGCGTAATTAGTTTTTATAAATAAACAATGAAAATAGTTTATATTTTTTAAGTAAAACAAAATTCAAATGAACGTCAATTTAGTCGTAGCTGCGACAGTCTTGTCTGGTGTCTGCGCTGAGCTCCTCATCAGCACCGCGCCCACGCCCGCGTCACAGCTCAACATGGCGTTTTGCGACATTTTTTTCCGCTGAAACAATAAATTCTATTTAGATATTTATTCCCGTTCCATGAAACGGTATATTGAAATAGTTTAATGTGTAACTGTTTAAAAATAATTTTAATTTTTATTGTATGTATGGTATACTAGTAATGCCCCGCGGTTTCACACGCGTAGATACCGCGTAGATCTTGTGGTAGTGGACTTTTGAATGGAATGTCCGATTTTAATAATTTTAAAATTATTTTATAGGTCTTAAAACGGTCCTTAATCAAATATAACTTAATGGGATAAGGATTTGTGCAGATGAATAGTATGGTTTGATTATAATCAGCACTTTTATCAACTTTGACATGTAGAAAAGTTGTTATAGTGGCATAATTACAGTAGTTGGATATATGGTACTCCGGACTTTCTTGTAGAGATTAATATGTTCTATATTACTGTAGAACATTTTTTTGTTCTATCATCAATACTTTTCGCAGCGCACGCCATGACAGATTTTTTATAACCAATTCTTGCACCTTGGGTCACATTATTGCATTTCTATTAGGGATCCCAATTTTTTTTGAAGATGAAATATAGCCAATGTCACTCAGTGAAGATGCAGTTTTCTAATGGTTAAAGAATTTTTGAAATCGGTCCAGTATTTTTTGTGTAAAAACATTACAAACATACATACAAAAACACAAATGATTCCTCCTGATATCTGAACCATTAATTAATTAGTTTAGTAATTGATTGAGTCGAACTGTCTCGTTTTTAAATCTTGTCTATAATAAATGCTATTATTTTTCAAGTGGTATCAATACATATGTGTATCTCTCTCTATTGTATTCCCCTCTCTCTCTTATGTTTCCAAATCTTATAAACATATTCCATACATGACAGAAGCCATGGAATAAACCATAGGAAATAGCTATAATGTGTAAGACATTGTCTTTTGAGAGGCCGCTGTTATGTATTCCTCTCACACTCAATATCGCCAACCCTAAGGTTTCCTCCGCGGCCCCTAATCCGGGTTCCGTGAAGTTATTTTCGCGACATGTTGGGCCATTAACTACTTTATAATGTATAAAATTAAAACAACTTAAACGCTCTTCCGTTATAAAAGAATTACCTTCATATACGATCACTTGAATGTGCCAACAAAATTGATATATGAGTAGAGAACGGTATATAAGATCTCATCTATAATCGCAGGTTTAGTGGCCCGATACAAACGAGGTATTGATGTAACGTAAATCGCCCCTCGACGACACGTCTTGAATATTATAATAACTATTTATTGCTCTGAAAAATTGTCTAACATCATGAGATTATGAAAATTATAATCGAAGCTAAGCGCCAAAGCCTTTGTGATATATCGACGTGAAGACATGTAACCTAAAGCTTATTTAGACATATAGATTTTACATAATAATTTTAGTCAGTCAACTCGCTTCGATAAAAATTTTATTAAAAAATACAATTAATATCGATAATGATATTCGAGTCGTGAAAACTCTTCAATAACCCTCCAGTTTGATTATAACGAGCCGGTCGAAGCTAATTAATTAAAAATGTACAAATAAAACTTAATGTAAATAATATACCGACAACAAAGAGTCTAGTTGTTTCAAATTATTTGAGGAAGAGCAGGTGGGGTCGGTGACCTGTCTGCTATTCCCTGAACGTTGTATTAATGTAATTTCAATCTTATTTTTATATTTATAAAGTCGATAATCATAAGTCTCGTATCAATGTTAAATTGACTTAAATCACACTTAGTATGGCGATAATTTAGCGAGTGTTTATTTCATATAATAATAAAGTATAAAAGGTTTCGGTTTGAAAGACATTGAAAATGTCTAAGGAGCTTAGTTAGATGTATTATTGTATGTTTGTCACAGACCATTTGATGGAGCGATCCCTTCGCTATTGCGACATAAAGACATAGTTATAAAAATCCTATAATGTTCAGTAAAAATAAGTAAGCCGATTTAATCCTACATTTCGTCACAACCACGGACATTATAAGTTCAAGTGTCCGCTGTAGTTTTGATCCGTCTGTCCGTTGGCTGACTGCGAGTACGGACGCACTCGTCCACACAAAGAGTAACGAACAAAAAGACAGAAGAACAGTCACAGTCTCTCATACACTATATATATATATATATATATATATATATATAATCTGTTTCTAGTTGATTCTAGTTAATTAAAGTCATGTCCATGGATTCTTATTTAAAATCATTAAATTAATTTTTAAATTAATATATATATATTTGTTTATTGTGATATGCGTGTGTCCATAAAGAAATGGGGGGGAGGGATAGAAATTTAGAAAAGACTAGATTTGAGCACTTGGCTTCTTCCACTCATACGAAATATAATAGTTACTTGAGAAAACGAATTGCGTAGTTTGATAACTTCAAGGACATGCAGGTCCATATCCTTTTGTATGAGAGTCAATTATGAAGAATGTGTTATTCCCCCTATCTGTATAGTTATTCTTTGCAAAGGGCGTAGAACGCTCCCAGACGAGGGCGGGACGAAGGGCACGATCTTATTGTTCCACAATTGTATTGAAGGTACGTAGAGAGAGACCTATGAATATATTATGAAAAACCAATCCCCTCGCTAATTGTACCTTGCTTTATTAAAATATTTACCGAATTACAATATATATATATATATTATTGAAAGACGATTGAGAAACATCAGACAACCTTTATAATAAAATTCTAATAATATTTTAAATATAAGTTTGTTAGAATACGTAGGTTTGTTGCTCTATCACACAAAAACTACTAAACAGATTTCGAATATAGCTTATCAGAATAACATATAGGCTACGCTTGTGGAAACTGCCACCCAATGAAGAATTTAAGGCGAGCGAAACTGCGGGCAAAAATTATCAATTTAATAACATATTTTTTTAGTTTTTTCGCGTCGATTTCTTTCTAGTTATATTCAGACTTTCCTACGCAATATTTTATCCTAAATAACCTTGACCAGATCAATATATAAGAGGCTTGTTATAACTTTAAATGACTTTGACCAGATATATATATCGACCTCGCTATAACTTTTACTAAAGCAATTATATTCTCAAAATATCATCCACATTCCACATTTTAATGATTGCTGAAGTATCGGAGATTTTAGTATTATCATTACTATACTATTTCTATTAGATTAAAATTTCATTTTTAGTTAAATTTTGAAGACTTTGCAAAATCCCAACTATTCCCAGAAGGGAAGATATGTAATCCCGAACGAAGAGATGTCTGTCTGTTTGTATTATCATGTAATATTTTTGTTTACATGTCATACCGACATAATAGTGGAAGATATTCACGTGTTTAAAACTCCGCCATCAACGTTATCCCGATAGGGTTGTGGGATTTGTATTAGATTCATTTGTGAGATAGGAATAAATGTATGGATTTCATCCCGTTACACAAAAATCTAAAAACAAATTCTTTTTCTTATTACGATTGTTTTTGTATTTCATACTGAAGAACTTTCTAGAGAGTCGATTGTTTTTTAATTGAAACATTTTTAAATGTTGGCATAACCCTAAAGCTATATGTCAAATGGTTCTTTTGTTTTTTGTTTACGGTTCTTATGAAGCACTGATTGTACTCAGCGACATACATGTATTTACTTTAAAATTAATATATGATGTATATGGAGATCTGTAAAAAGGGGGATTGTAAGAACGAGTGGAAGGATAGAAAGAGAAAGAAAGAGTTTTTAACTTCCAACTTTCAATACGAAGAGCAGTTAATTACCGACTAACAATAAAAACTTTTTTATTACAAATATTTATTTTTTTTATTCAAGTGTTACAAGCCTTCTCCATATCGTAAGATTTTTTTAATGTGATTTTTCTTATTTTTTTTTCTATTTTTCGATCTTACAAAAAAATATGTTTTAATTAAAAAGAATCGTTAATTCATTATATAAAAATTTTCAATTATTCCAAAAAAAAAACTGAACAGCTCTTCCTATATTCTACTTTTGCTAAAACCTCAGTCCTAGATCGAACAAATCACAGATCCCGTATCCCGGATCCCGGATTAAATCTGTTAATACACCACCTCTAATACGGGAACGCTTTTAATGATTGTCAAAAAGCGAGTCCGTAGTACGGCTACGGTACCACGGTATCGTCGGCTCGTTTGAACCTACAATTGTTACACCTCCAGATATTAATTAAGATTTTTATGTTTCATTGTTATTCATCAGATACGAGGGTCAAACTGAAAGTTCTTAGAAAATCAAAAACTAAGCATTCTAGCAAGTTATTAGTTTTATTATAACTTTTCAAAATAGCGTCCATCTACATCAATACATCGCTGCATTCGATGGAACCATTGAGAAAAGCACCTTGCCCACTCGGCCTTAGGGGTCTCTTCGACGGCGTTTTGAAACGCAGCCACTGCTTCTTCGGCGTCTATAAACGTTTTCCTCGAAGTTTTTCTTTTATTTTCGGAAATAAATAAAAATCGCAGGGTGCGAGGTCGGGGCTATACGGCGGGTGACCCAGTAATTCCACGTCTGAGGTCACCAAATAGTCGATCGTTTGCCTGGCGGTGTGCGACGAGGCATTGTCGTGATGAAGGAGGATCCTGCTGCGAGTTCGATTCTCTCGAACTTTTTCCAAGACAAGTGGCAAACAATTGTTAGTATACCACTCTGCATTAACCGTTTTCTGATCCTCTAAGACTACTGTCGCGTAATGACCTGTCTTTCCGAAGAACGAGGCCACCATCTTTTTTCCAACACTTCGACCTCTCTTCACTTTAGTTGGCAACTCTTCGGAAGGAAACACCCACTGAGCAGACTGTCTTTTGGTTTCCGGATCATAACAGTAAATCCAGCTTTCGTCACCCGTTAGTATGTCGAACACAGCATTTGAGTAACCTCCGTTAAATTTTTGGATCATTTCTCGGCACCAATCAACACGGCGGAGTTTTTGAGCCTCGGTCAAATTATGCGGTATCCAGCGGGCACAAAGCTTCCTGACCGCTAAATGTTCATGGAGGATTTTGTGCACTTGACTCATACCTATGCCTAGACTTGTCCGAATCTGCTGATAGGTCACTCTTTTGTCAGTCTCTATCATACGCCGCACAACACTGATGTTATCTTCAGTCGTCGCTGTAGAAGGCCGTCCCTCACGCAAATCATCGGTGAGATTAGTTCGACCACGTTTGAATTCATTAAACCAGTTGTAAACTGTGGCACGAGATGGGGCTTCATCGTGAAAAGCCAATCGAAGTCTATCATAACTTTCTTGTTGACTTAAATGACATCGAAAGTCATAAAAAATCATTGCACGAAAATTTTCTCGGCTTAAATTCATTCTGACGTGCACAGACAATTTTCAATTTGCCGCCAAATCGTAAAACAAAGGACAAATGAATGAAATGTACACTCAATAATATTGGTAGAGTTCTATTTTCAAAATTTAAACAATTTTTTTTTAATATAATGCTTTTAAGTGGCCAGTTCTAAAAACTTTCAGTTTGGCCCTCGTATTCCCGCGGGTGTGCACGGCGCGGACTCAAGACGCGACTGTCTTGCGACTGTCTTTGATATACTTTTTATTTTGTTTTATATTTATTCTGCGATTTTTTCTGTATTATTATAAATGTTTTTAATTTTAAATATATCGAATTTATTGTATACTTATTATTTTATAGCAATAACTATATTTTATTAATTATATATATATATTTTTTTTTTATGGACCTGGTCGTTGTGATTCAACCAATCAGATCATTGTATTTTATATAATAACTAGCAGGTTGCCCGTGCTTTGCGACGGACGGCGAAAGTGATCAAACATTTTGTTTGTATTTCCACACCACCTAGGAGGTATCAAACAGGCGCGTTATAATTTTTGCAGTTTTTTAGCTGTAACTTTGGAACGGTTTGGACCTTTGCAAAATCCTTTCTTATTGCACCTATTCAATGTCAGGAGTCTTGTGTCCAAATTTCAGCTTTCTAGGTATAACGGTTTGGGCTGTAGAGCGATGAATGAGTCAGTGAGTCCGTGAGTGTCTTTGTGGCAGTTCTGTTCGTCTGAAGTCTGCGTTGTTTTTTATTTTAAGGCCGTTTATAGTTTACGATGTATTTATTACAAAGGTTTTTTATTTTATTTCATTTCATTACTAACCGGTGTAACGAATTTTCTTATCTCCTAAACAATATACGTCTCTATGAATGAATAATTTGAACATAATAGTAACTAACGGTTACGCCATTTTGTTTTATCACTAATAATGTTTAACGTACGGACGGATTGACTTTTTTATATTTATACATTTCAGTAATATGTTTATATATATATATATATATATTTTGAATCTCAATAACTTTAACCATTTGTACATTAATAAATTATTGTCTCACTCTCGGTTCTCAGAACAGACGGAGAATGAAACTATTATATGTATGTCGTATATATTTTTTTAATTACAACGTTTATAAATATTATATATTAATATAAACAATAAAACTTGTATCTAGCAATCAATTGGATCTAAAATACAAATTGCGTTTTGGGGTTCAAAAATACAAAAAGAAACTTTTTTTTTTAAATACATTTGTTAATAACAAATAATATGCTATTATTATTTTGGTCACAAACATACTTTCAAATGAAATATTCGTTGGTTGTGTTCGTTAAATGAATTCCTTTGAATTGTTTGAATATCTCTTGTAATGTGTATGGGGGCGTCGGTATCACGATGAAAGAGGAAATCCCCCGTACACTCTATGCGGTGCATAGTTCGCGTACCGGGATATTACTTGTATAACTACTATATGTATATTATGTATGTGTGTGTGTGTGTGTGTGTGTGTGATTCAAATTGTACTTCACTTTGTCATATAAAATTGTATTTAAAACTTTTATTTGAATCTTCGTTATTTTTTGTGTAAGGATTAATTGTTTAAATTTATTATTTGAAAAAAAAAGTTCATGAACTTGCGTATACAAAAAGAAATGTTTAAAAATCGAACATGTAAAAAGAAATATCGATTTCAAATTTATTCCAATTTTAAAAATACGCTTCCGAAGCGTTATTGCGAAGCTTCCCCTCGCTTTTAGACCAAAAATGACAATCGTGGACGTCAGCGTATCAACCTGCGACGTTGCGGTCACATCTGTTGCACGACATATGGCGGTATTTTTTTACTCTACGATTTGTTTGTGCTCCGTCCCTTTCGCTCGCGCTGCGTGCCCCTTTCTCCGGTCGTCCGTCTCACTCTTCCGTGGTTTTCCTTGCAATTGCATCGCATCGCATCGCATGCGGGTTAAGTGAAAGGCCCCATTGCATAGATCATGATGTTTTATGCGACGTTTAAAGGTAATGAAAATTTTAATAGCTTGTAAATATGTATTGTATTGTATTTAACATTTTAGTTGTTGTTGTTTTTTTGTGCTAAAATGTTCAATTAGTGTGACATTAAAATGACTTTTATAATAATGATGAATTGCTCGATCGATTCGACGTGAAGTTTATAAAAACAAAAAAAGTGTACTGACTTTTCGCCAATAATTTATGTGTTAATAGAAATATCAACAGATATATTTTTTATTACACTTGAAGTTGTTGTAAGAGATGTGTGTGTGTGTGTGTGTGTGTGCGTGTGTGTGTATAAATTAAGTATTGTTTATTTATAGTTTATTTGTTACGTTATTCTCTCATAACATTTACAACTTTCCCACTGTTCTTAACTATAAATCATCACGACACACGCCCTCGCCGCCATTATTATATGTGATTGATTGCCTTAAAATAGTTATACATAAGACATTTATTTTAAACGCTTATGTCAACTTGCTTTTAAGAGTGACGTGCCTATTAGGCATAAAGTCGGCCATTATAAATTGTTTATGGTGTTTCATTATCTGTGGCGTCCCAAGGACTCGCACCTCTGTCATGTTATAACGAACACCGTGCCATTATTATAAATATAAATTAATTGTTAATTTATTATAAGCTTTTTTAATGTCACGTTGTGATTAAATTATTTTATGTATTTATTTTAATTAAGGACTTCTTGGTTTTTATTTGTTGAAGGTTTGTGTTCTGTGGTTTGTTTTTTTTAGTACATTGAGAATAGACAAGATTTACAATTATTGTTTTTTTTTACCGTCTTGGACATAATAACATTTTATACTAGTTTATTCTTAAAGTTTGTAATACATATATATTAAATATAATAGAATAGAAGCCAGAAAATATTTAACTAAAGAATATATCATCTACAAACTTACAATAAAAATCATAGTCAGAAAAAAGTTTAATAAGATCTCTTTAGAAAATACTTTTTACATCTTGCAGATGTTACTGATATCCGACTTACGCTTGGCAATATTTTATATCGTACAAGACCTATTTTAATGTACGAAAATAGCAAATTGAATGAAATTTTAGTGTAAACGTGATTATAACTTTATTAATGAGCGACCCATTCAGAGATGTAATTGCGTGTTAATTACGCGGAGGCGGGGCGTGGGGTCCGCTGTATTATTTTAGAGTTTTGTCACCAAAATGCTCTTGTGTCCATGCCCATTGTACTCATTACTTACTATACGATATTTCTTAGTAGTATCTCAGTAGTATCTTAGTAGTATCTTAGTATGGTAGTGAAAAATACAAGCTTTACCAATCTCTTTGGATACTGTCTCAGGGAATCCTTATGTACGATAATTGTAATGAATAATTTATATTTATTAAATTTTCTAACAAATATTTGACGTCCGTCGCTTAAAAATATAAAAACTCAAGGTATTAAACGTTGTCCGTCATTCGTAAATAACGTCCGTCATACGTAAATAACGTCCGTCAATAGTGAAACCGCTGTGTAATGGACACGTTTATATTAAACGGAAGCACATGTGCCCTCGCAGTGTGTGACAAGGCGCAGGTGGTCGCCATACTTATCTATCGGACGATAGGATTAGTCAGTCTGTGGGTCTGTCCGTCTGTCCGTCTGTCCGTCTTGTGTTACCTATATGGTTTTATTACTTTCCGTATACTTATACAAGGTATGACTTCATGTTGCCAACTTTTGAGACTCCAAAAAAAAGAATTATTATCGATTCGTCTGGTTTTTTTGTAATGTTCTAGTGTCTGCTGGATTTAATTTCCGGTTGAGATAAATATTTGTCTGATGAATCACGTGAGAAGTTCAGGTTTCGATGTCTCAGGCTTTTGAGAGTATTATAGATATATCTGCTGTAGTTTTTTTTTTTAATCAAGCCGTGCAATGTTTTTTTGACTTTGAAATTAATTAAAGTAATGTTAAATATTGTTGGAAATTTATGAATAATTTCGAAATTTGTCGAAGTGTCAAAATTTAAGAGAACATAATGTTTTGAAAAAAAATTATTAAAAATCGTCCAATTCCGAGATAATTGGAATAACTATAACGTTCTTAGAGATATTTAATTATTTACATAAAACTCGTAAATTTAACCTAAAAATACTTCCCTGACTGCCGACAGCGAACACTCGGATGGCGTCCACACACGAACCTAGCAACAGACAACGGACATTAGCGAAAAAATTATATTATATATATTATATTAGATAACAAAGCAAGGAAAACAACCGTAAAACATTCAAATACCTTTCCGGTCATTACCGATGACATGAGCGGACGGGCGTTAAATCGATGCTGTGGTACGGACAGCGTAACTATCATCAAATAAAACAATAACATACAACAATAACCCTTATTCCATACACACTAAATACCAGAATCGTATGAAGATATTTAGCAAGTGTCCCCTATTTGTTTGGGTGTATTGATTGTATCGAAAACAATACGTTTCTACTTTATACGTTCGATATAAATTTAGTACGTAATAATCGATACTGTATGTAATCGATTCTAGAATCGATTCGTACCATTGAATTGGTTTTTTGGTACTATTCAATACGATTTTTACTTTTCATTTGTGAACTGTCATTTTTTAAAAGTTTATTGTTGATGAAGATATTAATTGAATGCATTTAATCGATTCCGAACTGTTTTTAATCGTTTTATTGCATTTTTATGAATCTTATAAAATCTTAGAACACGCTAAGACTGAGTGTCTAGAAAGAAATATTAATTGAGGTTTCTTTGGAAAAAAAAAAATATTTTTTTACCTAAATTAAAGTTATCATAAAAAAAAATATTTTTATTATATTATATTTAAAAAGAGACTTACTAATTGTTATTAAAATTAATTATCTGCTTCTCGTACAGCCTCCGGGTTAAACAAACTAGGCTTTCACATTCAAACAAAGCCTTCAAAACTATCATTAACAGTAACAAGTCGGGCTGTCGGTGTTTAAAATCAACAATGTATCCACCTGCAGCGGGTAGGTGACACTTCAAATAATTAATTATCTCCCACCAAGAGAGACATCAAAACTAAATCTTTAAATAATTCACAACTACCCGTCCAAAAAAATATAGACGAAATTAAACCTTATCGCATTGTAATAAAGCATAAGTAATGTTAGTGGATAAGTTTAAAATATTATATATATATAATCCATCACGGTAGGCCGGGTCGATGACCGCTTTTAATAATTTTTTTTTTGTTAAAATATTAATGCGCTCCGCTCCGTTCGGTAATTTTCAATGAGTACACGTGTTTTTGTTTGACATACACGTAAGTGTAAATCTATACTGTTAATAAAGTATATGTTTGTATGTATGTATGTATTGAGTAATCTCAAATACTTTCAACCGTCGAAGTCTACAGGTTAGTTTTAAATCCAATAATGCAATGTGATTCGAAGCTACGCGGATTAAGGAGTAAATAAAAATCCTAAAATCTCAATACACAAACAAACTCAAGTAAAAATATTTTAAGAGTAAAGTCGGGCGGTTATTATATACTGTAGTCACAAAGTGGTATTTTAGTTTAATACAGTAGTGAATTCGCTTCAGCCATTATCTCAATAATTATGTCTAATGAGATGTTTGAATATTATTTTTTATCATTCAAAATTATTAAGACATATGTTATTATGTTTATTAAACAATGAAATGTTTTATGTATTTACTAGCTTTTGCCCGCGGCATTGTCCGCGCTTAGTTAGTTTTGTCGTAACTTTTTTTTTCTTATAATCGAATTAACATTAGTGTTTACCGATCTCTTAGACGAAGTAACATTTTCTTTGTATATAAGATCTGTTAAATGGTTCTTAATATTTACTAGCTTATTCCCGCTTCGCTGGGTACACTATTAATTTGGATGTATACTTAGGTTGCTATGGTAACCTTTGTCATGTTATTCGTTGTCATCGTAACCGTTGCTATAGTTGCTATATCTCCTTAAATAAAACTTGGCGAAATGCAAAAAGGTTAAATCCGTTGGAATAGGAATTCCGTAAAATCCGTTCTTAGTGGACGTCTACGTCACAAAAGAAGTAACTATGTAAAATTTTAAGTTAATCGGACAGATAGTTATGGAGATTTCGTGACGAGTCAGTGAGTGGTAAATCGCTTATATACAGATAGACAGAAAGACAGGAAAAAATGTGGTAATGGAATCCATGTATATGACGACCGTTTATAAAAAATATGTATTCAATACACAGACAGAACCGATACATTCATATAGTATTACAGATTTTATAATTACTCTCACTTAAGTACAACTAGGATCCGCCAACCGTGCGTGGCGGGTGTTGAGCTGAGCCCCTCTGCTTTCTTCTTTTCTTGATAATCTTTCAATGGCTAAACATTTTTTCAATCTGTTTTCGCTATAACATCCGCGTTAGGCTCAAACATACATGAGCAAATTTGTAGCTAATTATCTAATCGCATTCTGGAGACAACTAAACACAAAAAAAGGTCTCCCAAACGGTTAAGAGCTTCGCTTACACTCAGCTCAATAAAGTTAAAATTTTCAAAAAACTGGATATTCCAAATTCGATCAAAATTTTTGAACGTCCCACCACAGACAAATACACGACAAGTACATTGTGGGTCCGAAATGGTGATAAGAGACGGGTCAGATACCAAAAGTACATTCCTAAGCATAGGACCATTCTTATTGACTCGAATTAATTTACCTTGAAATAGAGATTGGAGCGTAGAATTGAAAAAGTGAAGAAAATAAATAGAACTTTTTACGGGTAACATCTAAACGTAAATAACAAAATGTTTGGACATCATATCTTTATTTATACATATGTATATTTGTGTGTTTGTGTGTGTGTGTATCCTTTTTGTCCTTAGTTCATGAGATACGCACATGTCCCAGTCGTTGATTAAGACAGGAAGCCGTTCATTAGGCAGTGAATTTGTGTGACGTCATCGTCTCGTGATAACCGCATTCGTATAATTAATAAGTTATATGGTAATAAATTCGCGAATTTTGTCTGTCTGTTCGCGATAAATTGAAAATTTTCAAGTACAATGATTAATTAATTAAGCTTAGATTCGGTTTTACTATCGTTCTAAGAAAAGACTCGTAAGGTTGTAATTCAAAACCACACCGAATATTACCAAAAGGGGGGAGGGGGGAAGTAAGTAAATAAGATCAAGTTACCAAGGCGATCTATAATGCAATTATGAAATAAAAATATATATTATATTATGAATGGTTCGGTAAATATCTTCCCCAAACTGTTCATTATAAAATTTAAGTAAAAGTCTACTCTAAAATGAATGTTCGCAAACTTGTAGACGTAATGTTACTCACTAACAAGTTAGTTTAAATGATAACCATTAAGACTTCCAAGAAGAACGTCCCGAATTTAATTAATTTCCTCCCGGCATCCCATCCCATCTCGGCTCGGACGAGTGATGACAAAAATGACGCAACAAAGGGACGGAAGGAACCAGTTATTGTCAATTGTCGAACAAATCTAAGACTGCCAAATAATATAGTATTGTATATAGATTTAAATAAATCAGTAATAATATCAAAGATCCTCCATTGTTCTGTTCTGTTCTGTTCTGTTTTGAAGAATCATTCAGTAATATTTCTTCAATATATTTATTTTTAAACATATAAAAATTATTATATATATGTTAAGTTTTATAGTTTTGCTTTTTATGTATGTTCTTATTCTATATCCATTTCTATAAAACTACATATAAACTGACATACATAATAATAATATTTTAACTTTCCAATGAAAAGCTATTCTCCCTCCAAAATACTTATAATATTTTGACGTTTGACACATGTCAAAAACAATGTCTACGCATAACCTACAAACAAAATACAACAATTCAATTTTATATCCCAATAAAAAAACTGATAATAATTAATAAGAAACGAAATTTAATATAGGAATTCATCGACCGAATCTTATTTCGATATTTTTATGTGCAATTTTTTTTTTCGCGTCGTGATGTAAGCGGGGTCAACGACCCGCACCTGTTGCTTTTTTTTTTTTAATCACGTCTAGTCATAGACAGTCGTCTATTAAGCACTCAGTTTTTATTAAAACCTCTTAGTTATTGGTTATTGATTTATTATTGAGGTATCGTAAAACATTGCTCTGTGAACTTTTTACTCCTTCATATGGTAGTCGCTTTTACGTTGTAACGAAATAGGAAAAGAAAAAAAAAATGTTAGAAATTGCCTGTTTTTTTAGTAAAAATAATTATTAAAGTTAGAAAATGTTTCAACATGATGGAAAATTTTCTTATAGAAATATAATACAAATCATATAAGTTTTCCTTTTGACTAGACTACACAAAAATCACCTAATATCCGGTTCTTTAGACCTCCAATGGACCTCCAATATATAACCTGATATTCCTGAATAGATTTGAAGATTAGAATCGTATACAGACATTTATAACGAAAGTCTCTTCATATACAAGATTTATATAAAGATTGTTATTATCTAAACGTATAAATAAAATTGAAGTGTCTGTTTATTACAAATTAACAGATTTCACTAAATGCATATAAAAGTATATAGGTACGGTACTTACATTAATTTTATTTTTTTTATAATGTCTCTATGTTCCGGTAAATCTCTGAAACGGCTGGACCGATTTTAACAGGATTTTTACTGGCGGATAGCTGATATTGTTAGGAGTAACTTTGACTATTTAAAGAAATGTTTCTCGCAACCAAACTCGTGAGCACAGCTAGTATTGTATAAGTATAAAAAGTAAAAAATATATATAAAACTTTCATCAAATGTCACAAAATGTTTTATAATAAATGGTAGACATTTTTTTTTTGTTACCGGCACTGAAAATTTTTATCTTTTTATTATTCGGTCGGTAGAGGATACCACATAAATTATACTTTAGATAAGATACTGAAATAACTAGAAAATACTTTCATACTCAATATACCGATCGCAACATTTTTAATGATATACACAAAAATGAATCCTAATTAGGTTGTGATAAAATCATTATTTCCCTGCACGTTTTAATTTATAACCCCGGCGGCGGCGCTCCGTACGGCGGGGAGAGATTTTGTAAAACATTTCGGGCTTAAATCAAGTGCACTTTTACGACTTTTAAAGTGGCCATTACACGACCGAACGACGACTGCGGACTACATTATATATATTACTAATACACCATAAACATACATACCTTTATGCAGATCACACTATCCAATCTATCAAACGCTAAGTCAAACAGCGCACTAACGTCGCACTGAAAAAGATGTTAGCGAGCTTGCGATTTTCATCATCTATCTGGTGTTTAAATGATCAGTCTGATAGATGCTTAATAAATTATACTTTTATACAGTATTGAGTAATTTAAATATGTGAGAATGAATACAAGTAATAAGGAAATATTATTATAATATAATAGTATTAAGTGAGTCGTTCTCACATCTAAAAGAAGTGTACTATATAATATATATCGCGTTATTCCCATCGAAGTGTGTAATAACGTCGCAGATAGTTTTAATACAATAAATATACTGTTCGTCTCTGATTTAATTCAAATTCAAAATATCTTTAATAGTATTCATTTACGCGCACTTTTGAATCAATTATTACAATAAAAAAGTCAGTGTAGTCAGTCCGTGAGTAAGCTATCACGGTCAGTGTAGTCAGTTAGTCAGTAATTTAAACCCCAAAAAAAAATTGTGGAAACTTTATTGGTTCTAGATTTCGTCATTTATTTATTTTATTTTTTTATTTCAAAAAAATATAAACTCACAAGTTATCATCTGATTGCTATTAAATATAATGTTACTTTAATTACAAATGAGGGATGTCACAATGATGTCACAGCGCTGTCACGAGATGTCATTAAATATATCTCAAGCTGTCGACCAATTTTGTAGCAAATTAGTTATTTTTTTATATTAATTTGTCTTCAAAAAAACCTGTTAAATTGTTTGTCGGTTATTTGTATTTTACAGTTGAGTATATTACCTTTTGTTACAGATCAATCGAGGTCTGGCTGAAGACCGGACGGAGGCACAGCGATGTTCTGGAAGAGCAGAAGACGAGCGAAGGGAAGCTGAGAAGACCGGAAGGCACTGTAATATTTTGGCTGAAATGTGATCAGGTTAGTTAGTTTTTTTTATTAGTCTTTGGTGTGGAAAACTTAGGGGTGGTTCGTAAGTTACGTAGCTTACGCAGGGGGGGGGGGGGGGGTAGAG
Organism: Melinaea marsaeus rileyi; assembly: GCA_918358865.1. Taxonomy (NCBI): domain Eukaryota; kingdom Metazoa; phylum Arthropoda; class Insecta; order Lepidoptera; family Nymphalidae; genus Melinaea; species Melinaea marsaeus. The sequence continues at coordinate 4,867,536 of OU911092.1, forward strand.
AATTCGATCTTAGGTAAAATTTTGATGAAGTGGTCACTGTTTTTGAAATACTTTCCCAATATCTTAGAATACTAAACTGTTTCTTATCATAACTGCGATGAGTCAATGCGATTAATATTATCGCAGTAAGTCAATAACATTTATTTACGATAGTTATAAAGAATATTTTCTGAAGATATTTTTATTTTATAGATATGTCCATTTGTTACGAAAATTGTTAAAGGGGGCATGGTAAACTTATGACATCTTACTATAGAGGGAAACGGTCAAAAAAACACCCAGAAAGCTTTTATGAACGGTATCTTATCTTAATCATGACATTACTAATCCAAAGGTCGAATTTCTGTCTGAAGAATATTTTCGAGAAAAATTAAGAGCGGTGACCTGAATGAACTTAAAGAAAACCTAAAATTTTTTTGACAAAAAATTTAAATCATTGTTCTTGTTTGCGGTCGTTTTTGATACTGTAACTGCTTTCATAGCCGCCATAATAAAGCTGCACGAAAAGCTGGTAGTCCTAATTAACGAGCGTTCACATTATTATCGAAAACCTAACAGATGCATGTTTCTCCTTAAACCGTTGTTTTAATGGTAAAGATAAGATACTATTAAAGGTAAGGCCGTATTAAAATGTTATAACCTCAAGTCATTAGCTCATATATACATACATACATATATATATATATAGACTCGTTGCATCTAAGGGTGTAAAAAACGTAAACAACGCTGTCACCTGCGCGCCGAGATTGGCAGGTGGTTGTACAACCATCTGCACCCCTACCCCCCAATCAGAATAACACCCTATCACCCTTTAAATAGGGTATATTTTAGTATATCATTAACCGTTTTAAAGGGTAAAGTTTTTATTCGAATGTTAGTTCATTTATTTGTACCGACCACCGCGTCGTCCCGTCCGGGATGAAGGTATTTGCACATTGCATTATCGCTTATAGTAAAAATAGATAAACGGACACACACTATACTAATTTAATATTAAAATATAATCTACTTTCATTATTATTGATGTAAAGTGATTTTCAATATATTAATTTATGATCAAAATTTATTTATTATGGATTCATTACTTTTTATATATTTTAAATAACTATTGAATTATATATGATAATGTAGGTAGGTACTACTACAAAGTACTCGTACTACTGTACTTGTATGTACTACTGAAGTCTACTACTAGGTGGTCTGAAAAACAACTAAATTTTAATTAAAATAATCATATTTCATTTAATATGTGTTAGTAATAATATATTCCAGGATTAACACAAGAATTTATAATAAAAATTAATTTACATAAATATTACAAAGACATTATAATTTTAGTGACACTTTCATTATAATATATATACTTTCATCAGCCGCCCGCACCCCGGCAGGTGTATTGACATGCGCACGCGCAGGACGCACAGATAACTAACTATAACAACACGCAAACGCTCAAGAATATTAATATAGTATATTGATCGATCTCATTACTCATTACTCACTATTGTTTTATATAGATATGTAATATATATGTACTTAAAAATATATATAAAAATGTATCTCTGTCTGTTTGTATGTGATCTAAAAAGCTCTATATATATATATTGAAACGAATTAAGATATTAATACAATTAGGTCAAACATTTTAAATTTATCTAATACTCAACTTACAGATTTTCTAAGTTCTATATATATATATATATATATATATATATATATAACAATACTTCTCCCCGTTTGTTTGTTAATGATTTTAAATTTAAATAGTTATATCGTAATGGTTGCTCTAAAGCCGAGGTGCGCGCGCGCAGCTGGTACGAGCCATCCCGATAGCGAAGTATAAATTAAGTATACTCATTATAGTAATTTAGAAAATCGGTAAAACCTTTGTCTGAGGCACGCGAGTATCCACCTGTTGTGATCACCCTCCTTATATGGGGGGTTGTTTTTTGTTTTTATATAATAATACACATATTTCTTTATATATATATACATATATATATAAGAAATACTTTGTATTTTTTCTTATTAAAATCAACGTCTATCAAAATATTTTTTTCTCTTTATAACTATAACATAATAACAGCTATCATTACCTCCATAAAAACGATGTAAAAAAAAGTCAAGATACACATGAAATGGAGGGATTTATGACATCCAATTAAGAGAATAATTGGCAAAATTTTACGATCAACCTGTATATGAACCACCTGTCTGTGTTTTTATCATCGCCCGTCAGCTTTAACAACGCGATCAGTATTATGGTAGGTCATATTTATGTACCTAGGGTTTACTTGGGTTTGTATATATATATATATATATATATATATATATATATATATATATACATATATTGAAATAGTTTTAGTTAAGAAAAAACTAAATTTTTTGGAAGCGGATAAATTTTTTTCGTGTTATTATGGTTTTCTATTATATCACGTAAAAAATATTTAAAATTAAATATCTTAAAATAGTTGATACAGGTAGTGAAAGCAAATAGAACAACAGGACGGACTCTCTCTCTCTCTCTCTCTCTGTGTGTGTGTGTGTGTGTGTGTGTGTCTGTCTGTCTGTCTGTCTCCATTTTATCTCTCTTCCTTTCTCTCTCACACTCGTGATACTATCAAATTTTATATTTGTCTATGAGCTGCCATCTAAGCAAGAATAATTTAAATTTAAATTTGAAATTAAATTACAATTAGTATATGGAATATTTTCAATTTCAATTTAAATTATTACAATAATTCCGCTATCGTTATAACATATGTACATACCTTAATCTAGAATCACCTATTTTTTTAATATTATTTTTATAGCGCATTCAGTAACTTATAAGGATACTAATTACAGTTAGGTGTCTAAGATTTGTTATATTTTTTTTTAATGACAGGTCATTGACACTAAATTATTTATTATTTATTGTTAATGTATTTTATTAAAGAGTTCTCTTTGATAAGTATATATGATTTTAACTAAACTTTCTGATGAATTTGTTTAAATGATTGTGTGGTTATCGAATAGACAGTACAGAACAGAATAGAACAGAACAGAAAGACCTGATCAGTAATGACATAATATGGACATCAGGCAATTATAGAAATTTAGAGAAGGGAGGTTTTTCTTTTATGATACGGAGAATGAGATAAGAAAAGATGAAGGTGGAATTTAGCAATCAGTTTTCACACTACACTACAAGCGATCATCTGAAGGTAAAACTACTAAGTCGAGTCGGTCAGTGTACGAGAAGCAGTGAACTACTACAAGTAGGCACTTAAATGTTCAAACTACAATAGTTTCATAATGAAATGTGATCCCTTAATGAAGGCAACTATCTATTAGAAAAGAATATAACGAACTAAACAGCAAGATGAAATATATTAGATATTATTGAAAGTTTATAAGAAATATCGACGTATATCAAGAGTCGGTGATGACTTGCAGTTTCTTCATATTAACACTAAACCTACCAAGTACCGGTCAAATTGACCGTTCTCAAACTTTTGTAAAACTAACACATTTTCAAACGTTATAATATCGTTATCAAACTGCATGACAATTCTTAGAATATGCATATAATATTTTCTACACTCTTTACTTTTAGTTATTTCCATTATTACCTGCGTTATATAATAAAATAATTTTTAATTATCGGTCAATTTGACGGCGTGCGGTAGGAACAGGTATACAAGAATTGTCGGTAGGTTTAGTGTTAAGGTCTACGTACAGACGTACTTATATGTAGATAACTCGTTTATATTATTGATTTGTGAAGTTTTACTCAAAATTAAAAACTACCTTCTCATGTCCCATAAAATTATGAATAATCATTTTTTTTATAAATGTTTTAAATTATATTATAGAACGGATACATTTTTTACTACATACTACATTTGAATATAAGTTAAAATAGTAGCAGTAGTAGCAGTAGCAGTAGCAGTAGTAGGAGTAGTAGTAAATAATAAAAAATAGAATAATACAAAGTACATTATAGTTAGTTTAGCTGATTGTTTTTAAATACGTGGGGTCAATGTCCCATTAAATAGATTGTCCGTTTTTGTTAAACTTGTAAGTTTTTACCGTCTCGTTTTATCAGATCATTATAAAATTAATTATTAATTATGATTAAATAATACTAAAACACAATTAAATACACTTTAGTAGCGTTTATTTTTGTCTTCATTTCAGTGTAAATGTAAAGAAATGTCAAAAATAATCTAACAAATAGAAGTTATACTTTTAAGGTACGATTATCTTTTTCTTAGGTCCAGTTATCACTATATATATATATATATATTATAATATATATGTAGTCGTCTCAGTGCAAGTTATGTGTAGTTGGAATACAACAGAACGCACAGAAAGACTGTTTGTTTGTCAAAGGTTTTAAAAATGTATAAATATCAAAGAGTTCCTTGTCCCTAGTGTGGTTTAAAGTAGAGGAGACGGCGGTATGAAATGTGTACACTTTTTTTCATAGTTTTGCCGAGTATTCTTTGGATTACTTTTGTGTGTATGTTTGTATATATTACTGAATTTAAATATACTGTTTACCCAGCTTTTACCATAATCATATAGTAGCTTAAAAATATATAGTGTTTAAGTTTGTGTATAAATATTTTTTCCATGTTTTTGTATCGTTGAATTTTGCATTGTACATTTAGAAATCAAAATACTGACAAAAATAAGTTTAATTGTACATAAAACTTTAATAGAACAGAGAGATTAAACTAAATAAACCATGAGATCATCTAATAAATACATATAAGCAAATTTGTCACAGCCACGAACTTATGACCTCTGAGATTCCGTCACAGACGTTCTACCAACTGAGCTACAGAGTCCTTGTTGTAATCTAGCATTATGTATTATCTTATCAAGTAAATGAATCAAAAACCTAACCAATGTAACAGTGAAATAACATTAAAAATACCAAAATTAATATTTGTAAATATAAATACATACATTTTTAATAAATAATGATATTGGATAGAAAGCCCACAGTATCCTAGAGTGTAGTTCTTATAATCATTTAATATTCCGTATTCTAAAATTAATAAGAATCGCTACCGCTCATGCCATAACCCAATCGCGGATGGTAGCGGGCAGCGGTGGCAGCGTCGCCTGTTTCACACCGTCCAAATTGTATGACTCCATTTGCATAACCATTAAGGGGGGTATTGTTTATTTTTGTCAAAATGACCCGCCGCCGGTTAGATTGTTGTTATTTTACGTGACCTATAACGTTTTAGTTCTTGTGTGTGTGTGTGTGTGTGTGTGTGTGTGTGTGTGTGTGTGTGTGTGTGTTTTGTTTTGTTTTGTTTCGATTTCCCTTTTTTGTTTTTGTTGTTGTTGGATATCATCACCCGTGAGTTTTTATTTATGTCAAATTTAATTGTTCATTTATTTATCATCGAAATACGGGATTATGTGGAAATGTTTACGTACTTGGAAGGGATTAATATGAAAAGAGGAGGAATTCTTGTAACATATAAGTAGGAGTTATTTAATCATTAGTAGCTACTACTATCTGCTACTTTTGTTTTTATACAGTAGGTTTTATTTAAAAACAATTTAAACTTGTGCCTACCTGTTGACTGACTAAAGATTATTGAACCATGAATTCATTAAGAGATGAAGACATCAAGACGTCGGGTCAAATCGGGACTCACCGAACGGGACGGAGCTATTAATCATGACCACATGCCTTTAGAGATGTCGATTAGATTGAATATAATATATATTGTGTGCACACCTTTATTCTCTTACGTACTACGAATCTCCTCGAAACGAATCAGGAATTAAAATTGTTAATAAAATTAAAATATTTATCTCACGCCTTTAAATTTATTAAAAAAAAAACTCGACGTTATGAGAACAAATAACAAATGTATGTATATAAAAACAAAATGGCGATTATATAACAACAACCAATGAAACGTGATTTCGAAATAAATCCCACGATACGATTAATAGGACAAAAAAAGTTTTATAATATTACGTATTTTATATGTATGTATAAAATTGAAGGGAGTGCCGATTTTATTGAATGATTGTTAAATTATTATAAAATTGTTGACATTTACAAACTGTACCGTAATAAATAATACGGACAAGTTTTTTTTTTTTCACCATGTAATCTCCCGTTCGGAAATCTTTATCGACATTTAATTTTGTATATAATTTCAGTTATCAGTACCTAATCATCTCGTTGTATTCATAGTATTATTTACGCCTCCTAATTACGGACGATTACCGTTTTTCGTATTAACTATGTAATTAACTATGTTTTTTTTTTTAAACATGTTTAGAAACCATAACTAAAATAATTTAACGTTAATGGAATTCTGACGTTCCCATGTTTTTTTTTTTTTTTAATCTCTAGGTACATGCTTTTTGCTAGATGCCAACGCCTCCTCGGGTTTTGGCGCGAGTTCGTGACGTTCCTCGTCTATGGTTTATGTTTTTTTTTTTTTTTGAATCGTGACGTTATAAAAAATCAAAACAGCTTTGCCCATTGATAGTCGTTAATTGTTTTGCGTTATAAAAAGTAATGGATAAAGTGTTAGTGTACTTTAATATGAGTGTGCATATGTGTGTGTGTGTGTGTGTGTGTGTGTGTGTGCGTGTGTGTGTGTGCACGTGTGTGCGTGTGTGATGGGTAAATCATTTAATCTAAGTATTTTACTAGATCCACTAGTTCTACTATCATTGTTTGTGATACCTTCATATATCACAATATTATGATGTGTGATGAAATACACACAATTAATACATAAACTGCAAATCAGTAACAGTATACAACAAACTGGAACCAGAAAACAGACGGACAATACTAAAATAAAGTATTATTTATTTCTCGTTTTACCGGTCGCCATTATGTTTTATTATCTGGCAATAGGTCACGAGATATATTAAATATTCGATGATAATTATTTAAACTATTTTACATATCCCGTCTGCGGATGAATGGAATCATCATCGTTATATATAAATAATAATACCAGGACAGACATAATTAATAAATATATATATATATATATATATATATATATATATATATATATATATATATATATAAATTATAACAAAAATCAAATTCATTAACATAACCAGACCCGTTAACAAATAAATGTTGTTTAAATAGTTGGTATTAATGATATATATATTATCTACGCAGTAAGTTTATCGAAATAATATCGTCATACAGAAATTTATTTTATAACAATGTAATCATATATTATATAAAGTCCAAAGTGGTAGTAAATATTGTAGACTTTTACTTTTTTTTTTTGGTGAATATTTTTCTAGAAATGTCCTCTTAGACGCGTCGGTGTATTTCCACGTTCATCGAGTCAAGGACAGTGGGTTCGCAGCTGGTTTTATATTAGTTTTATGACCGCGCTCGAGGTCACCGACAACTACGCTGTATAGATATAGAATAAAAGGCGGAAGTGAGACTAGACACTAGACGTGCCGAATTTAAATAATACGATTACATAACAATAAAACAATATCAAGAAATTAAATTAAGTTTAATAAAACGTATTCTGAAAAGATGAAAAAAAGAAAGAATTCTCCGAATGTTCCCGTTTCTGTTTTAGTTTGACGATTGTGTAAAGTTTAGTGCATGTATAACAGACTGGGTGCGTGCGACGATCTGACAGACGTTTGAAAATAGAACACTAGGGACGTTCCATTTTTAAAAAGTTTCTGTTAAGTCATTAAGGTTAACTAGGAAACTGGCGTCCGTTATTTATCATTTTTAATCTTGCCTACTCCGTCCGAGTCGAGATATTTGTTTATATGTATGTGAAAAGCTTTTTAAATTACACTTTTTAGAGGGAAAGATTGAACGATATGCTCTTTATAGACCGCAGCCATTATTACGTTTTTGATAACCCCGAGGGCGTGTATGTCTACTGCCTTGGGCCGTTCAATTATACTAAAACGTTCTGCAGTCCTTTGAATCGGCTCGGGCCTCGCTTGCAGTACCTACTTTTGTCATTACACGAACAGATTACACATTATTGTATTTTATGTCTTATGTCTCTATAAATAGGGATAATGGAATTTTTGTGTAAGATACCATAGAGTGTTTAGTTTTAACGTCTCTCTTATTCTAGTTCTATTTTCGAATGAGACAGATTAATAGATTATTTTAAATGTTGTCTGCGGTTGACGTTTCTTACTTCTTACTTTCTGTGAAATTTTGATAATAATATTAATTTGAAATTATAAATGTATCATACTACTTTTTGTCCGTGGCTTCGCTTCCTAACGTCAGGTAAGAAGGAGGCTGTCTGTAAAACTAATTACCAAAAATAGTATAGTAGTAATATAAAGACATCTTCTGGAGCCGATTGGTGGGAACTTAAATCTTAATATATAAAGCACAAAGACACTCACTCACTGACTCATTCATCGCTCTACAGCCCAAACCGTAATACCTAGAAAGCTGAAATTTGGACACAAGACTCCTGACATATTGAATAGGTGCAATAAGAAAAGATTTTGCAAAGGTCCAAACCGCTCCAAAGTTACAGCTAAAAAACTGCAAACTTTACGCCCCGCTCCCTCTCTTCTTCCATTGCATTGCAGTAGAAATTTAAATTATTTGGCCAGTCACTATGTTTATTCTCAACACGCTGCGATGTGAGAAACAAGAGTGTACTTATATCCCGATAGCTATGAAACTCTGTAGTTATCAAACTCAAGGCTTTCTCGCACTGATAGCGAGTCATTATATATCCGGCATAAAAATTTATAAATCCTTTTCTAAGTCATGGTCCATACAAAAATCTATAGAAATTCATCCATTACTCTTTAGGATTTTCATTTTTTTATTTATAATAGACACTAGAACTAGTTACTTTTGTACATATTAATTATTTAATTCATTCTTTAAAAAATCATGTCCGCTAGTGACAAATATATCTTATATAACCATAGTTAACTATAGTTTTATTTAACAAAACAGAATTCCAATGAATGAGTTGTAATGTGTACATACATACACACGTTTTAAACATAATATATATATATATAAAAAATTCCTAAACCGAAGTCAAGGTCGGACATATCGTATTTAAGGCAATTTATAAGGCGTGACAGAATATACGAGCACAGACTAAATATCAATTAAAAATGTCGGTCCGCACGTATAGGAGGGTGCATTAAGAATTTGCCGCCAAAAAGCCATTAATTTGGCGGTTTTTATTTACTTGATTTTCGAATCTCCGTGATGTTCGTTTTAATGTAGATTTTTCTCGTCGCCATGTTAGTTTATCACTAAACCATCTATATCATTAAATCATTTACCCACTGATGGGATAACGGTGTCCCAATTTGGGATAATGCAATGTGTGGATACCTCTCTTCTTCTATCATCTATCCCATTGGAGTCTTCTTTTGTAAGTTATATATTCGTATCATCATTTCGCAATCATATGATGTAAATCAATAAAAATTTCTACACCATAGTTAAAATTTTATTATCTGTAACTAAATTTGTCTATCAAAATAACGATCATTGCCAATGATTCCGATCTAGTCGTAGTCTCCAAATACGTTGGATGCTAAGCCCGGTTTGCATTACATTGGGAAGTTCCCAGTGTTTAGAATAAGTTACAGAATATATCCCTAAATAATTGCTATAATGATATAAGTTAAGGAAACTTACACGCCTTTGAGATAAACGAAACTCTACTCTCTCGTCTGACCCGAATGCGTAACTCTTCCCTGAATATGTATCTCTTCTCCAATCTCTTTTCATCATGAGTGGCAACAAATTTCTTACCCATTTCTTCAGATAAAAATGGAAAGCGGTAATTATTTATCATCAGGTGGAGTTATGTTTCTTTACGCTCTTGGCTGACCCGAATGCGTAACTCTTCCCTGAATATGTATCTCTTCTCCAATCTCTTTTCATCAAGAGTGGCAGCAAATTTCTTACCCATTTCTTCAGATAAAGAAAGAAATGCCGTAATTGTTTGTCATCAGATGAACTGATGTTTTACAAAAATCTTTATTTAATAGTATTTACCTTTTTAACTTGATGGACTTGACTGTCTTAACTAATGTCAAATATTTGCAAAGGTATTCCGTTTAAATACAAATTTTGTTAGATAAATCTTTTTTAAATATCTATAGAATGAACGGAATTGTTAAACCTAGATCTATAGCCCAGAGTCGGGTTTGATTCCCGGTGGTGTTAATTTTATTCAAAAATTACAATACGCTTGCTAAATATACAATTTAAAATATTAATTAATATTATTGTAGACGATTTCACAAAAAAAACCGCCATCTATATAGATGACTAGATAACAATCGTATCTAAATCTAGAATTTTAATCAGCCTACGAGTTTAATGATCCCGGTATATTTGGTATTCGACTCAAGTTTACTGAGGATAAGTTCACTGCCGTAATTAAATTTATTTTTATAAATTAAAACATGACGTTTTAATTTATTAAGTACTTATTAAATAAGTGATTTAAACTTATATAATAAAGTTTCACAAGATATCTTAGAACTTCCTTTCCTTTTAAATCTAAAATCAAAATTACAACGTTCAAGAGCTTTTAGTTGGTCGAATGTGTGAAACTAAAGTTGATTCGTTTGTAGGGTTGATATTATATTGTAGATATTTAACTCTGTTAAATTTCTTCAAAAAAAAGAGCAACTATCCAGTTTCTGGGTGCCCCTTCTCAGTATATCATTCCGGTGGTAGCTTACTCACAGACACTACACTGACATTTTTATTGTAATAATTGACGATTCAAAAGTACGTTTAAATGTCCACTTGATACTACAGATATTTTTAATGTATTCTAAAATATACATCGTATTAATATTTACATGATATTCTAAACTAATTTTCGTAGTACATTTAAAACGGGCAAATAATTTTTCTTTATCAGTGTACGAGTAACACGTTATTATAAATTAATATCGATACGCGAGTCACGACTCGGTATAACCACGGATTAAAGGTACACTTGGTTACGAGAAGTGTAGAAGTCATTTAAATAAATCATCAACATATTAAAGTAGTTAAAAATATAATTGTTGTTAAATCTTTATATAATGCAATTGTTCCTTCACTTGTTATGTATTTTATATAAACACTAGCTTATTCCCTCCCGCTTCGCTGGGCACACTATTAATTTGGATGTGAACTTAGGTTGCTATGGTAACCTTTGTCATATTACCCGTTGTCATTGTAACCGTTGCTATAGTAACTCTTAAGTTAAGTGTATATCTCCTACAGGTTTAAGACTTGGCGAAATGCAAAAAAGTTAAAATCCGTTGGGATAGAAATTTCGTAAAATCCGTTCTTAGTGGACGTCTACGTAACAAAAGAAGTAACTATGTAAAATTATAAGTTAATCGGACAGATAGACAGAGTCAGTGAGTGGTAAATCGCTTATATTTTATATATATATAAGTTTTTGTCAATAAATATCGTAGTTATTAACTTCCAATGCCACAGACGGACAGAATCACGAACAATTACTGTATAATCACATATTTCCATTAGATCCGGTCGGTCACGACATGCGCAGGCGCAGGCGCATATGATTACCTGTATTACCTGCGAATCAATTATATATTGATTAATATCTTGGGTTATTTTTAACCTCACACAGACGTGGACGGGAAATAGCATTGCGGTTATTCGTATATTATTTCGAATTGCAATACAGAAATTGTGCAATTAAAAAAAAAATAGCGAATTGTGTATGTATGTATGTATGTATGTATGGAATCTTGCAATTGTTAGAAATGTTTCAAAACTACGTCGCATAGGATAGAGAATGATTTTTCATTTCATTCATTCTGAAGTTTTTATGTAATTCAAAGAATTATTTGAAGCTTTTGTTAATTGTCGCTTATTTGGCACAAGGATACAAGACGAAGGGCACGATATCTGACTCCGTCCTTGACATAACTTAAGAATTTGTTATGTCTTCCTTAAACCCTAATATTTATAAATTTTACAATTCTTTTACCTCAGAATAAATTTTTTGTATTTTTTTTTTACTCCTGAATAACCTTAAAAATATAAATTATTAGGTAGTTAAGAGTTAGGATTACGATTTAGATGAAATTTCGTTGTCTTTTGATAATAATTTATATTACCTATATGATGACTAATATGATAGGAAGTATACAAATATAATAATATCTTTCAGGAAGTCCACGACCAACGCTTGAATGACCGAGTCGAGTCAATGATCGAGGGTGGCTTGATAAATGAACTTTTAGATTTCCACGACAGACACAACAGGCAGAGGATCAAGGATGGAAGGTTAGTTGTAAAGTATCCTTAAGTTAGAGCATCTACCTACTAGTGACGGTGACCTTTGAAACCGACATTGATTTTGTGTTTTGCCTTAACGTGACGTTGTGAACTGTGGTCCAAGTATGTAGACCGGAATACCGCGTATACATATAATATAATACGGTAAAGTGTAAATTGAGTATTCCAGAAAATTAATATCGCAATATTAATAAAAATAGTCTATTCCATCCAAGCTCGGTAAATAAATAAATAATAGTTATTTTGCCTGAACGTGACGTCACAAACGTAATGTATGTTGGTTTCAACATGTTTTCATCTTGTCGTCTCTAGAAACTAGGTGGACGCTAAAAAGTCCTCGCATAGAAGATACAATGAATGTATGAATGAACGAATGATTGTGTGAATGAGTGTGAATTAAAAATGACTTCTTTGTTATATATATTAAAAAGGTTTCAATAAAAAACCTTAGTATCGTATCGTGTCTGATAGTGATTGACCAGCACTAAATAAGCCGACCTTCAGCTGTATTACAGGTGTATTTCGTACTTATACTGGCTTCCGAACACGCTTTTGGTTCTTCGTCAAACAATGTCTGTTAAACAAACCTTACGTTTTCATCTGACGATTGCTGTAATATAATTTTTATAATCGTCTCTCAATATGTCGTGACGTTTTTCGTAATAAACGGACAGACAAGTATATATATATATATATATATATATATATATATATATATATATATATATATATATATATATATATATATATATATATATATATATATATATATATATATATATATATATTTCATCTATTTTATATATATAGTATGTTTTATTGACTAACTTTTATAAAAAAACTTATAAGAAAAATTCATTTATATTTTTGCAAAATTATATTTGAATTAAAAAAAAATTATAAATTGATAATATGATAAATTATTTATATTATTTAATTATTAATATCGAAATCCAAATTAAAAAAATATATAATTAAAAGATGGCGTCGCGTTCAACGTCCTCGCTAGTGTCAGATGCTATAGAGTTGCGTACTGATCTCCGGTTACATCTATTTACGTGACGGTCAGTTGTATTTGATACTTTATATAATATATTAATAATAGTTTTAATGTAAAATTATTGTATTTTTCGTATTTTAATGTTAAATTTATCAACCAAATAAATAAATACAGATATATATTAATGTTCGTTGAATATGACATTATTAAACAGTATATGAATGATATATATCAATTAATTGTATATATTATATTGTAAAATGTTTGTTAGACTTGTATTTAATCAAGTATCAAAATCGCCGCAGCAGTATTGCACTATACAAGTCAGTAGCGACCGCAGACTACTCTAGTGTTGCCTACAAAGATATAAAGATTGAAAATTAATACAACTAGAAGAGACGTGTGTTTTTAATATATACTTTAACGTGAAAGAAATAAGAATTTATGTAAAGAAACTTACCTCTGTGGTTGTAGAACGAACCAACTATGTTTAATAAAAATATAGATATTCTATCGCCGGTCACATCCAGTATATTTATATATTTTTATACGCCTTCCCCGTTCACTCTCGAGCGATTTGTCCATTAAAGCAAGATCCCTATGTTTACTTTCCATTCCTTGACCCCAATAAGAGCATTAGTCCTAACCGAAGCCCTAACTTTCATCCCTATGAACTAGGCACCGACACACAGAGATACATTTATTGTTATCTTATCTGTGAACTATTCTAACTATGAACATTCACGTTCTGTATTTGAATTAAAATTTATAAAACAGACTTCAACACTTACCGCCATCTTGTCAACCATGTTCATTTATTTCATTAATTAATTAATTCATTCATTCATTCATTCAATCAATCAGCCAGACTTAATATAAGAAATAATATCGTTATAAAACGAATAAAATTTATTTTAATATATTTTAAAAGTATTACATAACACATACTCGTATATGTTATACGTAAGGCAATAATAAATTTGTAAATATTTGAGATATTTGAGGCGACGCTAACAGGTAACCGTGGGGTCAAGACACGATATCATTTTTGTGCAATGGCCTCCAAATGTGAGGCAATTTATATTTATACTAACATTATAATAGATAACGAGTGGTATGTTTAAAATGTGATTTTTCATAATAAATGTATTTGATATATAAATTACGTTTAAATGTACATAAAATTTTAAATTACAGAATATGTGTTTTGTTGTGTAATGTTTAGAAATTCTGCTTCTGAAATAGGTGACAGTTTACATATATATATATATGTACATGTATACGGTATGTATATATATATATATATATATATATATATATATATATATATATATATATATATATATATAAAATAATGTTAGGGAGGTCGTAGGTCAATAACATTTGGACGTTAACTATTTTATAGGCAAGTCTTTAAATATATATTTAGTGCCCACAAAGAATGTTGTTAATTTATTAATATCTTCGTGTTTACGTAATTATTGTCTGTTTGCAGTAAAAAAAAGCACTGAACTCCATCCTACGCGGTGCCAATAAATCTATTCGAGTTGTAAAATCTCTCGTTTTTCTCGGAATCGATACGATTTTTATTTTTTATATCGATGTAAAATTATCGGTACGTCGTCACGCACAGCAGTTTCTTTCTCCTCCTGCACGTACTTAATAGCTTAAGAGGTTTATTAATTACAGTAAAAAGTCACTTAAAAACTCACACAGACAGAAAACCCGTAAATTACGTCCGATTCTTAGCTTCGGAAGAAAATTAAAAAGCAAAAGAATAAAGTAATGATGGTCGTGTAGACAACTATAAATCGTAAGTAAAAGCGCGCCGCCAGTAATTCACGATTACATAAAAATATTATATTTTTTAATTAACTTCCTCTCGGTAAAGCTTATTGTTTTTATTAAGAATATAATGTTGTTATGATTTCAGACCACCCGACTATACGAAGGGTATCTTCCAGACGCTAGGATTAAAAGAGTTTCACGAATTTCTTATGTTGTCTGTTGAAAAGAAGAACAGCGAAGAAGGAAAAAAGCTTCTAAAAGAGAGCATTGATAATATGAAAATGGGAACGAGGCGGTACGCAAGAAGACAAAATAAAATGGTGAAAGGAAGATTTTTAGAACATCCTAATAGAGAGGTATCATATTAATTTGTATCAAATATTAACACAAAATTATTATTTATTGTTTCTAAAGGTTAGATATTATATTACATATTAATTTTTTATATAACATCAATATTTTAAACAACGCCATCTCGCAGCGAATAGCGTAACTCCAAAATCAACTGTCGCCATCTATAGTCGAATAGAAGAGTTAAGTAGTAAAAATTTTAAACACAGATGTCACTAAACGATTTTATTTTTCAGATTCCTCTAATATATGAATTGGATACAACAGATCTTACCAAGTGGGACGAAGAAGTTAAAAATAAAGCCATATTAATAATAAATAGTTTAATCAATAACTCATCATGCGAATACTCACCCTTGAAAGGAAATACTCCAGAGAATTTCAAGACATTAGACAGGCATTCTTCAAACTATTGTGAAGTTTGCGAAAGACTAATCATAGGAGATAAAGAATATTCAATCCATTTAAATTCGAATAAACATAAAAAAGTAATGAAACTGAAGAAAAAATTGGCTATCAATACTCAAAAGGAAGAAACCGTAAATAAATGATTATAATAAATAAATAACAACTTTCACTAAACAAAACATTTTTTTATTTAAACTACTATTTACATTAAATATTAAACTGACATCATGGTTGCCTCTAATTCATTTTTAGTTTTCTTGGGTGCTCTATAGTCATAATTTTCAAATTCAGGATATTTCTGTATTATATAATTATAAGCCTCACAGAGTCTCCCAAATTCCCCATTAGCTATTTGAAATGGCCTGGTCACTGGGTCAATTTCTGCTATTTTATACATTCTTAGAGCCATTTCCTCTCTCACTTCTTCAGGAAAGAGAGTTTGAGCTCCTCTAATTGAATACTTTTGCCTCATAGAAAATATTTGACGAGTCACTTTCTCAACAAGCTTGAATGGTAGCTTAATTATAGGGTGCTTTAATGGTGTCAGTGTGACGACTCCCACATCAACCTCTGGTTTGGGAAGAAAAGCTGAGCCAGGAATATCAAATCTATAATTAACATTGCACCAGTTTTGACACATGACTGACAATCGGCATCTTTGTTTGTCGAGCATAGGGGCAGCCATTCTTTCTGCAACCTCTTTTTGAAATGTTAAAGTCATTCTTGTACGACCAAATGACCAAGGCCCTTCATTTTTTGAAATCATTTCTAACCATCGTATCATCAATATAGTTGATACACTAAATGGTAAATTACCTATCAGGTTCACTGGTGGCGGAGGGTCATTCCAGTCGCATTTTACATCTTCTGGAATAAAGTGAGCAATATTTGTTTTTAAAATGTCCCCTGTTACTATGTCAACATCAACTACATTATTGCAAGCATCCGCTATGAGCTCCAATGATGGTATAAACCGAGAATCTTTTTCAATTAAAATAAGTTTTCTAGGTGCTTGTTTTATTATTGATCGAGTAATGCCTCCGGGGCCGGGTCCCACCTCGCAGACAACGTGATTCTCGATATGTCCAGCAGCACGTACTATTTTGTCGATCAATCTTGGTTCCATTAAAAAATTTTGGGAAAGCTCTTTAAGAGCTCGCAGTTTGTATAATTTAATAACATCTTTGATACTGGGCAATGGTGGCAACCTAACTTGTGAAGCTTTTCTAACTACAGCCATTATTGTTGCACCTTAGCTGGTTCTTCGAAGTCGTCGAGGAACGTTTCCTGCTTCACCGCTAAGATGGAATACATATAAATACTAAACACTCCGGCACCAATAGCTAAGCCCGTCAATCTATTTCTTTTGGATATTTTCTGTAATTTCTCGACACGTTCTCTATTCTTTTGTTCAATTATCTTCATATAATCTATCTCCGCCTGTTTAAGAACTGGATCTTGTCCTCCAGTCTTGATATTTGGAGAATCGCCCATTACGATATAACAAAGTATTCCTTAACCTCAAATTCTACCAAAGCAATAGTTTATGATATAGAATAAAGAATGTACTTAATAGAAAACTAAAGACAGATTAAACATCACAAAATAAGACCCATTCTATCGTGGGTACGACAGATAATGAAAAAAGATTTATCTTCTACTTTTAATAAAGATTATACATTATACAATTAAGTTATACGTTTATCAATGGATTATCGTTCTCTATTTAGTAGGTATAAATATTGATACGAATACGATACATTTTTATCCAGATTATAGAGCAACCATTTGAATCTTTGAGTAACTAGTAAGTAAGTAAGAGATGGCATCGCGTGTATCCAATACATTTTACCTTTGATACCAACATGTTGCGTTTTGCCTGAACGTCATAGTAGTACAAAGAAGAACGGAATACCGCGTAAATGCATATTGCATTATATTGTAAAAAGTCAACCTTTAATATAAATGATAATATTGCTATTAATATAAATATTTTATTTTAAACAAGTTTATTTAAATTTTCTTTAATGGGCCTAATAATTATTTGATAACACAATTTTATTTATTATGCAATTAACATTAAAGCTATTGTTTATTTCCTCGCCCGCACAAAATTTTGAGAGCAGAAAAAAACATCATTGATTTCTGAGTTTTGTTTCAGTTCTTATTCAATGTTTCGGAAAAAAAATATAAGCCATTAAAAATAAGACCAAGCTTATATATATATAAACATATATAAATCTGAAAATATTTTTCAAAAATTAATATTTTTTATATAATAAAAGTACGATCCCGTAGATATCAATGTTTTAGTGATATAAATAGACAAATATATTGCCATAACAGAGAAGTGCACGTTATAATTAATTTAAAACCAATTTGTTATGCAATGCTTATCTTATGATTACATTTGAGAGAAATTTTCATGGAGACAAAAATTACAAAAAAGATATTGTTAATTAAGCAGTAAAATTTTATTTTTTATATTTTCAGATCAAACATTAACTCAATATGTAATAATATTTTTTTATTATAATAAAATATTTTTTTTATTTACGAATTAGCAGTAACACACGTGTGTGAAGAAGGAAACTTAGGAACTTCGCTTTATTTAAATAAGAAATATATATTTATTTATTATGTGTTGCCACGTTGTTCGTTCATAAAACAACACTGGAAAATTATATTCATAGATACAAAATATATTATCATAGACAAGAAATAGACGAATAAAAAAAATGGATTTTTTGTCTCTCATATAATAATTGAAATGATTGTAATGTGTTTCTAGGATCTAGTAACAGGCTTATTTATGACATTGCAGATAACGAATGAATTTCCATTTACTACAAAGTCTTCTGGTCCCTTCTGAACCACAGAAATAGCGAGTAATTAAAATATAAAATTAACAGTGTCCATTAATTTATTAGTAATAAGTTACCTAGTCTAAGGCCTGCATAGTGCACTTATTTCACAGCTGGATTAGAATCACTGATTAATCTAATTAGAAAGCAGCCATGCGTATTATCACTTATTAGTGTACGTGCTAATAATTTATGTAAGCATTTTTCCTGTTAAAAGATGCGTAACCTTCCCAAAACCAACGCAACCAGATTTTATTAAAAGTTTTATTTTTAGTTATTATTGATATTTTTCAGGTTTTTAATTGATAAAACAATTAATTAGCCTATTAATAATTTAACCACAACCTTTTAATATTACGATTCAACAACCTGAATTATGATTCTGATCTTTATAAACATATTACTCTCATTTTTAATAATTTAACTATAATATTAATATGTATATTTTTACTATATTTAATACACAATTTTACATGTTACTTAATTAATACTTTTATTGGATTTACATCTCTTGGTACTCATTTAATAAAAATGAAAAGATATGAAAATGAATGAAATAGTATAAAAAGCCACTACACAAACTTAAGAGGGGAAGGAAGTCCCAACATTTATTACGTCAATTTAGTGCAATGTAAAATATAAACACAACAAAAACAGCTGTTTATGACGTTTCACTGCATAACAAAATGAGCCATGCGCAACATCTGTCCCTTTCTAAACAAAACCTCTCTTTCTCGCTCATGACTTTTTCGATATTCCCCGCAAACGCCAATTCCCATCTCGCGTCGTATGCAATCGGTCGTCCAGCTGTTTCTTTGTACTCGTAACTTGTGATTTGTTTTAGTAATGCCTTTTATATCAAAAGACTGGCGTTCTCCCGGTGAAGAGTGGGTTAAGACACAGGAAGGTTGGGAGAAGAAGAAAGTTTTGGAGTGCACAGCGCAAAGGTGAGTTCGATTGATAAAAATCCTTTGTTCATATTTCGCTGTTCGACGCTAAGCATGAACTATCCCTATAATAACTAACGTAACGCTCTCATATAAATACTGAATGCTAAGCTTGTTTGTATTTTGTATTGCAGATACGCGGCTATATCTAACTTTAATAACACAGATCAAGATAAATGGTGAGTGTTTAATGTTTTTTAAGTGTTATCTAACGAGCGAGAATCAGCTGTTTCTGTTATTGTAGTATTGATTTAAAGGCGCGTAGTTCCGCTTGTGTACTTACATGTTATAACAGATATAGGCCAATGCAATCTTCAATTTGATATTGCAATCTATCTATTATTAAGAAACACTCTAAATAATATTCGCGTTTAATATTCAACGTTAGTTATTATAGATATAATTATATTTTAATTTATAAGCAAAAAAGACTTAATTATATAAAGAAAAACAACTTATTAATTTGATATAATTAACTTACGCAATAAATGAATTCGAATGATTTAGTTTTTCAATTTCGATAAAATAATGTGAACTTTTCATGCAATCGAAGAAAACGTAATACGAAAAGAAATTTATTTTAAAATGAAGCGAACAGAACCAATTTATTTTGAGGAAATGTAGGTCAGTACAAAGTAAATCACGGCGTTATAAAGAAACATATTAACAATTTTGGATTGAATTATCTATCTTAAAATAGTCCGGATATTTTTAGTTTTGTTTGAGCAAATTTTAGTTATATGGTAAACTTGTTTATTTTTGTTGTTTGGGTAATATTTTGTTTTAATAATATTGTAACATGAATTGTTTTGGAACGGAAGTAGACAGATTACGTATTTTTATAAAAATAGTTGTTTAATTCATTCATTCATCACTTTTTTTTGTTATAATGTTAAAATCAAGATGGCGCCATCCATAATTTTTAGTTTCAAAATATAATTAAATTTTAATACCCAGTCCTACCATAAAAGGTGAGACCCTAAAACACCGCTTTGATAGCAGACATTTTGTAAAAAAAATATTGATTTTGTTCGAGACCGGTAATTATTTTTTCCATATCCGTAAGAGGACGAAGTGTAAATGAGTCAACACCAAATAAACAAGAGAATTTATTTTTAGTCGACTGAAATGTCCCCTTCATTAGAGATTTAACTTAGTTTAAAATAAGTTAGCATATTAATTAATATTTTAATAATATTTTAGTAAAGTATATGATAAATCATTTAGAAAGGATTATAAATGTCAAGTTTCCCTCATCTAACACGATGAAAGTCTTGGTGATTATTTACCGAGTTACTAGAAATTTAATAGCCTTTAATATAGGTAATTTATGAAGTAAGACTGTCTGTACGTTAGTTTCTATATTCGTGTTGGATTTAAGGTTTGATCTAACGTTTAAGTACATTCAAAGTATTAACACATTCCCAACCGTTGACGTGAATTCACGTCATTTCAAATTCTATTCCTGGTTGCCGGTGACGTAAATTCAGGTAATTTCAAATTCTGTTCCTAGTTGCCGCCGACGTCAATTTAGATCATTTCAAATTTTATGTCTCATTGCCGCTGACGTGAATTCACGTCATTTCAAATTCTATACCTGGTTGCCGCAAACAAATTTTATACTTTTTATCCTCACTTTGACGGAATCAGTTTTCAGCAACCAGCTTCAGAATTTTATTATATTATCCGGTACCCAGAATTAGAAACGTAGAAAATTAGCCGGACTCGAATGTGTTAAAATATTCTTGTATATTTCTTTGTATCAACCAAATGCTAGGTAGCGTACTAACATCGCACACTGAGATAGTGAGCTATTAGCGATCTTGTGAATAGTGGACTTTTAACTCATATAAGGTCAAATAGAGCACTATAATTGGATAATCAAATAGATTAAAGAACGATCGTTTTCAATCTTTTAGGTCAAAATCCACACCCAAATCCGACACGCCCTCTGAAAGGTTAACTCAATTTACTTTATTACATTTCGTCACAAATTGGCTTTTTATCTAAAGGGTTTTTGATAGTCTTAGATTACACTAAGGGGTGGGAGGGAGATTTAAAATCTGTCAGTCTAAAAATCACACATGTCATGTTAAGGTATGGTAATTTATAGTTTTCAATTATTGTTTTTTTTTTCGTTCCCCCCCTGTACTTTTATAACAGTGTTTAATTATTGTGTGTTTGTGTGTTCCTGTACTTTCCCCTCCCCTTTTTAAAGCCTTCACTGACAATGTATAAAAATGTATTTTTGTTGTTTAACTATACTTCCTATATGTGGACTGGAACAATTTTCTGTAATCATTCCAAATTTCATTAAAGACTACAAAGCGAACAGCATAACAAACAATCAGACATCCAAAACTATAGCTTAAGTTTTATGTCATATATGTAACAATCACGTAGCAATTACTTTAAAACATATTCAATATACAAATTTCGTCTCGTTACTTTTTTATTATATATATGTTATGTAGTTTGTTGACTTTAAATAAATAATAAAAATTAATTAACTGAATTTGACACAAATTAAATAAAAACTCAATATAATTTTATCTCTATAATATTGTATATATGAAACTAAATGGAAGGAAACTATTAAATTAGCAAGTCATGAAATACACACATCATGAGGTAGGAAAATCCATACATTTTGATAGAAGGATCGATCAAGATAAAGTAAATATGAGTACTGTTAAAAGAATGTCATTAAAAAAATTACTTATATGATTTTTCTTTATTGTTTCTTATGTTATTTAATAATATATATTTATTATTCTAATGATTCTTTGTCATGAGATACATTTAGTGTGATGCAATAATGTATGTGCTGCTCGTGAACGGGTGCTGCTTGCGGTGACTGGTCGTATTGCTGCTAGCCACGGATTTCCTTGTTCTTATTATCTATATATATAAATATATATATGTATATAAAATTTTAAGTTAATCGGACAGATAGTTTCGGAGATTTCGTGATAAGTCAGTGAGTGGTAAATATCTTATATATTATATATATACATATATATATATATATATATATATACATATATATATTACTTTTTTTGTGACGTAGAAATCCTGTAAGAATAGATTTTACGGAATTCCTATCCCAACGGATTTAAAATTTTTGCATTTCGACAAGTTTTAAATCTGTAGGAGCTATAAACTTAACGCAGGGGTAAGATTTACTATAGCAATCGTTACCATAGCAACGGTTACGATGACAACGGATAATATGACAAAGGTTACCATAGCAATCTTAGTTCACATCCAAATTATTAGTGTGGCTTATCGAATTAATTGCGATTGTTCTAGTTGTTCGCACATATATTCATATATTGACGTTTGTGAAACAGTGATCACAATAAAAAAACCCGGCTGAGTTTTTTGTGTGGTTCTTCTCAGACCAGGGCGCGTTTGGAACCCTCGTAGCCTTATTTTATGTTGGAGAGTGTCTTTACAAAAGGGCTTATTTTGATACATATGATATCAAAATAGGCCCTCCTGTCACTTCCATTTGACGTACACAAGTAAGTGATCACTGGTATGGATTCAAAGTAGAAAATATATAAATAAATATAGTGACACCATGGCTCAGTTGACAAAAGTGTTTCCAGTATTTGTTCGGTTCGACTCATTATTTTTTTCATATTTTATAAGTTTACAGATATTTTTTTTATTAATTTACTTTTGATATATCATATTTCATAGTTATATGTAACTCGTCCATACATGTTGATGAGCTCGCAGTGCAGACATACATACATATATTTTTCAATTAAAACAACCCTTTAACGTACACGTTTGTGGTCTGAGAGGTCACTAGTGGCCACTTTACATCCTCTTAAATTTATCCTGCATCCTGTAAATTAATAACTATTTTTTACTCGCGACTTTGCTCGCACTTAGTTTGGCATTATTTAGTTAGTTCAGACTTACCCACGCACACACACACGCACATATGTCAAAACATTTGCGCGCTGACGTTTTCGGTGAAACGGTTCGTGAGTTACAGAAAAACATACAGACAGCCAAAAATATAAAAATACTGGTATCCGAATACATTATATGACAATTGTATATATATATATATATATATATATATAACACGACTGGTATATTATTAAGATTTGTTTACCCAAAAATTTTCAGTTACTAATTGGTGTGTTAGGTTTTGCTGTATTTAGACTATTATTTCAGGGGTTACTAGATATTTACTTTACTTTAACCTGTAAAAATTATAGAATGTGCTCGAATAAACAATTTGACTCCGAAACAAGATAATTCTCTAATGAGTCATATTTATTCAACCACTAATTTGTATTTAATACTCATAATAACAGAACTTTAAAATCCCACGATTCAGCCCTTCTGATTAAAGACAGACAAACAAACAACAAATTAATTACGCATATATATGTATATATTTGCCAAAATGAATCCTCACCTCACCAAGCTTATTAGCTTATTCGTCATTATGGATTCCTCACCTCACCTTAGCTAAAAATCATTGAGTTTATATATATTATATTTAATAGTATCGTTTATTTAGTATATTTGTATTAAAAAGTAATTAAGTTTTAATTGTATTTAAAGTATATATGATTTAATATAATAGTCGTGTCCCACTAATCTAGTTGTAATCAGGACAAGGTCGGGAAGATACGAGGGAGACGGGAAACCTAACAATTACGTATTGCGGAATATTGACGTTTGCGAAATATATATAGAAATATAATTGAAGTGTCTGTTTGTAATTCCAAATTAAAAGCCTTTTTTACAATGTCTCTTTGGTTTCGGCTAATCTCTGAAGCGGCTGTACCAATTTTAACAGGACTTTTACTGATCGATAGCTGATGTTATTAGGAGTAACTTATTTTAATATTAAACATGTTCCACAAGAACGAATCCCTGGGGACAGCTAGTAAGTAATATATAAGAAAATGTATT
The DNA here is from genome assembly GCA_918358865.1 of Melinaea marsaeus rileyi. Taxonomy (NCBI): domain Eukaryota; kingdom Metazoa; phylum Arthropoda; class Insecta; order Lepidoptera; family Nymphalidae; genus Melinaea; species Melinaea marsaeus. Next base: position 4,892,166 of record OU911092.1, read on the forward strand.
ACATTTTTTTATCAATAACCTAGGACTACAAAAATATAAGAACAATTTTTATTTTTTATTTTTATTCATCAAAATTGGCATTGCTGTAGCTCTTGTTGACGGGCTTCTACAGAAAAAAACTGATTAATAAAATCTTGACTTGATAAAAAGTTATGGTCGAAAAACTGAACCATAGACTTAAGCTTATCTGTTCTCGCGCGCGCTTGCCGATCGTCTTCCTCAGAATGAGCTGAGTCGCTTCATCACGTGAAAACTACTGGAGTGATTTCAGTCAAATGGCACTGGCACGAATGTAGAACTAATAAATAAGCATCTACAGAAAAAAACAGAATGAAAATAGCTTGATTACATCAAAAGTTATAAAGAAAAAACCAAGAAACTCGTGATTATGTCGCTCGTAGTCTAACTTTCATGGCGACAAACTTTTTCAATTAATTGTTTATTGTCGTTATTAAATATTTATTTCCTTTTATTTTTTTCTAATGAAATTTCCTGCGCTCAGCTCAATTCTCGCCACTCACGATGGGCGGATCCTAGTTATTTTATTCCTTACAGAGATGTATATTTATTAATAATATTACTGTTTTATTTAATTTTATTATAATTTAATTTGATTTAACGTTAAATTATCGTATAATGAGAAATAATGATATAATTTATTGTCATTACGACATTAGCATTACCCGGACGATTTAAGTATTCAGTAAAAGTAAATTGTATTCAAACCTCTCAACATGGCCGCATTATAAGTAAAAGTGAACAAAAGTGAAAGTTTAATTGTAACAATACTGAGTAATATATTTTAAATGTACTTTTAAATTGACATTATACATATAATATTGTGTATAACTATATATATATATTGTGTATAACTATATACTTTTTTATATTGAACTGGCCTCTGCATATATTAAATTGACAATGAAATAGTTATTTATATATAGGTAAAGGTCTCAATACAGTCATCTTCATCTTTTACTAGACAGATTTTGATGAAAATTTATGTATTTGAATAATTTTTATTTTGTAAAATCAAATTTTCATGGGTAAACACAAAAACAGTTATGGGTTTTAATGATAATACATCAAAAGTATGAAACAAATTTTGGGACTTTTATGTGGGATGGGAGTAGACAAAGTCACTACTAACACCTAGTATTTATTTAGTTTAAATTTCAAAGTCTATGATTTTATATTTTCACTTGCGTGTTAGGAAATTTTATACTTTAATCCACTTATTCAATTATCTCTAGATAAAGCACTCAACGCGTTTACATTAATCAACGAAGTGTCGCCATATTCGATTTACTTTTTTATAAACCGACAGTGAATAATATAATTAAACTACTTCATGGAGGTTTTATATTAATATTTATAAGGTATAAGTTTTTATTGTGTATGAAATGTCAGACAATTTTTTTTTTATTATCGTGAACATTTTATACAGATTATGTCAAAATTTACTTTCTAATTTAATGTGTCAACATACAGATTATGTTCAAATTTATTTTTTTAATTTGTTGTTTGTTATATAATATTATATAAAACTATTTCGTAAGTATACATCCGTTAATGGAAGCATCACTTAATTTAAACGAAACAAAGAAGCCTTTGAAATAGAATTCGCAATTTGCGTTCATTTGACCGTACGAGTCTGAACTTTTAACCTCAATATCTAATGGCTCCTTCAATATATATTTAATATGTTTTTTTTTTTTTTACATTAGTATCCTCAATAACAAAAAAGCGGCCGGTGACATTTGTACCTAAATAGTACTAAAAGGAAGCGACCATTTCAAAAAAGTTTTTATATTTAAACGGTATTCAATAAAAAAAAAGAATGTGACATTTAACTGGCACTCAAGAACTCCTTAAAACTAAATCGTTTTTCATTCTAAATTTGGAATGAATGCTGAATGTTTAGGGCGGGGCTTCGTGTGGTCGATGGCCGAGCATTGGCAGAGTGCCATCAGGGCAGAGTGAATCAGGGCGACGCATGAGGAAACTTCAATCTGTTCTGAATTCAAAATATTATGCAATATGCCCTACAAGATGTAGTTTCTTCACCAAATAGTTTTTACATACTCATGCTAAAGAAAGTTTTTTTTTATGTAAACACAAACATTTTAAACTTCATTATGTAAAGATAATGCTATAATTAATAAGGAACGCGTTCTTTCATCATCCTACCTAAAACAACAGAGTATTATAAAATGGCGGCATAATAAAATGGAACACAAAATACTATTAAATGTTTCTTAGATAAATAAAACAATATTACGTAACAAATAATGATATATCCGTGGCATTGAAACGGATAACATTTCTACATTGATCCGGCCTTGCCATTGGTGACACTCGCTGCAATTTTAACAATAAACGATCTAAAATTGACTTCACCAAGCCACTAATAGTGGTGACATTCGCTCCTTGACTGTTCTGTTGGTATTTCGTTCTTTCGTTTTCGTCCTGAAATTAAATTAGCTACAAAAATTAAACAAAATATATTTATGTTAATTTAAATTATGAAATAAGAAGTAATGCTATCTTATTATTATTATAATAATAATATAAAGATATTTTTTTTTGTTTGCTTTAATAATATAATATAATAATTGTTAAAAATAACAGATATATATTTAAATTTCTGAACACAAAAAATATAAATTTTACGATTTTCTTTTAGTTATCAGCTATTTAATGCAGATGGCTCACGTAATACTGGTTGTGGTGTAATAGAAAGGTCAGTGACATGAAGACGTTAGAGCGATGTCATAGTAAATGAAGATTGTAGCATTTTGAATATTTTATAAATTATAATATCATATAGGTATTATGTAAAATTATTATACATATATTTATTATTTTATTCCGTATCGTCTATTATAAATTAAAAAGAAAATTACACTAAAACTAAAACCTCCTTGAACCGAATCTTTTTAAATAGGACATTCTTTTAAGTGTTATTCAATTTTTCCGCTTCCGCCAAACATCTGTCAATATGACATATTCATGACACTTAATGTCAGATAAATCAAACATAACACGATCTATTGGTCAATATAATGTATTAGAAAGTAGGTTTCAAGTTACGTTGGTAGTAAATTGTGATACATTATTAGTACCGTATGTATGCGTTCATTTTGTAGAAATATGAGTCTGAAATAACTTGCTGAAGCAATAACCAGTTATGGGTCTGTAAAGTTATATAACAAATTATGTAACTAAATAAAAATATTATTTGTCTAATAATATAGGGCGGTTTATAAGTTACGTTAAATTTCATATAATACAATGCCCTCCCCCCTCAATATAATGTTTATTCAGATATTTTTTTATCAATAAAGAATTGTTATCTTATTGGCACCAACTCGTCACAGTTTTACCAGAATCAGTGTAGTATTCTACGGTATTGAAAAAATAATTATCTCACGTAACTTATAATCAAGACCTAATATTATAATGGAAAATTCTTATATGTGATATTGAATTTTTTTTATGAAATATGTAAATCAACAAACATATTACACAACTAAAAACTTATTGACTAGTATTGATGTAGAACTACAATTAATATTAAGCCCGCTGTAGACTCACAGACTAATATAATATATATATATGTGTGTGAGTGTGTGTGTGTGTGTGTGTGTGTGTGTGTGTGTGTGTAAGGGTCTGAAAGTTTAACTTTTAAAAATATCACAACACGAATTCACATCTATTTTTTAATTCATATCCTTTGTGAATCGATTTTGTATCTATCACAAGCGTCAAAACTCGAAAACTCTTCCAAATTCGTAAATAGATTGTTACAATTTAAATAAAATGAAACAAGCATCATCGAGTCACTATTTCCTGTTGACATTATTTTTAGATTGCTTTATAGCTTTAATAAGGAGATGATAATTTTAAAGTAAATATAAAACTAGGATCGGCCAACCGTGCGCGGCGGGTGTTGAGCTGAGCCCCTCTCCTTTCTTCTTTTCTTGATAACTTTTGAATTTCTAAACATTTTTTCAATCTGTTTTCGCTTTAACATCCGCGTTCGGCTCAAACATACGAGTAGATCAGAAAATTTTCAGCTAATTATCTCGTCGCATTCTGAAGACAACTAAACACAAAAAAAGGTCTCCCAAACGGTTAAGAACTTCGCTTACGCTCAGCTCAATAACAAGTATAAAGATTGTTAGTAAATGAAGTTTTGTAAACTTAATGTACCAGCGACAAGGCTGAAGATCGATAAGAATCCAAGTGACGACACGTTCTCAGATTAGAAAAATAACTACATATAATGTAATTTAAAATGTTATATTAACGAAGGGCCATTTTGGAAAGGTTATGTTTGTTTAATTTTTCAGGACCAACAGTGAAGATGGCGACAAGACAGCAGAAGTAGCAAGAGTACCCCCTCACTGTCACATCACTATCAAATGTACTAGAGAGGTAATTAACGATAAAAACAATATTTAAATGAAACTTAGAACACTAATAATTTATTTAATTTAAATTTAGAACAAATGAATTAAAAAAAAATAGTCAACCAAAATTAAAGTAACCTAAGAAATAATTTAATAACGAACAAATTATTCAAATACAATTTAGAACATTGGAACTATTTTATATAATTTAAATTTAGAACACTTAAATAAAACATATACAACCTCAATAGATCGCGGGCTTCAACGGCCTGTCGGAGGCTGTGCGTAGGTTGGACTTCTCTTCAGCCGTCCGTGACGTCAGACGGTTCAACTATATTTGTGCTCTCCTAGAACTACTGTTGGGAGGTCAGAAGTTGACCAATTTACCTGGAGCCGCGCAGAAACTTCTCTTGTCTATGCTCGAGCAACTCGCAGATCAAGGTCCGTGAAAGTTGCATTGTTTTTGGGTATATACCGTAAAATAAGTGTTATAGAGACGGATCCGATGTATGAAAGTTGGTTGCATTATAGTTTTGTAAAATAATTATTGAAACTATGGATATTTTAGGTACCGCGTGTCCAAAAGTATTTAATAATTAAAGTTCTCAAATGGTGTACATATTTTTCTCGATTTACTGATCATTGTTTATAATCGTTTTGTACCAACTGAATTAAAATATGTTATATCGTTTTAAAATAACATATTAAAAGATTTTAAATGGTTAATACGAATATAGCACTACAGTAGTATAATCGTTGTACTATAGAATATATATATTCTATAGTATATATATACACTCACCGGCAAATTTAACCGCCCACCTCTATCATTCGTCGCCCTGTTTGTTTACGTTTATTATGGTTTATCAACTGTTTTGTTTTTTGTCAAGTGGCTACTCTAGCAATAAATTAAAAACTTATACTCATAATTTATTTCCTAGTTTTGTGTCACCGACAGGTTTTTGGAATTAAGTCGTTATTTGACATTGTTGCCGTTGTGTTCCCGTGTTAACATTTCCAGTTATTTTCTACCACAGTGTGTGAATATTGTTTAATATAAGTTTCTAGTGTTTGCTTATTGTTTGTAACTGTAAAAAATGCCACTCGATGCAACTGGTGCAGCTATGGCAGTGGCTTTGTCTGACGCCAGGTAGAGCCAACGTCGCATCGTCCGTACACGCGGTGTACCTCGAACTACGGTACGAGATGCCATTAGACGATTTCTGGAGACAGGCTCATATACGCGCAGGCTAGGTCAAGGCCGATATCGATGCAGTTCAGCCCGAGATGACCCCTTCGTTATCAGCAACGTGTTGAGAAATTGCTTTTGTACGGCTACTGAAGTTCATATGCGTCTTTTTGAGGTGAGTAGTGTCAGTGTGAGTGAACGAACAATTAGAAGAAGACTGGCAGAAAGGAATCTGAGGGCTTTTCGTTCAGCTCTTGGCCCACAACTGCTCCCACAACACTGTAGAGCTAGACTTGCTTTTGATCAAAAATATGCTAACTGGTCTGTTTGGGAATGGAAGGACGTACTGTTCCCAGATGAGAGCAGAATAGCCCTAAGCGGTCCAGATGGACGTCAGCGTGTCTACAAGCTCCAAAATTAAAGGTTTGCTCCATGCACTATAACCGAAACAGTGGGTTACCAGGGAGGATCCGTAATGGTTTGAGGAGGTATCTCTTTTGAGGCTCGTACTGACCTTGTTGTGTTCGATATAGGCAGTGCAAATGCTCAAAGATACGTGGAAAATGTTCTACAAGACCATGTCATACCTTTTGCACCATTTATTGGCAACAACTTTAGATTAATGCATGATAATGCACGTTGCCATACCGCAAGTTCCGTCATAGAGTACCTTAATAAGGTCGGTATTCAAGTTTTACCATGGCCGGCACACAGTCCCGATCTTAACCCAATTGAGTACATTTGGGACAACCTCAAAAGACGTGTTCGAGCAAGAGTACCAGCACCTACGACACTAGGAGAGCTCAAGACGGCTGTGGTAGAGGAGTGGCACAATATCCCCCAATCAGATCCAAGATTTCAAGGATGGAATGGCAAACCAGCTCCAGGAAGTCATTGGAGCCCAAAGCAGCAACACCCATTATTAATTTTTTAATCAGACCACTTTTTCAAAATTGAAGTTGTTAAATTTTTATCGAAAATTTTCCTAAAATCGATTTTTGGGATTTACCGTTTAATAAAACCCTTTGTTTGAAGAATTTTGTTTTTTTTTTCAAGACCTTAAAGGTAGCTTTCAATGTACCTCTCATAAAATGGTCGAAAAATTTATCGATTTCTGTAAATTATAGGAAATACAAGGTGGGCGGTTAATTGTGCCTGTGAGTGTATATATATATATATATATATATATATATAGAGTATAGATTGAGATAGACAGACGACTGTAGTAGTTGGTTTTAAAACTTCATAAGCGCGGTCTTCCAGTGGCGCGATCGAAGCAGAACCTAAACGCGCTGCGAGCGCTACTTGGAGCGCTGGCAGCGTTGCGCGAGGCTGAACGGCGCTCCTGCTGGGGCCGACCGCTGGGGTCACGAGCTCTGTGGGGGCACCACCGCAACGCCATCGAACGGATCTACCACATCGCGGACGGGATACATATACAGGAGGTAGGAGCTCACTTCATCATTGGTGAAAATAGGTTGGAGAGGTGAACAGAATTGAGGAGGTTGGAAAGTAGACTGGACAAACGTTAAATGGGTGAATTACTTACTTATCATAGACGCCAATGGTTTTTTTTATCACGGCGAGAGACACAAGTTTAATGGCTTTTTTATCCAAGATCGCTTACGTCTTAAATCTAGACTGTCAGTAATAGTGTTTGATACACTTTCAGCCATTGTATTACTTCTATATTTATGTACGAGTTCCTTTACGATAGTGGTATTGCAATGACTGTTGCAATTCCACTTAAATGTTTATTTATAAATGCTTGTTGGTAAATTTTGGGATAGATTTTCATATATAGTGGTCTTGATCGTTAAAAATATGATTATGAAGTAAATGAACGAACGAATGAATGAATGAATAAGTGTTTTATAAATATTTTATTTTCCAGCCGGGACCAGAGGTAGTGCCCAAGCTCCATGATTTGCCGGAGGAGTGTATCAGGGAGATAGTATTAAGAATATCGGATCACAGGGATTTGGATGTAAGTACATAATATTGTATTAAAACAGCGTTGCATACAGAAACGGGAAGTTATTAAAAAGCTAAAAACAAAATATACCTTTTTTGTATAATATGTTCCAAACTCAAAATATAATTTTAGAATCCTAAAAAAGGAATTATTGACTCTATTCAAGGTCTCAATTTTTTTAAACAAAACTGTAAAATATAACAAGTCAAATACAATAAAATGTTAAAAGAATGCATGAATTCATTTATTTTTCCATATAACAGGCTGCTTCATCAGCCTGGCCCGTCATGGCGTCTGTGTGTTCCGAACAACAGGTGTGGCGGGAACTCGTTAATTTCCACTTCACACAGCTGCAGATTGACTCCCTTAATAAAGATACCAAAGAGACTGACTGGAAAAAAGTCTTCCATCAACTTAGAAAGTAAGAATATTGATATGCCTTTGAGGAGGTTGTCTTTAGATTTTTAATTCTTATAAAGTTCATACTTTATGACACTTCAAAAGAATTGCTAAGTTTGAACATGTGTGTTAAGGTTAAACTAAATATATATATACATATACTTATATATATATATATATATATATATATATATATATATAATTTAAATTTAGAACACTATATATATATGTTATATTATTAGGAGTATGACTTATGGGTTTATCAAGGTACTGTGCAAGTTCCAATTCAATATGTACGCATGAATGTAGTCAACTATTCTCATGTCAAATAAAAAAAAATGTATGTTTTAGGTTGTATGGTCTGAGAGAAGACGCACAATATGCAGAGACACTATCTCTGTGTAGACACTGCAAGTGTCTGTTTTGGAGATCCTTGGGACACCCCTGTATTGCTGATCAGGTTAGTATTAAATCCAAAACATTATTTTATAGCCCTTTAAATATTGACATAAGTTAATGATTTAAAATTAATACCTATACATTAAACTATAGTGTCCAGAATACCGTGAGCGTCTCCGCGAGGCGGGCGGTCCTCTCCCGCCGCACCCGATACCGCCCGCGGCCTTCCTGAAATTCTTCTCGCTTTAATTTATATTTACAATTATTTAACAATTATGATTTTGTAATCGTGTATAACCCTAACACAAATTTAAATTAAAAATTAACTTGAATAACGTTACATGTCAAACTGGGGCAGCCATTTTGGTTCTTATGTCACATTTATTCTTAGTTGAAACGCGCGTAAAATATTATTTTTAAATAAACTTTAAATTTGTAGGAACTTGAAAGTACAATTTACAACATGTTGAAACAATTGCTGCCATTTTATATACAGAAAATGGAAATCAGTTCTTAGTTTTGTTATTCTCATAATAAATATAGCAGCTCTATTTAACTAAAACAAAAATATTTGTACGTCATTTGGGTACATTTGGGTATATTTTGATCTCATTTAAATTCTGAAAATATAAATTACAGAACTTTCTTTTTCTATGAATTCCTTTGATTATGAATGTGTTAAATAATAATAATTATCCTTAACATGGTAAATGGTATTATTGTAATGTTTAAAAAGTATAAGTATTTGTTGAAAGTACCGCATCAGTATTTTATACCTTTTTTTTGTTATTTCACTATGATATAAAAAAAATAAAACATTTACATTTCAAAAAAGGTTATATATACAATATTAAGTATTTTTTTTTACAATACTACTGAATCTTACACAGAATAAGTTTAAGATTAAAATTATACTGAATAAGTATGGTGTTCACTTATATACTGTGTTCATTAAAATTGAAATTTATATATATCTTAGTCCGTGACTGACGCCAATTGTTGACTAAAGTGATATCCTTATTTAATTTAAACATTACTTTTATAGTGTTTTAATATAAGATTTGTGCTTTTCTACCAATTTAATTGTAACAGCTAACTTGATTTGTCATTACAGATTATTAAGTTAGGATAAGTATGGACTATCTTTAACCTATTTTTATATTATAGGATATTCGATTTTGTTAGGTCGGGAATAGGGCAATTTAAACATGATGGATTTTGGTTAGGTTATGATAAATTTATGGCTGTATGAACATTGATTGTCCTCACCATTCAGGCATTTTATAACTAACACGGTACTAACATGTTAACAGACAACTAAGAAACTTTTCGTCCGTCTCTTCAAAATATAAACTTGAATCTGGAAATAATCTTATAAAAAGAATATATTTCTATACATTGAAAGTATCATACTACAGTATTTTTGTATTAATCAAATAATATAAGCTGCCTGTTCAAATGATCGGCCCTAAAACTATAGGCTAAGTCAGATTTTTAGATTTAAGAAAATGTTATCTATCAAATGTAGAAAAATCAAAGTCTGATTATTACATCACTATCTGATTGTTCATATTTAGAGTAGAGTAGTTGTTATGTGATATTTTATGATAAATGATATGGAGTAATGATATATGGAAAGTTTAAAATTATAAGTGTCCTGTCCTTATAAAATTATTTCTCTGATTATAGTCAACTATAAGTGAGAGAATCAAGTTTAATATTACTCATTGTTTCGAGTTTTTCTTAGCTTCTAAATCCTTGGGTTTAGGAAATTTAATTTTTCTTTATCTTAAGGTCTATCTATCTTTTGTTTTCAAAGTGTGACTTAGTAACCAGTTTTTTAGATTGTAAGTTAAATAATGTCTACTTAGTATTTTTTATTTAATCTGTGATGTTGTTTGTGTAAAAGAAAAGTTTCCTTGGATCTGTTCTTTACAATGATACTTGAAAATAAAAATATTTTGAGTGAGAGATTTGTTTTATTAATTACCCGAATCAGTTCTTTTTTTAAAGTTTTTATTTATTATATGTTTATATAATCTCTGAATAGAAACAAAAATAATTATATTAATCTAGTACTATGAATGTCTTTTTCGAAAATGTTAAATATTTAAATCACATAAAAAGTGCAACAATATATAACAAGAAATCAATAATTTAGGTTCTTTAAAACATGTAAAATTAATACAATGAAGAGGATTTTATAATTATCTTTCTATGGCACTTGACAGCTAAAAGTGGTATGTTTTTTTTCAAGTAAACAAGTAACTCCTTAACAATTATCATTTAAAAATAAATCATAATTTATTTTATTGTTTAAAATATTCTGAGTATATAAGAATCTAATTACATTATATATACAAAATATCAAAATCCATTACAGATGAAGCTGACTATAATATAATTCAAGTCCTTTTCCTTTTCATGTCCAAGTATGTATTATGAAGTATCAACCCAGTTCATTTTTTACCTTATCACAATGTCTCACAAGGTCTTTTAATTTATACACAAGATCCTGTAACTGTTGAGTTCCGCAAGTGAAGCGAACATCTTCTCCATCAGTTTTTAATACCACTGTATATAACAAATTATCAGAACCAACGCCGGGAGTGTTCGTCATTACTTCTAGTTTCCATTCAACGTCTGTTATTTTACGTAAAAAGTTTGTACTGGTATACTGCGGCTCCATTATCATCACAAAAATAAAATTTTGATCCCAGCAGTGCTTACAACATAGTACTCTGCTTTGCAAGGCCTTATAATCGTAATAAATAAAATGTGTTTTTGTAGGACTCAGCTGTCAACTATAAAGTATGAACTATCAAATGTCAATCTTACGATGGTTCTAGTTGTAAGTACAATGCTCAATAAATATATTGACTTTTGTGAAACAGTGATCACAATAAAAAAAACAATAAAGATTCAATTACGCAGGGTATTTCCCGAACGAACTTTGACGAAATTATCAATGTTAATAAAAAAACAATTGATTTTTAAGTAAAATGATTATTATTTATTAAAAAAAAGAAAATGTTAAATACATGTTTATTTATAATTACTAAAAAATTACAAAAAAGTGTGATTAATAATAATACAAAATAGTAATATAATGAAATATGAAAATAAACTATATCAGTAAATTATAAACATTGCCATCTCTCGACAGTAATGAAAATTTTTCATGTCCACAGACATCCATCCAATAATCCATCCGAGAAAAGTGAAAACAATACAGAATGAACAAAGTTCGTTCGTGAAAAACCTGGCTGAGTTTGTTGTTGTCTGCTCAGATCAGGGCGCGTGTAGAACCCTCGTAGCCTTATTTTAAGTTGGAGAGTTTCTTTACAGAAGGGCTTATTTTGATACATACGACATCGAAATAGGCCCTCCTGTCATTTCATTTGACGTACACAAGCGGTCATTGGTATGGATTCAAAGTGGAAAATATATAAATAAATAAATAATAAGTATAAAAGTCAACTTTTACTAGTCTGTACCGGCAACGATACGTCAGAAAAAACGACATTCATGTTAAATCGATTTCATAACCATAAAATGTTTCTCTTAATATCTTATTTTTCTTTAAAAAATATTTACAATCAAAAGTAGTTTCCAAACCGCCGATTTAGAAAGAATTTATTAATTAACACGTAGTTTTATAGCGACTTCCCCGGCAGACCGCGCGCGCAGCTGTCGTAGCAAAGCAATGCGAACCGCAATACTGGCAAATTAGATTTTACTCGATGGAAAAATTAAAATGTAATCGGGCCATTGTTTTTTTAGCATAGTGGAAGGTATTTCTGTTCGAAAGGGAATGCTCAAATAAGCATTCATTCCACACGTTAGGCCTCTCGCCTGTTTTGTTTACAGCTTGGCCCACTAGAGATAAGATTACATTAAACTTTTTCATTCAGTCCTCTATAGTTCTTGGTCCAGTGCACACGAAAGGTTTTTCTTAGCCTTCAGAATGTCAGTCCATGTTTTTGAAAGTGACAATAGCGAAGTTATATTTGCTAGAAGACAGTATAGAGTCCCGATTTTTCCTTCATCATCAGAGGAAGAAGAAGAACATGTTGAAGAGTGAAGTAATCCGAGTGGAAATCGACCAATTGTTTCAACTTTTTGTCTCTCCTTCTGGATTTGTGATGGATGACATAAGTCTATGGTCGGATGCAGGAGTGGAACATTGTTACGAGCTATTTGTGTCGTATACTTTAGTCGAAGAAATTGTGGTGCAAACGAACTTGTATGCGTCACAACAAGTGGAAGCTGGCTGCTCGAAGCGCTTGCAAAAGTGGACACTAACGAATAAGTATGAAATGAAGTGATTCTTGGGGCAAATTTTATGGATGAATTTGGTGAGCTTACCGGCCATACATTTATATTGGTCGCATGATCCAGTTTATATGCAAACAGTCCCAAAAGGTGTCGTCGTGAAACAGGTTAGAACTGTTACTAAGATTGTTGCACTTTGGCGACAATACAAAGGATAATGGATCCAACCCTTTGTTCAAAATCCAACCACTTTTAGACGCACTGCAAACAAATTGCAAAAAATATTACAACCCGTCGGAGGAGATAAGCATCGATGAATCGTTGATTCCGTTACGTGACCGTATTATATTTAGGCAATATTTAAAACAGAAGCGCCATAAATACGGCCTGAAAGTATATAAATTATGCTGCGAATCCGGCTACACATATGCCTTTCGTCTGTACGCGGGAACATCTTTTGAAGAAAAAATACGCCCACTAAAATAGTGATGTTCCTTTGCCCCCCTTATTCCATGAGGGACACACGTTATTTACCGATAACTGGTATACCAGTTTAGAATTGGCAGAAAAACTAATTGAAAAAAACGTACATTTAGTGGGAAGGTTACATTCGAATCGGCGAGAAAATCTGGCGCAGGTTATTTCCAAAAAGTTAAAACGGAGAGAGGCAATTGCAAAACAAAACAGAAAAGGAATAACCATTTTAAAATGGAACAACAAGCGGGATATACTAGTTCTGTCAACGAAACATTCGTCGGAAATGGTAAATGTTCAGAGTCGATTAGGGAACAAGTTGATACCCAGAATTATTGTGGACTATAATAGAGGAAAGGCGGCTGTGGACATATCTGACCAGATGAATGGTTATTATAGTTCACTAAGAAGATCTCTTAAGTGGTATAAGAAACTGGCTATTGACCTTTTGTTAAATACTGCAGTCTTAAATAGTTTGATTTTATTCAAACATATAACGATGAAGAAAATCAGCATTACGGAATTCCGGATGAAATTGGCGGTTTATTTGACAAACTGCAAGGAAGCCGACATTCCATCCAGCAGCATTGCAACCAGCAAAAAAACATCACAAACTGCAGACAAAACCTGGCCGAGTTTCAGCAGTGAGAAAATATTGCAAATCGTGCTATGAAGAAAATGCGACACAGCGTGGAAGAAAAATAGCACGAAATTTAACCAAACAGGTTATAACATTTTGTGACACTTGTGAGGGACAACCATTTTTATGTTTACCTTGTTTAAAAAAAAAAAAAAATTTCACCTTTATCATATTTTAGTGTCAGTCACCGGTGACTGACGCGGCCTGAACGATAAGGTCGGTGTCAGTCTCCGGTGACTGACGTATCACTCAACGTGTCAAATACTTAGTTTAGTTTTTATTATTAATATTTATAACTAAATATGGTTATTACTTTTATGCTACAAGAGAGTAAACTATATTTTAAATACATATCCGTTATCTTGGAATAATTATTCCTTTCAAACTGTATATATTACTATAAATAAGACACCAATTATTAAAATTCGTTATTTATTCACTAGTTTGTTACATTATTCACATCAAAAATAATATAATTTATTAATAATATAATCTCTTAATATAATATTAGTGCATAACATATTTAAACAACTGTTTTAAATACCTCTTAATATTACTATGTAAGGCACATACAACTCTAAAGCGATATTAGCATAATTATTATTTAACACTAAACCTACCGACAATTCTTGTATACCTGTTCCTACTGCACGCCGTCAAATTGACCGGTAATTAAAAGTTATTTTTTTATATAACGCAGATAATAATGGATATAACTAAAAGTAAAGAGTGTAGAAAATATTATATGCATATTCTAAGAATTGTCATGTAGTTTGATAACGATATTATAACGTTTAAAAATGTGTAAGTTTTACAAAAGTTAAATAACGGTCAATTTGACCGGTACTTGGTAGGTTTAGTGTTAAATACATTGAATATTTAATTTGTGTTATTGTCCAATATTAAAGTGTAAATTAAATCTTACAATTTAGTTTCGACTACAACAATATTTCAATTCTAAGTTAAATCGAGACAAATCATTGCAATACAATAAACCCGGCAAAGAATAAGAGATTCATTATTAAAATTTTAGTACATTTATATTTTATACTAAATATATCTTAAACTAAGTCGACAATCATAATTTTATAAAAAAAAAATAATAAAAAGAACCTTTGCATGTATAGTCTTATAAATATTTTTTTAATAATTTAATTCATAAGAAAATATTGAAAAGCACAACCTATTCACTAACAACATATTGTGGCAGTAACGAAGCATTGATATCTTGTATTAATGTAGGTCCCGTAGACAAAAAAATCTTATTTAAATGATAAATTCATCAAAGCGGGATATTACAATAGCTCAATAAGCAGAGTGACTTGGACGGTGGTTCAGAGGTCACAAGTTCAAATACTACCCCACTTGATGAACCTATCATTTAATTTATAAATAATTTGTTTTTTACAATCATATATTTTTATTTTCACTCAAACATATAATACTACTTAATTTGTGTATTAAAGTTTATAATGGCACTAACAGGAGATTAAATTTAAAATATAGATAAAAAAATAATAATAAAGAAATATTGTAGATATATCTTTGGTCTACAATACGGAAACAAATATTGACGGAATTTATTTTTATCATTTCATTTGTATTCATCTCAGTCTGGTAATAGACTGAGGTTAATACCATATTTATTTATTACTGTATAGATATTTTACAATTATTATTGTATATTTTTCTATGTTGGCAATATTGTATCCTAAAAGTAAACTGTATTTTGTGTTTTTCATATTAAAATGTAGATAATAGTACAAAAGTATAGCAACACTTCAACATACATTATCATTACCGTTTAATTTATCAACGTTTCATCTTCTCGAGTATGGGCAAAATCATTTCAAAGGATGGTCTCTTTCCGGGGTCTTCGTTCATGCAGATTTTAATGAGTTTAGAGATGTGTGGGGACACGCCGGGTGGTATTGTGATTCTCAGACCCTCTAAGGCTATCTTCATTCCGCACTCCATTGCGGAGAGATCAGCGAATGGTACCTGAAACAATCATAAATAGGATTTTACACTATGATTGGCTTAAGGAGGAAGAGTAAGAGGTTAGAGTGGTATAAAAGATATTTAAAGTAATGTTTATGTCAATAAGTGACTAAAAAAGGATAAGTGGAGCCCTTTAGTTGGTTTTGTTTCATCTTAAAATTAACCTCAGACCTGCATTGTCTCTTGGAACATATGAGTACTTATTCACACAATAAAGTTAGGAAAAAATTTTACTTGTTATATTTTTAAAGAATGTATGATAATTAGGTTCTCAAATATCTAGTAATTATTAACTATGATGGGAAATTAAAAATTTTGCAAACAATATTTAATTTATGAGAGAAAATAATATAAAAGAAAGGAAAAAAGTTAATACCTTGGTACATATATATAAAATATTGTGACATATACATAAAAGATTGTTGTGTTTTATGGACGTATGATAAGATTCTAAAATTTTTTTTAGTAATTTTTAAATATGATAATAAATTCTACATTGTGCAAGCAATATATTATAAACGAATTTATTAAAAGAAAGGAAGATGATCTTTAGGGACATGTATATAAAGAATGGGACATAGTCGCCTTCGCCTCCTTCCGCCCTAATGATTATGTTTATAGCATCTCAACCCCACCAACCCTCCGGTTATAAAGGTTGAGCCGCTATACATGTGGTCCAGGTTTACCCCGGTCACATGGATCCTTGGTACGGCAGATCTGACCTCCGAAGTCGTCCGACAACGGTATTATAAGACTAGTAAGCTCGCAAGGCTATCGGTCATAGACAAGTCCAATCGCGACCACTCAGCTACCCTTTCTCCATGAAAGGTTCCGGAGCTGTAAGGCACGCTCACTTCCCGTGTGATTTCTCGCACTTGCAATAACTTGCTGAGAACATCAGAAAGGCTAACTACCAGTTTCCAGCTGGTGCCGGAGCTGTAAGGCACGCTCACTTCCCGACAGACAGTCAGGCTGCAAGCCTACCCTACAGTACAGTCGGGTGACCGGATAGATGCTAGCACATCCATCTAACCTCTAAGCAGGAGGCTACCCGAACTGCAGTGACCCCCGAAGGGATCTCTGCTTATGGACCGTTCCAAGCCCCGAAGTAAAAGACCGCAGCAGCCCTTCGCCTTAGGCTGGTCAATTACCTCTCGCTGCGCACGAGATCCGACGAGCCCCCGACAACTGTGGGAACCCAGACGAACAGCGCCGAACCTCTACAGCTAACCACGTTACCACTACGAATCCAACACCAAAACCGGTAACCCGGCAATTTACACGCGCAAGCGCCTTTGTCGCTGCCGGAGGGCTTAGGTACCGGGGTCCCGTAGTACCCTGATCTTAGCAGCTGACCCGTAGTTCAGCTGCAAACTATCTACCGCCGGGTGTCTCAGTAGATAGGGTGGAATAAAGAATGGGACAGATTATGATGTACCTCTCTAGTGGCGAGCTCCCACAACAGGATGGCGAAGCTCCACATGTCAGCCGCCTCCCAGTTCCTCTTGCCGCTGGGCTTCAGCAACGCCTCCGGGGACATCCAGGCCGGCTGATACACGCGCGCGCGCTCCTGGAACGAGAACTTTGCGTCCCCCATGTTGATGCGCGCCGTCAGGTCTTCGTCTATCTGCGGATTACAATGGACTTTAGGATTGATTTGTTTCTTTCTGTCAAATATTTAATTATAAATATTGTTAGAAAATATATATACATAATCTTGTCTGTCTGTACTCACCATGATATGCCTGCTGTTGAGGTGGTACTGCGGCAGCACGCGATCCCTCTGCAGCGAGTGGAGATAGGCCATGCCTGCGGCCACGTCCCCGGCAAGCCTGACCGCAGCCCCCGCGTCCACCAGAACTCGGCCTCCGCCCTCGTGCAACAGCGCATGCAGGGAGCCCCACGACATGTACTGCGAGATCACTACTAACGATGGGGGGGACACGCAGCATCCCACCTGCGATAAAAGGGATGGCTTGAATCTAATGGATAGGTCTTTAGGGTTGAATCGCATAAACATTTGTTTTATAATATGTAATAAGATTATTTATTAATAACCCGTGATTCTAACGTAACCATGCATTTTCTTTGTCATTAATGAGTATATATGAAAATTGGAGTTCAAAATCTTATAAGTCAATTCGTAAACTAAAAAATCGATCATATTAAATGACTAGAATAAGCAAATTCCTAAGACATTGAATGAATCACTAACAATAATAAAAAAGATAACTCATGATTTATATAAACAAGAATAAGAAATGAACCTAGAATTGCGCCTTGAGAAACCCAACTCGAATTAAAAACTGTTAACATATGTATTTTAATTTTCATATTTTAACTAAAATAATTAACTAACAGAAGTTAATACGACCTACAATTATTGTTCATTCAAAATTATAGACTATTGATTCAATATTATTTAGTTGACTCACGACTGGAAGTATATTGGGATGTGAGAATATTCTGAGTTTGGGGAACTCCTCGTTGAAATCTCTTTGAATACGGGGCGTACATTCACGAATTGCTATTATCTTTGCAACTATGTCGTTCTTTTGCCATCTACCGCGCCATGTCTCACCTGAAATCAATAGCATATTAAAATACTTTGATAAAGTTAAATGTAAGTTATAGTATTAATTTTATACCAGATGGTGTGACTGCAATTCTGGTGTGTAAGGCGAGCTCGCTTATGTTGATGCCTTTATGTCTGGAGAGGGTCGCATCACGACTCCTGGTCTTCAAGCCGAGCCAGGATCGATCTATGAACTGAATCTTTTTAAGATCTTGCCCTTGATTGACTGCCAATTCATGAAGTCTGTAACAATCAAGTTTATTTTAAGTGTATAAAATAATTAAGTTGTAACTTAATATATATTTTTCTCTTTCTCACCTTTGAACAAGTTGACCTCTCGTCTTATCCAATGGCGTATCTCCGTCTTTGTTGGCCAAGGAGACCAGAGCCCCAGCTATCACGAGATCCTCAGCGATAGCATTGTATCCCCAGAAACAGGCGTAGTGCAAGGGCGAGTTGCCGTGCTCGTTTGTGAAGTTAACATCTACTCGGTTTTGCAAAAGCTAGTAAAAGTTTTAAATAATATTACCAAAAGAAATTTGAGCTTATGTCTTGAACACTTTGGAGTAAATTACTCACTTTCTTGTATATCTGTTTTTGTGTTTACAAGAAGATAATATCTATATGTTTATATGAATATTAGGTATTGTCTAATTAACTCACCAGTTGAACGATAGGTCTATGACCGTGAGCAGCAGACAGATGTAAGGGAGTATCGTCTCCCATGTTGGTAACATTAATCCTTGCCCCTCTCTTTATCAACATCTCCACTATCTTGATGTGCCCCTCCTTGCACGCCCAGTGTAATGGACTGAACCCATGATCATCTCTTAAAAGATAAATAAAGGTAAGAAAAGGTATTATTCATTATTTTCAATATTATAGTAGAATATAAAACTAAATAAAGATATAATCTCTATTACAATCTACGAATTTAGTATGACTTAATAAAATGACTTCAGAAATCAAAATAATATAACAATTGTATATAAAACCTTAGCTTTTATAATATATATTTATTATTTAATATGTACCTGTAAGTATTCTTACATTGTTGATGTTTAATTATAGATGTGATTTGGACTGTTCACTACAAATATATATTGTAAATGATAAGTTAGTTGACTATTAAGATTAATCAACTATTAATAATATTGTAATCTTTAATTCTGAGCTCAATTTTTATATTCGTAACTATTATACTATTATACTGATCACAAACAAATTCACATGTACACATGGGAGCGAGTGGAAGAAAGAAGTATGATTGATTTATTCCTAGTGGACCAGCGTATTCGAAGTCAAGTTATGGACACGCGAGTGTTCAGAGGTGCTGATCTGGGAACGGACCACTATCTAGTCGTTGCTAGAATAAGAGGTTTGTTCGCAGGTTGGCGCAGCCGCACGACGTGTCCAAGCTTGGCGTCGAATTATCGCATAAGAAGCTGGAAGCTTCAGGATCCACCGATCAGAGAGGAATATCAAGAGAGGGTTTCCAAGAAGCTTGAAAGCTATGATTCTGGAAATGAAAGTGTTGAACTATGCTGGCAGAACCTTAGGAATGGTATGGTGAAAGTAGCGACAGAAGTATGTGGTAAAAGGAAAAGAGGTTTTAGTAAAAAGCGCGATGATTGGTGGGATGATGAAGTGAAAGACGCTGTAGAGTTAAAGAAGAAAGCATGGCTGGATTATAAAGCCTCTGGTAAGGATAAAAGTATGAGAGAGATAAGAAAAAGAGCGTACAAGCTGCAAAAGCACAAAACGAAAGCACTTATAAAGATGAAGCGTGAAAATTCTCAGAGAGAAAGGGATGAAAGGTTGACGAACAACTTCCGGGAAAACACGAAGCTTTTCTGGCGAGAAGTTAGTGGTTCCCGGGGTTGTTCGGTAACCTGTAGAATGAAAGGGGTGCTTTCGAAAAGCGGTGAAATTTTAACTGAGCAAGCACACGTTTTGCAGCGGTGGGCGGAATTCTATAAGGAGATGTATGAACGTGAGGACACCTCGGTCTTGACTACCAGCGTAATGCTGAGTCAAGATGTAGCCGATGGTGAAATCAGTTTAGAAGAAGTAGAGAACGTGATTCGAAGTCTGAAATGTGGTAAGGCTGCGGGAGCAGATGAAGTTACTGCCGAGATGATCAAATATGGTGGGCCACGCGTCTGGGACTTTTTCTGGTTTTTATGCAATTTATGCTGGAAATCTGGGGAGGTCCCAGACGATTGGCGAAGTGCAGTCATCGTACCTTTGTATAAAGGCAAAGGTTCACAGATAGACTGTGCAAGCTATAGGGCCATCAGTTTGATTAGCTTGGGCGGTAAAGTTTATGCTAAAATTTTAGCGAGAAGAATGCAAGAGAGATCTGAAAGGCTGTTGTGGGAGGCACAAGGAGGTTTTAGACCTGGAAGAGGGTGTATAGATCAGATCTTTTCCCTCCGCATGATCACGGAAAAGTTTTTGGCCCTAAACCAAAAGGTTTTCTGTGCTTTTGTGGATTTGGAAAAGGCGTTTGACAGGGTTGTGAGAAAGAAGTTATGGGAGATACTGCCCCGATACAATGTGAACGGACCCTTGCTACAGGCTGTAAGGTCTCTTTACCGAGATCACTCAGCCTGTGTGCGAGTAGGAGCTGGCATGTCGCCCTGGTTTGACATCCAATCGGGTGTTAAGCAAAGTTGCGCTATGTCAGCTTGGTTGTTCAATTTGTATTTGGATAGTTGTCTCCAAGGAGTGAAAGATAGTGACATGGGAGTGAAAGTAGGTGACCTTAAGGTCAATTGCTTACTATATGCAGATGATGCAGTGCTCATTGCATCATCAGAATGCAATTTGCAGGCATTGGTCACCACTCTGAAAGATGGGTGTGAAATTAATGGTCTTAACCTGAATGTAGATAAGACGAAGGTTCTGATATTTGAAAGAAATGAAGAAAGAACAGAATGTAAGATCAACGTGAATGATAAGATAATAGAACAAGTGAATGAAGTGGTATATTTGGGAAGTATGTTTAGCAGAGACGGAAGATACGAAATGGATGTGGAAAGGCGTATTGCTGCTGGTAACAGAGTCAATGGTGCTTTGACTGCATTGTTGAGACGGCAAAACGTCAGTATAGCTGCACGTTTGGCTGTACACAATGCAGTTTTGCTACCGACACTGTTATACGGCAGCCAAACGTGGGTAACACAGAAGAAGAATGTAAGAAAGATGAATGCTGTGGAGATGCGATCTCTTCGCAGAATATGCGGAGTCAGTCTAGCTGATCGAATCCGCAATGAAGAGATCCACAGAATGGCAGGTACTAGCGAAGATGTCACGGTGAGAATGAAGAAGAACGTGCTCAGGTGGTTTGGGCACGTTGAAAGAATGAGTGATGAAAGAATGGTAAAAAAGATTTATATGGGAAAAGTGAGCGGTAAGAGAGACAGGGGGAGGCCTCGAGTGACCTTCGAAAATACAGTAGCTACGATACTGGAGGAAGGTCACGTAAAAAGCATGAGGACCCCCCGGAGGGCATGTATGAAGAAGTTGATGTCTGTGGCCGAGGCGAAAGAGGTATGCAGAGACCGTAGCGTTTGGCGCTCCGTCGTCTCTGGCTACCCCGCAAGGGATATGGCGTGAAGGTGAATGAATGTGAGGCAGACTGATGTGGTCGTTGAAAATATACACCAAATTACATTCCTAACTATAGCTACTGTTATTATATGATAATTGCTGATCCAGACAACTCCAACGTATGATGTGAATTCCATACAGATGTGGTTAGCACCCAATCTATGTACATGCAACTATTGGAATGTCAATCATGTTGTCACAAATATCTGTAGAAAAAGAGGTGGTGACAAAAGTTTTAAGATTTTTTTTATTATTTCTTAATATTTCCATAAATTCAATTTCAATTGATGATGATTTTTTTAAATTATAGTATTTGCTAGTGCAGAATAAAGTTACAGGATTAAAAAATCATTAAATACATACTTATATATATATATATATATATTCATCAGTAATATAAGTATAATATATTGCTAGCTTATTTAGGAATATTAATTTAGATCACCCAATCTCTCAACTTGTGAGTTTAAAACATTCCATGACTCAGTTTCGTTTTATTTTTATTGGTAGCTATAGAATAGTTAAATCTAGTATTATCTCAAAACAAGTTGTAGGTAAAGATTATTTATCTTAGGCACTATAAGAAGTTAATTTTATACTTGAAAAACATTTCCTAGTAATTTAAATAAAGCTGTGAGTAATCACGTCTGTTTTGAAACTGTACTGACACAATTTACTAGACCTTGGGTGTTGTGGGCGATGTACTTAATACAGATGCCGTTTATGGAAACCAGGATTAGCATATGGCGTTGTTATATATATCACGATATAGGAACATTTTCTTACCCCTGGTTCATGTCATGTTCAGTATCATCCAACCAAACTCGTACTTGCAGGGCATTTCCTTCTCTACACCACTGAAATATATCTTCCATGTTTTAGGAATGCCACTTCCAAATTTGTTAATTTTGATAATAATAATGAATTTATTTAGTACACTGTACACTTAAAGAATAATAATCCAAGGAAAAATAAAGAATTAAATAATAATATGAAAAAAAAAATAGGATTCAAGGAATTGAATCATTCATTTACAATTGACTTTGACAGTTTCGCAATCTCCAAAAATAAAGTATAACCCGGCAATTTTAAAATAACAGCCTTATTTATATTATACACATGCTATCTCAGTCTAACTAAGAAATGTGCTCAGGAAAAGTATTGATATCCTGCTTGTGTAAATAGTACAGTATAGGTCGATTGTTTTACACTCTTTTCACGTATAGCATGGTGATGTCATATTAATAAACTTTATTTACTTTACCCAAAGTTTCCAGTTATAAAAATTATAAATAATATTTTACTAAATTGCTATGCGCAGACTACACACATAAGGCTAAGGTATTCTTTCACTACAAAAACTATAGTAGTTTCTAAATTATTCAAGATACTTTTATATTTTTTTTTCCGTGAAGGCATGAGGAAATGAAAAACTTGTTAATCTTATCACTATTCACAGCCAGAGAGCTGTTCAGGCGTAGTGCAATGCTCAAAACAGGTCTCAATATTCTTAAATCTTTATTTATATTACAATGTGTTACAGGCAACAATGTGTTGCTTAAAACTATTTCTTTGCAAATGAAATCTTCATAGCATGAGTGGGTGTGATCTTAAAGCCTTGGAGGGCTTCTTTGGCTGCAGCAGATTGCATTTCATTAGCAAACTCCACAAAAGCAATGTCATGTCTATTAGGCACAAGTCGAACCTCTTTAAAGCCAGGAAATCTAAAAAAGAAAAAATTTTTAATTAGTTAACTTTTCTGTTATATATCAAAATGGTAGATGTGATTGATTTGAACCAAAACTAAAAGCTTTTTCACTTACTGATTGAAAAGCATAGACAACATCATTTCTGACGTCTCATCAGGCAGATTAGTAAGGAACAGAATTTGGTTAGGTGGTTGTTCCGCATTAACATTGTTAAGAAGACCGGGCTGACCAAATCCAGGCACATTAGGTCTATTGGGATCCTTGTTCTTCTTTTTCTTAGCTTCATCAGTACTTTTGGGTAGCTTTGGACGTTTAGGTCTTTCTTGAAAGGTGCCTTTTATTTTTGCTATAACATCGCTATCAGTCTTACAGTATTGTATTCTCTAAAAAATTAAGTGAAGCGTTATTTTTTTGTTGTGCTGATAAACAATGCCATTGTTGGCTTTATGTACAGAAATATATATTAAAAAAAGGTTTTTACCATTGGTTTATCGTAGAATGGAAATCCTTGCATACTTCTTAACGCAACAGTGGCACTGGATATTTCTTTGAATATAACAAACGCCTGACCTCTCATCTTGAGGGTCTTCAGGGCAACTATATCTAAAATTTGTCCAAATTGCGAAAATATAGCATAAAGAGATTTTTTGAGTTCTTCTTTTTTAATTTTCTCATTGAGATTGTTTATGTATATCGTGTGGTTGGGGCGAATGTCCATCGCTAAAAAAAAAAATTATTTGTATGCATTTTAAGGTTAAGAAAAGCGGGATTGAAATAATCACTATTAAGTGATTATAATATTCTTAAAGCTGTTATTTTATATATTAATAATCATAATAACTAAATAATTTTGTAATTACGAAACTATGAATACAATAACCTTAGGAATTTATAGGCTAGGTCTATTCGGCACTTACTCATTTTTGTGACGATATAAGTGAATGTTAACTTTTAATAAAGTTATAAGTTATCACCCTGATAATAGTACAATAATTCCTGTTTGAAAATTAAATATCCTTAAATATTTTCGTAGTTTAAACGAAATACTTAATATGTTCAAAAAATGATACAATTGCAATTTACAAGACGCCGAAACACGGATACCAGCCACAGAATATAACTAGCTTATAATTTATAATACTCTATGGTTATTACATTACTTTCTTTTTACTTTTACTCAGTCTTGCCAAAATATTTGGTATTTAATAATATTGTCCCATTATATTTTAAATATAGGTTAATTATAATTTATAACTAACGTCTAGATGTATGGTGTATATACATTTTAGTTTTTATAGTAGTTGGGACTATTCCCAACAATTTTTTTTATCTACAGAATTTTTTTCCGAAATGAAAGCGTTCTACTTATTACATTAAATTCAACAGCACATTAATATACATAGAAAAAAGTAAAGCGTAGTTCTGGCTATGTACAAAATACGTAAAAATAAAATTATTTTTTCAAAAATATTAAAATTTCTCACAAACGACATCATTAATACTTGAATACCTTAATTTTATTTATAACAGTAATTGGAGGGAAAAGCGATTCTTTCTAAATGAACATGTTTTTTGGTTTCTTAAAACCCAAATTTTTTAAATTTGTTTTTCAAGCAACTACTATTTAAATTAGCCACCAATATGTGAAAAATTATGAGTAATCCATGCGAGCAAGAGCGGATAACAGCTTTTTATAAAAGAATAAATTATTAATCTTTTTTAATGAAATAGAAGAAAAAGGAAACTTTGAATCGGATCCTTGAATAAACAAAGATCGATTATTGGTATTAGTTATCGGTCTAAATCGTAAGAAACAAAGCTTAGATTAATTGATATTTATTTCATATCTAGTGTAGACCATAAAACATAACTTATTGTTTCAAAATGATGGAAATATCTTGATGCTAGTCTAGTCTATGAGGCCCTCGGTACATAGATTATCTCATTACTTTATGGTTTCAAGTATTGACAATAAAATGATAAACTTTCATGTTTAGTTTATCAAATAATTGAGGTTTCGCGCGCAATTTTTTTCGTCATTATTTTTATAACTATTATACACAAGTAAATCATATAATTAAGATTTGTATAACCCATTTTGATCAAGCTCCATTTTCTTGATCAATATTTGATACTTATTGTCTTTTGTACTTATACGGAGTAAACATGCATAATTTTAGTCAAGATTTCGATTCTGTTACTCCTGAATTGTGGATGGCAAATGAGGAAGCCTGGAAGGAAAAGCTTTTAAAATTACCCAATTGGAATAAGGTAGAGTACATTTCCAATTGATAAATAAGTATGTTTATCGACATAAAACTGACCTCTGAATAACCTTACAGATACCTCTGGTAAACTCAAATGCATCACACAATTTACCTGACGGGAAGCTGGTTAGATTCCGTGGAATGGTTCAGGATATGCATAATCCAGAATTCTACTTCGAACATTTTGAAGTATTTAACACAGTTACCAATGAAATTAAAACAAAAACCGGAAAATACACAGATACTGCCCATATACAGGTAAATATTAGAGAAAATATAACATTCATTTTTTAAATTTGTTTAAAATATGTTCATCATTGTTATATAGGAAAATGAAAAAATTAATTACACTGAAAACCTTAAAAGTGGACAACGTCAAACTATGGTTATAATATCTATGCCTGGTTACAATGAATGGGCTCAAAAGCTTGAAGATGAGCAGAACCACCTACAACATTTAAAAGATCAACCAAACACATCCAGACGTTTAGAACCTACTAAACTCAAGAGAACCTATGACGAATCTGAAGAGAGTGCAGAGGCTATGGAAGTGGAAATTGATTGTGCTAGTAAAGAAAGACGTACAAGAGAGGTTCTGAATGAACCATCTAATGTTGTGTCCAGAGAACATTTGCTCAACTTTCCTTTGCCTGATGTTGCCAGTAAATCTTGTATTGTGAAGGTGAGTCTCTAGATCCTAAACATTTTTAGTATAAGCTAAAAATATTATAACTTGAAGTTTTATATCCAAACATCCATTTATTACCTAGGCACAAATAATAGAAAATATTAAAATAATAATATTTACATATTGTTTAAATAAAGATATACGATGAAAACGAAAATCTCAAACTCAATGATATGATAGAAATTATTGGATTCTTATCGGTTGATCCGGCTCTATCTGGAGAATTTCAAGAGAAGAACTCCTTTGATCCCGTCAGTGAGACAGAAGTGGAGATAATAACTCATAATCCCCCACCGAGTTTAGTTCCTCGGTTACATGCTGTGTTTGTTAAAAAACTAGACCACTGCAATCCTTTAATCAAGGAGGTTAATCCAGGTAATTGTTACTTTTATTTTTATTGGAACAATTTAATTCATAAATATATTGTATATCACAATAAGCATTTATTTTCATACTGTGCTTAGACTTATAACTTATTTAGTTATAAACGAGCAGAGAATAAATAACACATTAATACTTTTCTTAAAACAAATAATTATTTTATATATTTTTTTTAGAAAACATCCTCAAAGAAGCCAACACAGCTCGGGAACATTTACTGAAAGCTCTCACTGAACTGTTACTTGGAGATGAGTTAGCGGCCGAGTATCTCATATGCCATCTTATATCCTGTGTGTATGTTATTTTCTGTCAATACTTTCCTATTTTGTTTTAAGAGGTACTTCTAAGGATCCTTGAAGATGTGCCAATTGTTTAAATTGTACTTACTACCAAGATTACTATTTGAGACTTTTTTTATCTTATTATAAAAATATAACTAGTAAATGAAGTATTTTGTATTTAAATTTTTTTTTGTGATAATTATTTAATATATAAAATTCTCATGTCATAATGTTTGTACAAACTCCTCCAGAATAGCTTGACCGATTCTTATGAACTTTTTGTCCATATTTAGTAAGTTTGAGAAACAGTAGTAAACTCATTTTTTTTGTCCCTAAGTGATGATGGTCCACCCCAAAAAATTTTTTGTTTTTAATTTTGGTAAAATTAGTTATTACAGTAAACCACACTACTTTGTATCAGCTTTATTAGAAAATAAGTGTTCTAGTAGTACACAAAAATTCCACGTGTTCGAAGTCGCGAGCAAAAGCTAGTTATTATATATATTTTTCTGGCTGCATTCATCTATTTTATCAGAATGTGTCCAAATAATTTTGAGATCCTTAATCATGAGATCAGTACGTGAACCTTGAGTTGGAATGGGTTCTAAACTAGTCAAGTAAATTTCGATACATCAAATTAAAACTATGAATTTATTTAAATTTTAGGTATGATCAGTTAAATTTAAAAGTAGGCGCAATCGCTGTTATGGATTGATATGTCTTTACTAATTATTACATTGCATTCCAGCTACCTCCGGCAGGATACAATAACACTGGGCCAGTTTTGTCTCAACATATCAAACTTGCCGACCCAAAAGTACCCGCAATACGCAAAGCAGTTGTACAACATCATCAAACAATTTGTCACCAAGAGCTACTATCTGCCGCTCACTGTGGATAACATGAACACTATGGCACTACTGCCCAAGTAAGGGACATGATAATATTGAACATTTATTATTAATTTTTATATATTATATTATAGATTTTTAATAACTAATATTTGTGTGTACTTTCGTTTTAATGAGATATTGTAATCAATTATAAATTTATAACTATTTTATTAATTTACAATTAATCTATAATACTAATAGATTAATTAAGGATGTAAATTTACGAAATGTCATTCAATTTATATATTTTGCAGGAAAGACTATGAATGCAACAGACTAACAAGTGGCATCCTCCAGCTAAGTAAAGACACCCACTTGGTGCTCGATGAGACTCAAATGCACCAAGGTCGCCTCGATGCCACTGGAGTCAACAATATCACAGCCCTTGGCAGCTTGATTAAGACGCAGAAAGTCGAATATGATTTTAAATATTACAAAATGGAGTTCGATTCTGATATATCTGTGCTCATTTTGTCTGAGGGGAAATCTTTGTTGCCTGTGAGTTGCCAGTGCTTTATAAATTTTTAATAAAAAAAGATATATATTAAAAAAAAACATATATGTTTATGTAAGATATAATTGACTGTTTCAGAGCGATTATCACATTTCCCTGCGTCCAGAAAAGGAATCGCTTGAGATATTTGAAGCTATAGTGGAAGCGGCAACTTATTACTTGAAGGAAGACATCATGACAATTATCAGGACTTACATAACTAATTTGAAGCTCGTTAAATATTCTATAAGTGAAGATTTACAGGTAAAATAAATCATATCTTAAATTAGAAAAATAATAATGTCCTAACATATTTTTCATTATATTCTCGTCTGGCAACACGCTATATTTATATATATATTTTTTAAGTTTGTTGAAGAGGATTTCATAGAAATGCGCAACAATTCAGACAGCGACGAGCCAGTGACAGCAGATGATTTACACAGACTGTTAGTGTTGGCTCGGTTAGTCAGTCTATCGAGAGGACACGACACTCTCACCAAGGACTGCTGGGACACGACCAAGAAAATGGAAGCCGATAGATTGCAAAGGCTGAAAAATAGAGTAGCACCCACTTTGTAATTTTTTGTGATATTGTTTTTTAATAAAATATTTAGATTTTTATTTAATAACCTGTTTTAATTTTAAATAATAATGAGGTCTTGTTGAAGATGCAATGGTGATTGAGGACGGATATTTTCAAGTCCTAATCGTTGTTGTTTGTTTTTTTAAGCTCGTCTTAAAAAAACGAACGGCAACGATTACGAGATGTCATTAGTTTAACATGTGTTTGTGACATCTTGCTCCCAAAGGTATTAAACGATTAAGACGTGTTTTTTTTAATCAGAGGCCTTATTGACTTGACTCTGTAGTTGTTTATTATTAATTCATAATTTTTGTAGCTTTATTAAAAAAAATAACCAATATCTTAAAAGAAACTGGACACCCGACACTTGTAGTAATAAACTTTTGTTTTACTACCATAATATTCACTGTACCAAACATCGCTGTGTTTAGATCGCGCGACAAATGCAATTATTATTAACCCTGTAATGTAATTATTATTACCCAGTAAATATATTTATTAATTAAAATTAAAACAATTTAAAACATTAAAATTCGTTGTATACTAGGATCCGCCAACCGTGCGCTGCGGGTGTTAAGCTGAACCCCTCTCCTTTCTTCATTTCTTGATACCTTTTGAATGGCTTATCATTTTTTCAATCTGTTTTCTCTATAACATCCGCGTTCTTCTCAAACATACATGAGAAATTTTTTATCTAATTATCTCGTCGCATTCTGGAGACAACTAAACACAAAAAAGGTCTCCCAAACGGTTAAGAGTTCAATTAGTATGGTAACCAATCATGCCCATGTTTTTATTATTGTGGTTGATAAAATTTTCAGCAAATATAAATCTTTTGTTTTCAATGTAAATGCATTGAGGAATTTTCCACCCAAATTCACTAAAACAAATATAAAATATATTTTATTATTTTAGTAACTTTTTCTAGATTAAAATATAATAACATGTATTATTAGTAAATGTTCATTAAACAGAATTGTGCAAATTCTCCTAAATAACTTTATATTTTTAACATTCCCTATATGAATTATAATACGCACTGGCATTGTGAGAAAAATAGTATCAGATATAAAATAAATACCAAACATACATAAACAAAAATGAGATCATTTTAAAATATTCATCATTATATAATATAATTATATATATAATAATATTATTTTTGTACTAAAACTTCTTATCGGAAAAAATGTGTGTTGATAGTTAATATCCTGAAACT
Source organism: Melinaea marsaeus rileyi (assembly GCA_918358865.1). Classification (NCBI taxonomy): domain Eukaryota; kingdom Metazoa; phylum Arthropoda; class Insecta; order Lepidoptera; family Nymphalidae; genus Melinaea; species Melinaea marsaeus. The sequence goes on from OU911092.1 coordinate 4,922,640, forward strand.
GCATTCTCATGTGTCTGTGACTTATTGACAGTGACGTGTAAGATTTTACTATATCCAGTTAATTGTTGTTTATTGATTGTAGTTTTAAATGAAATTATAAGAAATCAAGACAGAAACATAAGTTAATAAACATGACTAGTAAAATTAAATCGTCAGATAACCCTAACAAGACTAAAGTGGGTGAGTCCGTTTGGAAGAAAGCCTTATGTTCGAACACAGAATGGACCGACAAGGTTAGTTTTAAAAATCACGAGACTGATTAATTTATTCCGTAACAATTGTAATTTAAATTAATTTAATTTTCAGGAAGAGTTTTTGGACGTCATTTATTGGATGCGGCAAGCGATAGGCATAATTTTAGGGCTATGTTGGGGGATCCTACCCTTGAAAGGATTTTTGGGATTACTATTGTAAGTTTCTGTCAATATAAATATGAATTATTTTTTACATTTAATCATTCACTCGGGTAGTACACGAAAACAATATTTATTAATTAGCAAATAATGAATTATTTGAACTATATAATATGTTTCTAATATGTTTTTTGTTTCAGATTTGTGGTTGTGAATGCATCTGTAATTTACTTTTATGTAAGCAATTTTCAGAATATAGATGAAGAAGAGTATGGAGGCATGTGGGAAATAACTAAGGAAGGCTTCATGACTTCATTTGCTGGCTTCTTGGTAAGAATTTATAACATTTAAGTGTTGTGCCATGCTAGATTATTTAACCAAAGTTATTTTGGTCTTATTATTTATTTCATATTTCTAGGTGACCTGGATAATTATGTACACTGGTTTACATGGGAGTAGCAGTTTATGAAATTAAATGCTTTTCAGTACAGCAATAATATTGAAATGTTAACAGAGTGTAGTACAAAGATATAAAGTGTACTCTTTAATTTAGAAGGTTTTTTAATTATACAATATTTAGTCTAAAACCAGCAGAAATAGGAACAATAGTTTATAATGAAAGATTTTAGCTTCTTGTTAACTTTAAAAAATATAGTATGTAAATTAAAATTGAAGTGGAATTTGTTAATCAATGTTTGTAATAAAATCTGTCATAAAATATATTTAAGTGATTTTAAAGAGCATAATTAAGAAATCCTTAAATGAGTCATGGCTGGATTGAACATTTATTTTTCATTGTTTAGATTAAATAAATAAGCAACAGTCCTTTGTAGTATGCAATAATTTATTTACTTTTACATTAATTTGGTTTTTAAAAAAGGCTGTGTTCAATGTAACATAATCCTGAATATAATAAAAATAAGAGTTTAAAAATTGGTTTGCAAGTATTAAACATAACATACTTTTATTTTTAATATATTATTTAATTTTAATACATTATAAGTGAATAATTAATTGTTAAGTTTTACAAAATCTTAATAATTTCCAGATGTAAACATATTTATTTCAGAAACAGTAGTATTTTATATTTCTTTGTAAATGTTACTGGATGGATTGTGCTCGTGTGAGTTCATTATTTTGAACAAATATAATGGTTGATTTAATATTAAATGTTTTATTTCTCACGAAAATATATAATTACAATTAAAAAATCCATTCCTACTTGTGGGCATTAGAATGGCAAAAAGATTTCAATAAAAGACAAATCAATTATGAAATTTTAATCATTCCTCCAAGTGACTAAGACGTCATCTGTGCGGTATCTCTGGGTTATTGTGGAGTCTGCAAACTCCATTCTAGTTCCAGACTCAAATGCAAGTGAGCCAGCATAAGCAATCATCACTCCATTGTCGATACAAAACCTCTCATCGGTTGCAAATATTTTAGCCCCTCGTTCTTTACACATGATTGCCATCATATCTTGTAATCGTTCATTACAGCCCACACCACCTACTAGTAGAACCTGAAAATAAAACTTACTAAGAGTTAAAATTGCTGACGAGCGTGTATTATATGACACAACTTGCCTCTTCAGATCCACAGTGAGCCATCGCCCTTTCAGTAATCTCTACTAACATAGCAAATACCGTCTCTTGTAATGAGTAGCAAAGGTCTTCAGGTGTGTATTGTTTCAATAGGTCATCTATTTTATCCTCCATGTAGGAAAGTATACCGGAAAAACTTACATCCATACCTGAAATAAAAATTAAGTAAAGTTTTTTATATGTACATCTATCTTTATAAAAGTTATTCTGTTAAAGCAGTAAGTATTTAGAAAAGAGATCTTTTTTTAGTGGCATACCCTCTTTTTAAAGAATATTAAAAATATAAATTTTTGTACCTTTTACACAATATGGAAGGTGCAAATATTTTTTTCCTTTCTTTGCTAACTGTTCAATATTGTATCCGGGACTTGGTGCATTTGATAGTTTTAATACTCTTGCAAATCTAAAATTATTTAATTATTTTCAGAAAATATATTCCTTATTACTATTTGATCACATTCAAAGATGAGTTTTCTTTTTGTTTTGTCATGACTAAACAAAATAGAGATTTGCTAATCTCTGAATCTAACATTCGGTTTTAAAAAATGCTCTAGCTTTCTCTAGAAACATCTATATATCTATATAATAGTCTTTATCGGAAAGAAGATTTCTTAAGACTAATTCTATTTTTATTATCCAGTAATTCTGAACATGTTCTAAACATATACCCTTCTGAGTCTATGTGGTTTAAACAATCAAGAGCTGGTCCTTTATATAGTAAAGAAATAGTGTTAATTATTTTATTACCTATCTAAGCAATTGCCTACAGCAATGTCAATTGTTTCACCAAATATCCTGTACCTCTGTCTAGAGTACGCTATAATCTGTGTGTTGCCACCACTCACATATAGAACTGCTGGGTTATCAGCTTTGGTTATTAGACGACCCATTTCTATATCTGATTTTTTTTTATAAGGAATTAAATTTGCTTCTTAGTAATAATGCTAAATTTAATTATGATCAATTGAATCTATATTATTTGTTATGGATAAGTCAATGGCCAACTGGATAAATTGAAATAGTACTACTTTAAAACACTCATTGAGGGAAGTATGATTATTTTGGTTAGAGAGAGGTAGAGTGATAGCACTTCACCAAATGCAGCTTAGTGTCCTGGATTTTTGGAATTCAGTTAAAATTATCAACAAAAACAATACTTTTATAGTAACAAATAAAAGGATACGGCCAATACAATGGTTTACTCCAAGAAGAGGCTTATTCCACAGTTTAGCACATGTCCTAGCAACTATGGCACAGACCATTAGTGGAGCTCCCATGCCAGGGCCCTTGGTGTAACAGACTACATCTATGTCATTGGGAGTTAGACCAGATGCTTCAAAAACTTCCTGAAGCACTGCATGTATATTATCTTGGTGATGCTCTGCTGTCTCTCTCGGAAGGAATCCTGTAATTTGGGAGGTAATTAATTAAAGAAGTTTTAATCTTTTATGTTTTTTCAATCATTTCATTTTATCAGTTTTATGTGATATTGGAATTAATAGGCAAATATTTGTTTCATTTAAATTTAAAATAATATCGAAGTATAAAGCACATACTTCAATATCTCATATCCCACGTAGTTATAGGTTATTAACAAATATAATTTTGTTAACACATGTTTTTGTTGAATTATAATGAAATAATGATTTATTATTTGTACATTTCACCTTCTCCCGGCGGAGTAATATATGTTCGTCTACAATTAGCAAGGATTTCACCATCTCTTACAATGCCGATTCCCAATTTATTGGCACTCCCTTCAAAACCTATAGATACAACCATATTTATAGGAATAACAAAAACTTAAACAAAAAGGAAAATAATTGATTTTACAATCGCAAGTTTATATTAATTTAAATTTTTATATTGTAATGTTTATTTACAAAATAGTGACGTTAACTGTCAATATAACCTAAAATCCACGGACAAAATTCCTATAGACATAAAACATCAGTTTTAGATTATTATTATTTTAATAAAAAATATGATAATATTTTTTGAGATTATCACAATTAGTTTAAATTAATATATGTGCAAGCAATTATGTTCACAAATTTTGAAAGTAAAGAAAAATATACAATCTTAAGTCCGTGAGTACACGAATCAAAAATATCGTTTGCGCGCAAACTAAGAATCCGTTGGTGACAAATTAATTAATTTACTAATAGACATCAGAATCTTTCAGTAAACATGATCGTTTTTCTTTTTGTCTTTATATAAAATTTGTAAATATTGTTTGATGATAAAAGTGTAGAATATAGAACAAAGCATGTATACAATAGTAAACATAGAAAACCAATATTTATTTAATTTATTGTAGATTTATCATGAAGGAAAAAAAATTAAATATTTGAAAAATTAAATGGTATCTAAATGGGCATATAACACTAATTTATAAATAATTTATCACAGGATTAAATGCGTTTATTATTGGCACATTAATATTACAATAATTGCTTATTATTATAATTAAGTTGCAGCTATTTCTTCATTTACTTCGTCCACGAAGTCTGCTAACATGTCTTCAACCGAGACGCCATCTTTACTGGTAATTTTAACTTCCTCTTTGTCTTTCGATTCTGTGACGTCATTTACGTGACCATTATCAGTTTTATCAACACCATTTACTTTGGGCTCATTGACATTATCTCTATTGCTCTCAACCTCAACGTCTTGAGAGTTTCTCTCCGCTTCAATATCTTGAGAGTTTTTCTTCACTTCAATGTCTTGAGAGTTTCTCTCCATTTCAATAACTTGAGAATTTCTCTCAACTTCAATGTCTTGAGAGTTTTTATTCCCTTCAATATCTGGAGAGCCTCTCATAACTTGCGCACAAGTTATCTGGATATCGTCAGTATCATTAGAACTTGGAAGGTTCTCGGCATCCATTCTTTCTAGAACTGGTACCGTACTTGATCCTGTATTGGGATAGTCGTATGTTACTTCCAGTGAATGGCAGTCATCAGTATCATTGGATACATTTAAAACTTGTGTTGGTTGTTCGTGTATTTGGTCGGCATTCTCAGTAACATTTCTCTGTATTTCTTGTTCTTCCATTGCTTCATCTAATTCCTTTTCTACCAAGTTTTTATTAATTTCATCGTTTGTTGATACACTTGTTATTTCTGGTTGTTTTTCATTTATTATTTCTGTATTATATTTCGTTTTTTCATCACTTTCATTCAACTCTACTACAACATCAACTTCAACCACTTTATCGTCCTCAGACTCTGAACTGATCTCAGATTCGTATGTTATTTTCAGCGTGCTAACCGAGTCACTGCTTAGACTTATCTTGTCAAGGTCGTCGTCTGTACGTTGTCTTTTATTCGTAGGCTCGTCTGGTATTGATATAACATCCTCCTCTCTATTTTCTTGAGGAACTCTGAAAACCAATAAAAAAAAATAATTATAAGAACATAATTTAGCATTTGAATATTTTTCTCAGTTTTTCTGAATACGATTATTGGAAAAAAGATACGGGTTGATTCAATGAAATGAAATAATTAGTTGATTTTTTTAATTATGATATTTTATGCACAGAAGCAAATTATTGCAACATACTTATCTGCCCCTAAAAGATATTCCAAAACAGCTCTATTCCTATTTGAAACCTTTTTTCTTTTATTACTTGTTTCCTCTGATTCCTGAGGGATTTCTATAGCAAAATTAATAGATGGCGGTGAGCAGTGCAAATGCAGTCTTATATCCAATAGAGCTTGGGTACAAAATTTTGATATCTGAAAATAAGAAAAATATAAAGCAAATAAAGAAAAAGATAGTTTTCTTTTCGTTATTGACTTTTTTCCATATTAACCTCGGCGCATGTGCTGTTGACGAGCTGGCTGTATATGTGCAGACAGTACTGGGTGGGCGGGGCTACAGTGGGCGGAGTCGTCTTACGCGCCGCCTCCAACACACGCAGGTACTTGATTGTGTCTGTGTGCGTGTAGTGACGGACAACACGCTCTTGGAATAACTAAAGAAACAAATTTCTATGAGAAAGTAAAACTTATAAATATCGATTGAGTGTTTAGGGTAAAAAACGAACTCAAAGTCGCATCTGAACTAATGTTACCATTGGATGGGAAATATTAGTTATGATTATAAATGTTAATATATTTTTGGTTGCTTCTATTAAAACTGAAATTACCTTATGAGTAGCCGGTTTCAGGAATCTCCCACAAACAATCAGAAACACCTCAGCACACTCTAAAGCAGCTACTATTACTTCGTTATTTACTTCCTCAGTACTATGATTAATAAAAGTATAAGTAATATCATTTAAAATGGTTAAAATATTGTTACATCTTCACAATTATCATGAATTATGACTTACACATTAATTTTGTTCTTCTCTCCGGGGATGTGTACCGATATAGAACTTTCCAATAATTGAGCATTGGCTAGTTTTCTTTTAGCTTTCTTACTAAGATTCTTAGTCGGCGGCTGTCCCATCTAATACAAATAATATATTATACATATATATATGTATGTATGTATGTATATGTATATATATATATATATATTTAATAACCAAACTTACAGTGAGTGTCACATGTTTCTTGGTAGGTGTGATATCTTTAATGATGTGTCCAGTTAGATCGTCCTCCCAATTACTTCTATTGGGCATCTTATACACGTGGAGTGTTAGCAGCCAGTTATTTAAACTACTATAGGCTGTGCATCTCACTTTACTGGGACAAAACGTTATAAAATTACATAAATTACAATAAAAAATATGAATCTCTTATTTAAATTTCCCAATTCAAAAAAGAATTTAAATCTTTTCTTTAAATGATAAATTCACAAAAAGCTTTAAATATATTGTTTTAATTTCTAAATTAAAAAAAGAAATTGAATACTTTTTTAAAGGTTTACATTTTTAAAAAAATTTAAAACTTTTATTTTAATGTTTAAATTTTAAAAAAATGTTAAATCTCTTGTATAAATATTTAAATTATTTTATAAATATAATAGTACCCAGTGATGTTGCTTCGATTCTCTGAGCTCCATCTCAAAGTCTGCATTATGAGTCTGAAGACTAACGGTGAATAGGGGATCAAGGTAGATCCTAGACTGAAAACAGTTATAATAGAAATTTTAATAATAGATTGTAGAGAAAGTTAGAAAATTATCAAAATATATGATTTCAGACAAAAAGGCTATAGTAATGTATTATTATTGAGCGGAGCGAGAGGAGCGCTCTACTGGAGACTTTTTCACATTCCTTGTCACAAATAGGCTAGCAATCAAAAAGACACACATTAGGTGATAGTTATAAAATTTAAAAAAAAATGTTATATCGTTGAGGAATAATCGTCTAAAAACTGATATCCCATTGAAGTCAATGGGAAAAAAATTCGCGCGAAAAATTTCCTTTACAATGAAAAGCGCGTGAAGAATTTTTTTAATGGAATTGCACTGTCCCCCTGTTCGATTTTTTTTCGTGCGGGCTCGCTTCGCTCAATATGCAAATGGCACCCGAGATTTTCCAAGCGTAGCGAGTCGAAATTGAGGGTCTGTTGCTCCTAGTATATATATAATTATACAAAACTGAAACACTTGCTAAATAAAGTTGGCCTTATCATGAAAAGCTTTTCTAGTCATAATACCATAGTATCAAAGCGTCCAATGTCCTCAATGCCTGTATTTTAACCGAGGACACTTCTACATCATCATGCTGGGTGCTTACACTGAGGGCCCGGACTACCAAATCTAGTATGGTCCGTGGTTGTATTGGTTTTGGTACTGGATATGTCTCTCTGTAAAATAGTTTATAATGGTTGTAATGAAGTTTTTTTTATTACTATAGTTCTCAGAGAATTAGAGTAAATGTAATAGTATTTCATGAATTGTATGGTATCATTTTAAATACATAAAAATGTATATATATATATATATATAATTTTATTAAATAATGATATTCTACTGTTAAACAAAAACTGCGGTCGTTGACCCCCGTCAGGAATGAAGTTCCTTACGTTATCTCTTCAACTCCGAATGTAATATGACATAAAATCTGTATGTTAACATTTTTTTAAGGCAAATAATCTAACACACGCTATCACTATTGTCTACCTATACTTTAAACAAACAGTCAAATCACATGTACAATAAACGAATTTAAACAGTACAGTACTTGTATTAGGTGTATTACACACATTTTCTGCAGTTTCCATTCTTCAAAACTTGATTGCAATAATAAAATAATATTCAAGTATGATCTAACACAAAAACAGAAATAAAAAATGCGTTTTCGAAAATGTTGTGTCTACCATTTTGTGTTGGGGTTAATTGATAAAAAAAGACAGGGACAATGAGAGAGAGAGAGATACATGCACGCACACACACACACACACACACACACAGCATTCGCAATTCGTTACGTGACAATTTCTACTAAATCGCCCTACCCGTAAGCTAAGGAACATCGCTTCAAAAAGTAAAGGATTTTTTTTTTCAGTTTTTGCTAATTGGATGAATTGATTTAATGAGATTTTGTTCAAAGAGGAGGTTATTGGTTAGTTTTGTACAACTTTACCCATATGATTACCTTATAAAATCGTTTAAAAATATATTGTATTACTTACACCAACATAGCCTGAATGAAGACAAACACATTTTTCAATCTAGTCTGTAGTATTGTCGACCTGTCTTTGACGTCATGTTTCTTTTTCACTATACTTGCCAGGGCACTGGTTAATGGTGAATTTGTTTGCGGCTCTTGAGGCTGTAGGAAATAAATTATATATTTTTTCTTATTCTGCACATTTTTACTAGTAAGACAAAAATTCTGATAGATAAATGTTTATTTTTTCAAGTAGGCATTGCAATTATGAAAACTCAAACTTCTTTTACTTATCTATTAAATAATTATTAAATAAAAATTATAAGTCATATTTGATCTTAATCAAAGTTACATACATATTGTATCTGGCTATATATATAAGTTATATCAGTTAAGAATAAAAAACGAGTAAGAATTGACCCTTAAGGAACACCCATCTTATTTACTTACTTCATTTACACAGTTTTTCTGTCTTTCTATTATAATAAATACGACGCTATAAGATCTTTCGTGAAACCAAGTTTTCATTATGTAATATTGCATTTAAATTATTTTTTCTTTTATTTTAGTCTAGCACAATTTCTCAATCATTTTATTTTCTGGCGGTAATATGGCATTTATTATTTATACAGCCGGATTTGAAAATAGATATGAATCTGTTTCATTTCATTAATTCTCGAAATTTTGAATAATTTCTAACCTTAGTTGGATAAATGTATATTTATCCAACTAAGGTTAGAAATTATTTCACTCACTAGTATTAGTTGTTGAATATTTTTCTTACTTTTTCATTGAAATAAATAACATATTAGTTATTAATTTAGATTTTTAACATTTTAGATGTTTTAAAATAAAAAAAAAATTAAGTCAGTTTAAAAGACTGACTTAATTTTTTATTTATTCTAATGATAAATATAATATTTCTAATGATGATCATATTCTAATGATAATAATGATGATCATATTCTAATGATAAATATAATATTTTTTTTATAATTCCTTAAAACTTTAAATTTTTATGCATTAACTAAATATTCTCCCGATTTCAAAATCCAATGATATTAGTTGAAAAAAGTGGTTACACCTACCACCACTTATTAGAAATGACTCGTTTATCATACAATTAGTGATTTTTTTCTAAAAAATACATATAAAATTTTACTCTCCTGTAGTGGGATGACTTTATTTGTAACTATATTTGAATCATTTAAATATAAAAAAAATTAGTCAAAGTACAGTGTTATTTTTCCCCTTTTCTCTATTTAACTCTTTTAATATTATTTGTGTTTTTAATTTTGCAATGCACAGCTGCAGATAAAAATAAAATATATTGTATAAGGATGTAGGCAATTTTTTGAGAGTAGTATACTTTTTCTAATTATATTTTAAAATTTCAAAATGATTTTTTCACTTGCACCATCATTGTTTGTAATGACATAGTGTTTGAGTCTTGTAACTATTTCAGTTTAAAAATACACAAATGATGTGTAAGGTGATGTTGCACTAAATAAAAATGTTTACACAATATTCGTGTGGAACACATCAGCTTTCAATCACACTACATGTGTGTCTATATCAAACCACAGTAGTGGATATTTCACTCATATGCACTGCAGTCTAATTAATCATCATAATAGTTTGTAACATGAGAAAATCTTATTATACTTTACAATATTGTAATAAGTTGTCGAGATTTAAAAAACCATGCAACAGAAGTTAAAAAAATGTTATATTTCAAATCTAATATCTTAAAGCTTTATATATTATTGTAAAAATATTCTCTTACCTTACTATTTATATTAGTATTCTTGTAAATGTCAACAGAATCAGTAAATATCGCTTCAATGAGTGAATGAGCTGCATTACAGAGTGAACTCATCTGATCACGCCAGCCTGACTTGGGTGTGGCTGTTTTTTCTTGCATTGGTCGCACCTATAAGTATGATGTTTTTTATATTGATAAAATTCATATTTATATTTAAAAGAAAATAAAGTTTTTAGATTATAAAATCATTAACACATTTTTTTTTATTTCACCAATATATATACAAGTCTTTTGTGACCTGTTTATTTTGGTAATTTTTCTTGTTTGGTAATCTTTGTTACTTTTGGTAATCTTTATTACTGGAAAATGATAGTTTGTACCTGTTGTAGTGCATGAGCACATTTTGCTGCTTCAATAACATTGTAATAATTGTTGGAGCTCAAAAAATTACTTAAGAAGGTTTCTATTATATTACGATGTGACATACAATGCTTTGGATACCTGAAACAAATTTAGGGTTGTTTAATGTAACATTTCTTAATTTAAATTTAAAACGAAGTAAGCGACTTTCATTTATCAATTCAGTTCTATATAAGTAAATTAGAAAAAAAACTACACGTATAAAAACTATTTATATACACGTATAAATATTTTTAAGGTTATACATTTAACATACCGGTTAATAATATTCAGTAATTCGCGTAACCATATATTACAATTATAATCATTCCGTTTCTGCAGACTTTGGAAAAAAGTTGTAAGTACTTCTTTAACTGCATCGCTGTTATTAGGATCTACATCACGAATTTTTATAAATAATTGATCTGAAATAAACATATTGTTATAGCATGAAAATATATGCAAAAATAAATGACAAATATTAAGTTTCAATAAATACCCATATTGATAATAAAGGTGATGGAATATAAACTTAACTAGTAATAAGAAACTATCATATTACAAAACAATTTAAGTCATAAATCAATAATTAGCGATTAATCCCACTTTTACATATCAATCGCACGTGTTCGGTTTAATTATTTATGAATGAACTGACAAGAGACAGCTGTCAAGTTTGCAACAACTGCAGTCAATCAGTTAAATAATTTGGGTTTGAGTTATAATTTGAGAAAGTGGCAATCGTATAACCAAATTACAAGTCATTAAAAGAACACAAAAGTCTTTGTATCTCATCAATTCTGGTATAAAGTTAACATTCTGATATAAAGTTAATAGTTACATTAAAAAAATAATGATATTGATTATAAAGTTAAATAAAACGATATGAATGCTAAATAAATATTTTAAAAAACAATTAACTAAAGGAAATAAGAAAATAACGAGACGTAAATAAAAATTTAAGAATTATTATTATTTAATATTTTACTTCTTCTTGAAATTTATATTTTAATGGAATCGTAATTTTATCATTTATTAGATTCTTGCCGGATATTATTTAAACACTACATTGGTACTCCTAATTTTTATACACCACTGCCATCACTCAAAAGTCAGTGTTACTATTATATACCATTTCCTCTACTTCTTTGTCTCCGTTAAACCAAAACAGCTTTCACAACACATTCACAACATTATTAAGTAGTATCAACTGACAACTTGACAAGTGATCTATGACAGTTGGTTAAAGATTTGAGATCGCGTTTTCGTACACGTATTCAGGAAATATTGTTTGCCTTAAAATAATAATACTGAAAAAATAAATTTAGAATAAAAATTATGCCTTAAATTGCAAATCTCAAGATGTCGACATTTACTGGATTTAGCGAAGAGGATCTGAAACGAATGAAGACAGAATCGAGTGCAAACAGCGGTAAATATTCACATGCTTTTTGTAACAATTTCCCAGGGTGTAACTGTATTTATTAGAATTGTTATGGAATTATTTAATCTCTCAGTAATCTGTGTACAAAATAACTTGGAAAATCGTCGGTTAAGGGTTATTGACCTTGTCTAAATAGAAAATTTAGTTTACAAATCATGTTAGAAGTTTCACATAATTAAGTTAAAGTTATTAAGTTTCGCCACTCAACCCGTGATGAATTCCAACTATGAGTTTAAAATTTATTTAATTATAATATTATTTAATCCATGACTCATGTCATGAAGTCATGATGTCATGAAAAAACTATTAGGTTTGATTTACAATATAGATTACTCATTATTACATCTCTACATAACTACTAAATATAGTATGTATGATATTTAATTATAATAGTTATCTTACAAACCTAGTGTTGTAATCTGTTATACAGGATGTAAAATGTGATAAATTTTAATTATGTCAAATTAATTATTCAAATTATATCATAAATTATATAATATTGGATAAAGAGAGAGAACAGCACTACAGTAGAGAAGCACGGCGGGTGAATTTCCATACTTTTTCTACAGATAGGAAGGACAATTATACCCAGCAGTGGGGCATGTGTTGTTCTGATACTTTGTTTGTGTAGTATTTATATATTATATTTTTTAAAGAAGTGTATAAGTATTATAGAAGTGAATAATTATTTATGTGACAAAATATTTCAGAACATCTAGTTAACACATCTAATGCTAAAAAGATACAAAAAATTGGTACTAAAATAAAAAGGCCAACCCCACAGTACAAATTACCGATATTGCAAAATAATAATCTTGATGACGCACTGGACACAGCTTTTGATAAATGTAAACTCAGCTTAAACTCTCCAACATCAAACAGTATTAACAGGAATATTGAAATAGACAATATTGATAATGAATATAAAAATAATATTGATATTAAAGTTAATAACAATAATGATAGAAAAATAGAAATTGATGATGTTACTACAAAAATTGAAGAAGATATTGATCAAGTACCAAATAATGATGAAGACATTGTGAGCAGGAAGAATAGTGCAAATATAACTCCAGATGTTATTAGGTGTGTTGAAAATTACACTGAAGATGAATTGGCGGCTCACAGGGTGAAGTTACAGGAACTTCAACTACAACAGAAGTTGATGGAAGAACAGAATAAAAAGAGGAAAGAAATGCTCTCAAAGGCATTGGCTGATAGGTAAGTTATACAGTAATCATTGTATAGAAAATTGGAAGATTTCATAAGATCATAATGCTCCTAATTCAGAACTTTAAGTAAGATCAAATTCTCTACCCTTTAGTAAGAATTGATAATATTTAGTATACACCTTACCACCCCTAAATGTCTTACATAATTTATGAATAAACTCTAATTAGTTATATTTTTTATAATTAAGAAGACTAAAACATATTTAACAGTGTATGCTTCTATTGTTATAAATTAAAGAATTATTTCTTTATAATATTTTTTCTGTCTGTAAACTGTTCTAGCAATTTCTTTGACATATCCCAGATTTACTATCTTTATTTTACATGTTAAGAACTTGTTAACCTAATCTCAAATCTTATCAAACGTGTTATCTCCTTTATATGATGTTGGATATTATAGTTTATTGATGTATAATAAAAATATTTTTGTATATTAACAATGGTTAATAAGTTTTACTATCTTGTGACAAAACCGATATGGTAATTATATTTTAATATGCTGCTTGATATTGTTCTTTTGCTCATACAAAGCTACAAATGAACTAAAATAAGTATAATAAGAGAAAATATGTAAAGAAAATATATACTAAAATATTTTAAAACAATTCTTGCATACAATAATTGAAATAGGTATTTATTTAACATTACTATTATTTGGAATTTTTTGACGTATTTAGGACAAAACAAACAGAGGAAGAGGTGGTGAGGTTAGAGAAAATTAAAAAGGAACTTCAAGTTTTGGACGGACAATTCTCACAAGATGTGGCTGTTCTTAGGAAGAAGATAGACCAGGCATGCGTCAGCTTTGCGGATGCAGAGTGAGTTATTTATATATATATATATATATATATTAGTTGTAAGATGCTAATTATTAATTTAATTATTTATTAGATTTTACAATATTTAACAAACTATTCATTTATGTAAATGATTAAATAATTTTTAATTTCATAATGTTTGATTTATATATATGATGACTAAAAAATGGTGATTGTAAATGTTTTGGGTAAATAAAACAACTGTTTATTGTTTTAAAAGTATATTTTTGTCGTCTTTACAAAATGAGTAACAAATAATAAAATTTTCTCTATCATTCTTTTTTAAACTTCTTTATAAAAGAAAATTTTTCATATATGGATGTATATATTTCCAGAAAACATTATTTAAAAATTGAGAAAGAGTTCTTACAAGCGAAGATCAGTTTACAGAAAGAGAGGGAGAAGAAAGAATTATTGACGGAACATCTTTGTGCGTTGATCACTCACAATGAGACAAGGAAAGCTCAGAAACTAGAAACATTAATGCTCGAATTAGCCAGTGACAAAAATGTCACTCCAAATGAAAGTCCAATTATAATAGACGGTGTAGACGAGAGAACTGGTAAAATTGTAGAAATTTTTCCTCAAACTTAATTTATTATTAGTATTGTTAAGATTTATGTTACTAATTACATATTTTATACCTAATTAAGCCGTTATTTACAAACAATACTGATAACATTCTTTAAATAATTGCCATTATCGCCATCCAATGTGACATAACTAATTTAAATTTTTAACCTGGCAATATATTGGCATATTATATTTTTTTACAGATATTATATAAATTAAATAGTATAAGTATTTTTGCAATTCGTATTATTTTTTAATAACAATAAGTTTTTATTTATTAGCAGTATTTTTGCGCCAAATTTAATAAGTACTTTCTAATGTCAATAATAAATCTTTATACTCCTACACCTACATAAACAAGGTATTAAATTTTTTTTTATTTGACAGAGATGAATTAAAAAAAAAACGTACACGTTATTTTGTCTATGCCAATATTTTGCTAAGTAATAATTATTAGTCAGTAAATTTATTCTCTATGAACTAATAAACAGTGAATACTTTTCCAAATACTCGGTGCTAAGTTAATTAAGTGCCTTAATGTATTATTATAGTCGTGTTGAACATGACATTGTAGAAGACTAATTAAATATATTTATATATTAGAATAACTTAGACATAACTTAAGTGTAAAAAAAATATGATTAATATTGCCATCATTATTTTTGTTAATGAAAAATTTACAAAATGTAATAAGTAAAGAATTTTTTAATATTATTAATTACATAAAAATAATTGTCTGTTTATAAATATTTATGTTAATATTCGTATTAATAATATTAATTTACTATATTTTTGTACGTCGATTATTAATACTGACTTGTATGAATTATATTTACAAATAAATTATATTTTTTCTCTAACTTATTTAATTTTTACCTTATTTTTATATACTGTGCGTGGGTTGTCAGTAATTTTCACTGGACGCCATTTTGAAATTTTTGTACGTCTAGAAGTATTTTGATGAAAATTATAGTTGAGCTTAGATATCGTAATTAAATTAATATACCTTAATATTAGTGTCTCTTATATCTACGTTTAGTTTTGTATATCATAGATGTTGAAGTCCATATATTTACTCATAGTAAATATGATGACTGTTTATTTGATAATTTTAATATGAGCAATTACAAATTTGAAGTATCTGGAAATACTCTTTGAATGCTTAACAGCTTAAAATACAAATTTAGATTTTAATTCAAATATTTTTAAAAAAATTAAAATTTTTCCAAATAAATAGTTTCCAAATACATTATGTATTATGTATTAAAAAGATTAATGTCAAGTTGATTTTTAATATTTTTTCTCTTTATGGTTAAAAGGGTCCCCTTATATCTGTCAAAATAATACGAAAATATGATTTCACATATTTGTAGTGATTATTATCTTTGCAATAAACCTTCCAGCATCCACGTTATAGAGACGGCATAACGAAAATCGTTGAAAACAACATAAATTACGTTTGTGACGTCACATTCAGCCAAATGTAACGTAATTCGATTTATCCGTTTATTTAATTTAGAATAAATAAGTTAACTGTAAGTAAGTTAGTGCAATTTAAATATCCTTGACTACAGAATATACCATTTGTGATATTATGTAATGTGTGTTATGCAGTATTCCCCTTTTTTTGTTTAAAAAATGACATCACGTTCAGGTAAAACTAAAATCAATGTTGGTTTCAAAGGTTGAATGTATCCAAATATGTCGAATACACGGGGTATTGTTTGTGATACGTGGATGCTAGATGTCATAGCCTGACCACATAGTTTATAATTGTGTAATAAATTACATATCTGGCTTTGTGTTTGGGTACATGTCAAAGACATTTACACAACTTTTCATAGTCAATATAATTGTGTCTATAAATGTTTTGTGTACAAAAATGAAAGTAACTCTTTATTTTATCTCGTTTACTACTCATGGTTAGTTATCGACCAGGTCAATAACCACGAAAAAGTATACACATCTCACATAACCTCAAAAAGTATACCACTTGTGCGTCGAATAAACAAATCCCAAAGTCATAGAAGAATGCTCAACGACATTTCGTAAAGAACATCCTCCTGCCCGTATGCTATCCCCAGTTACAGTACGATTTACGATCTTTGAGTACGGACTTGATATTAACATCCGCGTTGTGTAGTTCGTTTCGTTTGTCTCGTTCTAGTTTGATGAGTTCCAAGCCGCGTTTCGCCGCGCAGTGATAACGCTGGCTCAATGACGCTTCGGAACCCTTGATGCGAGGAATGTGACCAGTGTAGCCTGCGATGGGCGGAAATTCTGGGGATATTGTGTTCTCTGAAAATTAATAAATTAACATTACTTGTGAGTAATATAAATGATTTTTCGATTGTTGATTTCTTTTTAATAAATATTTATTGAAATTTTATTTTACTTTGTTTTTTGACTGCAATATTTTATCATATCCTATTGATAAATTCAGTTATTACTAATATATTTGGGAGAATGCATCTCCTAATGCAAACGTTATGTAAAGTGTCACTAATAATAATACGCTGTCGGGATCTTTATTTTGAAACATGAAGGGAATATATGAATAAAAAACACGTTAAGCGATCAACATAAATACGCCATCTTTACCATTATCATAATCACCTTTATACTTATTGATCTCTATAAATCTGTTAAGATCTCTGCGTATTTCGTCTCTCGAGTGTACAGTTTCCATTTTGGGAGCGCTTCTGGAGCGTATGTAGCTTCTGTTGAAGTCTGCCCTGCGTCGCAAGTCTCGCTGGTTGGCTGTGAAGTCGGCCATGCAGTCGTCTGCCGCCCGCCCGTAAGATTTGCCATAACTGATGAGAATTGTTTGTTTAAATATTTTATTGCTAAGGAACGCCATTATTTATGTAAACACGCCAAATGTGTTAGCTCGCGACGCCGTTAAATAACATTAGAAAGTTTATTTTTTCAATCAATAGATATTTAAGAAAAATGCTTGGCTTCCGAAATTATTTATACTCGTATTTCAGGTATTCAATAAACATACTACATTTTATGTTTTAGAGTTTATCATTTTTATAAATTAAAGGATGATGGGCAAAAATGTATGGGATGTGTACCCACGACCAATAACGACCACACGTATGTCGTTAGAAAGCTCTTTTCATGACTATCATTTGTTATTATGGGAGCTAGTCTCAATTAGTTGTGGGAAAAATGTTATAGTTACTTAAATGATATCTATTAAAATAAAAGTAGTTAGTGCCAGATATTTTATCTTTGTTATAATGGGGGCTAGTCTCATATCGTTGTGGGGTCTTCCAGATATTAAAAAAAATGTGTTTAAAAGTTAAAAATCCCTACGTAAACCCTTAATGCAAGGTGTAATTTCCGAAATGCTCATTGCGTACGCGTCACCCGCGCGCCGCCCGTCGCGCCCCCGATTGCCACCTTTATTTGTACGTAACGGCGTATTTAGTAACGTATTTTTTATTTTCTTATTTTTTAACTTCAATTATATTGTATATTGGTTACTCAAGGCATGAGGTGTTCAATCCTCCAGCAGCATTTTTAAATGATGTAATTGTAGACAACATAGATGACTAGTTTTTAAATAATAAGAATTCTGTTTGTAAATCTGTAATAAACGATTTTTTTTTATTTTAGGTTTCTTTTTCACAATTTGACTGTCCTAATATTTAACTCATGTTAAGTTAACGCTGAAAGTACATGGAGTCTACACAAAAACTGTTTTTTTATATATCTAGAACTAACAACTTTTATTTTAATAGATATCATTTAAGTAACTATAACATTTTTCCCACAACGAATTGAGACTAGCCCCCATAATAACAAATGATAGTCATGAAAAGAGCTATCTAACGATATACGTCTGGTCGTTATTGGTCGGTGGGTACATTTTGCCCGTTATCCTTTTAATGCACGTTAAGTTTTATATTACGTGAAGTGCATCCCGGGTACGTATCCCGTGTATCCCGTCATGTGTCCGTCCCGGTGTCGTATGTCGTATCCGTCACGTGGACCGTCTCGTCGCGGCAGACGATCCAGCTCGTAGTTGTCGCCTGGTCGGTACTTTAGCGGTTTGCTGGATCAGTGTAAGAAATGACGATTTAAAATATAAACTAGTTGCTGCTACTGACTTCGTCTGCCTTCTGAACAGAGTAACTATAGTAAAATTAACTATTATCTGAAATAATGTAGTTTAACTGTAATTATAGTTTATTTTATTTATGTTTTTTCCTTCTCATTTAGAAATATTCGAGCAGTGAACGCTTGTTATATTTTTAAGATAATAACATTTTGTATTTCAAAAATATATATATAGTTAAAGCATAATCTTTCAATACACTTCATTTTACCTATACGTTTAAATTAAATTTGCAAAAAAAATTATTTACCTTAGATGGCTTTTTACAAATTCAATCACCGGGTCGGTTATTTGAACGGATATTATAAGAATCTGATTTTAATTTAATCCTTAATAGAAAAATTTATTTAGAATTATTTTATTTTTAAAATTAAACATGCTATATATGGTTGTCGTTCTTTATACGAGGGCCAAACTGAAAGTTTTTAGAACTGGCCACTTAAAAGCATTATATTAAAAAAAATAGTTTAAATTTTGAAAATAGAATGATTTGCGTGATGACGGCCTTCTACTTCTAGAAGATAACATCAGTGTTGTGCGGCGTATGATAGAGACTGACAAAAGAGTGACCTATCAGCAGATTCGGACAAGTCTAGGCATAGGTATGAGTCAAGTGCACAAAATCCTCCATGAACATTTAGCGGTCAGGAAGCTTTGTGCCCGCTGGATACCGCATAATTTGACCGAGGCTCAAAAACTCCGCCGTGTTGATTGGTGCCGAGAAATGATCCAAAAATTTAACGGAGGTGACTCAAATGCTGTGTTCGACATACTAACGGGTGACGAAAGCTGGATTTACTGTTATGATCCGGAAACCAAAAGACAGTCTGCTCAGCCCACTGAGCTGTGTTTCCTTCCGAAGAGTTGCCAACTAAAGTGAAGAGAGGTCGAAGTGTTGGAAAAAAGATGGTGGCCTCGTTCTTCGGAAAGACAGGTCATTACGCGACAGTAGTCTTAGAGGATCAGAAAACGGTTAATGCAGAGTGGTATACTAACAATTGTTTGCCACTTGTCTTGGAAAAAGTTCGAGAGAAACGACCTCGCAGCAGGATCCTCCTTCATCACGACAATGCCTCGTCGCACACCGCCAGGCAAACGATCGACTATTTGGTGACCTCAGACGTGGAATTACCCGCCGTATAGCCCCGACCTCGCACCCTGCGATTTTTATTTATTTCCGAAAATAAAAGAAATCTTCGAGGAAATCGTTTTATAGACGCCGAAGAAGCAGTGGCTGCGTTTCAAAACGCCGTCGAAGAGACCCCTAAGGCCGAGTGGGCAAGGTGCTTTTCTCAATGGTTCCGTCGAATGCAGCGATGTATTGATGTAAATAGACGCTATTTTGAAAAGTTACAATACAACTAATAACTTGCTAGAATGCTTAGTTTTTGATTTTCTAAGAACTTTCAGTTTAACCCTCGTATGACAGTTCGGTGAACTAATACTTATATATGCTGAATTTATTTTCTGATATTGGGCTCTTGATTTATTATTCATTTGATATAAAATTCGACAAAACATATGATAATAATGTTACTATCTGTTGTCTTTTTATATTATCTTTTATATTGTCTATCTTTCTTTTTATTTAATTTTGTTTTTGCCACCCAGCGCAACGTTTGACAAACAAATAAATAAATGGGGTCATGTCATCTATCGAATATGCAAACTGCTACAAGGCTACGGCTACGCCTACGTGAGTACTACGAGCGTAGCACTCGTAACTCGTAACCTAGTTTCGGGAGGTATATGAATAAATTATTTTTGATTTTGCTAATTATTTAGTAATCTTGTAATTTTATTTTTTTCTTGTAATTATTTTTATATAAATAAAAACTTTGTTATTTTATAAATGTTAAGTATTTATCAATAATATTAAATTTAAATGTTTTTATACTCTAATATATATAATAAATATCTTTATATATTAACTTACTTGAACAGTCCTTTAGTGCGTATTTCTTTTAAGATCTGTCGAGTGTTGTCTCCGTAGCACTTTCCGTACCGAAATTTCAGGAGAGGGCAATGACCTGTGTACCTAAACGATCAACAAACAAAATATATTTTATATTCGCATAAATGTAAAAAATATATTCATAACGGTAAGGGCAAATTATATTAACGGTCGGAGGCGAAAATGTGAGAAAATTAGATTTTTTTGATAAAATCATAACGTAACCCAAAAATGTAAATACGTTATTGATAAAAGCATCAGAGCAGAAAATAAGAAATTTTATTTATAATAATGAAACCAATTTTTATGATATAAAATTTTAAGACATACCTAAAAGTTTTTAAAAATATGTTACCTTATATGTATTTCAATATATTATAGGAAATTAAATAAAACAATAATAGGTTATATATATTTAATTTTAAATTAACTTTTTAATCATCACGGACAGTCTTCATATGCAAAACAGTATCCCGAAGGCAGATGCAAGACAAACGGAAAGTCGCAGTCGCAGCGCGACCAGTCGCAGATAATACCCATAGACAGTGCGACAGGTTCGTCGCAAGTCCGCTGCGACGGTGTCGGACGACACTCGCTATTCACTCTATGCATGTTCTCTGGACACTCATCGACACCTGACATCAATTTCTTTATTAATATAATACATAAAAGTTAGTAAAGACAAAATAGAGGTAGAAGTTCAAAGTTATTAATTATACATATATATAATAATAAATACTTACAGGTCTGATTAAATGTCAAACACCCGGGTGTTCCTATTTTAGCGTAGTACATGGAACATATAACTTTAAAGAGACAAAAAATTATTAAAAAACGCATGTCCTATTCACTCGACGTCTTCACACAGAGTCATTGATAATTCGATCGTATTTTATAAACAGGAAAAAACAGTAACAGTACCTCGTAAAGACAGAATACTTTTTCACAATTGTCTTAATATGAAGAAATATTATGTATATATATATATATATATATATATATATATTTGAAAGAAATGAAGAAAGAACAGAATGTAAGATCAACGTGAATGATAAGATAATAGAACAAGTGAATGAAGTGGTATATTTGGGAAGTATGTTTAGCAGAGACGGAAGATACGAAATGGATGTGGAAAGGCATATTGCTGCCGGTAACAGAGTCAACGGTGCTTTGGCTGCATTGTTGAGACGGCGAAACGTCAGCATAGCCGCACGTTTGGCTGTACACAATGCGGTTTTGCTAACGACGCTGTTATACGGCAGCCAAACGTGGGTAACACAGAAGAAGAATGTAAGAAAGATGAATGCTGTGGAGATGCGATCTCTTCGCAGAATGGTGGAATGAGTGATGAAAGAATGGTAAAAACGATTTATATAGCAAAAGTGAGCGGTAAGAGAGACAGGGGTGACCTTCGAAAACACAGTATCTATGATACTGAAGAATAGTCACGTAAAAAGCATGAGGACCTCCCGGAGGGCATGTATGAAGAGGTTGATGTCTGTGGCCGAGGCGAAAGAGGTATGCAGGGATCGTAGCGTTTGGCGCTCCGTCGTCTTTGGCTACCCCGCAAGGGATAAGCGTGAAGCTAAATAAATAAATATATATATATATATATATATTATATATATATATATATATATATATATATATATATATATATATATATTAATACATTCTGTACAAGAATGACTCTTATAATATAATCTGTGGTTTCTTTATAAGTATATAGTATTTGATGCGCGTCATTTTGAACAAACGTCGCGTGGAAAGTTGTCACGCAATTATAGTAATTCTTAATAAATAGCAGTGAATTATGTTTGCAATATTGCAGTATAAATGTATAAATTATAATTTTCCTTTCGTATCGCCATGATGGCATGATGTCTTACCGTTTGAAAATGAATAAAACATTAATCTAGCATTCTCATAGTTAATGATTTACTAATAGGTTGGTAATTGTATATAAACCTGTATCTAATAAATATATCAATTACTTAGTAGTAGTTTAGTAGTTTTTTAGTAATTTATTACTAGTTTAGTAGCTTTTAGAGTATAGAATTTTGACCGCAAATTTATTGTACGGAATTTACTTATATGTACTTAATTTAAAAAAAACAAATAATAAAAAATCGATATCTTTATTATAATAATACACAATATATATAATTTACGCCATTTCAGTTAGTTCGTCTTCATCAAATTTGACCCTCCTTGAGAGGTGGTATCTCTGGCGCCCGCTGCGTTTGCGCTCCGTCACTTGCTTGGATCTCGGCAGCTTGGTTGGATATGTGGGACAGTTGTCGATAGGCACACAGTATTTATTCTGCTCGTCAAACACTAGTTCACCGCTGCATTCACAACGAGACCAGCCACAAGTATATCCTGGGAAATAAATAGTTGTGGCGGTTAAAATTAGAAATGGAATCTAAAATCAAAAAGACCTCTAGGTCTTCTAATGTTCTGTCAAAAAGTCCTCTTCATTTTTCTAACATAATTTTTTGGATTTTTAAATTATAGGATTTTTTAACAGATTTTTTTATTAGAGGTATTTTTGAAAAACATATACTTTTTAAGTTCTAGTCTATTCTCAAATATTTTTTTTAATTATAGCAAAATTTTTGCCAGGACATTTTGCTGTGACTTAATATTTTTTTATTCAAATCTCTTTCTAATATGGGCTTTAATAAAATTAAAACCTATGGTGTATGGAAGAGGATTATCGCAGGTTTTCTGAGACTTGGTCTGTCCGTCACACCTTGTATGGTAGGCGTACATGTTGCGTGGACAGTGAGAAATGCCTGAAAATAATATTATATATATATATATATGAATAAACACAGTCCTATACACTTTATAACGAATAAGGGAATTGTATTTGGTAATTTCTATATATTTCTTCTATAACTTTAATAAATATAATTGCAGAGACGGTAGCTCAATTCTCACTAAGATTGGACGGTCTCCCGGAGATCGCATGTTCGAGTCCTGTCTGTATTGAGAACTTTTTAATTCAGCATTTATACAATTTCATACATGATAAATATATATTAAAGATAGATACTTATAATATAAAAAGTAATTTCTACTTACATCTTCCATCATGGAGTAGACAACGTTTGTCTGTATTGAAGGTGAACACAAGTTGAATAAAAGAAAGTATTATTACGATATGTACCATTGTTATCGTACGCACAGACATAAATGCGGAAATCCAATAATTCTCATACAGATTGTAATGTTTACCTCACCGTCTAGAAACAACGATAAGCAGTAATGTTATAGTGTTATGTAGACATTTCATTATCCACTTTACTTGCACTAGAACTAGTGCACTAATATCGGTTAGTGAAAAGACTTAGTGTTAACGAGCTAATAATTGGTGGATTACTCGCTATTTGTGGGGTCAAATAGTGCGCTTACAATTGGATAATGAACTGTGCCCATTACTGGTAATACCATTTGTAAAAATAGTTTAGTAAAACTCTCAGTGATATTTAATGAATATTTTTATAAATGCAAGAAGTAAAATTTTTAGGTAAACAGGAAACGTACATTAATAATATATATTTATATATATAAAATTTATAATAATATTTTGGGGTTTTAGTTCCCCCAAATATTTTAATGTTGCCACATTTAACCCCCAAAATGTTCAGTGACGACCTCTTTTATATAACTAACAGCCCCTGAAATTGACGTGTTTAATAGTATCTATGAGTTTCTGGGTTCTTCTGTTATTTTTCCATACTCCTGCATTGAATACAAATCTTAAATTTTGAAGTTAAAATCAATATGAGAAAGTTGTTCACGTCTGGAATTCTTTGTTTAGTTTGAAAACAACATAAATACACTGTAACTTAATAGTGTTATAGTGTTTAAGTTCATATATCAGTAATTGTTCGTGTTAAATCTAAAAACGCGAGCTTGGTCAAGGACTGCAATTGATTAATGAATACCAAAATAATATTTGTTCTAGATTTCTGTATGTGTAGCGGCAACGTTTATTTCACTTAGTTTAATCTGTCTAGAAAGACTACACAAATGCTATAGATTTGTTGCCATAATCTAATGAATTGCGTAGATTAAATAATATTATTAAAAGAAAAATTTTATTTGTAGGTAATATATAAAAAGTTAAACTGATACTGGAGAAATGAAAATTGTTATCTACATAGATAGATACTAATAAATCTGAACGCTTAACATTGGAAGTGATCAAAAGTTTGAAATAAACTTATAAGTTTATCTGATTTAGAAATCGTCTTGATATTGAGTTTCAAGTTAATAGGTTATTTAAAGTTTCGTAAATAAATTTCTATTTTTGCAAATCTAACAAATGAGAAGCTATCACGAATACGCGTTTTAAGGTCCTCTATTCACGGGCAAGAAATTCGCGGCGGTTGTGTTCTCTGAATACACACACATACACGCATACACGTATACACGGACACACCCACACATCACGCACACAGACACGCATACCCACGCGCTTACACCACACACACACATGTACACACAGTGTACACCCTTCTGTTATATAAGTGATACTCCGTATATAACTGCGGGTGATTAAAGATTAAGTCAAAAGAAAAGTTTTTTATTTCAATGAGGCAAAGAATACATGTCACTCAGCTTATGAAAAATCAATCTACTTGCACGGTTTACAAAAAGGATATCTCCATGGCAAAGAACCAGCAAAATACTATATAAAGCTAGGCTAGCCAGGCATCCTAACTCGATATTAATAAATACATTATGGAACCATGTGTGTATAAATTGACAACTTCAAGTGTCTATCAAAATCATAGCCTAGTTTTTAATTGGATATAGGATTGCTAAATAAATTTATAAGTTGTAATACTACGTTTGTTTCAGAGAAATATTTTAACATTTATAAAACCAGGTAATTTGATTGATAAATTATAGAAAATTCTTTTTTTTATCGAAGTCGGCCGAATCTTTAGTTAAATCGTAGTAATAGGTTATAGACTGTGGAAACAAGAAGCATTTTGACAAAATAACAGTCTAAAAGATAAAGGTATTGAATCTTAGCAATATTGGTTAGAGAAAAATAGTCACGTCACCTAAAATTCTTTGAAGAATTTGTATTAAAAAAAGAGTCAGTATAATGTTTATTGCGTAAAATATAAACAGCTCCTTAAACGCTGTTATGAGAAAAATACACATCTGATTAAAAGCTATTATGAGCAAAATACACATCTGATTAAACGCTGTTATGAGTAAAATACTCATCTGATTAAACGCTCATATGAGTAAAATACTCATCTGATTAAACGCTCTTATGAGTAAAATAGACACATCTGATTAAACGCCATGTCAATTAACGGCCTGGGAAGTGAGTTCGCGTAGTGATAGTGCTGCCGGTACCAGGAACCACGGCCTTGCGACTTCGAACGTGTGTTTATTGTAACTGCTTCCGAGATTAGTAAAGCGATACGACCTTAAGGGAGGATTAATGTAAAGGTAGAGAAACAGAAAACCTAAACACTAATTTTATTAATAATTTCCCAGCTTTTTTTTTCTTATTTACACTGTTCTAATCTATATTTATTTATATATTTTTTACTTTCATACTATTACATTGTTATCGCCCATTGATGACAATGTAATAGTACGAAAAGTTTCAAATTAATCCGATATCTTGAAGTACGTCAGAATTGTATTGAAAGTTACCGTTACACACAAACCTACGACCGAAGTTAATAAAAAGTAGTAACCGATACATTTTTATCCGTTACTACTTGCGCTAGAACTAGTACACTAATATCGGACAGTAAAAAGACTTAATGAGCTGTTAACGAGCTTGTAATTGGTGGATACTTAATAGCTATTGTTGGTAGATAATAGTGCTCTTTCAATTGAATAATGATTTGTGGACACTATTTCTACCGTTTGTAACTCTACTCAGTGCATGTAATATTGTTATAGTGTTTAAGTTCACTAAATCAGTGTAATTGTTCGTGTTAAATGTAAATAACACGCGATCTCTGGTCAAGGACTACAACTGCTTAATGAACATCGAAATAATTGTCGTTCTTTTTTATTTCTCTTAATTTAACCTAAGGTCTGGACAGACTTAAGATAATTATGTATACGAATAAATGCTGTAGTAAACAAATGCTATAGATTTGTTGTTGTTAAAAATGTAATTTGTAATTTTAGGAAATATATAAATAACTTAAAATGATACTGGAAACATGAAAATTGTTATCTTGATATATAGTAATAAATCTGAACATTTAATTTACGAGAATTTGAAATAAACTTATAAGTTTATACTTTTTTGACATCTTCGTGTTATTGAGTTTCAAGTTAATAGGTTATTTAAAGTTTCGTAAATAAATTTCTATTTTTGCAAATGTAACAAATTATTATACGCTTGGTAGGCCTTCTATTCTTGGGCAAAACATTCACTGCCATTGTGTTCTCTGTATACTGACACACAAACACACACACATACACACACATACACTGTATGTCCTTCTTCTGTGATATAAGCTATACTCTATAAACGAACTGCAGTTGTTTAAAGACAAAGTAAAAAGAAAAGTTTTTTATTTCAATTAGGCATACATGTCAGTCTGCTTATAAAAAGTCAATCTACTTGCACGGTTTCAAAGGTTGCGTCCATGGCAAAGAACTGGCAAAATAATCTTGAAGCTAAACTAGTCTAACTCTATATTAATAAATCCATAATTGAACGATATGTGTTTAATTTGTTTATAATGCACTTCAGATAACTTCGAGTGTCCATTAAAATCATAGCCTGTGATACTCTTTAATTGGAAATATATAATATATACTTAATAAAAAGGAAAGTTTGAAGGCGAATACTAAAGTTTCAGAGGGTTATTTAGTTTTAAACATAATTACATTCATAAAACCAGGAAATTTTGATTTAAAATTTATAAAAAAAATATTTTGTTATTGAAATCGTTCGAATATTTAGACCATTCGAAATTATAGGCTAAAGGGTGTGGAGACGAAAAACGTTTTGACAGAAAGAAAGTAAAAAAGGAATTGTTGACATTTGGGGTAGGCATTTAAAGTTGTATAAAAGCAATGAATCTCGGCAATCTTGGTTAGGGAAGATTTCATTTCATAAATGTTAAAGGATTTGTATTTACTTTTTTATATATTTTAGTATAATGTTGAATACATAATATAAACACAGCTAGATAATCGCTGCTATGAAAAAATTACACATCTGCTTAAACGTTATGAGTATAATACACATCTGATTAAACGCCATGTCAATTAACGGCTTGGGAAGTGAGTTCGCGTAGTGATAGTGCGGTCGGTACCAGGAACCACGGCCTTGCGACTTCGAACATGTGTTTATTGTAACTGCTTCCGAGATTTGTAAAGCGATACGATCTTAAAGGAGGATTAATGTAAAGACAGAGAAACAGAAAACAGAAACATTTATTTCTCACCTAGTTTAAGGGCTTTAATATTTATAACAGTGATTAGACGATAAGGTCAGGTATCTGACAGTCCAGAGTCAGGTACATAGAAACTATGAGAGGTATTTGTGTGTGTGTGTGTGTGCGTGTGTGACGTTTTTCAATAAATACCTAGTTTTTTTTATTCCTAAATGGACACGATGTTTAATAAGAATTAAAAAAAAATTGCCAATATAAAAAAATATATATTAGACAAATCTATTGCACACCTAAGTAGATTGCTGCTAAAATTCAATACTGCAAATGTAGTTTTACAGTTTACAAGACGGCGTCAGTTTATCTAAACCAGTTTAAGTAAATTATACTTTTAAGGTTGCTTGCTTGTTTGTTAATAATTTAAAGAAAAATTCTTGCATGCTGTATAGGTCAGTTACAAATTTTTATACAATATATTTGTATATGAAAAAATATCAATAACAAGATTGAAAAAAATATGTGTAAGAAAGCCTTTTAAATTCACATTAAAATACATTTTTTTTCTCGGTTATTACTTTTAAATTATTGTTAAAATTGTTTTTTAAAATTATGTATTGTAACTCGAAAAATTGTTCACTTCAAATTACAAAAGTTTAATAATTTCAACTTTCGAACAAAAAGTATTATAATTAATCTAAACTAAAAGGTAAGGTAAGGTAAGGTTTTATGTTTGCTTACAAAGTCTGCAAAAATTTTTATAGATGTTGTAATTACTTTATTTCTTTCGATAAATATGTAGTTTTTGGTTATAATCTAATTGTATTTAACTTTCATTATTTTTAATATTTTTTACTTTGTTTAATATTTTAAACATTTAATAATAACAAAACAACACAATAAGAACTTGTGGTCGCCAAGTGACTGAAATAACATCTTTCAAAGTTTGAATGTGAGTATTTGTCCAAAAAATAAACCTCTATAATAATTATATGATTTTGGTTTGATTTATTTTCTGTTACGTCAGACAACAATCTATGGTTTGTATCAAATCGTATATTTGACATTGACAGTGTACAAACAATAAATATATTTATTTATTTATAATACGTTATTTATAAAATATTTGCCTGTTTACAATTATATTTAAATTCCACCTGTGACTAACTTATACTTCTCCGCCGACGTGTTTCGTAAAAATGGATCCAAAGTTTTTGCTTACGCATTAACATTATAGTGACAAATGGAGACAATGATACAAAAATACGATATAGATTTTTATTTTTATTTTAGTAGATTTTTATAATCAATCAATCAATCAATCAATATTCGGGACAAAGTATTTAGACATTGAGATTACACAATGACATAATAAATTAGTGTCAACCATTCAAATTAAAACCATCTGTAGATGCTCTTAAAACACATATATTATTAAATTTTCATTTACGAGTATTTCAGTTTTTTCTACCGAGTTAGTTAAATTAGTAATCATATAACAGGTAATAGTACAGTAAAACAAATTTAAGATATATATGACTAAATATAGATCAATCCTAATTTAGTATAAGTACCAACTAATACTTTCTAGAGTTTAGAATCTAAACTGATCTTTCTTGCAAGATAAACCGGTGTAAAACCGGTGTAAAAAAATCAATAAGTTTTTTGACAGCTTTTGTTAGCAATACCTAAAACATAAGATACCTTATACAGCGATACTCAAAACTAATCCTGGCCGATGTTAGTCAATAAAATATAATTGTTTGTAACAAAATGTAGGTATTTTTAGGAAAACATTTAGTATTGTGCGTCACCAGACAAGGTCGTGAATAAATGTTTTAGAACATCGATTCACAACCTTTTTTTAGTGTCGCGACCCAGTATAAAGAAGAAAATTTAAAACTTCTGAATTTCGTTGTTCCATTAAAATGTCAAAGAAGTTTGTCTTTTTAAATTCTGGAGGGGTCGTTCAGTAATCACGTGTGTTTTTTTAAGCCCCTATAACCCTTGCATTAACTTTTCAAATATTTGTAAGATTACTATTAAAATCTCTCTTTCATTTTGAGGTTACAGGTAAGAGGCGCTCTGAAAACGATGGATTATTTTTTTAAAGTTTTGTCTTGGTTAATCTTACAGCTTTCGACATTATTCATTCTAAATAAAGTTCCTGTAGTTAGTGGTTTTATAAATTGATAATAAAAATATTGTTATTGCTCTAGAATTTAATATTATTTTTTTTAAGCAATTTAAAATATTGTTCTTTATTCTATTGTTCTGTTGCTTCTTCTCTAATGTTCTTGGTAAAGAGTACTTACGCATGTAGTTTATTTTTGACAAATAAAAAAAACATTATTTATATATTTTTTTCTGTTTTTACATGTATACCAGAAATATTAGACACTTAAGTAACATTTTAAATATATTATTATAACCACCTCTTTAAATCGTATCTGGAATGAAGCCAAGATAGTTCAATAGTTTGGTCGTTGAGTTGTTTACTGTTTGTGAAGTTGACACAACTTTTAAGACCCGAATATTGAATAAACTCTTACAGATATTGATTATATGAAGTAAACCGCACATACATGCATACATAAATATACAAACATATTCTGAGAAGCATTTAGTACTCAAAAATGTTCTATTGTACTTAATAAGTTTTATTATTCAATTAATAAAAATTAATATTCACTTCCTCTACCTTCCCTTATAACAAAGACATGAAATCACTCTTCATATTTCTTATAT
Source organism: Melinaea marsaeus rileyi (assembly GCA_918358865.1). NCBI lineage: Eukaryota > Metazoa > Arthropoda > Insecta > Lepidoptera > Nymphalidae > Melinaea > Melinaea marsaeus. The sequence continues at coordinate 4,953,630 of OU911092.1, forward strand.
GAAGCTGCTGTGTCGTTCTTAACGTGTAATTGAAATAAGATACGTGACGGGTACTCCTATTATAGGATATTGCATTATATAATGTATACAGGTAACATAACAGATGTCACGGTCAACCAGCGTGATAGCTGACACGCGTTGGTACGTAACAAACACGCTATATTTACAAAATTGAGATACCTTTTTTACATCTATCTGATGTCAAAATATAAATAAATGATGTGTACAATAAATTTTTTTTTTAAATTAAGAACGTCAGATAAATGTCATTAAGAAAATTCAAACACATGTATCATCAATACGTAATATTGTAACTATTGAAGCGGTCAGTTACATAACATGGTGTTTATTTCAACCTGATTGTGGACAATGATTCAAGCGAAACGAGATCGTGGGAATCGAACGATTTAGTTTCACCGTATAGATAAAATACCTTTTGTTTGTTATGATTATATCATAGCTTTCTCTTTTCAAATCTTTTGTCTATATCAGACCTCTTGTAGGTATTTGACAACTCTTTTTTTACTTACCATTGAAGATAATCTTAATTTAATATTTTATTTATTTTTATTTCCTACTTTTTATTTGTTTTAATTATATCATACATGATCGATGTATTTCTGACGACTAACTTTGATATCAATGGAGCTGACTAAGCTAAAATATTTGGGTTGATAGTCAGATGTTTGTAACAGCTAATATCCGGAAGGAAATGATCGGTGAAGCCTTTTAACTTTTATATATAGTTCAGAAAGGCGATCGTTTATCATACTATACCTATAATGTGACAAATAAATTTATTTTTTTTACCGGAAAATAAGATCTGTATTGCCAAAACAAGCCGTAAAATTAAACAATCGAAAATTTTTACGTTATTTAAGCCGTGTAATAAAATCTCACACGCAATGTATTATACTTCAGTTAATAATATTACTTACCCTGGAATAAATGATCCGTTTGCTTGAGACATATAGTTCTGTCTCTCTCGTCCAGTAACATCAACCCACATTTTATTAACTTTGTTTATACTTTACGTAAACAAAACATGGCTGGGACGTCGCGGCGTTTGTCCGCCGAGAGATGTTTACGACTACTGTGGAGTTGTGGACAAATAAATGAAGGCTTTAAGGGCATGCGTTGGAAAGTTTGCGCACGCAAGGAAACATATTTTTATATTGGTTAGCTTATATTAACCTATCTATAGTTTTAATATTCAATAAAGTTTTTATGTATGTATATGTATGTTTTAAAGGTAGAGGTGAGATTAAAAATTCATCTAATTATATATTCAACAGTCGAACAACTACTTTAAAGCGATACTCCAATTATCGCCTTAAAAATGTATTAACAGGTTGTATACTGTAGCTTCTTTAGTTCAGTTGCAATTAACGAAATGGTAGTGAAGTAAAATGTTTAATCTAGATATACAATATATATAATATAGATAAACAGTTAGAGTGATTGGAATTGTCATAAATTGTTATTTATAAATTTATATATAAATATAATAAGGTAGATTAGACGTTTGTCAGCGACTTTTTCCTCATAACATTGCTTCAGAATCCGTCCAGTAGTTTTGTATAAGTGAAGAAACAAACATACAAAAATATCTTCTAGTTGGTTGAGAAACAATCATTTGTAAAACAATAGATTTAGCATCTATAAATTCTTAAATCTATGACCTGGACTTGTTTGGTTACGATTATTGGAAATATTTTTTTAAGTGTGAAATAGTATATTACAGTTTGAAGAGAACATGGCAGTTTTTCAAATTATATCCATAAATAAGCTAATCCTTCCTAAATATTCGATTTTTTGGAACTTTTATAAAGAAATTCTATAAAGCAATTGAGCTATGTAAAACAATAAAAAAGAACTGAATCAAGCCAAAAATTTATAGAACTGCAGTTAGTAAATTTAGGTTGAGAGCTTTTGTGAAATTGCATACCTAAAGGGTTAAAAACAATTAATCTTTGGAACTAAAATTCAAACTTTAAAGTATAATTTTAGCATTTATATTATATTATTCTTATTTGAAGTTTAAATATTTTTATACAAAATTTTTGTTCGTTAATAATGTTGTTTACGCGTACACTTAAATTCCTGGAATCTCTGGAGTTTACCAAATTGGAACTACCTGTAACAAAAAGCATTAAATTGATATTACTATTGTTTCATTACTTTTTAAATGTTGATAAGTTAAATGATTTATAAATCATTTAAAAAATTCTATATCACTAAAATTACAAAAATGTTATTATGTGCCATCTCATAATACACTTTTCCAGGACAGTCTCATTAAATAAGTGAACGATTGATGTTGTGGCTTAAAAAAATATTATTTTTTTCCTGAAGTGAACTATTTTGTGTACCATTTCTAGCTTTGTATCACTAACTTGTGGAATACTAGCGACATTGTGGCGATCTATAGAACTATTATTTTGTTTGACACTATATTCATAAATGTTGACACTCCTCACTTGTTCAATCCATAGTCTCTAAAGAGTATCGTTGACAGTTGAATGAACTTTTTATTTTAGTCTGTGATGTGAAAAGGATTGTTGTGAGTCAGTCTGGACTCTCGCCTTCGGCGTTTTACATTTTCTTTAAAATTCCGTCATTTTAATATTTGTATTTGGTATTGTTGTGTACAAATAATGAAAAATGGCTATAAACTTGGAAAAACATAAACCTGCTCTACTGGATGCCTGGAAAGACGTATTAGATGAGAAAACTGAGACCAATTGGTACGTACATTCCGTTCTTATTCGACCCACTTGTAGTGAAATTTAATAAACATCCCTTAATAAAACCTACAAGTTTATGTAATAGTTCTACGTGGCGGAATTTATAGGCCTAGTATTTGTTGGAATAATTATTGTCCGCTGATACATTGATTTAATAAATGTATTTAAAATTGATTTGAATCTTTCGGCTTTCCTTATAAACAATATATAAAATATATATAATCTAATAAAAGAAAAAAAATATTTATCACGAAGTCAAGAAGTCAGAGGTTAGTTACTTCTGAATGTATTATTACAATCCCATAAAACTGTTACTCTTACAAATTTTGTAATAAGTACATCTATATATGACATACAGAAACATTTTAGAATTACATATAATAATAATAATATAAAGTTTTTAAAGTTAAAGTATAGTTAAGATTTAAAAAAAACTATTCTAAAAATGTAGAAATCTGTGAATAGTATTACTGATTTGAGTGGAACTTTAATTCTACTATAAAATATCCATTTATTAATGTATTTTACTAATACACCTGAAGTTAAATTCTTGTCATTAAATGTTAAAACAAATAGTATTATCTTAAGGTGATTAACTGTTGATTAACATGAAAATAATCTGTATAGAGACTGATAAATTTGTAAAAGCAAAACCAGATTAAAACTATAGGTCTATTGTTATTGTAAGAATTAGGCTTATGGGCAAGGTTGAGTAAAGGTAGAAAAGAATAAGAAAAAAATCACAAAATATATATAATATATATCTCAGAAAACTTTCTATACACAAAGTTTTTCTTTAATGTTTAGTGTTCATAGTTTGTCTTATCAAAGATGCATATAGAACTGAGCATTTTTTATTCCTACGTCAAACAAATACTTGCAACATATTACAAGAGCTGAAGCAATTAGTCTTTTGTTTGTTTTTAATTCTTAATGTTTCTTTGATACATTCAACATTATAGCACTTCAGAATTTGATTTAGTCTCTGACTATTTTAAATTATAACAATAGTTTTTTTAATTTAATATATGTAAAGAGGTTACATATGTATAAAGGAAGGAAAGTCTGGATTGGAATGAAGAAACTGGGTTGCTACCTTTTTTTTTTTTTGTTTAAATTGTTAAATTTTTAGGGCCTTATTTGGTTACGATGGTTTGACGAACGATCTCAAGCACGTGAGTAATGGCGACGGAGGCCTGACGGAACTGATTGATGAATTTAATAGCGGCAAAATTCAATATGCCTTCCTCAAAGTGGACATGCCAAATGGAAGTATATCAAAATACGTGCTTATCAACTGGCAGGCAAGTACTGATAACAACATGTCAGTTTAATGTAATCATTGTATTCAAGTTGTTTAGATAAGACAGCCTTTGTTACTTAATATATATTATATGAGTCGCTCAGAAACCAATGCGTCTAAATCCATTTTTTTATATTTTCAAATTTTTGGAATTTTTTATAAAATAAATAATAATCTTCTTGGTTATTAAAGGATTTACTCGTTGGTTACTTTTTTTAGGTTAGACAGCAGTTTTTAATAGCAGTTTATATTTTGTATAACAATTTCAGAAGTCATTGTGAATAAGTCCACCTTTCAATCAATATTTTTTTAGATAAACTTTGAAACAAAAATTAAATTATTCTTCTTCTTTCGATATTTATTGATAACACTGAAAAACAATAAATTTTATTTTATTATTGTTACATAAATTATTATTTATATTATATATTTTAGATATTTATTATTTCAATAAATACTTACGTTTTTACTTACATGTCTTGTACATATCTTGTTTTTTTGCAGAGTTAACACTTCGAAAAGAGACTATACAATTTTCTTATTAAATTAGTAATTAAATTAACCAAGAATTTAAAAAAGTAATGTATAAAAAAACATTAATTTTCTTAATTTTTGTGTTTACTTACCTGCATTGGCTTCTGAGCGGCTCATTTACTCTTGCTTAATATATATATTTGTATGTAAGTATGTGTTACCAGATTTTAAACCATCCCCATAAAAACAAATTAACTGTAATTGTTTGAAATATTTGTTCTTTTTTCTATGGAGATTTTTATTATATGGTAACATTATTTAAAAAGAATTCTTTAAAAAGAACAGGTTTAGTAATCTATATCTAAGTATATGATGTCATATTAAACAAAGTAATCTCTTAATGCGTCATATTAATGGTAAATAAATGACATAAATGATTCATTACGGATCAATATCTAGAACTAGTACTTATAAGTTATAATATGCAGTGACCCAAATAACTTCAAGGACGTATAACGTGAAAGGGGTATTTCATTCCTTACTTATTATTAACTTTTGGTGTATATTACGAAATATATACTAGAATCCGTAGCCGTGCGCTGCGGGAGTTGAGCTGAACCCCCACAGTTTTATGACCATAATTTCTGAACGGAATGAGATGTTTTAACAGTTTTTTTTTAAACTTTCCCATTCTCTAACTCTACAGTTCTGCCAATTTTCATTCATATCGGTTTAGTAGTTTTTATGTCATGTCGCTTTAAACAAGTTTCCCAAACAGTTAAGAACCTAGCTTACGCTCAGCTCAATTATATATATTTAAATATCATATACTTATATATGTAAAAATATATATTAGTATTATATTATATTAATTTATCTATATGTATTGCGATTCCCCGTCTATCAGTATCTCTATGTTCGTTAACGTGGGTTACTATTCTTGGAAGATATCGCTTTAGTGATAAGGTCGCCTATTGTTTTCTCGGTTCTGTATTCTTTATGTATTATTATTTGGGTATGCAATAAATTTATTAATATATATATATATATATATATATATATATATACTTATTATACTCTATACCGTTATATATAACGTCAAGACCGTTCACATCTTGTAGGGGGAGGGTGCCCCGACTGTTAGGAAAGGTACCTGCGCGAATCATATCAAGCACGTGTCTCAACTCTTCACCGGTTTCCACGTGACGATGCACGCACGCACTGAGGATGATCTGGATGAGAAGATCATCCTTGATAAACTGTCTAAAGCCGGCTCGGCGTATAACTTCAAATCCAGGACTGAGGAGTTGCCTCCGAGCGGACCGGTCGGCACCACCTACAAGAAGGTTAACCCAGGTATGTTGAGATTTGTTTATACAGTAATCCCCCGTATAACACAATAGATTCGTGCCGCGTTACATGAAATCGCGTTCTAGGAATATTCTTATATAACTTGCCCATATGACCGTATAACGCGTTATGTACAAATAGTTCACGTTTAACTTTTTTCGTTAAAGGCGATTTAAATAGTATAGACATATGACGTGGGAAATCCCCGCGTTATATGGGGGAAAATACGAGGGACTAAAAACGCGTTATGAGAGTATCGTGTTATAGGGGAATTACTGTATATATATAACTAACTCTCAAGTTTTATTTAATGTTTTAAAGGAATAGTATAAGACTGTTCGCGATAAATCATTATTGATAATGTTTAAAGCTCAACACAATAAGGATCCATCAGTTAAAAATAGTTATAATGAAAAACTTTATTGGTTTATATTTCTAAAATGCGATTTTGTGGGCGATTTCGTAAACAATTACACTAAAAGCTGTATGTATGTTGAGAAAATTATAATGACAATCTAAAACATTAAGATTATATACAAATAAGAATTGTTAAAAACATGCCAAAAATTAAGTAGCATTGTTTACCAATAAGTAACAATGCGCCGATCATGCATGCGTGCATAGTATCATCAATGTGATTATTGTGTGCAAATTGTAATAATCACATTCTCATTCATAACACTCATACCCGTGAGGTCCCAACGACAAATATTTTGACCTCAAACAAACGTTTACTAACCAAAAAAACCGCGGATTAATACACGAAAGAGAAGTTTATTTGTAGGTATATTAAAGTCCCGTTTAATTTATTGCAACATTATTTATAATTGGTGAGGTGTGTCAGAGAAAGTGTATTGTGTTGGCTGATCGAGGTTATATTCATATATTAATTGTTTTATTTGACTAGTTTTTTTTTGTTATTATTTTACGAATAAAAAAATATATTTTTAGATTAAAATATACGTGCTAAATAATCGTAATATACTATTATCACAGACAAAACTGCGGGTAATAGCTTGTTTATGATGTAATATTTTAAATATATAGTAAAATTCAATCATTAAAATATATATTTTTTTAAGTTCAAGAAATCAATTCGAAAGAGAGAGATCAGTTTTGGCTCAAAGAAGAATTAGAAGAGAAGAAGAGAGTTGAAGCGGAGAGGAGAAGAAGGGAAGAGGTATGTGTATATATTTCTTGTGCTTGAATAATGAAAATAGTAATGTAATAATTGCAAAATTGTTTTGCTAAATTGTTTAATTCCAGGAGAAGAAAAAAGGTGAAGAAGAAGTGAGAAGAAGAGATGAGTTGGAAGCTGCAAAGAGAGCGAAAGCAGAACCACAGCAGTAAATACAATTTATACATTTTTATTTTTATATTTTTGTCCTAAATTAAAAATTTCAAAATCAAATAGAAATCAGAACAGTATTGAGAATGTTTTTCCCGTTATAGTATTATTTTTTTTGGCTGTATATTTGTTACAAAATCACTAAACAGTATTCAGTACGTTTTTGTCATCAATTATCAAACTAGCATTTTAATAAATCCTCTCGGAATGTCGTTGATTGCATATTTGTTACAAAAACCACTAAATATAAATAAAATCAGTATTGAGAATGTTTCTGTCATCAAAATACCAAACTACCAATTTAATAAATCTTCTCCCTAGGGCTCCGCCCTCCGGCGCTGAAGGCGTGCGTCGCCAGCGCTCGCAGGAGGCACGCGCCCTCATCGGGGCCTCCACCGCCGCCGCTAGGGCCGTGTTCCAGGGACACCTCGCACAGGGACAGATAACACACAGGTATTTATTACCCCTATAAAAGTTATGAAACCGAAAAGGGAGGGGAGATTATCAATATATTTATTAAACAAATTAATTGACTTTTTAAGTTAACAAATTTTATCAATATAATAAATATAGTATTAAATTTGCAAATAAAAATATTGCATTAATTTCAGATCGAACTCCATACCAGAGAAACCGGTACGGAGTTCTGTGATCGCGCAGAGGATAAACACCTTCTCGCAGAACACGTCGCAGTCACAGTCGCTGGCCTCCCCACCACTTGCGACACCCCCCAAAATAGAGAAAGACACCCTCGAACAACCACAGGAACAACCGAAAACGAGCCCTCTCAAAAATATAGATAAGATAAAAATGAGTCTAGAAAGTCCATCCCAAATACAATACGAGCCGATAATAGACCCAACTGATCTCAGTCCGAGTACAGATACCGAGCCAGCTTTCGGTTCCATCAACTACTCGGATCCGAGCACGAATAACGAGCCGGCCTTCAGTTCCGTCAACTACTCGGATCCGAGCGCAGGTAACGAGCCGGCCTTCAGTTCCATCAACTACTCGGAATACAAGCAGAGCGAGCCGATGATTAAACAGAACATTCTAGAGAACGATATAGAAGCGTACGCCAGCTCCAACGAGAACGACGACGACGACAGCGACAACAAGTTCAGTACCATCAAGAGGTCACCCTACACCAAGAACGAGCGGGAGCTCAGCAGACAGAACACCGTCATAGAGAACGTCAACTACAAAGAGAACGGAACCACCACCCTCGAAGGTTGGCTGATGATTTAGTATTAATTTATAGCATAAGGGCTGTTATTAGTCTTGACCTTAAACTGCACGTGAATTCCCAATGATTATATTTAACTCAACCTTGAAACAGTATGGTGGATATATTCCCAATATTTTAATGAAAAAGATGATTTCCCCTAATATTCTTATATAATTCCCAGATATATCCCCAGAGGGCTTGGAAGAGGAGAGCACGATATACGAGGACCTGGACGACGACCCCGGCCTCTCCGCACGAGCGCTGTACGACTATCAAGCGGGTGAAAACTTATAATAATAATGGTTATCACTTAAAAAACACGCATTTACATTATCGCTTGTATAAATATATATGAATATATCATCAAACAAGAACTATATAACGATTTTATTTGACTGCATTTAATGAGCTCCCTTATCAGTATAAGGGAGCTCATTAAATGCAGTCAACAATGCGACTTAACTTTTTTTACAATTCTCATATAAGTATAAAATGAAATTAATATAAAAATAAATAATGTAGTACTTATGCGTCATAGAACGACGTAGACACAATACTTAATTAAGGACAACTTCATTCTATAACCGTTATAGTAATAAAAGTGTATCTAACAAAAGTATTCTCTATTTCATCCTTAATAACGTTTAAAATGGTTTCCAGCGGACGAGTCGGAGATCACGTTCGACCCGGGTGACGTCATCACGCACATCGAGCAGGTGGACGCGGGCTGGTGGCAGGGGCTCGGCCCCGGGGGGAGCTTCGGCCTCTTCCCCGCCAACTATGTGGAGCTCCTGCCGCCGCCGCGTTAATACGGTAGGGCTCCCTTGACAAAATTACTATAAAAAAATATTTATCCTATGTAATTTTTCACGAATTGTTTCCAAATTTATGCAAAATTTCCGTCAAGCGCAAAATAATAAAATTTAGTTTTATACTAAAACCTATTAACATTTTAAATAAAATTATTTTTTTCTCTACAAAGGTCATCTAAAGTCATGCCTACATTTGGACAAATGCTATTGGACCACAACAATGAAATAATTAAAATAAACACGCTGTGTTACTCACTGTACTCTTGTATTACTTGTATAATTTTACAGCTACAGTTATTCAGCTTATATAAATGTTAAAATGTTTTGGCGGTTTTTTTTATTGTGAATATTGAAAATATAATTTAATTAAAACTGAAGCTCTTTTTGTTGACAAAAAACAAATATTATAATAAAAAACAATGTAAAAAAATTAATTTCGTAAAACTATTTTCCAATAACAAATAGCCTAATTTTAAGACTTATATCAACAACAAAAAAACAATAATAATTATTAACATTAGTTACTATTTTATGTATTTTTATTAATATCTTTTTTGAAAGTTGTCGAACTGAATGCCTTGCATTTATTTATAACTGACTGAAGTTGTTTTTTTTAATCTGAAATAGTCTTCAGAGCTAATGTATTATTTTGTCTAGTGAGTTGTGAATATTTTATGAAATTACCTACTTTAAGATTTAACATAACATTTATTTTGCTTTTAGATCTCTATAATGTAGTATTCGTTTTAATATTGTCTTAATACTAACATAATTGAATTAGATGTTTGGAGTTTTGGTGATAGACTGAACTAATGTTAAGACGACTACAATTTTTCATTCTCTTTTTAAACTCAACATTATTCTAAATCTCATTAAATAGAAGTCTCTATTATAGAAGTTAATGTTAAAATTCAAATCTGAATCCACAGTGTGAATGTGTCTTAAAAATCATTAATTAATAATAATTATTTAGAAATCCTCGAAATTGTGTCTTAGTAGTGCCAAAATAATTTTTACCCAATTTTGTACCATTTTTGTATGAAATTTGTATGTAATATCTAAAGATTGGTCCTTGCATTGTATTTATGGAATATTTTTTAATTATGTATAGTTTAATATTATAATAACTATTGGAATATTTAGGTTTTCGTACGGTTCAGTCACAAAAATTCTGTATTTAAACCTATTTTATTGTATTTAACATTTTTACCCAATAACAGCATTTATAACCAGCTTATGGCTTGAATAACTTTAAGATAAGATTTGTAATAAAAATATTTATTCATTATTGATTTATTGTTATTAATAAATAACTCAATAGATTAATTATTTTGAAAAATGTCTAAACTCAGATATTTTTATTTGGCAAATCGTATCAATTTATTCACGTCATGTAAATAATGAGTTTTTTGATAGTATTATTCAATCATGAATAATTTACAAAATACGTAGTCACAGGCCACAAGATATATATATTTTTAAGCACTCGTATTTTTATATAATCGTTATATTATTGTACATTTTTGTTTACAGTTAGCTTACGTTGATATATTTAGTGCAATTATTGAATTTTACATAGATATGTATTACGTATTAACTAGCTTATTAAATATAGCTTTAAATATTAGAACGCATAGTGCATGCACGAAGGAATGTATGCATTCATAATGTATGCTTGCATGCATGCATTCATAATGAATGCGTGTATTAAATGTTTCATTTAGTAAATGCGTTTTTTTCTAATTGTATTGAAATATTTTTGACAGCAGCAGAAATAATGTTGATTTATTTTAATTAAGTGATTAATTACTTATTCTCTATAGCCCTTTACGAGAATGTTTTTATGTGTATAAAGCAATAATTAGTATTTTCTTTTTTATATAACTACTACACTACTATTTTATTCCAAACATTTATTACCCTGTCTGAAATGAATTGTAAATTGTACTGTTTGAAAATCTGATAATGTTTTTTTGTTTATTGATATGTACTATGTTATTATTTGTGATGTACATTGTATGAATATATAATTTCCGTGTTGTATGGTGCTCTGTAATGTAACATAGCTGTACATTCGTATCCTATTTTCGAATAAACAGGGCTAGACAGATATATATTTTATTTATCACCCAATTATCCTTTAACGTCTCTTATACACTTATTTGATGTGAAATGTCTCTTAAGTGTAGTTTGTTTAATTATTATAATAATAAAAACATAAGATTATATGAGTGTTAAAACGAAAATACATTTTATATTATTACTTTTTGCTAAAAAATATTGTTCAAGACAAAAGTAAGTACAAAGTGGGAATACTGTTATGGGAAATCAAAATAACGGATTATATAATTTAAATATTTATTGGAAATCACTAAATTAATATTTAACAATTTTTTTATAACTAAAAAACTTATCCTGAAGTTTTAAATGAAAAGATAATGTCGTGTTATCGTAAAATATCTGAAAACACGCCGTGTCTTGGTAGTGATATGTTGTTCACAATATCCGGGACAATCTGGAAGTGGATAATTGCAGTCAGAATATATTATTATAATATACATTAATAATTAAAAAGAATAAAGGCGTTTCACCTTTATACGAATCTCTCTCGGAAAGAACTCGTGGCAAAATTCGTAAAAGTCGAAATGCGTCTTCACGATGTCGAGTCTCGCCATTTCCCGCTTCAATTCTTCGATGCCATCGGAGCGGACGGTGTCATGGCGCCTCACTTCCTTTGTAAAGTTGTATATACACTGCACTAGCTTCTCGGCGCGGATACGAGCTTTGTAGTCATACCTGTCATACAAAGAATGAACCAAACGAATAGTGTGTATTATATCATTTAAAAAAAAACTGTCGCTAACGTCAATCTTACTTTTACTTTTTTTAATAGATTAAAATTGCATTTTTTAAAATTAGTTATCCTACTTTATAATTGCAAATATTAATATATTATTAATATATACATAATTTAGTGATGACTTACTTAGGCTCCAATTTGTTTTCTAAAAACTTGTACAATCTTTTAGTTATCCAAGATGCGTTGTTCGGTTGGAATCGTTTAGGCGGTTTATATTTCATATCTTCGATAAATTCAGACGGCAACATATCGAGCGGTAATACGGATTTTATTTGTTTCGCCTTTGGTTTTTGCACTTTCATAGTTCGTCGAACTGGTTTTTGCGGTACTTTGAATAGATTGAACGTATCTGTTTTAGGATTTTTGAGGGAATTTCTAAGTTCTTCTTGCTGTAAAAAAATATATATTAAACAAATACTCATTGCAAATAAATTAATAAATATTGTTAAGCTTCTACTTACCATTTTGCGCCTCTTTTCAGCATTATCTTGTTTTATTTTTTGTAAGTATGATTCTAATGATGTCTGTCTAGTCCGTTTTGATACTTCTTGCTCAGATTCTTCCACATTTGATTCGTCATCTGGTACAGTTTCATCTCTTTCCTCAAATTGCTCCGTATCATCTCTTTCTTCGTTTGTAGATTCGTCCATCTCATGCCTGTCTTCAAATTGATCTGTCTCATCTTTTTCTTTGTTTTCAGATAGTTCCAACTCATCTCTTTTTTCATATTGATCTGTCTCATTTCTTTCTTCACTTTCAGATTCTTCTATTTCCCTTCGTTCTTCAGATTCTTCCATTTCCTCTCTTTCATCAGATTTTTCCATTTCCTCTTCTTCTTCAGATTCTTCCATTTCCTCTCTTTCATCAGATTTTTCCATTTCCTCTTCTTCAGATTCTTCCATTTCCTCTCTTTCCTCAGATTTTTCCATTTCCTTTTCTTCTTCAAATTCTTCCATTTCCTCCCTTTCTTCCGATTTTTCCATTTCCTCTGCTTCTTCAGATTCTTCCAATTCCCCTCTTTCTTCAGATTTTTCAATTTCCTCTTCTTCAGATTCTTCCATTTCCTCTTCTTCTTCAGGTTCTTCCATTTCCTCCCTTTCTATCTCATCGTTTTCAGTTTGTGCTCTATCATTTTTGTCTAAACTTTCATCTTGTTTCATCGTCTCTATATCATCAAACGGTTTCGTCACATCTCTTAATTCATTTTCAAATTGATCCACCTCATCTCTTTCTTCTAATTGTTCGGTTTTATCCTTCTCTTCAAGTCGATCTGTTACATCACTAACACCAATTTGTACGTTTTCTCCAGTTCGTATAGTTTTAAGTCTTTCATCAACATGTACTATCTCAATGTCATGTTCTACTTGCATAACTTCTGGTTCCAGAGAAATCAATTCATCCTGAACTTTGATATATTCTGTAGAATTCGCTTGGGGAAGGTCACCCTTGTATATTACTGAAGAAAAATTAGCCTGAAGCTTCGCCGTTTTTTCCATGACCAATGCTCGTAATGATTTTCTAGGAGTGAAATCTTTTCCGAAAGTTTGTCGTAGAGTTTTTCGAGTTGTTCTATGAGAGTCCCAACCGGATCCTTCTGCACTAGAATTGCCAGTTCCATCCGAAAATCCTGTAAAATCTTTAACTGTCTCTATCTTATTGTGAAAGGTTATACTTTTCGTTTTTCTAATATTTGTATCCCTTCCATGTTCTGTAAATGAATCTATCGGTTTTGTTTTGCCAAGTAACATGAGTTCAGGAGATTTAATTTCTTTTTTATGTCTTCCGGTTGTATCATGACTTACATTCGGTGATGGGACGTTGACAATGTTGTCTATATTATCGAGTTGATCATCTAACATCAATTCTTTGTCTCTTTCATCAGTGTTATTGTCATGCATTACGTCTTGTTCTTCATTATCGGCTTTTTCCTTACTTACATTTGTAGTTAAGCACTCATTTTCTTCTTCAACATCAGATTCAACTTCTTCATTTTCTTCTTCAATTTCACTACCATCATTTTCTTCCAGTTGTGTTGACTCATTTGTTTCTTCCTCCACTTCTGAATGTTGGTCGGAATGATTATCACTTTTATTTTGTTCAGTCTCACTCTCTATTTCCTGATCTTTTTGATTCTCTTCATTTAAGTTATGGTTTGATGTATCTAGTTGTTCATTCTGTTGTACATCTTTATCGACATTTTGCACTTGAGAACTTTTCTCTTTTTGCACATTTTTATCGCTGCTATGTACATTACATTTTTCTACAGAATTACTTATCGATTTGCTTTTATTCTTATCTGTATTTTTCTCAATACTTCTATTATGTTTCTTCACATAACTACTGTCTTTATTGAGTGCAACTACATTTTCCAAATCTTGACTATTGTTTTGTGTTTTAGAATGATTTAAAATCTCATTACTTTCCATATTATTTTGTTCATTCATTAAAAGTTCTGCTTGGTTTTGACAGATTTTATTAGTAGATATTTGCTGTTCAACAACATTTTCTTTACTTTTCTTTCTACTGGATTCTACAAAATTATTTTTATCCTCATCCATATCCACATTGAGATTACTTATACTTTTATCTTTTAAATTTTTATCATTTTTCAAAGTCCTGTTTTCTAGAACTTCAGTATCATCATTATATTTTAATATAAAATCTTCACCTGGATCTGGCTGATCTGCTAAAATGTTTTGTTTTTCTTGATCTTTATTATTTTCCCTTTGGCTTATATTTCTATTCGTTTTACCAGTCTTTGACTCATTACTTCTGTTTAGATTATTTTGTGTTTTGTTTCTAGTTTTATTTAAACTTTTGGAAGTATTTAGTACAATTGCTGAATTTTCTGTTAGTGATTTACTCATACTTCTTGTAACTCTACTCTTATTAATAGTAGCATTTCTAGGTGTGATAATGATTTCATTAACATTGTCATCTTCATTTTCAATATTTGACACATTCTTGGATTTGTTTTTAGAACTTAGTGATTTGTTAGCCTTGGTTTTGTTTGTAGAATTATTTATTTCAGAGTCCTTTGTTTCTAGTAGATTGCTCAATTTTATTCTTTTAACTGGAGAGATAGCTTCCTCAAACTGATGCTCAAACATTGTTGAGGAGGGAAGTTGTCTCCAATCTTCCATCTCTAAATCTATACTTGATGCATGCAAGTGTCGAGATATTAAACTGGCTCGACGTTTTGGCTCACCAAATACTGTGGGTTGTATTTCTGGTATGTCATCCTCACTTTCAGATACAATAAAATCTGCAAACATATTTTTGCGTTTTGTACCCGGCCGACTGCCAAATAAGCTACGAACTTGACCTTTTACCTCTTCAGAGGGTATTTCTTTAGTTTTATTGGCCGTCTTATTTGCTGATATGTCGAGTAAAGCGGCCGGAAACACTGGTTTTGTCCTCGGTTTAGAAGGTTGACTAAATAGAGTTTTACGTCCTATATTAACTTCTTTGTCGTGATCCACATAGCTTTTATTTAGTTTTTGTAGTGTTTCCCTGTTGTTTTTTATTTGTCCAAATTTTATTTGGGGTTGGTTATCCTTCTGAGTAAATAACACTCTTTGAGGTATAACTATACTGCTAATTGATTCACCATCGCTACTTTCTGGTAAATCTAAAGTATAATTTTTCTTTTCTTGGCTGTAAATATAAGAAATTATGCAATTAACAACTAATATGCAGATAAGTCCATATTCTGTCTAAACCTAAAGCATAAAATACCTAAACAATTTACTGACAAGAAGAAAAAAAAACACTTTATCAAATAAAAGTACGTACCTTAAAACTTCTACATCAAATTCCTCCGCAACATTGTTAACTTCAACAAGTTCTTTTCTCTCTAATAGCTCCAGCACGTCCCTTGAATTGTCATCAATTTTTTTCCACCAACTCCCACCTGAAATCATGAATTTATTTAATCAGGAGGGTCATGGTTTTTGTAATAATTGATGACTGACCCATAATAATTGTAAAATGTGTACAATTAGAACTAATATAATTGGCAAGTTATATTTAAATGTATGACATGCGTGAGTAGATTATAAAATGGTGCATACTTGTCCTGCACATTGCGGCTAGGGTTCATAAGTTACAACATTACAAATTATTTTAGAAATTATTTTGAAATTTTAATCTAATCTTGAATTTTACATATTTTATTTTGTTTATTTCAAATCCTTTCATTTTATAGAAGTATTTCACATGGTTCATACCAAGTTTTCTCCATATAACATTAATTAATTTATGATTGTACATTGCACTGGCACACAAGTGTGAATTTACAGAAAATGTATATATGAGATTTATAACAAAGTTACAAAATTTTATATTCAAAATACTTACGTCTTGGCATATCAATGTCAGTATCATCATTCAGCACAGATTTACGATTTGGTGCAGGAGATACTTTGTATGATTCTATTATGGAACTGAGTCGTAAATTTGTTCTCGCTGGTGAACCAACACTGCGTGTTCTTCTCAAGTGTTTCCGAGGAGTTGATATAACTCCTTGTGACCGAGCTGGCGATGGAATCCTTGAACTTGGCATTTTCTTTACTGCAAGTAAGGTACTTGATTTAATGCAACTCAATAATTATAAAATAAACATAATCAGTCATACTTAAAACATATGTAAAGTTTTATTTATTAATTTCTTGTGTATGATATTTCTTAGAAACTCGAAACATGAATAAAGAAAATCAGCGGTTGAAAGTTAACAACAACAAACAACAGATGGATATTTGTATTTATTTAATTACATAAATATTTCTAATCCAATGTAATATAAAGTAGTAGTTAGGAAGTAGCGTATATCCATCGACTGGAAAGTATTAGATTAATAATAATAGCAAAACACTAAATAGCTAACCTTACCTTTTAAACGTTATTTTAGATATATCTTCGGGAACAATACATTAGAATAATTGTTTTATAATATTAAACAACACTAGTCTTTATTATAAACATTTAATATAATACATTTATGACAATAAGCTATTAAAAAACAAAAATAAAACAAAAAATATTTAAAGTTTCAATCGTCAACTGACGCACTTGAAAACCGTTTTAAAATCAAACCAGTATAATGTATTATCTATGAATTCAACATTTTGTGCGTTTCATTTTACGTAAGAACTAATCTAAAGGGAAATTTTTATGGCATTATAAAAATATCAAATATGTGATGTCAATAGTAAAAGGAAATAATATTAATATATATTAAGTGTTATATAATTAATATATATTCCTTTTTTTATAAATGTTAATAAAAAATATATAGTTAATAAAAAAAATAGATATATTTAATAGAATAATATAGATATAGAGAAAGCTGTGAAAGTTATCAGGACTGATAATTCCTGGTAATTTACTTTTAAACAATGCTATAATGCCGTGTCGTGCCGTGCCGTGCCGTGTCGTGTCGTGCCGTATCCCATCGCATCGCATTGCATCACATATCGGATCGTTTTGTATTGTAGCGCATCTCATAGCATCATATGACATTTTATTGTATCGTATAGTAATCGCTTTCAGGGAGTTTGGATCCACAAAACGCAAATCGTTAATAAGACATTTTTTTTGTTAGTCACCATTTTACTAAAATGGCCAAAAAGTCAGGAATGTGCATTATCTACATTTAGTTCTAGTGTAAATGTCGTCGCTGAATAATTGTCGATTTATTGAGAGAATTCACAACTTAAGTTATCAAATATTGTTTAGGTTCCCAATTAGAACTGTATTTACAAAATAAAATAAGCATTTTACGAATTTTGACAGTGCGGTAATAAAATAAAAATACGATGTACAATTTAGGTATAAGGTAATAATGGAGGTTGTTGTTGTTGTTCATATTTATTTTATGGTGACAAGATTGCCTTCAAATTTATTTTATTATTCAAGCTTCGTACAAAAACATACTTTATTATGTAACATGTTGGTAGTTAAAATGTCTAACACGTCGTTACTAAAACATGCATTTTAATTTTGATTTATTTCAATATAAAATAATAACAATATTTAAAATGTTTCAATTAAAACGAAATGTGTATTTAAAATAGAAAACAGTTGTTTGAATTCCGCCATCTTTCGGTACCTTTGATGACGTCACAAATGTCTAGCGCATGTCTAGCGTTTATGTAGTGTTGTACTCATAATGTCTAACGTGGTCTAAATTCTACACCATTTGGTTTTCATATCATATTTTTAATATTTAAACAATGTTGAGTATATTATTTTACACTATGTCATTATGTATAGAATCTAAACAAGTAATAAAAATGTACATGGTATCATTAACCACTAGGAACAGATAGTATTAAAAAAACCGGTTAAAATTATAATACAAATTACTTTTTATCGATTTTTTTCTGGTTCATCATACTAGCTGTCATAACGAAACAATTGGATGGTTGATTGGTTGGTGGCAGATTCATTCGTTTCGATAG
The DNA here is from genome assembly GCA_918358865.1 of Melinaea marsaeus rileyi. NCBI lineage: Eukaryota > Metazoa > Arthropoda > Insecta > Lepidoptera > Nymphalidae > Melinaea > Melinaea marsaeus. Next base: position 4,972,213 of record OU911092.1, read on the forward strand.
CACTATATAAAGACTGATATAAAACTATATATACTTCATTTTAATTCAGACACCCGGAAGTTATACTTATAAATATTACATACATAATGCATATGCCCATTAAAAATGATTATTGAATAAACGACAGAGGCACATAGGTATAATTTAAAACGTCACTCCCACTTTCCATCAATCACTACTCAAGTAAAATATTAATTTGGGTGAAGTGAACCGAGTTCCGAATTATCCTTACAAAAAATGTTCGTAGCCTTCCTCCAGACGGCGAAGTATTTGGCAATGACAACTCTTAAATCTAATTTCACTCATATAATATTGAATTGTAACCATAGTTTTTTTTATTAGTTTTATTTTCCGGTTTTATTTACCAGGAAATATAACATATTTAGTGTAATATTACTTTTATAAAACTCTAAGAATATATTATACTGCTACAACCAAGCAAATATTTTTTACCCTTAAAATGTTTTTGTTGTTAAATTTGTACTCTGTTAGTTAATGTATAAATGCCTCTTTACAATTATATTAAATATAGGTAGACAGGTTAACAATTTCCTGTATTCCACGTATAGATTAGCAATATTTTTATGATCTAAGAGCAATAATAAAACTAAAAGATACCAAATTTTACATTTTATATATTTAATATAATGTTAATGTAACATTAGGGGAGACCGGGGATGGTTGACTATAGGGGCAGGTAGACTAATTGTTAAAAACGCGAGCTAGGCAAACTTTTTGCATCGACCGACTAGGTGAGCGTATCCATTATTCCCCCGCGCACAATCATCAGAAAAACCGCGGAGCAGACGCATACCGTTTGTCAGCTAGAGCCTATTGTTCAAAAACAGGACACTGAAGTAACCATTATTTTCCTAATTCTATTTGTTATAACTCTTTTCATTTTGTTTTGATTGCTTGTCAAACTGTTTAATACGTTTGATTTCCGAACTTTGTATGCTTACTTATTATTTTTAATTACGACACCATTTTAAGGTTTAGGCACGTAGTTAAAAATTACTAGGTCGTTTGGGGCTGGTTGACTCATTTTAAAAGGGGTTAGTTGACTATCTAGTCAACCTGCCCCATACAATTTTGGATATACTAGATATAAATTGGTATAAAAATTATTGTTCTTAACCTAATATTTCCAGTTTAGAATGATGCGAATCTATAAACGAAAGTCAAATCGACGTAAAGGCATACTGGAGAGAGTATGTCGACAAGTTATTTTCGCCGAAAAAAGTATCAATTCCAGCAAAAGAATTTGCTATACCATATAAAAAATCGCCATGTAGTAAATATGAAAAAAAAGAATGCAATCCCGGACTGTCTAGATCTCAATTGATTGGAAAGTGTTGGCTACATAAAAAACAGACAAATATTCAGTGACGAGGAAGAGCTTGCATCAGAAGATTGCCCATAAGGGAGCTGCTGATGTTTATTATGGATTAACGCCTTACGAGTCCCGAAAATTTGCATATGAATTAGCGAAAAAAAAAATCTATTCCTGAATCATGGAATAAAAAACAAATTGCTGATGAAGATTGGCTGGGGAGTTTGCTTAAACGTCATCCTATTCTCTCTATTCAATCTCCCCAAGCTACTATTTCGAGCCACTTCTTTCAACAAAAACAACGTGCAGTTGTTCTTTGATTACCTAAGAACCGTTTACCTATGTTTAAATGTAAGCCCTTGGTATATTTGGAATGTAGATGAAACAGGACTGACAACGGGACTGGCACCAAAAAATTGGGAAAAATGACGTCTGCTGACCGAGGTTCGCTGGTGACAGTTGCAGTTGCTATCTCGGCCTCGGCAATATGGTCCCATAAATACTATTTTGACTATTTTAGACTAAAGGACTATCAAAGAATATTTAAGACTGGAGGTAGACCGTTAGGTTCTTAACGATGTTTAATGTTGTTGAAGATGTTCTTAAAAATGATGATTGCATTTACTTTAGTATTTTAATCTTGTTCCTTCGTAGTCTTGGTACTCATTACTTCTTAGGTCAACTTACCCCTAGTGACAAGTCAACCCGCCCCAGGCACGGGGTAGGTTGACTTGTTTTTCCCGTTCTACAAAATCGAGTCTATATACTATGTTTTGATTGATATCGCGCTTATTGTAATTTCTTTCTAGAGCTGAATAGTGTCACTATCAATGGAATTGCTTTTCACAAAAATAATCATTAAAGCAATAAAAATATTAACTTTTAAACTGAAAATTGGTCAACCATCCCCGGTCTCCCCTACTTGTAAAATTGACGTGACGGACTTGCTCCAGACTCTGATTGAATATACTCTTTGATTTTTACGTCGTCATTACTCCAAAGCGGTTACGTGAAATTGAACATTGCCTTATTACGTATTTTGATCGTGAAGAAAGAAAAAATGAATTTCTAATAAAAGAGACTAACTTCTAAGAAGGGACGGAAATAAACCAATAAATTTTACCATAAATAACTCGATATTTTTTGTTGTTGCATGTTTTGTTGAGACACTTTGTATTTCAAATATATATTGTTGTTTATACATACATATATACTGAGTCTTAGAAGACTCTATTTATTCCATTTCCAATTGTTAACAGTTAGATTTACGAGATATAAAAATAGTTTTTAGCAAATCCTAACGTCCGTTTCCATTAAACGATTCAAAACATTTTTTGACAATTGTTTTTGTTTGTCTCTGCTGTTAGCCCTACTGGCCATGACAGCGTCACCGGTGGAATGGACGGGTGCAGAGACCCGCCCTTGAAAAAGGGGGGCCTGAAGGGCCCCAGGGGAACGCGCGTCCTGAGGGTGCCTCCTGTGAGGCTCGGACCACGGCTCAGGAAACCGTTAGGTGGGAACCGAGGGTTGGATGTGGGTTAGGATTTGACACTAACGTCCTCCGACGGCAGAACGTCGGAGCAACGTGCTTGGATGGGGGCCTCGTCTTCGCCGGCGAAGACGCTGTGTGTGTGTGTGTATGTGTAGTATTTATGTTCGCTTTGCCGCTTTTACGTAGCGTTCCCTAACGTAATCGCGTCGTCCGGATCGAAAAGTACCGACTTGGGTCTTCTCTTTCTGACTTTAGGAGTCTTACGGGCCGTGTATCCTGTGGCCTTAACCACCAGCGGGTGTGGATGTCCCACAGCATTGCCAAAGTAGCTTTTGGAGAGCCCCTTGAAATATTGTGCGATCGTCGGTAGGTCTAAGTCTCTGTGCAAGTCGATATTACGCATAAACCACGGTGCCCCAGTGGCGAGCCGCATGAATCTGTTAAGTTAAGAAGTTAAGAACAATTAAAATAAAAAACAACTTGACAATATTTATTTGAATAAAATTGAAGTATAATTTAAACGTTTTACCACTTTTATTGAATTTACAAATGGTGCCAAAAGTTACAGTGTAAAAGTAAAACTATGTGTAGTAAATAGCAATTTAGCAAGTATTATGCGCCTCACGTCTATTCTAAGTGACATTATCATTGTGACATTTCACACACCGATGCTAAAAATGTATTTAATAAAAATATATAAAGAGTACCTGGACTACTGTCTTAATAATAGGTAATATATGTAAACTACTAAATGCTAAAAAACTTTAATTAAAAATATTTATCATTAGTGCTAAATACATACTGATATTATAAAGATGAAATGTTTGTCAGTTTGCGTGTAGGAAGTAATCTTCAAAATGCCTCACTCTACGTTTCAAAAATTCTTTGACTGACTTAATAGACCTTCAGAGTGGACACAGACCACAACCTAAACACAATACCTAATATTATCTAACAAAAATAATGTCTTTTCACAAAAACTAGCGTTCTTATGATGAGTGTAGAGACGAGGACTACAGTTAGTGATTTATGAGATTCATCAAAATTTTTGTCGAATATTCTGAATTACTTTTCCAAGTTAATAAATAAAGCGTCTCTCTGTAAGATACATGAAAGCCAAACTTGCGCCAATATTATTATGGAACAGTAGGAACGAAGCCAAATAGCTTGTTCTTTAACACTTATTATTCTTACTTCTATTAGACATATTTGAGAAAATCATACTATACTTAATATAAACATAAAAAAAGTGTTTATAAATACTAGAAAACAATAAAATATAGAAGTTTATTAAGTAAAATGTGTAATATAATTTCTAATATTCTGTAATACAGAATATATAATAAAGTTTATATGACTTTAGTACAGTTGTTTCAAATACTCAGCATATAGTTATAGGATTAAGAGCAGCCATTTTAGAGTTTGATGACAATGTTACCAAGTCTTTTATTTACTGAAATATGGATGATAATATTTTAAACTCACCCAGCAAATTTAACAGTTATGTCTCTATAACTTTTCTATGTTAAAAATCCTGTTAGGCGTTTTAGAGTGTTTATTATTTCATACATAAAGTAAGTACATTCCTTTGTTCATGTCAATGTGATATTCAATTGTCACTGCAACTTTTTTTTATATATATAATAAAAAATTTAAAATACTATTTTATATAAAAAGAGGTGTAGGTATTTTGTTCAGTGGAATTTTTAGGCTTCAAATTTGTGAATACTAACGGATGCATTAACATGAATAAAACAAAATATTAATTTCCTTTAATCTTATATATATTTCAAAGTAGCTCAAGTTTTTATTTTGTTTTATATTAAATATAGTATTTTATAAATGAGATGAACTATTCATAATGGTACATAAACACTATAAGCTTAAAATATAATATTTGTAAAACATATAGGTGTGTCTCGTGTCACGTCAACTAGAGTAGCCAACCTTTGATACAAGTAACATCATTTTTACCAACTACTATCTATTATATTATATGCTATATATTTGGACGTGACGTGTAAATTAAAACTCGTATGTCCCAAAGGATGTAGGAAAATTATAGAAACAATATTTTATATAAAAGGCTACATTTTATTTATAATTAATAATAATAAAACATCTCATCAGGGACCTAAAAAGTTAGTCCATCCTCTCCAGTGACGTCACTTTACCCAGACGTTTATAGAAAAGTGAGATTACTTTTCATCCATTTTTTATAAGCAGAGATTACGTGTCTGGAAGCCTTAAATAATTGGGGTTGAAAATGGAATTTTAAGAGAAGAACGTGGAGTTCCTTATTTTCTTATATCTACCAATACATATAATCTTATAATAATAGTACTTCAATAGACTTCACAAATAAAAGTTATATATACGAACAAAAGTACATGAATACACGAGTACGTAAATTTCTTTATACAGTCTTTTCAAATTGTAATTAATTTTTCCTCTCCTTTAAATAATTCCTCGAAATATTGCTCTCTTTATGCTTTAATACATTTTCATAATTATCCAATTATTAACTCATAAAATGAGAAAAGTTAACTCAATCATATTGCAGTAAAAAGTTTAATGAAAGTTAATAATTACTTCCCTAAATTGCAAAATTTTCTGATATAGCAGTGTTTTAGTTATTTAAATATATATTTAGGATTATACTATCATTTTTATACAATTGTTATGTGTAAATTAGTAGACTACAATATTATGTTATTATTTAATACCAGTTTATAATGGTAGTAACCATTTCACTGTATCTTAATACTCAAGACATCACTAGTAGTAACAAACACGCCTTTGGTAGTAACGTGTTCGTTTTGCGTAACAGGAAAACTACTGACTGTACATCATATATTATTAACGTATCCTCCATATTAGGATGTGAAGTTAATTGTTTTGGGGATAGGTTTTGTTATTCACAGGTTTGTACTCCCCGGACCGGTATTGTTCATTTCCATTGGTAAGTTCGTTTCTTCGTCTTGAGCTATTTTTATGGTATGTTTTATTGTGTCATACCAGTTTATGACATTTGATAAAAAAAATATTTATAAAAGAAAAGCATAAAATAAAAAAAATCGAGAAACTAAAGTTTAAGACGTTAAAGTTAAGCATTATAACGGTTCTTTTTCATATGGCATTTGTTTATAAATAAAACTGTATACATTTTTTTATGATTTGAAATGAATGTAATAAAAAGTTATACCAATTATTGTCTCAAAGGAACAACCTGATTATGTATACATGGTAATATATTATGTAATGATGTAAATATCCGTCCAAGTTCTTATTTGCTTTGAGTTCGCTTTAACAGGAACCCTGAAGGGATTTGTTGCTTTGAACTTTATTTATCTATTCATATAATAAAGTAGTAATGAAGCTAAAACTGTAAAAGATATTTTTTTTTATTAACAGCTCTATTAAAATGGAGATGCTTGATACTTTATCAACCATGATTGAATACTATATCCCTATAATTTCATTAATTCCCTCCTTGTTTGCAAGGAATATCTGTTAAAATAACATTTTAGGTGAATGATTTTTTTTCTATAATTTTGCTCGGTAACAGATACAACACTGGATATGACGGATTAATACTTTAGGCAGATGATTTATTACATATTCGTTAAAAATAAAATGTAGTATTTATATAAAATAGTTTATTCTATAATTTCCCACATATCTTTGGGAAATACGAGTTTTAATTTATACGTCACGTAATTCGTATTCACGTCCAAATATATAGTATATAATATAATAGATAGTAGTTGGTAAAAATGATATCACTTGTATCAAAGGTTGGCTATTCAAGTTGACGTGAAACGACACACATATAGATTTTACAAATATTATATTTTATGCTTATAGTATTTATGTACCATTGTAAATAGTTCATTTTATCTTTAAAATGACTTTAAGGAATATAAAAATAAATAAAATACTTTGTAATGTAAATAAGATAACAGCCGAAAGAAATATTTAAAAGAATAATTATATTTTTTTTATTCTTCTTAATGTATACGGATACATACGGATACTAATGGTAGTATGCACCAAATCGAAATACACCTAATAAAATATCTAAACATCTTTTTAAACTACGGCGTGATATGACAGACGAAATTGGATTATTAATAATTTAAAATTTATATAAATTAATTAAACATTCATCATTCTATATAAAAATATTTTAGTTTAGCTGTGACCAGTGAATATCACATTGAAAACAAAGGAATGTATTAACTTTATGTATTAAATAATAAACATTCTGAAACTCCTAACTTTTTAACGTGTAAAAGTTATAGTGACATAACTGATAAGTTTGCTGGGTAAAATGCAGGGGAAATCAAAATTATTCATATTTCAGTAAACAAAAGAACTGGTAACATTGTAATCAAACTCTAAAATGGCTGCTCTTAAAAATATTCCAATTTCAAAACTTTTGTAACTATATGCTGCGTATTTGTAACAATTGTACCAAAGTCATTTAAATGATAACCTGTGTTACAGAATATTAGAAATTATTTTAGAATTATTTTACTAATACAAGCTTAATCAACTTCTCAACAAAGCAGGAAATTTTTAAATATGTCTAATACAAGTAAGAATAATGAGTCTAATAGAACAAGCTATTTGGCTTCGTTCCTACTGTTCCATAATAATATTGGCGTAAGTTTGTCTTTCATGTATCTTACAGAGAGACGCTTTGTTTATTAACTTGGAGATATAATTCAGAATATTCGACAAAAATATTACCATTTTGATGAATCTCATAAATCACTAACTGTAGTTCTCGTCTCTACACTCATCATAAGAACGCAAGTTTTTATGAAAATACATTATTTTAGCGAGATAATATTAGGTATTGTGTATAGGCTGTGGTCTGTGTCCACTCTGAAGGTCTATTAAGTCAGTCAAATAATTTTTAAAACGTAGAGTGAGGCATTTTGAAGATCACTTCCTACACGCAAACTGACAAAGATTTCATCTTTATAATATCAGTATACACATGTATAGCTACATAGCTCTAATAATAAATATTTTTAATTAAATTTTTTAAATCGGTGTGTGAAATGTCGCTATGAAACTTAAGTCCAACACCCATACTCTTTAATGTTACTTAGGATAAATGTAAACCGCATAATACTCGCTATTTACTATAACAGATAGTTTTAGTTTGGTACTGTAATTTTTGGCACCGTTTGTGGATTTACTAAAAGTGTAAAACGTTTAAATTATACTTGAATTTTATCCAAATAAATATTTACAAGTTCTTTGTAATTAAAATAATGTAGTGTTGTATTTTAACATCTTAACTTACCGAATTATAATACCAATATTATTTATTTTTCTTTCGTTAGTTCAATTGTCAAAAAATGTTTTGAATCGTTTAGTGGAAACAGACGGTAGAATTTGCTAGAATTATTTTTCTAACTCGTAAATCTTACTGGTAACAATTGGAAATGGAATAAATAGAATCTTCTAAGAATAAGTATATATGTATATATAAACAACAATATATATTTCAAGTACAAAGAGTGTCAATAAAACATGCAACAAAAAAAATCAAGTAATTTTTGTAAAAATTTTTAGTTTATTTCTGTCCCTTCTTAGAAGTTAGTCTCTTTTATTAGAAATTCATTTTTTCTTTCTTCACGATCAAAATACGTAATAAGGCAATGTTCAATTTCACGTTACCGCTTTGGAGTAATGACGACGTAAAATCAAAGAGTATATTCAATCAGAGTCTGGAGCAAGTCCGTCACGTCAAGTTTACAAGTAGTATTTTTAAGTAGTATCTGTTACTTGCAATTGTGGCTTTGGCAATGCATGTAATGATTACTATGGTTTATTAATATGATATATTAAAAATATTTAAAATGTAGAGTTAGTATCATGGAAAACAGGAAAGTGTTAACATGTTTAATATAATTGTAAAGAGGCATTTATACATTAATTAATAAAGTACACATTTAACAACAAAAACATTGTAAGGGTACAAAAAACATAACAAATATTTGCTGGGTAATGCAATGTAAATTATAAAAGTTTTTTAAATTTAATATTACTCTAAACATGTTGTTTCCTGTTAAAACCGGAAAATGAAAAAAGTAAAAAAAAAAAAAAATAATAATGTTGACGATTTAATATTATTAGAGTGAAAATAGATTTAAAAGAGTTGTCATTGACAAGTACTTCGCCTTCTACAGGAAGGCTTCGAACATTTCTTGAGAGGATAATTCCGAATTCGGTTCACTTCGTCCAAATTAAAATCTTACGAGAGTGGTTGGTGGAAAGTGGAAGAGACGTTTAAATAATACCTATATGTCTCTGTCGTTTATTCGATAATCGTTTTAATACGTACGTGTATTTTGTATATAATATTTATAAGTATAACTTCTCCGAGTGTCTGAACTGAAATGAAGTATATATTGTTTCATATCAGTCTTTATATAGTGTTATTAAAACGAATGAATCAACCACCAACCAACCTATCATCCAATTGTTTCGTTATGACGGCCAATATGATGAAACAGAAAAAATCGATAAAAAGTAATTTGTATTACTGTTTCTTTTAACCGGTTTTTTACTATATTATCTGTTCCTTGTGGTTAATGATACCATATACACTTTCATTACTTGTTTAGTTTCCACATATAGTGACATAGTGTAAAATAATATACTCAACATTTCTTAAATACTGAAAATTTTAGTATTTACTTAAAGATATTAAAACCAAATGGTGTAGAATTTAGACCACGTTAGACATTATGAGTACAACACTACATAAATACTGGACAATTACATGAAAACTATGAGGGACAAGTTAATGCTGGTATGTATTGATTGTTATAATAATACACAATTTTAAGACCATCGGTGAAATATAGGAACCCAACCCTTATATCAATTTACATATTTTGAAATACTAAGGCATGTATTTTGTATTCTACCTTTCGATGATTAAAATGTTCGTAAAACTGTACTTTGAGAGAATATCACAGGAAATATATATATACAACACCGTTAATATTAATATGTATCACTACATTAATGTATTATATTCCAAACTAAGATTTACAAAAGAAAATATTATCATAAATTGCCCAAATTGTTTTAGCCTTTGGTCTGCTACCCTCTGAACAAAAACCAGATTTAACGTTTAAGAATAAAAACACTTAAAATTTCTCGAGTAACTTGATTGAACTTTTTCACTGCCATTACTCGCAGTTCCGAACTAAATGTGTAATGTGGTTTAACATACTTTTATCTATTTGTGAAAGCATGTGAGCCAATACAAGATAAAGAAACTTTCTTTCAATAAGATTTTAAGTATATTTAAATATGATATTCGATTCGTTTCTCGATTATTTATTATTATATTAAAATTTTGAATATTTCACATTTAATTGATACATTTATCGTGTTTTTTAAACTAAGTATCAGTATGTTTTATTATTTTAGTAAGAGTTATATTTAGATAATTATGTTAAATGACATTTGAGTCGAAGTAATATATCATACAATAAAAGATAATGAAACATTATTATCTTGAAATGGATATTATGTTACGATATTGTTATATCAGCTCAGTGGTTATGAACCCCGCTTCCATGGTCGACCAGATGAATGTTCTGATATCCTTTTTTAAGAAGGGAACCCTAAAATTGTCGCTTTTTATATAAACTAAGCTCACAATATTATGGACTAAAGACCCTCCTTATATTTATTGAATTGATCAGTTAGTCCTTTGTCTGGTAAATTTACATAATTTCTACGTTCGTCTCAATCGGAAATTGACGTCAAAATTATGACTTGATTTTCTTATAATTTTCACTGTACCTTTGAAAACAGAATTTATGATTAAATAATGTGGAGGTCGTTTTTGCTAAAATTGATTGATGTTGTTTGTAACCATTAACTATAAGATTTTAATATTCTACGTATCTTAAATAAACCTTATATTTCCTAATAAATATTAAAAATGCTAACCTATAACCTCCAACATTTATCTGACTATAAAGCGTTACATATGTTAAATTATATTCATGTACACAATATGAAAATAATTATTAAATAAATACTTGGTCCGAACAATAAGTCCATTCTCGTTTTGATATAATGCGCAAGTATTATCTATTACAATCAATAAACACCAGCACCAACTTGACCCTCATAGTTTTCGTGTAACATCAAATGAGCGGAGAAGTTGTCTTATTTTTTTTCTTTTATTAAAGTAGTGTATAATACATAGCACATTACACATTTACACATTTTTATATATAATAATTTAGTAAAAATGACAAAATTACTTTTTTTTTTATATCATGTCAAAAAACTGATATCCCATTGAAGTCAATGGAAAACGATGAGTCAATACACTAGGGGTCGCTTCGCTCAATATGCAAACGGCGCCCGAGATATCGCGAGCGCAGCAAGTCGAAATTTGTTGGCGCCCCTAGTATAAAATAAGTTCTTATAACAAAACAAGTAAACTTATTGCTTTAAAAACAAAATAATTTAACAGTATATTACTTCTATAAAATAAAATTTAAAAGACCGTCACCTCTTTTTTATATTAAACAGATTTACTTCTTATACAGGGTGGGCCAAAAATTTTTGCACTTTTGAAACATGTCTAGAAATAAAAGTACAAATGTTATTTTGTTTATGATTTATTTAACATAATTATCATTTATTAAAATTTATTTTTTAAAAATGACATCGTCAAGATGTGCTCCGTCTCGTCGTTGGCACTCCTGCAATCGACTACGTAAACTTTGGAAAACTCGTTGACACATGCTGCGAGGAATCGCGGCTATCTCCTCGTGGATGTTTTCTTGTAATTGGGATATGGTCGACGGTTTATTAAGGTATACTCGCCTCTTCAGATATCCACACAAGAAAAAATCGCAAGGTGTAAGGTCTGGGCTTCTGGGAGGCCATGGGATATCACCTCTGCGAGAAATCAATTTGTTAGGAAACATTTCTTTGACCACCGGTAAAGTCACGTTTGATGTATGGCATGTTGCTCCATCTTGTTGCATCCAAGTCCGGCTATTGTATCCTTCAAATTCATGCAACTGTGGTGTCAAAAACTCTCGCAACATTTTCACGTATTCCACTGAGTTCACAGTTACGTTATTTGCTTGATTATTTTCAAAGAAATATGGACCGATTATGCCCTTTGCGGATATGGCAGCCCACACTGTCGTTTTTGGTGAATGAAGAGGCTTTTGGTGTTTATAGTGAGGGTTTTCCGTGCTCCAATATCGACAATTATGTTTATTTACGTGACCATTAATGTGAAAATGGGCCTCGTCCGTAAACAATACATTCTCAAGGCTAGAGAATCGCTCCAGTATAGTGTCAGCAAATAACTTGCGTTGAATGTAATCGTTTGGTTTCATCTCCTGTACCATTTGAAGCTTATATGGGTGCAGTTTAAGGTCCAAATGCAACATTCGCCGCAGACTAGTTCTTGGTATAGCAAGAGCCGTCGACCGCTTACGCGTAGATGATTGTGGATCGTCCCTTACAGAAATTTCAACCTCCCGAATGTTCTCTTCGCTTCTTCTTGAACGTGGTCGCCCAGTTTGTTTAATATTCGTTGTCAATCCCGTTTGCTCAAACTTTTTAACCCAAGCTTTAATTAAATTAACACTTGGACACTCACTTACACGTTGTAATCCGTATTCAACTCTAAAGAGGCGTCGTACAGTAACGTAGGAATCGTTGTTTTTGTAAAATTGTTTTACGCAAAAAGCACGCTGTTGTCCCGAGAAGCGCTCCATCGTGACTAAAATTGCATTAAACGACGCACAATTCCCCGCCACCCGCGCGCCCCTTGCTCTCACGGTTTTGGAGAAATCAAGTATTGCTATTTGCAAAAATTTTTGGCCCACCCTGTATTTGGAATTTTAAAGTCGAATCCACTCAGTATACTATTTTTAATAATTTTTCACCCCAACCCCAAAGGTGTATATTTTGTTCATGGTCAATTAGCATTAAACATGTTAGAATTATTAAATATGATTAATACGTCTAAACTGTTGTACTGTATTGTCTTGTCTGTTTTTGTAAATCCAAATTTAGCAGAAAAAAGCCCAATGACTACTTATTATGTTAATAACGTGCGAATGAATCAGATCGATAACATCGATAAGATCGACTTAGGTATCACTTGCATTTGTTGAAGATCGACTTAGGTATCACTTGCTTTCGTTGAAGATCGACTTAGGTATCGCTTGCATTCGTTGAAGATCGACTTAGGTATCACTTGCATTCGTTGAAGATCGACTTAGGTATCGCTTGCATTCGTTGAAGATCGACTTAGGTATCACTTGCATTCGTTGAAGATCGACTTAGGTATCACTTGCATTCGTTGAAGATCGACTTAGGTATCACTTGCATTCGTTGAAGATCGACTTAGGTATTACTTGAATTCGTTGAAGATCGACTTAGGTATCACTTGCATTCGTTGAAGATCGACTTAGTTATAACTTGCATTCGTTGAAGATCAACTTAGGATTTGGATTGGAAACTTCGATTCGTTGCATGTAGCAAGATATCTAAATTAAAAAGAACTTATAAATATTTATTTAGTAAATCGAACAGCGGTGCCAAAAGTTTCATTATAAAAGTATAACTATGTGTGGTTGGTAGTAAATAGCGATTTAGCAAGTATTATGCGCCTCACGTCTATCCTAAGTAACATTAACGAGTATGGGCGTTGGACTTAAGTTTCATTGCGACATTTCACACACGGATATTTAAAAATGTATATGAAAATTACCTACCTGGACTATTGTCTTAATAACTGAAAATGCCTAATTAATATAACATCTATGTGGTTCATATCATTAATACTTTAAATAAAAATATTTATTACTAGAGCTACATATATACTGACATTATAAAGATGAAATGTTTCTGAGTTTGTGAGTAGGAGGTAATCTTTAGAATTCCTCACTCTCCGTTTCAAAAATTCGTTCACTAATTTATGGACCTTCAGAGTGGAGATAAACCACAGCCTACACACAATAACTAATATTAACCTGCTAAAATAATAAAGCTTCTCATGAAAACCTATTAAAAGAAATGCCATACTAGCGAAAGGAGTCGAGGGCTACAGTTAGTAATTCATGATTTATCGAGATAACATTTTTTTAATGAATATTCTGAATTATTTTTCCAAAAATAAATGCGTCTCAGTGTAAAACACATGAAGGCCAAACTTGCGCTAATGTTGCTGTAACAGAATAGTAGGAACCGAGCCAAATAGCTTGTTTTATTGCACTTATACTCATATTTGCGAATTATCGATAAATTTGTTAAATCAAGAAAATCGTTATATTAAGGTTATACTATAGTTATTAGTATGTTGTGTCATATTTTATTTGGAGGCAACGTTTAGATATGCGGATAATATAAAACGGAAACCACAAATTACTTATTATTATTTTAAACTATAACTTAATGATACGACAATACTGTGGCAGCCATTGTTGAGTTTTGTTACTTACTACTTTTTGCACTTTTATTTACTGAACTTTACCTAATGTTATTTCAACCCCATTTTGAACATACAAAGAAAACTTAAAATTTATGTAAAAAATTAAGTAATAGCTTGATTACTATATAACACTTTTAGGAAAAATAGTAAGTAATAAAAAATACCTTATTAAATTAAACATTTCCTTTTATTATTATTTACTTATTATAGTCTTTTTAATGATTATGTGAACTATTAATACTAGTAACAAATTTAATGCTGAAAGCTTTAGTAGCCTTATTTCTTATTATAAATTATAATATTTATTGGTCCGTTAAAGTGTTCCTCGTGTCACGTCAACGCGAATAGCCAACCTTAGTACAACCAACATCATTTTTCACCAACTATTTTACAGTAAGTATAATGTACGACATATCTATAGTTACCAAGAAATGTATAATAGAAACTGAGATAATTTTTCACCTACCTTTTATAAATAGGTTACGTGTCTAGAGCTCATATACCAAGAGGTTGAAAATAATATTTCGTTAGTTTACCAATATAAGAAAAAATTTGAATGAAATTGTAGTAATATATTTTTAAATCACGGTTGTTAAATAAATTATCAAATATTTTCCAAATTTTTTTTTAGATCAGAAGAAAGAAAAATGTATTTATTTTAAAGATTTAGCTTCGTTACTATATTATTATAAGAATAGACAAATAAAGTTGAAAGCAATACATTCCTTCGGGGTTTTTGTTAAAGTGAACTCAAAGCAAATGATTACAGGATATTTACATCATTATGAGGTTGTATCTTTGGGACAATATTTGGTGTACTTCAGATTATCGATATATAATTAAAGTATCTATTTAATTTCTTGTATTTTTTATTAGCTTTATTAGCTTTATTTCAAATAAGAATAATAATATAGTATATTATTTATTAATAATAAAATAGAATTATCAGAGGCTTAGGAATTAGAAGACCTAAAGACCTAAATAGTCCGGAATAATAACCTTACAAAATGTTCAAAACCGTATAACAGCGTTTTGTTTAACTTAGAATTGGCAAAACATTTTTTTGAAATACATGTAATGTATTCTATACTTTTCTCTACATCCATATTCTTATTAGAGAATTAAAATATATATTATTTTATCAAATATTGTTTCTTTATATGATGAGATCAACGAACTTACCAAAGGAAATGAATATCACCAGTCCTGGGAATTCAAACTTATAGTGTATTGAGTAGTTAGGTAGAGCGTAAAGATAGTTATTCACCTTAAGTATGCTGGTCCTCATTTGCGGCGGGTCCTCGCTTTATTTTTTAATTTATGTGTGGGTCATAGATACCTGCCGCAGGATTTAATGCATACTGTTATTATACCTATTGTTAAAAACAAGACTGGGGATGCCTCTGACATGTCCAATTACAGGCCCATATCTTTAGCTACTATTGTGGCTAAGTTGCTGGACAGTTTGCTTGACAAGCAGCTGGCTGAGCACTTTGAACCTCATGACGCTCAGTTTGGGTTCAGGCCCGGAATGTCAACGGAGAGCGCCATACTGTGTCTCAAGCAAACTGTAGAGTATTACACGAGCAGAAAAACGCCGGTTTTTGCATGTTTTTTGGACCTGTCAAAAGCATTTGACCTTGTATCCTATGATATGCTATGGACCAAATTGTTTAAAGATACTGCGTTGCCGCCTGGCATCATTTCGATTTTTTCATACTGGTATCAAAACCAAAGAAATTCTGTGAGGAGGTGAGGAAGTGTTGAGCTCGCCCCGGCTCTTCAATCTCTACATGGACCGACTGATTGGTGAGCTCAGTAGCACCAATATCGGATGTCATGTTGACGGAGTTTGTATGAACAACATCAGCTATGCGGATGACGTGGTGCTGCTGAGTCCATTCATTGGAGCTCGTCGTAAACTGTTGGCAATAGGTAAGGTGCTCTACGATATAGTTTACTTTTTCTTACTAGTGATACCCAAGTACCTGTGTTAAGTTTATCTTCATGATTGTTTTTATTGCATCTACTCGTTTCAGCGAGAAACTCATCGCGTAGCCATGGACTGCTACGTTTAACTAAAACAGAGCATAGACGAGGATCTAATGACGCGGTAGCAGTGATAGATCTGGCCTTCATTAATCAAATATATGAAGTTTTCATTATTATTTTCAAGAAATTCGACATTAGAGGAGCGTGACCATTGATCGATTTGTACTACTCATGAACCCAACAACACACAATTTACTTTCATTGATTTTGTTTAAGATTTAAGATTATTAACCATAGTCCCTTGTGTGGCTAGACAAGTTTTGATTTTTTTAACCTCTACTTTGAAGAACGACATCGATGCTTCAATGGAAGATACTGCATTTTAGACTTTTATGAGTTGTGGCTGAATCTGAAAGTCAAATACTTTTGAAACCCTTCTCGAATAATGTCACGTCTGCTGCTAGCGGACAAGGGATAACAATTTATGGTGCTCTTTGCTTTGCTCCTTGAGGTGTTCTGGAATTTTCAAATTCCGTGTTCGTTAATTTAAGTTTCGTTTGTTATGGGAATATTTCTTCTATTTAAATTTTTATTTAGCATTTATATTAGTTTTTATATTTGAATGTTTGCTTTTACTGCTTTATTATATTATTTAAGTATTTATAATATTGTTTTATCTTTCTTTGTGCAATTTAAATTACTTAATTTTTAAACATTTTTAAGAAAGTAGTTTTGATTCTGCGGTCACAGAATGCAGGTACTTAGTGTTACCACTAAACCACCGTACAGTTATAGAGCTTTGTTGAATTAGAGCAACAGGTTGGTTTCATGCTAATATATCTAACAAAAAGCTGTTGCTTGCATAACTATATATGGTAATGTTCGTGTAAATGTATTAAAAGATGAGTCACCAATAATATACAGTACTAACAAATAAGCACTGCACTATTATTTGTCACATACTGTTTTATAGAATGTTAAATGTATCTCAACCATAAGGTTGGATCACTGAAATCGTTGGGTTATATGAACGCCTTTTCTCTCTTATCTTATTTCTATATCATTTTCGGATATATATATTTTTCTGTTATCTCTTTGTCTATTATTGTTATATGATCTGCAATAAAAATAATGACGTATCCCAAATTGTAATCCATATAATTATATCCCATATTAAGTTTATTTAAAACAATCTTTGACATGAAAACTACAAATAGATTCAACAGTGTTGGTTCTAAAGTGTCTCGTTTCACAACTTTATATTTAAATGGCAAATGAGTTAACTTGAACTTTTCCGTTGACTTGAAGTTCGCTCCGTATGCATTTAATAACTCATTTCTGACTAAAAGTTCTAAAAAAGCTGTGAATGAGACCAGAGATTGTAAACTCTAAAATTTTATATCAAACATTTATATAAAGCTTGATATAAAAACATCAATACAAATAAAACCATCGATTAAAATAATTAATATAACATCTAAACCGTGTATGGTATCGTAAAGAAGGGAGGAAGAAGTGAGGCTTTCTCCTGATACCGTTCTCGACATAATCAATGGTGTAGTTTCGAAAATAAACCTATTTGAAGTTGCCTCAAAAACAAACCCCAAATTCGTTTAATAAGAAAATAAATTCTGTGACTTCTCCAATCAAGAGATACCAATGTGTCCCTTCGACTCCGTAGCCTCAGACATTGGAATCAGTCGTAGAAACTACGGCTCACACGCATTTCAGTTAGCAGGGCCTGTCTTTATTTATGGCTTCAGATTTATAAAATCAGACAAGACAAGACAACACAATAGAACAAATTAGATATATTAATCATATTTAATAATTCTAATAAGTTGAATTTCAATTGACCATGAATAAAATAATGTACTTTAAGAAAATATCTATAACAAAGAAAAGAATACGCATAATGTAAATTGGGGTGAAAAATCATTAAAATTAATATATTCAGTGGAATCGAAGACAAAATTGTTCCAAATATGAGAAGTAAATCTATTTAATACCAAATACGAGGTGACGGTCTTAAAAGTATCATGTTATAGGCTTGATAGGTTATTGACTTATTTTGTTCTTAAAGCAATGAGTTTACTTGTTATGGTATAAAAGCTTATTTTGTATCTGATGTAACGTAATTTTATATTTTTTACTACATTAAAATATAGCACATTACTTAAGTAAGAAAAAAAGAGCAAAATAAGTTTTCCTAAATAAGCTTTAAATGTTAGTTAATTATTCCACACTTAATATCACATAAACTGGAATTATTAAGGTTCTATGACAAACTATTCTCCGTTCCGTTCCGTCCGTTCTTCATTTGATATTATATTATACTAAAACTATAAGGGCCAAGTTGGTGACTGTGTTTACTAATTATTATAGATAATACTTGTGTACTTTATCAAAACGAGACTGGTCTCATTGTTTGGTTAGAATATTTATTTAGTTATTTTTGTTAATACTTTTTTGTGTAATTTTTTTTACACTTTACTGTTATTCTCAAATATTTAATGTAAATAATTTAATATATGTAACTATATATAATTAAATTAATATCACAGACTATAGGTGATATTTATTAGGAAATATAAGACAGTATAAGATGTATCTTAAAATTACAATTGAGACGAACGTAGATATTATGTTAATTTCCCAAAAAAAAAAAGTAACTGATCAATTCAATTACTAAATAAAGTATAAGACGGTCTTTAATCGATATCGTTATAACGTATTTTATTTTTTCTATAAATAGCGTTTTTTTTTTGGGTTCCATACCTTAAAAGGAAAAAAAACGGAGCCCTTGTGGGATTGTCCTTCTGTCCGTCCGTTTGTATGTTTGTTTGTCAAGACTCCTAATTTCGTGAATATGATATCGAGTTGAAACTAAAACCATATACTAAGGTCTACAGCCCTTTGAAGCTGTGAAAAATTAAACACCAAAACAATTAAATATACGTTTATGACACAAAATACGCTTATTTGTATACTGCTAAGGAAATAAAAATTGATTGATATTATCGTTTACCTAGAACTATGATGTTGCGCAAGTTAGACAAGTTGGACATGTCTTTCATTTATTATATTTATTCGTAATGGAGTATGTACTTAAATATGTTTCCCAAAGTATCGACATAAGTAAAAATATTATTAAAAACAAAATTTAAAACAAAACTATAATATATAATTAAAATTAAAACAGTAAAGTTTGAGTTTTGTGTAAGGAAGTTAATTTGTGGTGGCTTTTAATAAATATTTATATATACTTGCAATTTACATTCCAAATTATTTTGTGGACGTTTGTGTAAACTTAGTTTGACGTTTTAGATACATACATAATTTAATTCGTGCCACACATTTTACCATAGCTGGATGTTACTAATATATCCATAACTTGACATAACATATGGGTCATAAGCGGTATGCGATCGGTGTCATCATCATGAATGCGGGGCACTTGACAAAGAATGGCCCACAACAACTGATCTGAGATAGAAAAATATTGTTATTATGGAAAGAAATTCATTTCATCATTATTAATATTTAATTTATAATATACTTTGATTCAAATTTTATTTAATTGTAAATGTCTAGACATAAACCTCTCTAAAACAATTTAAAACAGATTCATACTTAGTATAAATTTATCAATTCTTTAACAATACTTGAATTTCTGTGACATAAAAAAAATATAGCACGACAAATGAGTGTTAAATCATAATAATCATAATTTTAAAATACTTTAAATCGAATCTATCGTTGAGTTTGAGAGTTTTTTGATATCTTATTTGTAGATAGTTTTATTATCTTGTATCGGTCGAGTGCTTTCGCAGATAGATAACAGCATCCCTAAAAGTACGTTCCACTCCATCACACTTTTAGTTCGGAACTTTAATGGCAGCAAAAAAGTTCATACAAGTTTCTGGACTCGAGAAGTTTTAAGTGTGTTTTCTTAAAAAGTTAAGAGTCTGGTTTTTGTACAGGCAATGGGCAAATGACTAACACGTTTCTAATGTTCATATTACGACTGATATAATATATTAATGTTGTGATACATATATATAAAAGAAAAGACATTATATGAATCAATAGTTTATTATAGCAATCATAAGCTGTGAACTAAATTCAAAAGCAAAATAAATAAATCTAATAAAAAAGTAATACAATTATGATATGAAGCTGCTTAATTAAAACACTTATTTATTTTATTCAATAATTAAATTTATACAACATTATAAGTTATTTTCACTTAATCTAAAGTAATAATTCATTTTAAAACAAAACACTAATTAGTATAACATCAAAGCATTTAAAATAATGTCGATTCAGATTTCAGCGATTCAGTGTCTTATTTATGGAAGAACTGGTGCAGCGCTTTGTCCAACGGCAATATGCCAGCAGTGATTCAGTGTTATTACACAAACACAAGAGTAGTGCTTAGTCAAACGCATGACTCGCTTCTGAATTTTTGTATGTAAATCCTACTTCCCGCTTATTGAGCGGGGTGCTGCTTTCGGGGCCTTGCCCCATAGCAGGGTAGCTCGCGCGGGTGGCACACTGTCCACCCGGTCCCTGGCTTCTTTGTTCCACTTCGTCGTCTTCCAGTGTATTTACAATATATCTACAATATAATTATTTACAATAAAAACATTAAAATTAACTACGTACACAAAAATAAAAGATAACAATAAATACAATAAATTTTAGCAACAATACATATTTTAAAAGGACTATTTACAATAAACTAATTAAACTGAATACTATTTATTATCTAAATTTACAATATAAGGGACGTTATACAACACAAATATAATATATAATACACACTATAACTATTAATTCAATATATATGTTCCACCGCTCCACAATATGTAATTAATTAATTAACTAAAAACGCTTGTCGGAGCCTTCGGTGTACTTGCAAACATAATCATAATAATAAATTGATACATTAGTAAATAAAATTGAATACAACTACTTACACTAAATAATTATCTAAATACTATACAATATAAGGGACTTAAATACTATACAATGAACTTAAATACTATACATAATAAAACAATACAATACAATAAAACTCTATAATACAATAAAAACAATAAACTACTATATATTAACTTAAATAACTATATAAATATTTGTTTTTGTATTTTTTTCTGATTGATTTTATATTGTTTTTGTATTTTTGTGATTAATTTTATGGTTTTTTTTTTTTTTTTTTTTTTCTTACAAACTACTTACAACTACTTATAAACTACTTATAACTAAATACTATAAATATATGTAATACACTTAAAAACTAAAATGGAACTAAAAGTAATCTAATGGTAAAAGGAAATATCAAACAATGCAAAACAGAAAATACAATAATTGGGAGAGAGGCAGAAGAAATGGGGCGTGAGCTTCCGGGCTGCCTGGGCGGTTTGTCCAGCCGGGTGAGACCAGAGGTCCAGAGGTGTGAATTTTTGAGCTGTTGCCACGGCCTTTTATACTGTAAGACCAAAGCAATTTACCCTTCGATACAGAAATAATAGTGTTATTTTAAATCAATAAATTGTTAAGAAATATCTGCGACAACTTATGCTGTAACTATAAAATACCTTTATTTACTGTGATATTCACTCATAGTGCAGTTTCACAATCATTTTAATCGGCGAGAGATAGATTACACAGTACATTTTAATAGTATTTTAAAATGCAATTTGATATTAAGAGTGTTATGTGAGGTTCTACATAAATTGTATCAACGGTCTTTCATTGATTCTATTATTGTAACCTACTTTCACTTTGGCTTACAGATTTAAACAATTTTTATTACGCTGGTGTATATTACAAAAGCTTCCACAAAAATAAAGAGTGTGTTAAATTATTTTTTTAGTTTGTTTAATTGTGAAAACAACCTACATTATTTTCTTCATTTCTTTTTCCTGGTAAGGTTGTTAAGTAATTTTAAAAGTACAAAAAAAAAATATGAAAAATATTTTTTATAAGTTTAATATTCAGTTACATTTTTCGGTCTTCGCACTAGATGTTATACTTAAATTTTATGCTTAAAATATGCTTTTAAATTCAAATACCTTTACCTTAAGGAAATTTGATGCATTTTTAAGTGGATTTGAACAAGAATCTATGAATTTATAAAATTTCGTTTAACAAATTTAATAGTTGTCGTATTTCGTTTTATAAAAAAATCAAGAAAAAGTCATAAGAATAAAAGAATTAGTTTATTTATATATAAAATAGACCTGATAATAATTTATTCTCAAGTTTGAATACATGTATGTCAAATTTACAATTTTATATGTTTTGTGATACCTGACTTTGAGTGTCAGAAACAATAAGAGTTGTTATTAATAGTATATGATATTATCTATTTTAGTAAAAATAATTAAATAACCTATAAATCATATATATTAATTATTTATTATCTAAATAACTTCACTTTGTAATTTTCAAAAGACAGTGTTTACGTGATTGAATTGATGTAAATATTACTTTTACTTGAACTAAATGAAACAAAAAGGAATTCACAAATTATAGTACAATAAATTGATTAAAAAATGTATATATATTATTCATATTGTATTTACAATACGGCCAGTATAATACCAAATATAAAATAAAGCTTTTATTAGTATTTATAATAAACGAATCTTATTGCTTTGATATTTATTTTATTTGTAGAGTTTAGTATAAAAATACATTACATAAATAACATATGGACGTGCAATTTTTGTAACTAATATTATAAAATCAAATTATTTTCCTTTTAGTTTTTCTTTAGAACCGGAGAAATAAATTTTGTTTATAGCGCATAGGCAAAATAAAAGCTAGAAAACCAAGTCTAGATTTTTTACCAATAGGAGCCGATATATTTCGTCATATTAAAGAACTTTTCTTATATATATCTATTAGTTTACCAATTCTAAACCTAATATAATTTGTCCTTACCGTTTATAACGTACTTAAACAAGAAACCACATAATATGAAACCGTATACAATAACGGCCAATTAATTTTAGTTGAGCTCAGTGACCTGCAATATGGTTAGTATCTTGCAATTATCAAAATAATATTCTATAGCATATTATTGTAATTGTTTAAATATTATATTTCTGTTTCACAATCTAAATAATATAAATAAATATATAATAGACATTCTTCATTTTAGATTCTTCAAAACAAATAAATCGTTTTTTTTTGACAGCAACAATTTGTACTGTAATATGGATGGTTTTATCTGAAAAAAAATATTTAAGCGTTAATAAAACCATCCTATTCTTTTTAAATAGGTATGATGTTGGTTTATTTCGCGGTAAAAAATGAAAATATTTTTATTTATCGATTTTTTGCTTTTAAAAGTACCATAGTAGAAAAGGTTAAATAAATAATACAGTTGTCTTTAACTGACAGATTAATAAGCCCGCAGAAGAGTAATTCTTAGAATGACGACTCAATCACTAGATCGAGATACACAATCACACATCCTCTCCACAGAATCTCAACCACTAACGTCACTATTGTATCATCATTCGAGAAGCAACATAAATTTCAATCCATTGATAGGTATCGCCTAATGACAGAATAGAATTCATTTTTAACAACTGACATATACGCTGTGACTTAACACGTACATATATTGGGTGTTAATTACCTCACTTCTGACCTCAAAAAAAAAAGATAATGAAGTAAGGGTAGTTAGCGATACGCTTCATGACGATGAAGCCGAGCTGACATTGTACCATCATCATTAGTCATCCCGTGACCGGACGTCTTGTAAAATTCGGAAGTAAAAAAGTTATTTAACCGTTCATTAGTTTTTCTAAAAAGAAGATACGATTTTTTTTTTACACAAGGTACTGACTGCAATGTTCAATTTGATTTTACAAGTTACGACGTCGTAAAGAATCAAAGGCACTGATCAATCACTAAATCCTCCTTTCAAGTACATTTATTTGAAAGTGTTTGTTAACTATTATGTTTATTGCTTACAGAGCATAAGTTTATTTTCTAATATAATATGATTAAGAGGCATAGTATAAAATGCTGGAGAGAGAAATATTAATTAATATAGTTAAATAGATGATGAAGAAAAAGATGTAGAAGACAATAATTAAAAAAACTCGTTGATAATGTTTCATATCGTGTAAAGCTACCAAATGATTGTAAAACTTATTAAAATAGATTTGTAATAACTATTAGCAGTAATAAAACACAGGTGGTCTATTAGATCTATTAGAGTGAAATGACATTAGTATAAGTATAATATATTAAAAAAAAACTTTTTATAAAATGTCTAGCATTAAACAAACCATGTAATATTTCATATCGCTTTACTGTTTATAGAAATAGATTAATGAGAAATCGTAAACCATGAGAAATAAGTATTATTAGTGGTCTCGTACTGATAACCTTCATAACAAAACTTTAGTATGACAGTAATTGTAAGTATTTTCTTCTATCTACCATTCAATTGATAGCCTGGAGGGAATGGTTCATTGTCTTTTTGATAACGACTTTTTGAAAATATATATCGTAAAATAGAAGTAATGAGCACGTATGAGCATTAATTTCAATTTAGTCTTGCTAAAATTGAATGGATTGGTAATGTAGTTCAGTAATTATTAGCTACGTAATAAATAAATAATTTAAAAACCCAAATGGACTTAAAAACTACCTGTTAAAATAAAGACCACAGTTCTTTTTTCTACAATATAGATTTATCTAATGTGATTGTAATAAAAAAAATCTTATTTAGAAAATCACACAATAATACAAAATATTATTAATTGGTTCATCAAACAAATATGTTTGTTACAAAACAATGTAACTATAACATAAATATAAATTAGCTTGTCGAAGTGTCAAAAAGATTTGTAATATTATATTCATTTCATTCTTAGGCAAATTTTTTACTTAATAATTATAATGAAATACGTGATTAACCTGTAACAAAGACGTGCAGTTACAAGAAATAAGATAAGGAAAATAATAAGTTTCATAAACGTACAGTAGAAAAAAAAGTTTCAACAAAAACTAATGCAAACTTTGAAAATAAGGGAAGGTAAGGGAATAGTAAAGTCATAAGGTAAGGTAATTGTAAATTCATAAGTGCTTACATGTCATTTGCTGTGAGGTGAAAGCTTATATAGGTATAATAGAATTGATTTTAAGATCTTTAGATAAGCACGGTGTTTTGCACTGCTATTCAGATAAAGCCTTCAATTATAAGGTGAGAATAATTATCGCAACGCGAGACTCAAACGTTCATGGCAATAACTGCATCTCATCTGCAGATCTTATCTTCTCTGCTTTGTAGTAATTTTTTAAATGAAGTAGAAAATTGCAAATTAAATTCTTAAAGAAAATACATTTTCTATATAAACCACAGATAAAGTAATTCATAAAATGAACATTTTTATAAAGTTATTTAACGTTCCATTTTTAGGGTTTCTTACGTCTTATATTGATGGACGCTTACAATTTCTATAAGAAATGTGATAATGGTTGGTTTAAAAACAATTATATCTTGGGCTCGATGACATGTTGTAGTACTTTCATAATTTTTTAAATAAAATTGAGTACAATTTATTCTGTAAGAAGTAGTATGAATATATATGATTAAATTTATTAAAATTTAATTTAAATTTAATAAAATAAAGTTCTGAGTCTTTTGGGTTTCTAGTGAATCCTAAAAAATCTCAGGCTATTATAACTGGTATTTGAATTATGCAATATTACGTAAATCAATAATAAAATAAAACGAAAATAAATGGTACTTGAACAAGTACTTGTTCTAAAGTTCCGTATTATACTAATCAATCACTAAGTATTGTGAGGTGACTTGTTGTTCTGCAAAAGTAGACGTAAACATGTCGATAGAGAAGAAATGATGTCTTTCTTTATGTCTCTTAACTACGGAAGATGATATGGAATCTTAAATCTGAGAATCAACAAGTCACAAAAACTAAGATCATTTTATAAAATCTTATATTAACGTGTGTATTATTATAAAATACTTCGTATATTTACGAGCTTCAAAGTCGATATTGTGATAGATCTCACTAAGTTTATGTTGTAACAAACTCGTTATAAAGTTGTGAACAGCTTTAGTTACATCCTCAGAAAAATATTATGATCAAATAAGGGATAGTTTTACTAAATAAATTATAAGTCTAGATTTATTAGTGGTTATATATACTTTCTTGAACATTTCACTTATATTTTAATCATTTTTTAAAGATGGTGACAGTTTCAAATTATACGGGTGTTATTTTTTTTATTCTACGTTTCTTTAAACTTTTAACAACCTTGATGGGGCTAATTATATTCATTATACCACAAGAAATAACAACATATGCTTCTTTTATATGATATTAATGTTATAATAACATGTTTTGTGCGATTATATCTAGATTATATTAAATTTTACTCTTTATTTAAAATCAATATGACCAAACTCATTCAAGTGATACTCATATGCGCTTTATGTTAGTGAAGCCTTCACAAACATGTATATATCAATGACCTTAGTAACTAATTTTATTTCAATATAAGTCACTTTCTAAAATAATTTACTGTCAAAATATCTTATTAATGTTGTCATTTGTAACTTTACTAAGCTGTACTGCTGATTAATGTGGTTTTTCACCTAAAAATATTATTTTCCTATAAAGATATAGGTGAAACGATACAAATAAATATTTAGGTTAAAAATAAATACTGCAGACACAACTGACAGAACGATGGTAAGTTATAAATCCTCTTTAAATATATATATATATATATATATATATATAATATATGAGTAAAAATTTGGTCATGAGTAGAATAAACAAACATTATAGATGTAATCGTTGAACGAGCACGAAATAGTGCCTCAATAAGCCTTCCGAATGTCCGATTTTACAGACAGCTGGTTCAGAAACGTTCAGCCAACTGATATCTATTCCTCTTATGGGAATGTTTTTTTCCGTCACATAAAAGTTGTGAGACTGTTTGTGTTGATAATAGTGTTTTTGTTTGTATGTTTTTTACTTTATCTTATCATGGTATATATTTGAAATAATAATAAATATTTTAGTTTAAAGTGACTTATTTTTCTGTTTATATTTTTTTGTCAACTGTAAACTAGACTTTTATTTTCAGAATTGATAAGACTTATTTAAAAGATTGTATAAAATACTTTATATTTTAATTAGAATAATATTGATATATTATACATTAAAAAAAACTATTAAATAATTATTAATCACATATAAAAGTATTTATTTCATAATTTCTAAAAGAAAACGTACCACATAATGTCAGTGTAATTGTATTATTATTATTATTCTTTAATTTTCAAAAAGGAAATCCCAATGTACAGTTTTGGTGTGTAATATATATTTTTTTAAACATTTTATCGGTTTTGTCAAAAATGCGTGTACATGTATGTATACACTTATAACATTAAATAAATAAATTAATTAATTAATATTACAAAATCAATCAAATGATTGTTATTATTCATACTTATTATACACAAAGGGAGGAAGTTGATATTTATTTTATTTTGACAGTTTGTTTACAAGAAAGTTTGTTATTTTTATTTTTTTTTTTTTTTTTAAAGACCCTAGACATTTGTCCATGCCTTTCATTGTGATTTTAAACAATTTTATTACGAATTTAATTGCGATGGTAACTTCGCAGGAAATTGTACACAAGTTTTCCAAAGCTATTTTAGAAATTGATAATAATAATAAATAAAGTAAATAGTAGTAGTAGTAAGCTAGGTTATTAAGTTCACTAGCTTTTTCATAGCCTCGGAGTCACGGTGAGAAATTGCCATCTTGAGGTTGTACTCTACAAGAGTTCTATCGGAGGTATCGCCGGCCCGCCTAATGAATCCAAGAAAGTTTGTTACAAAGTTACACTTTAAAAACAATATTACATGTGATTAGTAAAATTTGTAACTTATATTGTAAAATATGTTTCTTTGTTAGTATTTTTTAAATTTGAAATTCATTTTGTTTATTTGTGTTTAAATAGAATGTTAATTGTCATAGAGAATAAACAAAAAACTATTGATCTACAATGCACCGTTCCCAAACTAATTTGGGCGTGTTATAACATTTGGTCTGTGTTTGGTGAATATTTATATTTTTTTTATAAAGTTCTATTAAGAATACCTTTAACTTTAGTTTCTATTACAGTTATAAATATTAAAATAAATCAAATATGTAATAATCAGTTTTGCTGTGGTCTGTTATTAATAAAATTTATTGGTATTAAGAATGTTAGCTTGTTTGAGTATTTGCTATACTATTCTTATATTACTTGTAAGTAGCTGTAGTAAACTAAACTAAACTATGAAGAACTAAGTAAAGTAAACTTTAGTACATGTACCGGTATATGTCGGGGCCAGTGTTTGGTTAAATATCTAGTATTACCGGAAGTATTCTAAACGGACTGAGATAACAATGATTCAGAGTACTGTTGAATTCATTGAGACTTATCTATGTTTCATATACTTTTAGTAGTTTATAAAAAGTTAAAAGTTGGACAATTAAATAATATATTTTTTATTTTACGATGTTATGAAAGGCTACATACACTGTTTCGTAAGTACAGGGGAAATCATTATCGAACTGAAAAAGAGTAACAAGGTATATGCAACATTTTATACATCAAATGAAACGTACCATAAATTTTATTTAGTCTAAGATCTAATTCGTTTTTCATTAATATTAATAATCGTTATATCATAAAAAGGAACCAAAAAATTTGAATCAATTTGACAAGACTTATTTCTTTGTTATCTTTATTACCTGACCTTCCTCCAGTATCATAGATACTGTGTCAGAAGGTCACTCGAGCCCTCCCTGTCTCTCTTACCGGTCACTTTTCCTATATAAATCTTTTTTACCATTCTTTCATCACTCATTCGTTCGACGTGCCCAAACCACCTGAGCACGTTCTCACCATGCCATCTTCGCTAGTACCTGCTATTCTGTGGATCTCTTCATTGCGGATTCGATCAGCTAGACTGACTCCGCATATTCTGCGAAGAGATCGCATCTCCACAGCATTCATCTTTCTTACATTCTTCTTGTATGTTACCCACGTTTGGCTGCCGTATAACAGCGTCGGTAGCAAAATCGCATTGTGTACAGCCAAACGTGCCGCTATGCTGACGTTTCGCCGTCTCAACAATGCAGCCAAAGCACCGTTGACTCTGTTACCGGCAGCAATACGCCTTTCCACATCCATTTCTATCTTCCGTATTTGCTAAACATTTCATTCACTTTCATGCACTTGTTCTATTATCTTATCATTCACGTTGATCTTACATTCTGTTCTTCCTTCATTCAGTATTCTGCAATAACATTTTAGGATAACTATTATATATTTATATATAATAGTTACAATTTGATATAGTATATATTATATGCTTTTTAATAAACATTATAGTATAATATTATTTTAAATATTTATTTGTGTATAACTGGAGCAGAACTTAAATATCCGTTTTACCACTTTTAGTAAATCCACCATCGGTGCCAAAAGTTTCAGTATCTAAACTATCACAGTAAAACTATCTGTGGTAGTAAATAGTGATTTAACAAGTATTATGCGGCTCACGTCTTTACTAAGTAACATTATCGAGCATGGGTGTTGGACTTAAGCTTCATTGCGATATTTCACACACCGATGCTAAAAAAGTATTTAATAAATAAATAAATATATATATATATATATATATATATATATATATATATAAAGAATGCTTACCTGGACTATAGTCTTAATAACTGAAAATACCTAAGAAATACAACATTTGTGTGGTTCATATCATGAAAACTATAAACATAAATATTAATTACCATTTTAAAGAACCGTCAGAGTGGACATAGACCAATATGTAATATTATCCTGCTAAAATAAAAAGGCTTCTCAGGAAAACATTACAAAAAATGAATTCCATACTAGCGGATGGAGTCGAGGGCTACAGTTATTTATTTATGAGATGAAAATTTATAGAAATAATATTTTTTTATTGAATATTCTGAATTATTGTTCCAATGATAATAAATAAAAGCGTATCTCTGTAAAACACAAGCCAAATTTGCTAATATTGTTTTTGAACAGTAGGAACGGAGCCAAATAGCTCGTTTTATTACAATTTTAGTGTCGTCAAATTTGTGAATTTACTGCTTTTATGAGAAAACCTAACTTAACGTAAAAGATACATTTATCAAAAAAGTGCTTAGAAATCATCGATATTTGTTTTATATATTTTTTTATGTTAGAGGAGGGCAAATGATCTTGTACTGTTGATATGTGACCATCGCTGCCCATGCGCTCTTGCAACATCCGAGGATTCACAAGAGGTAGGATTATACGTCTTTTTTGAAGGTATCCATGTTGTACCGATCTGGAAATAACGCCGAAGGGAGTTCGTTCCACAATCGGGAGGTCGTGGAAGAAAGTCCTTGAGAACCGCACAGTAGAAGATCGCCACGCATCCAGGTGGTAGGGATGGTATTGGAGGCGATGACGCGCTGTACAGTGATGAAATTCGGCGGTAGGCATTAGATCCAATAGCTCATCGGAACATCGGAAATTCCCCGTGGTAAATGCGATGCACAGAGAAGCAACGTCTCTACGTAATACCAAAAAGTCCAGCCGTTCGCAAAGCACCGGGTTCCCGACAATCCGAACGGCTCTCCGTTGTACGCAATCAAATAGTAGAAGCTGATATTGGGGTGATCCGGATCAGAGAAGAGAATTGTACTCCATGTGTAGCTGAACCTGCGCCTTATAGAGCGGAAATCTTTGGCCAGGCTTGCAATACTGCCTCGCTCTTTTGATCACTTCCAATTTCTGTCAAGCCAACTTGGCCCTGCTATCCAGATGACTCTGTAACTGACAATTGCTCAACTGACGACTAAGAATTTCTAATAAGATTATAACATCATAATCATAAATATATATTAAAGTAACCAATAAAATACTGCCTCATCAGTTAATGTTGCTTTTTAGAGAAGTAATTATCAACTTCAATTAAACTTTTTACTGCTATATAATTGAGTCAGCTTTTCTCATTTTTTGAGTTAATTAACTTGATAATTATAAAAATGTATTAAAACATAAAACGAGCAATTAGTTTCGAGTAACTCGAATTTTAATTACAATTGAAAAAAACAGTTTCATTAAATGTACGTAAATTCAAGTAGTTTTATTCTTTTGTGATTGTAAGAATTTATTTATACAAAATTTATTGCCAAATATATGACATGCTTTTATAGAAAAAATGCACGGAAAATAATGAACAAACACTTTTAGACATTAGTGGATAGAATAAAATGTCTATAATATTAATTATTTCTTTACTTACATGTTGTAATAAATAATTGTCTCGATAGCGCAGGACTCGATGCTGATACCCTCGTCGTTCTACCAATTAAGCTACGGCATCATTTCCCGCATTGGAGAATTTCGCATTTTATATATAATCATCGTTATCAAGACAGTCGCGACATATAATACATTTATTTCTTAAATTTAAACCTAAGTCTACGTAAATAAAAATAACTTTAATAATATGGAATTTGATTACAGACAAATTTCCAAAGAACGACAATTAAATACCGCGAAAATTATTTTTTGTAAAAGTTATAATAGCTTTGGATATACCAAAGACTTTAAGATTACTGAACATAGTCAGTCTTAACTTTGTCGAAGTAGTAAATAGTTGAAGTTATCGCAAAGTTAGTTTTATAAAACCTTGTACTACATAAGTGAGTTAAGAGTTAGTAAGAGATAAGGATCTATAACAAATATATGCTCCACGTTTACCATCTCCTCAGTCGCTTTAGGATAAAGCTGATTGTTCTGAAGAGAATAACAATAAAACTTTTAAACCGAACTCTGCTGGCTACATTACAATAATAATGTAGTATAACAATGTAAACAAAAGTAGTTTATCGTATTATCGTAGTATTTTGTCTTTTATTTACTATAAAGCTTTAGAATAATATAAGTCTTAAAAGTTATTAACAAAATCTATATGTAATAAGTAAGATAAAATTACACAGATAAAATAAATATGATTAGTTTAATAATAGATAAATGTGTTTAAAATTATATAAAATATCATTACTACAAAAAATATATGATAGAGACCGTCTTTCTATTCAAGTGTTAATTAAAAACTCTGAAAGTTTTTTCCGACTTATTTTGTTTTATTTTATTAAACTCCCACAATATTAAATGTATGCGTGAAATGCATAATTTATTACATTTCCTTTAGCCATCAGTGTTAGCTGTCTATTTCTTTTAGCTCAGAAATACTTTCTATATTTGGATATTATTTTATATTTTATAATCTACTATATTATATTGTAATATTTTAGAACATCAAAGACAAACATTGATTTAAATAAAACAAACCTTTGAGGATTATATGCAAAGGAAAAATAACATTAAAATATAAGATGCAATATGTTAATACTTCTTCAGCAGCAGATACTTTTCCATATATTTCTGGTTAAAGATTACAAAGATGAGATAAACATTAATTGTAATAATTATAAATTTATTATAACATAATAACAACAGATTGAGTTCCAAAATGTGTTTGTGTTAACAAATTGCTGCGAACGGTTATGTTTGTCTGTCCACAATTGTTTTAAAAAAAGGTTTTAATATTTTATTATTATACTGGTCAATGAATTTTAAAAGTTATGTTATTCATAAATTGGTAGAGTAGTTCCCGTGAGCGATTTATAATTTATAAATGAACTATGATAATAATTAAAATAACTTCCATATCAGTCGTGTATAACTACGTGAAATAAGTGTGGTTATAATAAACCATGTTTCATAAAATATTGTGCTTCAGCTTATGGTCGAAATGTTTTTGCGGGTTTGTCTAAACTCTAAGGAGTATCTGGGAGACTATTAAGAATTTTCTTGTTAAAATCTGGATTCGAATAATATATCCTTATTAATAATTCAATAACATTATTTATACATTAAGATCCATTAATTTACAGAATTCTCAGTTTAGTATCTGTGTTAATTAGTATTTGAAATTTGTTAAAAAGTTTGAGAAAATATCTGTTGTTACAGGTTTGTCTGACATCTATCGAGAAGACAGCGTGCGCCTTTACTTGTGTCAAGTCTTTTTAAAACTTTGCCTGATCTCTAGTTACAGATATTTACATTAAATTAAATATGTCGACTAAAAACTGTGTCTTAAATGACCATATATGACAATGTTCTGGGCAAACGTAGTAAAAGATTAGTCACCAACTGTTTTAAACACTGCACTATTATTTGCAATCTATTGCTTTATAGAATGTTAGAGTCTCAAACGCAAGGTTGGTTCAATGAAGAAATCGTTAGGCTATATGAACATTTGTCTCTTTTCTGTGTCTTTTTATTATATATTTTTTTAGTTTTTGTTTGTGTATGGTCTGCAATAAAAATAATGACATATCTCAAATTGTAATATAATATTAAGTTCATTTAAAACAATCTTTGGCATGATAACTACAAATAGATTCAACAGAGCTGTTTCTGAAGTGTCTTGTTTCTGTTACTTGATATTTAAACTGCAAATTAGCTGACTTGAACTTTCCCGTTATTAATTAAAGTTCACGCTGTATGCATTTTGTAACTCATTTCTCATTTAAAGTTCTGAAACAGCTGTATATGAAACCAGAGTTTACAAATTGTAATAAAAATATTATGATTCAAACTTCACAGTAACGTTATTAAAAAAAACAATAAAAGTCATTTGAGACACAAAAATATGAATACAAACAAAACCATAAATTTGACAAACAAGACGAAATTAAATAATTAACATTCAATATAAATCGTGCATAATATCGTAAAGTATGGAGGGAGAAGTGGGCCGTTCTCTTAATACCTTTTTTGACATAAGTAATTGTGTAGTTTCGAAAATAACCTATTTGAAGTCGTTACAAAAACAAACTGAAAATTCTTTTCATAAGAAAATAATTTCCATTACGTCTCCAGTAATGAGTCAAGAGATATCAGTGTGACCCGTTCCCTTCCGTAGTTTTAGACATTGGAATCAGTCGTATAAACTATGGCTCCGCGAGCGGGATTTATTTTTATACCTTCGTATTTACAAAAACAGCAAGACAAGACTTGACATTACAACAATTTAGATGTATTAATCATATTTAATAATGTTAATAAGTTTCATGCTAATAAATCGTAAATATAATAATATTCCTTAAGAAAATATATATAACAAAGAAAAGAACACGCATAATGTCGATCTATTAGGGTGAAAAATCACTAAATATAATATAGTCAGTGGATTCGACTCCAAAATTGGTTCCAAATATAAGACGTAAATCTATTTAATATCCAATAAGTGGTGACGGTGCCTTAAATTTCATTTTATATGTGTAATATACTGTTGATTTATTTTGTATTTAACGCTTACTTATAAGAATCTTTGGTATAAGAATCTTTGTATAAAGTAATTTTGAAATTTATGCTACATTGTTATATATAAAAGGAATATTACCCCCTTATTAAAAAAAAGATAAAAAATAAGACAACTTAAATTCATTATACTTAGGCTCTGTAAATTGTAAATAAGCTTTACATATTAATAAATTATTCCATAATTTCACATCAACTGGGCTTATGAACGTTCTATGACAAATTGTTATCCGCTCATTTGTCATTACACGAACTGTGAAGGCCAAGTTGGTGTCTGTATTTACTAATTGTCACAGATAATACTTGTGTATTTTATCAAGTTGAGAATGGGCTTATTGTTCGGACCAAGTATTTATTTTGTTATTATTTTAATATTGAATATAATTTAACAAAGGTAACTCTATATAATTAGATAAATATTGGAGGTTATAGGTTGTTGTTGTTATCATTTTTAATATTTATTAGGAAATATAAGATACGTAAAATATTAAAAACTTATAGTTAATGGATACAGACAACACATTATTTAATCATAAATTCTGTTATTAACGGTACAGTGAAAAAATAAGGAAATCAAGTCATCATTTTGACGTCAATTTCCGATTGAGACGAACGTAGAAATTATGTAAATTTACTAGACAAAGGACTGACTGATCAATTCAATGAATATAAGGAGGGTCTTTAGTCTATAATATTGTGAGCTTACTTTTTTTATAAAAATCGTAAATTTTAGGATTCCGTAATTAAAAAGGAAAGAAATAAAATCCTTATAGGACCACTATGTTGTCCGTCTGATTATCTGGCCGTCTTTCAAGACCCTTAATTTCGGGAACGCGAGATATCGAGTTGTAATTTAAATCATATACTAAGGTCTACAGCCCATTAAAAAAGCTTTTTATAATTCTACACTCTCAAGAAAATCAATATTTAAAGAGTATTTTTCCTGAACCTAGAACTGTGAGATTGGGTGAGTGATATTGCTGTGTAAATGTAAATATAGCTAAACGTTACTAAGAATACTCACAATCTGACCTTATTAGTGATGTGAATGGGTCATAAGGGGTTAGGGGTACTCAGAGGCCTGAAAAAATGATGATTTTCAATAATTTTTTTTTTGTAGTTAATTACTTTATTTGACAAAAATAAAAACATAGCTTTATTAGAACACGTTTCGATTCGACTTCACAAAAATTTCAAAAAAAAAAATTAATAATTCAAAAAGTTATCGCTGTTTTTGTAGAGCCCGTTCCTCCCGAAGTCCTTTGCGGTGATCATCATAAGTCCTTGGAGATTCATCTAAAATCAATCGGACAAGAAAAATTAGTTTTATTAATAGATAATCTTGTGAGTGATCGAAGCTTTTTTTTTTCGAAATTAACAAAATGGCGGCCTCAGGAATTTTTTTTCAAATTTTCGAGAAAAAGACCGACAGTTTATTGTTAAAGAAAATACGAAATTTTTGAAAAAAAAAAATCCTTCGATCAGGCACGAGTTTGTAATGTTTTTCAAAAGTACAATAAATTTTATTGAAATCTACCGAGCAGTTTTTAAGTTACAGTGATCACCAGTTCAGAAAACATAGTTTTGAGAAAAACGCATTTAAAGTTTTGCTATGGATTTATGTCGAATTATAAGAATTATTTAATAACTTACACTGAGTCATCTATTCCTGGACCATATAATAGCTCTTCAGCCGTCATAGCAGCTTCCAAAATATCGATTTGCTGGTGCCTACGTTGCAATCGACCTTCTCGGGTGTTATCATTAGCGCGCATATCTGCTACTTTGATACGTGCAGCATCCATTCTTTCTGCATACCGATGAGAATTAGGCCCACAATTAAGTCCTAGTGTATTCATCAAGACTAATAATGAATTAATACCCTCATTAAATATACACATAGCAAGGTATGCAGCTATTTGTACGATAGTATAACTAGTATTTACCGTTTTTGGGCATATTTTCCATACTAGTTGGTTAAAGCTTTCATTATTATTCTGATTGAATCCACCTACACATCTTGAAAGTAAATTTTCATTACTAAGATCTTCGTATATAGGCTTGATAGCATTTAAAACATCAGAAGGTAAGGGAGAATAATCGTAAGAATAGGTATCAAGCTCTCCTTCGGATTAAAAACATTCTTTCTTTTGACTGAACGCGACTTATTAATTTTTTCAGAACTCCGAAGTTCTCTTGAAACCTTTCTAGAATCACGTCCCATGGTTAATAATTTAATTCACTTGAGAAATAATTTATCACAAAACTATCGACTGATCAGTGCAACGACTACAGGTATACTGGCAACCAAAAATTATTTTTCAATTCTTGTACTACCTACAAATTGTGAATATATGTAGAAGGATTTATATATATATATATATATATATATATATAATTATAAATACATTAAAATGGGGAGATATTCATGACAATGAAACCCGAAAGGTCGGTTGCTTGCAGCTTTTTCTAGCTACCTGCTCTCGAATGCCTCGTAGCACCCGAGCGTCCTTTGGTCATTGTTAAATAACTCGAAAAGAATTTGTCGGATTCACTTCAAATTTTCACACAATATTTTTAAAATATTATACTTTAAGAAAATGCAAAAAAAAAAAATCGATTTTTTGAAAAATCTGACTACCCCTAACCCCATAAGTGGTTAATAGCATCTGTTGCAGATTCATGTAGTCGATCTTGGAAGTAGGTTCATAACCACTCAGCTGGTATACAATATCTTAACGAAATATCTACTTTAAGATAATAATATTTCATTATTTTTTAATCTATTATATGATATATTATTTTGATTCAAATGTCATATAATTTAATAATTACCTAAATATAACTCTAACAAAAACAATTTAAAACATACTGATACTTAATTTCAAAAACATGATTTATGTATCAATTAATTGTAAATATTCCAAATTGTAATATAATAATAAATAATCGATATATGAATCCTATATCATATTTAAATATACTTAAAATCTGGTCTATCGCCGTGTTTGAAATCAGTTTAATGTTTTTATTTCTTGTGTGTTATTGAAAGAAAGATTTCCTATCTTTTATCGGTCGAGTGCTTTCACAAATAGAAAAAAGTATTCCTAAAAGTATGCTCCACTCCATCACACGTTTAGTTCGGCACTTTTGCAAGTAATGGTAGTGAAAAAGTTCAATCACGTTTCTAAACTCGAGAAAGAAGTGTTTTTTTTATCTTGAAAAGTTAAGTCTGGGTTTTGTTCAGATAAAAGGTTAAAATATTTCTACTGTCCTTATAAATGAGCTTTGGCAATTTATAGTAATGTTTTCTAGCGTACGTCTTATTTTATAATATAATATATTCATGTAGTGATACATATATTAATAACAACGGTGTTGTAAATATATATTTTTTTCCTGTGATATCTTCCCACAGCATAGTTCTATGAACATTTTAACTACGAAGAGGTATAATAGAAAGTACATTTATTAGTATTTTAAGATATGTAATTGGATAATAAGTTCGTTATGTAAGTCAATACATACATTTTACTAATGATCTTAACACTAAACCTACCGACAATTGTGTACCTGTTCCTACCACACGCCGTCAAATTGACCGGTAATTAAAAGTTATTTTATTATATAACGCAGGTAATAATGGAAATAACTAAAAGTAAAGAGTGAAGAAAGTATTATATGCATATTCTAAGAATTGTCATGCAGTTTGATAACGATATTATAACGTTTAAGAATGTGTAAGTTTTAAAATATTATTGTAACCTAACATAGTTAGTTAACTTACTCTTAGGTTCACAGATTTATATAATTTTTATTATGTCTATTGCAAAAACTTCCACAAAAATATAGATACGAGTATGTGTTAAATTCTCATTTACAACATTGCATTCGCTTTCTTTTATAATATCTTCTGGTGAGATTGTTACATAAATATTTTTAAAGTACTTACTAAAATAACACAGGCACACAAAAAAAAAAAAACGTCATGAACCAGAGGGGAGACCCCATTATTCCTAGGTTTTTGGGATCGCTGAAACCGAATATGACAATAAAAACTAATTTTAAATGCCAGTTTTCCCGCTAGCACCCCCTTACTACCTCTTAAGGGGTGAAAATTGAAATTTTTGTAAAAAATCAAGATAGATGTGTCTTTCTACGTTTTTTGGGATGCTGAAACCGAAAATGATAACTAAAAATAAATTCATGACCACTATCACCCCCTACCATCCCTTACAGGGGGTGAAAATTTCATTTTTTTTCTATAAAATCAAGACAGATGTGTATTTCTACGTTTCTTGGGATGCTGAAACCGAAAATGATAACTAAAAATAAATTTATGACCACTATCACCCCCTAATACCCCTTACAGGGGGTGAATTTTCAATTTTTCTATAAAATCAAGATAGAGGTATATTTCTACGTTTTTTGGGATGCTGGAACCGAAAATGATAACTAAAAATAAATTCATGACCTCTATCACCCCCTTACTACCCCTTAAAGGGGGTGAAAATTTCAATTTTTCTATAAAATCAAGATAGATGTGTATTTCTACGTTTTTTAGGATGCTGGAACCGAAAATATGTGAATTTCTATGTTTTTCAAGATGCTGAGAGAAAAAATGATTATAAAGTATATGGTAACCTTATTGTATGCATATATTTGTTATTATGATACTAAGACTGAATCATGATTTTTGTCCTATTCTTAACAAGTTGTTTCATTTTTTGTTTTTTTTTTTGCTTTCTATTTAATTCTGTTTATACTGTTATCCATCTTGTAAAACGCTTAAAAGATGCTGAACCTAATTCTATGCCTCCGAAATAGAAAGGTTACTATTTTTCGGCCAATTTAGGAGACTATAGTGAGGAGCAAGGTGAAAGGTTCCATCAGACAGGATCTTAAGACAATGGAACAGCGCTATCAGGGTAAATGGGATGTCAATATGTTAGCAGACTACTGTTGGAATTTAAAAAGAGATTTGCCAGAACAGAAAAAAACCAATAAAAGGCAACCACTTAGAAGAACTTTTGACAACAAGAGAGTTCGTTATCGTAGAAACAGGTAGACGCTGAATAGTGAGAGGCAAGGGGACTCACTTTAATTCA
The DNA here is from genome assembly GCA_918358865.1 of Melinaea marsaeus rileyi. NCBI lineage: Eukaryota > Metazoa > Arthropoda > Insecta > Lepidoptera > Nymphalidae > Melinaea > Melinaea marsaeus. The sequence continues at coordinate 5,012,127 of OU911092.1, forward strand.
GCACCCCGGATAGTGAGAGGCAAGGGGACTCACTTTAATCCAGCACTCCAAAAGGGAACAGAAATCTACTACGTCCACGCCGTTGTTCCTGGGTTACGCTAAGAATAGAATTAAATCATGAATATATATCAGATACTTCTGATCGATAAAGCATTTGAATTTCTAATATAAGAGCTAAGACTAACTTCAAACTAGTTTGATAAACATGTCATTTACTGTAAATCGTCAAAATTTCTTCATACATCTTGGTTTTATACAAAATTGAAACTACCCCCCACCCCCTCCCCCCCGTCAGGGGTAGTTAGGGGGTGGTATTGAGTAAAAGAGGTATCAAATTCACTTTTGGTTGTCATTTTCGGTTTCATTATACCAAAAAACGTAGAAATACACATCTTTCTTGATTTTATAGAAAAAAATGAAATTTTCACCCCCTGTAAGGGATGGTAGGGGGTGATAGTGGTCATGAATTTATTTTTAGTTATCATTTTCGGTTTCAGCATCCCAAAAAACGTAGAAAGACACATTTATCTTGATTTTTTACAAAAATTTCAATTTTCACCCCTTAAGAGGTAGTAAGGGGGTGCTAGCGGGAAAACTGGCATTTAAAATTAGTTTTTATTGTCATATTCGGTTTCAGCGATCCCAAAAACCTAGGAATAATGAGGTCTCCCCTCTGGTTCATGACGTTTTTTTTTTTTTGTGTGCCTGTGTAATTGTTATAACCCTTTAAGACTGAGTTTAATATTCAGTTCCATCTTTCGGTCTTCCGGCTCTGCAATATTATGCTTAAAATATGCTTATAAATTCAAATACCTTCCTTTACCTTAAGAAAATTTGATGCATTTTTAAGCGGACTTAACAAGAATCTATGAATTTATAATATTTGTTTAACAAAGTTAATAGTCGCAGTGTTTCATTTTATATACCGTTATAGTAAAGGCTGTAAAAATAAGAGATAATGTAGATATAAAATAGATCTGAGTTAGTTTAATTGCTATGTATGAATATATATTTGTCAATTTCATAACATAATTCATCAGCGGGATTTTGTAGTTTTGTTAGCAAGTGATAAAAGCTGTTACATCCGAATCTGACGTTGATTTCGGAAATGTATTTAATTGTATTTATGTATTTTAATTAAAATATGAACTTTATATTAACAAAACCCCTTAATAATCATGATCACAAAAGTCATTCGTGTTAGGTATTTACAAGATAAAACTTGTAAATAAATTTATTTTGCAATTTCCAGAAGAAAGCATGACTACGTAATGTCAAGGGGAATGAATTTATGATGTAATCGTTACTTCTACCTGATCTTAATAAAACAAGAAGGAAATCTTAAAATTACAAAGATGATTTTTAATATAGAAACTGTTTTGAAAAATCTTTCTTTGTTTTTTTTCAAAAGTGCATGCATGCATTCAATAACTATTCTTTTTGTACTACGATCATACTACAAAAAAAATATTAAAAGTAGGCACGTTTATTCGTATTAGACACTCTATTGAAATATAAAAAATCTGTAAACCATATGCTGTTGTTCATGTTTATTATAAAAGATGTAGTTGAATTGGAATATATTTTGTTTGTAGAGTTTAGTTCAAAAATGCACGTCAATAACATACGAATGTGGAGTGTTTGAATTTAATATAATAAAATGTGTTACTTTGTTAGTTGTTAACACTGGCGAAATTAATTTTATTTATAGCGCAATTACAAAATGAGAATAAGATATCAGAGAATATAATCAAAAAATAACCAATGGTACATAAATTCATAACGTAATTTAATTAGCCTTTGCCATTCATAATATCATCTAATTAAACACGAAACCACATACTACTATACCTACCGTATACAACAACGATCAATTAATTTCAGTTGCACTCAGTGAACTGCAACATGCCTTGTATCTTGCAATTAGTTAATGTTAGTGTTATAGTAACTGTTTAAATGTTACGTATATATTTCTTATAAATATTCAATACTACAGCTGTTTCTACCTACGCTTAAATCTTTACATGGTTTCCTTTTTAAAATGTGGTAGTGGTATGTTTCGCGATAAGAATTAAACGTTAAACATCTTTTATTTATCGATGTGTTGCTTTTAAACCACTGTTTCAGTAAGGATCAAAGTAAATAATAGAGTGGTCTTCAACGGAGAGATTATTAAGTCCGCAGAATATAAGAGCAGCTGACAGCATGGAATTAATTTTTACAATTGTTATATTCACCGTATTTTCACATAAACGTGTAGAGACAGAAGTGTTGGGGACACTTATGTCTCTGGGGGTAGTTGACAAACTATTCTCCTTCAGACCCCAATTAGAATAAATAAATGTGATTATCAAACGATAGCTTCAGTTGTCGGGATGCCTCACAGATTGATATCCCATTAATATCATCAGTCACACCGTGACCACGACTAGTGAAATTCAGCCAGAACCTGGAAATGTGAAATTATAAAAGAATATATATTATAAGAGACTATTGTTTTCTACTTTTGTAGTTAATATTTAATTAAGTTCATTAACTTACTGTATCCATTAAACTTTAATTATTAAGTGTTATTATATTTCGTTTCTTCAATTTCATATAGGTAGATAAGCTGAAAATCTTTTCATACATACTGATACTGTAATGTTCAATCTGATTTTACAAGTTACGACGTCCTAAAGAATCGAAGACACTGATCCAACTTACAAAGGGATCCTTTTATGTATGTTTATCTGTAAGTGCTTGTGAACTATTATTATTGTTGCTTAAAACGCATAAAGTATTTTTTTATAATAAATTTATGGTTAATTTATACGCTGTGCAAGTAGGAGCGAGAGGTGTAATAGCAAAATCACAAACAACTTACTTAAAGATCTTTTCTATAACTACGATCTGTTCATTTTTAAAAAGTATTTCAAAGGCGGCTTTAGTAGTTTCTTGTGAAATTTGGTTAGGTAGGGAGAGGAGCGTAGACAGTGAAAGTGAGCGTGTATGCACATAATAAAGGGGCCCCTTAAACTTACACCTGGATCGCAAGTTTTAGGTATTGTTTGCATTCCTCTCCTTGGAACGCGATAGGCCGGGCATCCGCACGGTGAATCCATGGAATGCTAAGAAGCTTCGTTTCATGAGACAAAGACCCATAGTGTAAAACGCTAGGGTTTTCGATTTTTTTTTTGTTATTTGGGATGGTCCTAAGAAGGTTAAATAAGTGGTAAAAGGAATAAGATAAGACCGGCATTTTCAAAAACATAATATCTTATATGATTCGAAGCTGCAAAATGATTGTAAAATTTAATTATGTAGTAGTATGGTAGTCATGTAATAACTGGTAATAGTAAAAAAGACAGATAATCCATTTGAAATTATGTTCGTTTTAAATTAGTTTCAAACATAAGTTTTTATAAGATGCTGAGATTAAACAAATCTTCTTTTATTTTATAACATTTCACAGTTTTTATAAGAAAAGTAGAACAATTCATTTGATTTTAAAGCACATATTTGCTAAATTATTGTCATGAAACATGTTCAACATGTAACAAATGAAGTTTAGTCTCAAAATAAAATAAGTAAATAGAAAATAGAACGAGATGTGAGTTAATAACAACAGATAATCTATTTATATTTAAAGAGAAAATATTGTACAAAAACAGAGCATAAATGGCCAGATACTTGTAAAAAGAATTATTTTAAAGTGTGTCTTAGGTCCTTATTGGGCATTAGAGTTCTTAATAAGGTCCATAATTGAACTGCAAGATTTTACACATTTTTAGACATTGTATATCAGAAATATCATATCTTAATAAAGCGATAATTTTAAATTACTAATAAGTTTGCAGCTTTCGAATAATAAAACAGAAATGCACAGAAATTAGTTTTGTGGCCCTTATTCAGTCTTAGAAAATGTACATGAGCTATAGTCAATCTACTTTCTAGTTTTAAACAGGACGAATTGTGACTTTATGCTAATTTTTTATAGAGAAAATCACAAAACGTAGTAACGTCTTGTGAGTTTCTCTTCAGTCATTCTTTTTTGCAGTTGTAATCCTTGGACCTTATTAGGTATGTCACTTCTTTTTTTACATAATAAAAGGTAACTTACTTTACTTTGTCAGCCTATCTTCATAATCTAGGCGCAGGATAAAAATAGGATAAGTATATGCGGTAACACAATCTTTATTACATTACTTATATATAAGATAAAAAAATAATTCCATGTCTATATTCATCATTGGTATTAATTTAGTTTCAAGTTTTTAGTTCATCTTAAATTAGCAATAGTAAAATAAATGTTTGTTTACAAAATACAGTAATATAAAATAACAATTGGAGACTCAATAAATCTTATTATATCAAATAATTCCCAACATAAATTAAAGACAGGAAATTATTAAAAATGAAACTAATATAATCTTCTGAGGAGTTGAAATTAAAGTGTGACAAACTAGTCATCCTTCTATATGACAGGGATTACTTACACTGTGGATTTATTTATCTGTTCAATTACACGTGTCAGTGAAACGTAATAAAAATTATTCATTAAGAACTCTGTGACATACGAGTAATAAGCGCAGGGCAAATACGAAAAATAGATACGTATAAAAAATTGCAAACGATTTTGAATTAGATTTTTATTATATTTATATTAGTACAGCTGTTATTATTCCAATCAATTGTCGCATTATATTCGTTGACTGATAAATGTGTTTGAACCTTAAAGTAAGAGTTGAAATCTCTGAACTACTTAGAGCTGATATTTTTAATCGTAAGGTGAATTTTTGTATGATGACTGTCGAGTAAGAAGAATTGTTTTTTTTTACTTTTCTTATCTTGCGCGGAAGCTGGTATACAATCTAAGGCTTTATACTGTATGTAACGAGACATTGTAAAACGCATAACTACTAAGATTCATTTCAAAACATTTTATATTATTTTAATAACATACTTAATAAATTTACGAGCGTCAAAGTCGATATTGTTATAGATCTCACTGAACTTACATTGTTCCAAACTCGTTATAAAGTTGTGAACAGCTTTAGTTACATCCTCAGAAAAACATGGATGATTAAATAAGGAATAGTTTTCCTAAACAAATCGTAAGTCAAAATTCCTTAGTGGTTACATGTGCTGTGTTCCCTGTCGTTCTACCAATTAAGCTACGGTATCGTTTCCCGCGTTGCAAAATGTCTTATTTTATATTTATATATAATCATATTTATCGAGACAGCCGCGACATAGAATAAGAATTATTTCTCAACTTTTACTCCTAAAAATATTTTATTAATAATAATAACTCATACTGAAATATAAAAAAAATAAACCACATTTGATTACAGAAAAAAATAATTGGTTCCAAAGATAGAAAAACAAATAGTGATAAAAAAAATAATTTGAAGTTTTACTCTTAAAAATAACAAAGACTATAACATTATTGTATAGCTACAGTCTTAATTTTTATGGAACTATAGCCGAAGTTATCACAAAGTTAGTCTCATAGAAACTTGAACTGCATAAGTGAGTTAAGAGTTAGTAAGGGATAAGGATCTATAACAAACATATTACTCCACGTCTACCATCTCACTTACTTTAGGAAAAACCCTACTTCTTTGAAGAGAAAACCAATAAAACTTTTTAAACCAAAGTTTATTCACTACAAATATATGTAATAGTGTATTAAACAGTTGTTTATGGATTCTGTTTTTTGCGTCCTATATATCTTCAGAATATATTTTTTGAAGGCGACCAACAAAATCTATATGTAACTAATAACGATCAATATTAATATATGTTTTTAATAGAATTTTTGTTATTAAAAAACATATTTAATAAAAGTTGGATCATCTTTAGTTGAAGTTATTATAAAAAAATTACAGAGTTGAAATAATAAAATATGATATAGAGGATTATGTAAGTTTAAATTGTCTCAAAATATTTATTTCAATTAATAAAAATGTGTTTACAATTGTATAAAATATTTGTATATGTTGTACTTATTGTATACAAATTACAAAGAAGACAGAGATTTTATCCAAGTGTATTAAATTAATTACATAATGAACGTAAAATTAATTAAAAGTTTGCTTTCCAATTTCAAATTGTTATTTAATTTAAGTAATCATTATTTAAATTGGATATCACGATGTATAATATTACATTTTATGACTTTATGACTCCAATAATTGCTTTTTACGTATTAACATATTATTTGAAATTCGATATATCAAATATACAAAACCATTTCGATATTATAATTATTGAAAACTTCAAGATAAACATTGATTTGTAATGAACAAACCTTTGAGGATTATATGCAAAGGAAAGATAACATTTACACTCTGTAGACGGAATCCCCACAAACCTATCAGCCACAAGATAAAGCACAATATTTTATAAAACGTGGTTCATTAGAACCATAATTGCGAGCAGTATTCGGCGATATTTCCGTGGGTGAGATTGACACATTTATTTAAATATTAAAAACCATAAAGCATTTTTAGAGAATACCCATCAGAGCCGGATGCAGCAATTTGCTAACATAATCACGATTCATAACACAGTTCTGTTGTTAATCCAAGAAGGAAATTATTCGAATTCTTTTACGAAATTTGCAGTAAGTCCTGCATTATAGTGCATATTAAATATAATATATATAAAGAATGAGATTCATTTAAAACGTTATATTTCCAACACATACTTGGAAATATTAAAATAAATTAGTTTTTTATAGATGTGAGAGTGTAGAGTCTGGTATAAACATAATTATCAATAAACAGATCGACAGTAACTAGCAATATATAAACAATCGGAATAATATATAAATTATCAATTTACAATACCTGTGTTAAATTTTACGTCTTTCTAGAAGTTTCTTTTTATCTTATCTTTGTAATTGTAAGCTAAGAATATTTAGAAAATGTTTCCGCTGCTAAATAACTATTGTAAATATATCGTCTTACAATTAAATGTTATGCTATCATCTTAGAATATCAGATTAAACTAATCAGAATCGTGTTCGGTTATGTGTAGTTAAATCTTATACTAGCATGAAGTTTATCAATTACACTAATATATACTGAATATACCTAATATATATGGTATATATTTAATTTATTTAAGTAAAATTATGTGTAACTGTCACTTAAGCCCTTTAATTTTTAAATGCATCTCACCATGAGGTAGGATCACTGCAACATATCGCATTAGGATACATGGACGCCTTTGTCTTCTTTATTTTCTGTTCTTTTCTTGTATAATTTTTTAATAGTATTTTTGTATATTTGCAATATAAACAAGGAAAAATAATGACATATTTTAAATTGTAATGTAATATTAATTTCATTTTAAAACAAACTTCAACATGTAAACTACAAATAGATTCAACAGAGCTGGTTCTAAAGTATCTTATTTTAGTTATTTGATATTTAAACTGCAAATTACCTAACTTGAACTTGTTCGTTATTAATTAAAGTTCGCGCTGTATGTATTTAATAGCTCCGTTCTCATTTAAAGTTATGGAAAAGCTATAAATGAAACCAGAAATTAAAAATTGTAATAAAAATAAAAAGTTGTCTGATATTCATTAAACGTTACATAAAATATCAACAAAAACAATTCATGAAATTAAAATCGAAACAGTGCATAATATCGTAAAGAATGGAGGAAGATATGACTTTCTCTGGATACCGCTACAGTACTGACATTGCTTGAGGACAATGTAAATGAATATGATAATAATGTTAATTTAAAAAAGTTACTGTCCAAAAAATAATAAATATTTTTAAATTAATTAATGTCAAGAAAACAAGTGATCTATGAGGAATATCCGTTACCATACTTAGGTCACTGATAGACATTGTTGAACCAAAATTAACAATCATTCTCAGTAACTGTTTTGATTGTTATATGTTACCTGATGTAATGAAACATATTAAAATTAAATCATTATTTAAATCCAGCGGTACATTAAATCCAACTAACTATAGATCTATTACCAACCAATATTTAGTGATATCAACTAGTTACACATTTTTTACAAAAATAACATTTGCATAACAAACAAATTGCTTTCAATTCTGGTCGCTCAACAACAGATGCATTTAATATTTTCGAAGCCTGGGAGAATTATGGCATTGGCATTTTCTGTAATTTATCGAAGGCATTTGATTGTGTACAGCAAGAAACTCTAACTAGACAATTACATCACTATGAAATTAAAAATAATGTCCTTGATTTGATCTAATCAGATCTTAATGATTTATAAATGGAGAGCCATTTTTTGGTTCATTTTTTAAAATGGCAGTGTCGCAAGGCTCGCAGTCCAAATGACTCTCCCAGATCAAAGTAACTTAGTGAGATGGGACAAAGCCACCGAAAAATCTTGCAACATCTGTGGGGAGGCAGTAGGAACCGCGAAACACTTGCTAGTAGGGTGTAGGGTACTTCTAAATAGAGGTAAATACTCGCGTCGCCATGCTACGCCAAGTATTAGAAATCGTACGAGAAGCGGTTAGTCTCTCTGTAGCAAGAGCGCAGAAGGGTATAACAACCACTAAAATATCAGTAGAGTTTGTAAAGGCAGGTTCGTCCAAAAAACGTAAACTAAAACCTTATTCCATCGTGGACGCGTCTCCTGATTGGACTCTCATGATGGACACGTATGAAAGGCAATACAAAATCTCCGGGGATGTATGTGTTTAGTCATCTAGGCCGGACTTATTCCTGTACTCAAAACAACTAAGGCGCGTTATACTTGTGGAGCTTACTGTACCCTGGGAAACAAACATACCCAAACTGTTTGTTAGATCTACTGGCTGCATCACACCGCTCCCTTAAAAGTCATTGTTTGTGGTAGTGATGAGGACCGGGTCGCCTCCTTCCCTCAAATACGAATGGGGTGATGGCTGACCTTTGTGTTATGCTCGTGAATGGGTGCTACTTGCGGTGACAGGACGTCTCGTACCACCACGCCACGGATTTCTTTTTTCTTATTATTAACTAATCATTAGGCTAGCTTATGGAATTGATTGCGATGGTTCTTGTTTTTACAATGCTCACTTAATATATTGACGTTTGTGATACAGTGATAACAATTAAAAAAAAGATAAAACCTGGCTGAGTTTCTTGTGTAGTTCTTCTCTGACCAGGGCGCATTTGGATCTCTCGCAGCTTTATTTTAATTTGGAGAGTATCTTTACCGAAAGGTTTATTTCGATTAGTATGGTATCAAATTGGGCCCTGCAGTCATGCATTTTGACGTGCATATACGTGTATGAAGATAAACCTATTTGAAGGTGCTACAAAAACGAACTTCAAATTCTTTTTCTAAGAATATAATTTCTGTGACATCTTCATTAATGATCATGATATGAGATACAAATGTGATTCCTTTACCTCTTTATCTTCAACCATTCGAACGTAGAAACTGCGGCTTTAAGCGAGCGGGATCTATCTTCCTTTATACCTTCGGATTTACAAAAACAGACAAAAGAATACAAATTAAATGTATGAATCATATTTAATAATGCTAATTTTTATGCTAATGAACCATGAATAAAATAAGAGAGAACTTTAATAAAATATCTATAATAAAGAAAAGAATAGGCATTATATTATTGGGGTGAAAAAAAAAAATGTTCAGTGGAGACAAGGTCAAAATTGGTTCCAAATATAGGAAGTAAATCTATTTAATATCCAATAAGAGGTGACGGTCTCTTAAATTTCATTTTATAGGCGTATTAGATTGGTGACCTATTTTGTTCTTGAAGAAATAAGTTATTATATCAAAACAAGTAGTTTTGATATAATAATTTATTTTGTATCTAAAAGTAAAGAACTTTATTATTTTTACTAAATCAAAATATAGCATTTTTTAAGAATTAAAATGAAAAGCAAAGAAAGAAAAAATTAAGACGACTTAAATTTGGTTATAATACAAATTATATTATATTTCAAAATTTAAGTAAATGTTGAATGTTAATAAATAATACGGATAATATAACATAAACTGGGCTTATGAAAGTTCTATGACAAATTGTTCTCCGCTCATTTGTCATTACACGGGAACTATGAGGGCTAACCAAAGTTCGTGCTTTTATCTACTGATTGTTATAGATAACACTTCAAATAATATTATAATACTTACGAAACGAAGGTGGACTTATTCATCGGTCAGAGTAATTATTTAGTTACCTCGTTAACACGTTATTCCTTAAATTATAAAATACTCTACATATTTAATTTTATGTATTGTGACAAAAAAAAATAAAGATGCATAAAGAAGTATATGATAAGATAAAAATATAAATATAAATATAAACACTATCCAAACTAACTTTTGTTGTAGTATTGTCTTTGTAAATCTAAACATAAAAACACATTATTAAAACGTAGTTTAAACGACACAGTGCCTATATTAAAATATTTTTTATATATATATTTTTAAATATTTTTTCATCTTTAAATGAACGTGTCATAATATTTATATAAATTTGAATCTGATACGGACTAATTTAGGAATAAAGAAGCTCTATGAAATTTTACTAATTGAGTTAAATGAAATCTAAAGTAAGAGAAAATAAACTATTTTTTGTTATTTGTTATTTCTTCCGAAAATTGAATATCATATATAAATCCAGGGGTTATAAAAAATTCTAGTATAAATCAATTAATGGTTACTACCAGTAATTTCAATCAATCAAAAACTTTATCTTAAAAATTGAGAGTCGAGAAATGTGAAACAAGTCGAACATCCTATTAAAAATTGGATTCCATGTTTTATACTTATAATAGTGTAAATCAATATTGTTTATAATATTTGTACAGTTTGTTCCTACAATTCGCTTTGAACTAACACAAGACAATTAAATAATATTCCTGGAAAAGCTCAGTAAGTTAAGTTCAATTAGAATATCAGTAACATATTTAAATCTACGTTTTTTAGTAAATCGACAAACGGAGTCAAAAATTAAACCTATTTGTAGTAGTAAATAGCGATGTAGTAACCACGAAGCAGCTCCCGTCTATCCTCAGTAACATTAACGAGTATGGTTCTTGGACCTAATTTTCATTGCGATATTTCATACACGGATGCATAAAAAAATATTTTATGAATATATACATCTATATCTATTATAAAAATGCAATGTTTTTTAATTATTTTGTGTGTAGGAGGTAATAATTAAAACGTCTCAACTTAGATTAAAAAAAAAAAAAAAAAATCTTTTAGCCTTTATACAACATTGGCTACAGTTTACATACAATATTCTACCTTTAAAATATTACAAAGACTTGTAATGAAAACCAATCAAAAGAAATGCATACTATCGTGCCTTATGTCACGTTATAATTTTTTATCGAATATTTTGAATTATTTTTTCAAAGTTCATGAATAAAAGCCTTTCTCTGTAAAATACATGAAAGCCAAACCTGCGTTAATAATGTTTTTGAACGGTAGGAGCCAAATAGCTTGTTTTATTGCACTTTGACTATTCTCTTATTAGTGTATTTTCTTCTTGTATGAGAAAACCAAACTCAATATAATAAAAACATTTAACGAAAAAGTGTTTAGGAATCATCGAAAAAATGGAGAAATACTTGTCATAAATATGTGTATTAATTCTAAAATATGTATAAATTTGAAATATACTGTAACTCAGGTTATACAGTCCAACTTCGAAAGATAGAAGGAGTCGGAAGGGAATTTAAAAATGTTAGTTATAACAAATAAATTTCTAGAATGAGATATGTTATATAGAGGTGAAGTTGGTTTACGATTCGTTGTAACAAGGTAAAAATATAATTGTTAATTTTATCAATCTCAACGTTACGTAAGTACTAATCTTCTCACTCTGTTATAGCGAACGATATTCACTTATAATAACTGAAAAATATTTTAATAAAAATATTGTTTTTACTGTTTAAAAATAGCTAATAAAGTTGTCTGTCGCAAAATGAGTCTAAATCTGTAAAGTAAATAATACTTTCTCTTAATATTTTGCAATGATTGAAAATTTGTTATGAAAACGTTTTTGTATTTTTTGTATTAAGTCTTATAGACAGTTCTAGGGGATTCTATTTTGTTATTTGTATTTCAGTGGATTCAATTTAGTGAATACTAACCTAGTTAAAAAAAAAGAACTTTTAAATTCATTTAAGTAATTCCTGTTATTTATTGATTATCGTATTTTTAAAGATAAGGTGAATTATTAATAATATTATAGTAACAAACGCTGAAAGGCATCCATATTTATAGTTATAAATTATAATATTCATTGGTCCGCTAAAACCTAAAGATGTACCTCGTGTCAAATCAACGCGAATATTTGAAACCAACATACATCATTTTTCATCAACTATTTTCCAGTTAGTATAATATACGACATATTTATAGTTGCCGAGAAACGTATAATAGAAACTTAGATCATTTTTCACCTTTCTTTTATAAATAGAGATTCTCCATATTCATATTCTTATTAGAGAATTAAAATATATATATTTTATTAAATATCATACCACATAAAAATATATTAAGAAGAGATCGAACGAACGAACGAACTTACCAATAGAAATGAGTATCCAAAACAATGAACTTCACATTATAATAACAAGGATACGTAAATAATATATGATGTATAAAGCCACTTGTATTTCTGTTGCACAAAACGAACTCCTCACCACTAAGGGTCTGTTTATTACCGCTCGTAGAGCCTTCAGTATTAAAGTAGAATGCAATGACAGTGTCTAAACTTGTTTTAAATACTAATAAAATATAGTAGATCTTCTAATTTACACACATCTGTACATAACAATGATATTAAAATGTATTATGACAACTATTATATTTAAAAATGCTTAAAACATAAACATATATTTAATTAACTAATAAAACATTTCCTTGTCAGTAAATATTGCAATTTAGTGAAGTAATTACCAACTTCCATTAAACTTTTTACTGCCATGTAATTAAGTCAACTTTTCTCATTTTTTAGTTAATAACAGGATAATTATGAAAATGTATTAAAACAAAAGAGCAATTAGTTTCGAGTAACGTATTTTAATTACAATTGAAAAATACAGTATAATTAAATGTACGTATTTTCAAGAATTTTTATTCTTTTATGATTGTAATAATTGCTGCCTGAGAATAATTTTTTGTTTATAAATATTGTCTTTATATGTTCATATATATAATAAATCTTTTTCGGAAATCCTAGCCCTGTGTAGAGTCAGTCCCATGATTTTCTAATAAAGTGACTGTGTTCTGAACCGTATTTGTGTTACTAATGTCCTACATTACCTAAAAATACGGTTTTCTATTATTATTGTATCATTACTTTATTGCGCTATTATTTTCAATATTCAATTTTGAATATTATATTAATCATAAATAATATTATATTAGAATGTTGTATGTTAATTATATTGGAAGAGTAATTCTCGAAACGAGTTAGATTTAAAGTCTCTAATAATATTTGAGATAAAACCTGCCATATCAATGACAAATACTAAGCGAAATAGTGTTGTTATAACCATATTTCATAAAATATGCCTCATCTTTGGTCCGATAAATTTTTGAGGATTCCGTTTAAAGAGGGTGTGTATAAATTAGTTCAATTCGCCTGAATTTATTCAATTCACAAGTTAGTTTATATACCAGCGAGATTCTTTATATTTGGTAAAATAATAAAAAGTATATATTATTATAAATGGTCAAAGATTATTCAAAATAAGACCGGCCTTATATATGCTGCTATCTGTACAAAAAAAACTATCCATGAAAAAAAAAACACTTAAAACTTTTCAAGTGCAGAAACTTGTTTGAACTTTCTCACTCACATTACTTGTAAACTTGTAAAGTTTAAAACTTAATGTGTATTGGAGTTAAACTTAGTTTTAGGGATGCTTTTATCTTTTGAAAGCACTCGACCGATACAAGATAATAAAATTTTCTTTCAATAACACATAAGCAATAAAAATTTAATCTGATTTCAAACTGATAGATGTAATCTAAAGTATATTTAAATATGATATAAAATTTATTTGTCGATTAATTTATTATTATGTTTTACATTGATATATAAATCATGTTTTTTAAACTAAGTATCAATTTGTTTTGAATTATTTTAGGAAGATAATATTTAAATAATTATAAAATTATACGAAATTTGAATTAAAGTAATAATTCATAAAATAAAATATGATGATACATTATTAACATAAAACTGATATTCCCTCTTAAGATAATATTGTTGTTCATAACAGCTCAGCTATGTTCAATTGTGTGCAGATAGTCTAAGGAATGTGAAAAGTCATAGCAATATACAAATCTTCGCTTGCCCTCAGAAAACACAAACTCCGGTACTGTGCCCAGATACGACGAGCTTCGCGAGCAAAATCCGATAATCATTCCTCCGATTTTGCTCAGGGAGGGGTTCTCCGGCTTCAATGAAGCCGGTATCCTCCTGGGGTAAACTTTTTTGATTCATCGCTTTCATGTTCGGGGGGGGGGGGGGGCAGGGTAAGCGGGGCTTATGCTTCCGGATTCTCCCACTCATCGACGAAACATAACCAAATGAATTTGGTTATATATAATACGTTGATCTTCTGTGAGAGGGTGGTCCTTACCCGGTCGAGCTAGCCCAATACCAGCTGCAGTCAAATCACTACAGCTTGTCGTTTAATAAGATGTTAACTGTTTCCTACAATTAATATTAAAATTTTCATAGTAAAGTGTAGAAAATTTTAAATTACATGAAGCGTCAAATATCTTAAATATAAACCACCAAAACGATAAAACAGTTCACTTAAAAGAAGACTTCTATGAATTTATTTAATTTAATTGAATATTTATTAGAAGTTTATGCTAGATATGACAATAAAATTATCTTAAGAAAGATAAATAAAAAAAATAATCATCATAAAATAATCAAAATTGTTGAAAAAAATAATTTACTGACACAAAAAAAAATGTCATTGAAATCGCCTACCACCGTTTTATATCAAATATCGGTTTAAAAGCTTTCAAAGTAATTTGATTTTAAAAGTTCTTTTGAGCGCTTGAGACATTAAATTTAAATCAGGATTTCATCTGAAAAACAAAACTGATGATAAATATAATGTATATTTTATAAAAATAAATTAGATCGCATATATCATACGTGCGTACGTTATATAACATTTGTATTCTATAGACATAAACAACGAAATAGTATTGTTGGACAAGTTTCTTTTTCATAATGGTAATCGAGAAGGAAAGCCTTCTGATAGTAAGTAATTCTGTCGTCCATAAAAATTTGCAAATAATGATGCAAATGCGTTTCTGCCCTTGAGAAATGAAGGACGAAAGGAAGCTAGACAAAAGAATGGAGGTAGTTTGACCTCCGGCTATTTCACGAAATGCACAAGATGAGGCTGTAATAGCTACCTGGTCAAGTCAGTCCATGGGAGCTGAAGTCAAATGTGTAATCATTTGACTAAGTTAGGTTTTAGCTCCTAATTTCAATGTTGATTATAAATAGATATGTTTTTAGCTTTTGTTTTGTCATGTCATGTTTTAACTTTCATATTGCTTACAGGCTAAAAAACTAAACTGGGTCTGTGAATGTTAGAAAGTTTCTTTTGTTCAATAGAAAGTTTTACAAAACTTCTAGAATGAAATATATATTTTTTATAAACTAATATGTTGGGCTTATATGTGTTATTAAAATATTATAAATGCATAATAAGGTAAAGCCATCTAGTAAGGACTGGATTGTTAGAATTTCTTTAAATTAACTTTGGAATGTGTGTTAATTTATAAGACATTATTAACAGGTAAACTATTTATAGTTAAAGAGAGAAAAATGTACGAAAACAAGGCACAATTAGACAATTAAAAACTTTAAGATTTATAAAAAGTGTGGTTTTGGTCCTTATTTGGAATTAGGGTTCTTAATAAAGTCTATAATTGGACTGCAAGATTTTAAACTTTGTATATAAAAAAATCATACGTTAAAAATAGCAACGAGTGTAAATTACTGTTAAGTTTGAAGCTTTCGAATAACGACAAAAAAAATGCATAGAATATAGTGTCGTGACCCTTATAAAGTAATTGAATAAGTATGTGGTATAAAAAGTAATGCTTACTTTACTTCGTCAGCATATATATTTCATTCATAATTTGGGCACAGGGTAAAAATAAATATATGAGTTAACACAATTTTTGTTAAATTACTTAGATATAAGTTTAAAAAATATATATTTTATATTCACCATTGGGACTAATTTAGTTTCAAGCTTTAGTTCTTAAATAACCCCTTATCTAATAATATTAATACCCTACATAAGACTATCTTACGTGTTTACTTTAACCCTAGACAGATGAATGCCTGCATATTGTTGCGCCTTTAGGGAATCTATGACAATAGTTAATATAAAACCTGGGTATTTTTTTATCAGGCAGGTGCCTGATATAAGCAGCGGATACTAAGCGAAATTAGTGTAGTTACAATGAACCATATTTCATTAAATATTGTGGTTCATCTTTTGGCCTATAGATTTTTGTGAGTTCGAGCTAAAGAGTCTGGCATGTTATCATCTTAATAGATTCTGATACGAGTAAGATCAAGCTACTGAGAGTCTTATTTAGGATATGTAGCATGAAGTTTATCAAGCAATATGATATATATATTTAACTAATTTTAGTATTTTTTTATTATTGTAAACTACTGGCCACTATATACATACATACATATATGTCTGTCATTTTCTGTGTCTTCTTTATGATATTTTTATTGCTTTTGGGTAGACCTCGAAGAATTCGGTCTGCCCATTCATTTGTACCCAAGTTTCGAATTTTGGAAAAATTTCTTTACAGGAGGTCTTCTTATGACCCCCTGAGTCCGAAATGACCATTGGTCAAAAAGTTTATATATATATATATATATATATGCGTGCGTGCGTCCAGATTCGACTTTTGTCAGCACGATAGCGGCCGCAGTCTCGCTCGGATCGCTTCCAAACTTTGCACAAAAATCAACCATCCAAAAATGAAGGTCAAGTTCGTTAACCAGAGAAATCTGGCCACAGGGGGCGCTAGGGCCTCACTTTTTCTGATTTCAGTTTTTCGACCATAACTTTTTCCTTATACAAAGTAGATCAATCTCGTTCATATTATATGATGTGTTTGATGAATACCTATAACTAATGTAGATAAACTGAAAACCTAACTTCAATAACTTAGGGGTGGGGGTAATAAAACCGAAAATTTTTGGAAAAAAATTCATTACTTTTTTCTGGTAAACACTCTTACATCACAAGTATTTTGAATAGAAAGGTTACGTTTTACTCTAAATTTACGTACCAAAAGTTTTTCCGTAGAAGGTACCGTTTCCGAGAAAAAAAATAAAAACCAATTTTAGCTTCAAAATTTAAGGTAGGTAAAACCACGGCAACTTTTTTCTGGTAAACATTCCCTCCTCGCAAATATTTTTAATAGAAAGGTTATTTTTTACTCTAAATTTAAGTACCAAAAGTATTTCCAAAACAGATACCTTTTCCGAGAAAAAAAATAAAAAATTTTCAAGCAAAAAGTGCTTGAAAATTTTTGATGTAAACAGCGGCATCATGTGTTATTCTTAGGTAGTGAGTTATATTTCAAACGAGTTACACTCGAGGTCTACCCACGCGTGTCCCCCTGCGGGCACGGATTTTTTGTATATAGCGTGCAATACAAAACAGATTCAAGTGCTGGGTCTGAAGTGTCTTGTTTTAGTTACTTGATACATAAACTGCAAATTAGTTAACTTCAACTTGTTCGTTATTAAATAAAGTTCGGACTGTATGTATTTAATAAGTCATTTCTCATTTAAAGTAGCGGAAAAGCTAAAAATGAAAACAGAGATTATAAACAGTGCTAAAAATGAGTTGACTAAAATATTAATCTTAGCGTTACTTATATTTAATTAAAAATTTTACTTATTTCGTAATTGCAGTATTTAATTTTATATATTGTTCAAGGAAATGTCTTTAGAATAAGAAAATTGGTTTTTATTTGAGTTATAAAAAAGACCGAGTTAGTTCAATTTATAAGAATACATATCTATCATATAACTATTTAATATATATCATATAACTATATATCAGCGAGATTTTTTATATTCGTTAATACGCGGGTTTTGTCACGTCCGAACCTGACTTTGATTTTCGGAAATGATAGGAGTTATAGAAAAGATTGTACGTGATATTTTATATTTTAGTAAAAATATTAAATTAATGATACATTCTAAAGAACCTATAAATTATTATAAAACACTCATAAAAATAATGTATATTACGTTCTTATTTTCTAAATACCTTCACTTAGCAATTTTAATTGCAATAATTAATTATTAATGTATTTCTAGTACGCTCAAAATACTACAAAAAATAGTATATAGTAAGAGAGTGTCCTATATAAATATAAAAAATGTGTTTATTGTTTACACAAATCTAGTTTCATCGACATTAATTATCTTTGTAGAGTTAGTAGAGAGAGAGAGAGAGTAGAATACGGAGTTTTTGAAATTAATATAATAAAACGTGTTTCTCTGTTAGATTTTTTAGGGTAAGAGAAATTATTTTTGTTTAATTTCTCAAGTGAAGAGAGAATATAACCAAAAACCAATAAGAGCCAACGTCTATTTCGTTATATAAGAATAGTACTTTAACACACAAATTCTAAACCTGATATAATTTATTTTTATCCTTGGCATATATTTAAACTTAAAACTGAATAATATTTAATCGTATAAAATAACGATCAATAAATTTTAGTTCAACTCAGTGAACTGCAACATGGTTTGTAACTTGCAATTAGTGAAATAACATTTTATACATATTATACCATTAGCAATATCATAAATAGATCCTTCAAAACAAATAAATAGTTCCTAGGATGACAGCAAGATTCATTTTTACTACTTTTGGTATTTCGGAAAAAGGGGACTAGACCATTGCATTTTTAAAAGTACAATGCAATGGTCTAAAATCGATCGACAAATAGGTCCGCAGAATTGAGCACTCGTTATAATAACGAGTCGTTATTAGACGTCAGACTACAGACTCAGCCACAAGTCCTTCACAGAACGTCACTATTTTCATAAAGAGAAGCATTAGCAATTTTAAACGAGTGATATATATCGTCTGGTGATAGCATGGAATACATTTTTAACAAGTGCCATATTGGCCGTGTCTTAAAACATCACTATACAACATATTATATAAAACCCAATAAAAATAAAGAAATATGAATATCGTGATGGCGGTAGTTGCCGAGACATCTCATAAGATGATACTGAGGTCACATCCTGTTATCATCATCAGTTACACCGTAACCAGGTCTGGTGAAGGAAAAAGGTGAAGTAAAAAGAATAATGGTTTCTACTTTTATAGTTAGAATTTAATTAAATTAAATAACTTGCAATTTCAACTATTATGGCTTTAATTATTGAGTATTACAATATTTTGTGTCATCAATTTCATATATGTAGATATGGAGAAATTTTTTCAGTACGAAATACTGATACTGCAATGTTTAATTTGATTTTATCAGTTACAACGGCGCTGATTAATCAGTCAATCCTTTCATGTATATTTATTTGTAAATATTTGTGAACTATAATGATTATCGCTCTCAACATAAAGTTATTTGTTTTTATAATGAGACTAAGGGGTTGGTATTAAAAATATTTAGAGTGTTTTTTTTTGTTAAACTCATTGATAGTTATATAATAAATAGTAGAACAATTGAAAGGCAAGTGATCTATTAGATACATGAGTAAAATGGCGTTAGTTTGTAAGAAGAAAAATATGTCTTTTTGTATCATAATATTCCAGCAATAAACTAACCATGTATTATTTTCATATCGCTATATTATTTACAGAGGAAGTAGAATAATGGTAAATCATAAACTATGACAAATAAGTATTATTAGCGGTCTTCTTGTCCCTCACCCTACTAACGATCTTCATAACTAAACCTTAGTATACGTATGACAATATTTTTAAGTATTTCCTTTTCGATCGCTCATTTAGCTAATTGCATGGAGGGAATGGTTCATTCACTTTTGATAACGTTATAAAGTCTTTGTCATGAAGTAAATATTCCTTCGTTACATTTTCTACATACGGTTATAAGATAAAGAATAAAATATACATAGTAATAAAAAAAATTGAATATAGGCGCAAAATGTACATTAAAAGGAAGTAGGCTTCCAAAATACATGTTGAAATATTTATTTAGCGAGGTAACAAGAGATATACAGGAATAATTAGTTCTTGGTTGTTTTATGAACAACATTACTTTAATGTTAACAAATTTTAACCTATTTATCTTTCTGAGAAAACCACAATAACATTTACATTGTCGTCATCAAAGGGTTTTTTAATTGGTTCGTCAAACAAATATTTTTGTTACAGAATAACGTGTAATACGATTATAAATTAGTTTGAAGCAAAAATTCATAAGTCTTTAGAACAATCTTTTGCTAAATAATTGTCATAAAACATTTATACCATAAAGTTCTATTTCGTAGAATTTTTAATGTACAGGTTATACGTTTTATTAACTTTTTTTAAGTAACTCAATTCCAACGGTATAAGTAAAGTATCATTCTGAACTATTCAATGACGTTTTAAATAATCCTTGTAACTATTAATATGTATTTCGCTGTCAGATAAAGCATTACATATAATATATTTTGTTTTAACGTATGCTAAAACTATATTTTACATTGTTAAACTTAAAAGGCCATTAACAATATCTCCCTTTATATAGTAGGTCCCATTTGAATGTCTATAAAGTTAATATAGCATAGGAACACTAAATATAGTAAAAGCGATGTTTATAGTTTTCCAGTGGTAATGGCAATTTATGATGTAAAATATTATTATTATTATTTTCGTTTTACTTGCATATTATTTATTGCTTTATATAATAATATAGTAAAGTGATTGATTATTTTACTGTACAGTAAATGCTTACTCTACTAGTTAGAGCTAATCGGAACTCGTTGCGTTGCCAGCAGTTGCGCTCCCTTTTATAACAGAATATATACTTAATGGTATTAATAATTGACTGACTTGTACTTGTAAGCCAATTCTAATCAAAACTTAATGAAACGTTTTGGTTTGTAAAGACAAATATTTTTTCCCTCCCATTTCGCGTTTTAAAATTTAAAGGTTGAATGATTTTTTTTTATACAAACGAAAAAAAATGTTGTTACTTACATTTTTGCATAATAAAAATAAATGCTTACGCCACTATATAAAGTTCAAGTATCATTCTTTAATGAATAACAGGTAAAGATGGGTAAATATAAATTTATCACAATCTGGTTAAATTATTCAGATTCAATCTTTAATCTTGTGCCATAGACAATTTGATTTTATTTTTCTAATAATTCAAACTTTTAATTCTTATAATTTAACATTTTATTCATATTTTTACATTTTTTTAATGTAGCTTATAAATGTATTTTTTAAATGTAGTTTTATAATTGTTGGGATATTATCCTGCAGATATTGAGTCGAGTTTCGAGTCGTGTCCGTATTAATTCTGTTTTTTTCTCTATTTATTTAAAAAGTTCAATAAGTTTAACGTGGTTAAATACTTTTGTTAGAAATAACAATATATGTATTTTATAAATGTTATTGTTTTTCACTGACCAAAGTCCTGAATGAGATACTATGCTCTAATTAAATGGGTCTTCAATTCATCCCGTCGTATAGAAACGTCAGGTTATATTAGTAAAATTAGAGGCTTTATAAATTTGAATATGTATCACCAATGCTCTTAGTAACTAATCTTATTTCCATTTAAATAAATCACTGTAAAATAATTTACTTTGTCATTTGTTACCAAGCAAAGCTGTATGACTGTGGTTATACATCAAAAATTGTTATATATTATTTTATTTTTTAATTACCTACTTAGGCTAAAATAAATATTGACGGAAATAGTTTACCAGATGGTAAATACCATATTTCTGTCACTTGTCCGTCTATCTGGTATTTATAAATTTATAAATCCTCTTTCAAGAAAATAAGGATAAATTTGGCCATGATTGGAATAAACAAACTCACATTACACATGTAATCGTTAAAGGAGCACGAAATCGTATCCTAATCTGCTTCCCGACTGATCGAATACTGACAGCTGGTTCGGAAACATTCCATCAAGTGATATCTATTCCTCTTTAGGAAATGATTTTTTCCGTGTCAAGAAATATTGTTTTAAGACTTTTTGTGTTGTCAATAATGTTTTTGTTTTTATGTTATTTTTACTTTATCTTATTAGACAATAAATATTTCAAATTGTAATAAATATTATGGTTTATTATAAAATATTATTCAGTTTATTAATAATTGTTTCAATATTGTTCATATGTGATTTACCAACTCAGTGGTCACATAATGTGCAAGGAAAAGTAAAATTATTCTGATATGATTATATCATATATTAGAAAAGGCTGTCATACGGTTCACCTGACAGTAATTGATCGAACTCTTGCGTAGAAGAACCCTAAAAAATAATATATTATCTTGTTTTGAAGCCGAAATTGGGTCCTAATATGTCAAGAAAATCTATTTACTACTCAATAACAGATGACGGGTACTTTAATTTAACTTTCCTAGTGGTTGCCAAGTGACTGAAATATAATAGTTAATGAAATTTTAAATGTTTATGAAGGTTTGATCAAAAAGTATATCTTTATAAGCATTGCATTTGTCTTAGAACTTTATTTAGTTACGTCCTGAATTATTATTATTCCTGAACTAATCTACTCTTTGTGTCAATTGTTCTGTATCACATTCTTCTCCATTTTAACATTAACTGCAGTAATATTATATTGCTATATTTTAATTTACTCTCTTTATAATTATAATTTTAGTTACTTTCTCACTGATATATCCGTTCATGTAATCTACGGACGGATAAGTGGAGCCATGCATTTATATTTGCAAATGTCCTTAGTTGATCCTACCGTTCACATTCAGATGGACAGTCTGCATGTTTGATACACTGTATCTGTATGAACAGCTGTTTATTTCAAATCACCTAATTAGTTTATACTAACATGAGTTAATATCGCCTCTCTAACTATGTTATATTCATACATGGATGGTAAACATTTTTTTATTACTCGTTAAATATGTATTTAGCTATAATTTTAAAAAATGTTGTTTTATACAGCGTAAAATTATTATATTGGTGTGTACTTGTTTTAGATATAAAGTTAAATTCGTTTTAAATATAAGTTTGGTCCTCAGATGACTTTTTAAAAGCATGAGGATATAGGAAAGAAAGGAACTTTTTATTTTATTGCACAAAACGTGGTTGAAATAAAGAAAATAAAATTAACTCGTATATGGTATTATAAGACATTAACAATAGCTTGTGTAGTAAAAGCCGGTAAAATAAAAACAGTAATACAAATTACTTTTTATAATTTTTCTCTGGTTCATACCGACCTATATAACGAAATAATTGATTAGTCAGTTGATTCGTGGCTGGTTTATTCGTTTCAATAACACAATATATAATAATGACTGATATGAAACAATATATACTTTATTTCAATTCAGACACCTGGAGAAGTTATACTTGTAAATTTTATATACAAAATACACATACCCATTAAAACGATTATTGAATAAACTACAGACGTATATAGTAAAGGTACCATTTGAAATGTCACTTCCACCTTCCACCAATCATTACTCAAGTAAGATATTATATATGATGAAGCGAACCGAGTTCAGAATATTCCTCTCAAAAAATGT
Source organism: Melinaea marsaeus rileyi (assembly GCA_918358865.1). Classification (NCBI taxonomy): domain Eukaryota; kingdom Metazoa; phylum Arthropoda; class Insecta; order Lepidoptera; family Nymphalidae; genus Melinaea; species Melinaea marsaeus. The sequence goes on from OU911092.1 coordinate 5,035,926, forward strand.
TTGAAGCCTTCCTCCAGAAGGCGGACCATTTGTCAACGAAAACCTTTCTAAATCAAATTTCATTATTATTTCATTTCATTATTATTATTAAGTCGTAAATATAGTATTTTTTTCATTACTATTTTTATTTTCGGGCTTAACCAAGTAAATACGTTTTTGTTATGTTTAATGTGTGTTATATTAATGAATAATATATATACCAATTTAATACCATTTAACAATTTTCTGTCTTCCATGCTTGAATTAGCAATATTTTTTAATTAATAATAAAACTAAAAGATACTAACTCTACATTGTAAGTATTCTTATACTTAAAATATTATTAATGTATCATATAAATAAACCATAGTAAACATTGCACATAAGTATTGCTAAAGCCAAACTTGCAAGTAACATTATTTTTATATGTTTTATTTTGAAATGTGCTAATTATGTCTTCACTTATACATTGTCAGTGGCGTCTAGCCATTTAATTTAAAAGATTAATATTCAGGATGTTATTGAATAAAAGTACGTTTTGAGTTTTTTTTTAATATTTAGAACTGTAACCTTACCAATTTAGTGTTTGTATAACCAGTGGGTAGTTTTAATTCAAATATTTGTCTCAATTTTTTTCAAATAGTTAAATTTTAAATAATACAATATTTAATATGCCAACTAGACCCGGCTGTGGGTCACTTGAGGTAAAAAAAAAACTCAAACACTTTATATAATCAACCTTATCACAGAAAAACAACATAAAAATTTTAATGCACGACTAAATATTGAAATTAATACAGAAATGAAATTTCTATGTAACAGTACAACCTCCGCGAAATCTTGGCTTATATTTTGAGTAAGCTTTATGCACTCTTTTTCCATATTAACTTTAACTCTGATAATATAATTATGACAGGTGTAGTGTTTTGTTGAACTATTTTGCACCACTCTCTTTACTAATAAAAAGCTCCGATGAAATAAAATAATGTTAATTCTCATTAACCTTTATTATATTACTGGTTATTAAAAGATCAATCTTTAAACTAGATAGATTAACTTTATAAAATATGTAAACTTATTGTTCAAATTCCAAATACTTACGATTTCTCAAAGGGCTATCTATGGAAGGACATTCAGTACTGAACATCAACATTTCAGAATTTCTTAAAAATTTTGTTTCAATGAAAAAGTTAATAAAACCTCTAGGATTAAGGCAGCTACTCGAAATTGCAATGAAAAGTGATGACGGGTGAAAAAGTTAAGTTAACAAACAAATCCGTTATCACGGGTGGCTTAAGTGGAGCAACGCATTTATATTTGCAAATGTCAATAGTTGATCATACCGTTCACATTCAGATGGACGGTCGGAATGTTTGATATATTTGATCTATATGAACAACTTTTTATTTCAACCCATTGATTAGTTTATACCAATGTCGCCTCTCTAAGTTATATTCATGTACATGGACAGTAAACATTTAAGATCCTCATTAAATATGAGCTTAGTTATAATTTTAAAATAAACAATACAGCGTAAAATAATTATATTTGTTCCGTACTCTTTTAAATATAAAGTTAAACTCTTTATATATATAAGTTTGGTCCTCAAATGATTTTTTAAAAGCTTGAGGAAATAGGAAAGAAGGGACCCTTTTTTGTTTTCAGTTTTAGCCGTAGTTTTAAACGTAGCTGAAATAAGGATTATGGTACATTTTTATGACATGGAAATATTGCGTTGTATAAGCTAGCCTGCATTACATTGCAGTATAAAGTTTTTTTTTTCAGTTATCAATATAATATATAAATTATATTCCTACGATGTGCTTTCGGAGGACAGATCGATTCTGGAATCCGGTAAATAAAAACGTAAATTAAACACATCCTTTGAAAATTGTTTGACAATACTTGCATCAGTTTAATTAAAATTGTTTAATCTAATTGTACAATTGGATTAAAACGATTTTAATTAAACTGATGAATGTTTCGAGAGCTTGAACAATGTATTAATTTAATTTATTTAACGATGTACTTTTTTTATCAAATCGGAAATTGGAATGCAATTTATGCAAGTTAAATTCGTTTGTGTTGTCAAATAAAAAAAAAAGATTTTTTGGGTTCCGTTGTCCACTTGTAGCTCTTATAGTTTTATCTGTCCGCAGCCTAGGACAAAAAATCTTTCTAAACGAAAGCTGCAATTTGATAAATTTGGAATAAACATATAAGCAGTGCCGATGTAATGATATGATAAGATTATAAAACATTTTTTCAGTGTATTATCTACACGTATTCTCCAGTACCCCAAGATGTAGGGTATCGTTAGATATTTACTTACAAATTTGGTTTGTTTACGAAAATCATCGATTAGGGAATTCATTTGTGAAATATTAAACTTTGAATTAGAAGTCTTTAAGGTTTAAGATAAACAAATATCATTGACAATAATCAAACACTGAAACCTTTAAAACCTACCTATCAAGTGTAATAAAAAAGTTAATTATTAACGCCTCTTAATGATTCTCAAAACTGAATTAGTAAGATGTAATACGCCTTTATATTGAAAATAGAAAAGAAATTGACAAAGAGAGGTAAAAATAAAAAAAATTGAGGTACAATTTACGTATAAGCTAACAATGAAAGTTGTTATTCATATTTTGCCGATAGTAACAATATTCATATGAAGATTATTTTTAGTTTATTATTCAAGCTTCGTATAAAAACATGCTCTCTATTTAGATATAGTAACACATTGGTAGTTAAAATGTCAAATACGTTACTAAATGTGCATTTTGTTTTTTATTTACTTGCATATATAATAATCAAAATATGAAAATTGTTTTGATTGAAATGAAATATTTAATTGGAATAGTAAACAGTTTTTCCATTTTTCCGTTCCTTTGATGACGTCACATATTATATCCAGCGTTTGTGTAGTTTTGTACTCATAATGTCTAACGTGATCTAAATTCTACACCATTTGGTTTTAATATTTATTCTATTTTGAAGATTGCTATACATAATTTTATACTCTGTTATTAAATATGCAATCTAAATAAGTAATAAAAATGTATATGGTATTGTAAGCCACTACTCGTAGTAGTAGCTAGTGTAGTAACAATCTTCTTCAATCTTAAAATAACATACTGACACAAATTACTAAATTTTTTCTGATTCTTCATACTGACCCTCTCCTAACGAAACAATTGTATGGTTGGTGGCTGTTTCATTCTTTTTAATAACAATATATAATAAAGACATGAAATTTCACATATGTACTTCATTTCAATTTAGAACCCCGGAACAGTTATATTTATACATATTATATTATATAAAAACGATTACATTACATAAATAGAGCTATTAAAAACGATTATAGTTTAATCAACAGACATATATAGATAACATTTAAAATATCACTTCTACTTTCCACCAATCACCACTCACTCTTTTAAATTGAATGAAGTGAACCGAGTCAAAATTTTCCGCTCAAAAAATGTTCGAAGCCTTCCTCCAAAAGGCGGAGTATCTGTCAATAACAACTCTTCTAAATCCTTTTTTCATTTATGTAATATTGAACCGTACAATTCGGCTAATAAGCTTTTTTTATATCTGATGTTATCTTCGGTTTTACAAGCCTACTTTTGTTGTTTAATGTATATGTTGTATCTTAATAAATGAATTCTTCATTTACAATTTTATTATGTATACGTATGGTAATATTAAAAAATCATTGCATTTCATTCAATTATCTTTTTTTTTGTTTATAATCAAACACTAAGACTAATAAGAAACTAAACTAAAAAATCTAACACTATTATGTCAATACTCATTACTATAAATTATATTTATTATCAAATAATAAATCATAAACATATAACATTAGTCAAGCCACAGTTCGAGGCAATCGAACCTCTCACTAGACCAGATAGTGTAGAAAGAAAAAATGAAGTGAAAAATAAAATAGACCTCAGCTTGAAATAGAAAAAATATTAAATAAACAGAATAAAACTGTATAGGAGACTACTATTTTTAAACATTTTTCGTTAAGATTTTCTTGTTTTGTTTTATTTGTTTGGTGAATTATTTGATTTCATATTTTATTACATTTTGTTGATATAGGTGTAAAAGGTCGTGGCTTTGAGGTAAAAAATAAATATAACCATTTAAATTACTTTACTTATTTGGAAAAAAAAATCTAGAAAAAAAAGTGAAGACACTATCCAGATTAAATTTTGATGTAGTAACATCGTCTTTGTAAATCCAAGCATTAAGAAAAACGCTTAATTAAAACTTAGTTCAAGGAACACGCGTATGTGAACTCAGTGTTTATACTATTTTGGAACATTATTTTTATGTTTCATTTTTAAATGAACGTGAAATCATATTTCTATAAATTGGAAATCTGGTGGAGAAAATTATGATTAAAAAAGCTGAATTAAATTTAAGCGGGAAACCCCACGATTTATTTCAAGTAACAAAAATAATACAGCATATATTATTTATTAGAAAGTAAAACTACCAAACTAACCGTAACTAAACAAACCGTATAAGCGCTGTATAGTTTAACTTTAGAGTTTTTGATTCTGCAAAACATTTTTTGAAAATATCTGCAATGTAGTCTATATTTATCTTATTCTTATTAGAAAATAAAAGTATTTTTTTTCATCAATCCTCATAAAGAGATATGAGATTACGAACTTACTAATGGAAATGAATATCAACAGTCCTGGGAATTCAAACTGAATTAGCCAAAGCGTTTGTTGCTACCACTGGAAAACTATAAACATTGCATTTATAACACTTAGTGTCCATAGATATTAAAATGTGACCTAGATAGATAAAAATAAGTATTGTTAATGGCCTTTTAACTTTATAATATAGTAGATGTTTATAGTAAACTTTAGTGTTATCACTAAGAATTTTTTATTTTATTATTTTATTTTATTTTATTTAAGAAGAGGCAAACGAGTTTGCGGGTCACCGATGATATGTGATTACTATGAACTCTTGCAACATCTAAGGATTCACAGGAACGGATTTGAAGCTAGGAGTATACGCCTTTATTAAGGTACCCATGTCGTATTGATCTGGAAATACCACCGAAGAAAAATCCTTCCACGTTCGAGTGCTACGTGGAAAAAAAATCCTTAAAAACGGCACAGTGGAAGATCGCCACGCATCCAGGTGGTATGGATGGTAAAGGAGGCGATGGCGAGCTGTGCGGTGACAAAATTCGGCGGCAGGCATCAGATTGAATAGCTCTTCGGAACACTCCGTTGTAAATGTGGTAGAAGACGCACAGAGAACGTGGTTTCTCACGTCTTTACGCAATGCCAAAGAGTCCAGCCGTTCTTACAGCACTGAGTCCCTGACGATCCGAACGGCTCTCCGTTATACGCGGTCAAATGATAGAAGCTGATATTGGGGTGATCTAGACCGTAGATGAGAACAGTACTCCATGTCTGGCCGAACCGGGCCTTATAGAGCGCAAGTCTGTGGCCAGATTTCAAGTACTACCTTGCTCTATTGATCACTCCCAATTTCATCGAGGCCAACTGGACCTTGCTCTCCAGATGACTACGAAACTGACAATCGCTCGAAATGACAAGATCCAGTATTCTGACACTTGGAGGGGGAATTAAGAGGAGTGATGTCGCAGAGTGGTGAGAAGAGAGATGTTACGACTAATGAAGTTTTATTAGTTAGAGGATTAAAAACGAACGTGGTTTAGTTCACCCCGTTGCAATTGTATTTTTCAATAGTAATTAAAATAAGAGTTCTTCGAAATTAATTGCTTTTTTTATGTTAATACATTTTCATAATTATCAGGTTAATTAACTCAAAAAATTTAAAAGATGATTCTAGCAGTAAAAAGTTTAATTGAAGTCAAACAATATTTTGCAGATCAAAGGCTCTAAAGTTAAGCAATGCACGTTTTATACGTTTTTTAACATTATTGTTAATTGATTATTCCGGACTATTTTGGTTTTTCTACTTCCTTAACTTGTAATAATTCGTCCTTTATTATATGTCTAATAATATAACTAAAATTAATTTATTCATAAATAATATTATTTTTGATTTGAAATACACCTAATAAAAAACAACACTTTTAATTAAATTGGCACTTCCAATATAAAATATTTATAATCTGATACAAATTATTGTGCCAAAGGGTCATCCTAATTATGCATACACACATACATACATACATTTAATTATAGAGCATACTCTATAATATGTTAATCTGAAATGTAATGTAATAACATTAATATTCGTCCCAGTTTAAATTTGCTTTAAGTTATTTTGAGAGAAACCCCGAAGAAATTTAATGCTTATAACTTTATGTATCTATTAATATAATATGACTTCCGTAAATTACAATACATAAGAATACCTATAAATATCACATCTTCAACCCCCATGGTATATGAGCTGTAGACACGTAATGATCTCAGTTTCTATTATACATTTCTCGGTAACTGTAGATGTGTCGTATATTATAGTCACTGGAAAATAGTTGAAGAAAACTGATGTTGTTTTTTTCTATTCACGTTGATGTCGATGTTAAAGCTTTCAGCGTTGTTTACTAGTTAATAGTTAGTTTAACAGTTTACCTTATCTTTGTAAAGACGACTATAATAAGTTAATAATAGACAAAGAATTGTTTAAACGAAAAAAAATTATTCTTTTTATTCTTAATAGTTACAGATACCGTTAGTATTCAGTAAAAAACATGTGAAATGAAATAAAAGGATTAGATTTCATATTCTAAAATTTGTTTTAATTAATTATACATTCCATATTCTGTATCGAAAACTTTTATTATGCAGTGAATATCAAATTGAGATGAGCGATGGTGGATTTTATTAATTTTATGTAAATGTATTATATAATAAATATCAAGACGTTACTGAATATTTGAGCTAAAAGTATTTTTTTAATGCGAAAGATTTATGTCACCATAATTTTTACACATAAAACAAAACTACTTAAAAACTAAAAATTACTAAGTTTAAAATACGGGTGCAATAACAAAACGTAATATGTGTTAAACTAATTTCCAATCATAGCAACATATATTAGAGTAAGTATTATTTACCTCTAATTAACGAATTTTGTTAACTTGTAACCTTTACATAACATGTATTATTAATGATTCTCGCCATATTTTGACTTATAAATAGCAAATGAAATATTTTTTATCAAAATTTGTTTACTTATTATAAGTGAAAGAGTTCGTAAATTTGAGATTGATAAAATTAATAATATTATATATTTTTACCTTATTAAAACAAATCGTTGACCATCCTCACCTTTATATAACAAACTCGTTCTAGTAAATGATTTGATATAAGGAATATTTTCTAATTCCCTCCAGAATCTTTATATCCAGGTTGCACTATATAACCTACATATTACATATTTTAGAATTATATCACAATTTATACCTAATATTTTAACTTCTAGTTTTTTGTACTGTCGATGATGCCTAATAATTTTTAAATTAATGTTTTTATATTGATAAGTATGTTTTTCTTCAAAGGCGAAAATTCACAGATATAACGATATTCAAAGTGCAATAAAACAAGCTATTTGGGTCGATTCCCACTGTTCAGAAACAATATTAGCCCAGATTTGACGTTTGGGTCTCTCACGGAAAGACGTTTTTATTTAACTAATAAATTAGAATATTCGATAAAAATCGATTGTTATGTACTTATTATAAATTACTAACTATAGCCCTCGACGCAATTCGCGTTGACATAAGGCACGCTAGTATAAAACGCATTTCTTTTCATGACTAGTCCTGTATATTTTAGAGGTAGTATATAGGCTGCGGCCAATGTGCACTTCTAAGGTCCATGAAAAATGTGGGGTAAAGAAGTTTTAAAACCTAGGTTGAGACGTTTTAAATATTACCTCATACATAAAATCATTAAGAAACGTTGCATCTTTATAACAGATGTAGCTCTAATAATTAATATTTTTATTAAAACTTTTCATTTTATGTAACATATTAATGTTGTATTTATTAGATATTATCAGTTATTAAGACAATATACTAGGAACCTCTATATATTTGTTAAATATTTTTTGTTGTCGTTTGTCGATTTACTAAAGAATCGTGCATTTAAAGAAATTATAGTTATTCTAATTGAATTTAACTTACTGAGTTTTAACTGGAATATTATTTAATTTTTTTTATCTTCCTTTAAAGCGGATTGTAAGAACAGCTGCTTAGCTTTTCTAGACGTAGTTGAAAAGTGTTTTTCTACCTCGTAAATCTCATCTGCAAGATTTAAGAATGAAAGAAAGAGAATCTTCGATAGATCTTTTTTTATACGCAACAATATTATAAACAATATTGATCTTAAGTATAGAAGGCACAAAACATGGAATCATATTCTGTTAACATGGAAAAAGTTTTTGTTAATACCGAAGGACGTAATCATACCCTTATCTCCTTTCCGAATGCCCAAATGCGAACATCTGGTTCAGAAACATTCAACCAATTGATATCTATTTCTATGAAATTCAGTGATTGATCGCCTCCAATCTCGAGATATTGAACGTTAAATAAATAACAATAGTGTTGTTAAAAGACTAAAGAAACGAGCGCTTTTTTTAACTATCCTAGACGTATTGACCTGACATGGTGTAAAAAATTGTTAATTTAACAATTCGGTTACTCAGATAAATTCCTTGCAAACCGCAATATCTAAAAATGTCAGCGAAATGGCAAGAATGGTATTACAACCGATATGTACCATGTATACGATAATAAAAATTAGCAGCAGAAACCAAAAAGCCTAAAGGAAAATTTCTTTTATAAATTAGGAAAATAGTAGACGGAAAAAACTGCGAGATCTCTATGCAAAGCAAAAGGAAAGCAAAAGGAAAAGCAAAAGTCGTCAAAGAAGGTGCGTTTTAATTAGGTTTTGTAAGAATAAAGGAAACTTTCTCTGTCCTGTCCAGCGGTTCTTAGAGAAATTAATTATAATAATGTATTTTTCATTTGCTATTGTTATTTTAAAAACAGTTATAAAATAACATTGTCATATCTCTTAATACTTGATTCATCTATTTTGCCGCTTGGAAGAAATATTTTTGAAAAATTGTAAAAGAAAGAGAATAAATAAGGTGTAACTCAACAACTCATGTCCCGTTATAATATCATCTTTAGAAATTATTGTTAGAAAAAAAAAAATGTTTGGTTTTGTTACCATTTTATATTTTACTGAGAAAATAAATATCAAATAATGTTTTTTTTATTATTAAATCTTTCAAATTGGACATAAAGGAAAGCAAATCATTAATGTAAATGTATCTCCGTACATAATAGGTATTGCAGCTGAATTTGGATCCAAATATAACAAGTAAATCTACTCACTGTCCAAAAACAGGTGGAAGCTATTTGAATTTAATTTGGCTGGTAGTTGCTTAGTGACGAATATAGGATCGTTATTAGGGTTTGGTCCAAAATATACCTCTATCATTGAATTTATCGTTTACAATTTTATTTAGTTACGTCAGAAATCAATCTATTCTTTGTGTAAATTGATCTTTATGACATTAGATATTCTTACCGCTAAATTTAAATATTTTTCTAAAGCATTATTAACAGCCTTTCTGCACTCATTTTCCATATAACTAAAACGTAGTAATTACAATTGGCGTAATATTTTGTGGATTTATTTTGTTCTACTCTTTTTATAAATATAATTTAGATACATTTTTAAAGGTTTTTTAGTAAAAAATTTGTCTCATAAAATTAATAGATAAATTAAATTTACAAAACTTGTTACCCTCTAACTATCCTGGGCTTAAGGTACCGAATTTGCGAAGAACTTTGTCTGAAGTTTATGAAAACGTATAGGAATAAGGGAATTATTCGAAATCGCAAGGAAAATTAATGCCGGGTGAAAAAGTGATTCAACTTTATCTAACCTCCGAAACTCACTGACATACGTCATAGGTGGTGGATTAAATGGAGCAACGCAGTTATATTTGCAAGTATCAACGTTTGACAGTTCCGTTCGCCATCAGATGGACAGTCTACATATTTGATAAACTGTATGATAAAATATAATTATATTGAGAGTATAATAAAATGAATAATGGAAATATATTCATAAAATTATAATTAAGGTGAATATTATCGAATTATACATAGTAAATACAGTGAAAGGAGTTTATTAGCGACTACCCTCTCTGTATGAACATCAGTTTATTTCACCCTACCAACCAAGCTAACAAGTTTATGCCAACATAAGTTAATGTCGCCTTTCTAACTACGTTATATTCACGTACATGGACGGTAAACATTTAAGATCCTCGTTAAATATGCAGCGTAAAGTAATTATATTTGTTGTGTATAGCCATTTTAAATATAAAGTAAACTTTAAACTTATTTTGAAGTTTTGTACTTGGACAATTTTTTAAATATCGGGAAATAGGGACGAAGGTAGCATTTTTGTTCTTTATTTTCACAGTCACTGCACAAATGGCAGTTGAAATAAAGAATATAGAATAATTTTATGATGTACTAGTATTGCGCCTAAGCAAGCGAATAACAGGGGGTAATCTTTATCGAACTGCGAGAGTGTCAAGATTTATGCAACATTTTACACATAAAAGAAATCATAAATCGTATCATAAATTATATTTAGACTAAGATGTGACTTGTAATTGATTATTAATTAATAAAATAAAAAAAGGAACGAAAAACTGTGAATCAATTTGACAAGCCTTATTTCTTTGTATCGGTGCACATTAAGTGAATATACCTTGTGTTGTGTGTTAAGTGTTTTTTCTACAATAATATTGTACTATAAATATAATTAAATTTGATAAATTACATATTATATGGTTTTCAATAAACAGTACAATATCTAAATTATAAAGGACTTATAAATATTTATTTGAGTTAAAGTGAAGTAGAATTTAAACATCCGTATAAAAATCCACAAGCGGTGCCAAAAGTTTCAGTATAAAAGTATAACTATCTGTGATAGTAAATAGTGATTTAGCAAGTATTAAGCGGTTCACGTATATCCTAAGTAACATTAACGAGTATGGGTGTTGGACCTAAGTTTTATTACGAAGTTTCACAAACCGATGCTTAAAAATGTTTTTAGTCCAGGTAGCTACTCTTTATATACATTCATATAAAGAGTAGCTACCTGGACTATTATCTTAATAACTGGAAATACCGCTAAACTATTAAATAACAGCCTATAAACAACGTAATATTATTCCACTTAATGAAAAGGCTTTCCATGAAAACCAATTAAAAGAAAGACGTTTCATACTAGTATGCCTTACGAGTATCAACGCGAATAGAGCTACAGTGATTTATCATAAACAGATTTATCGAAATTTTTTATCGAAGTATCTGAATTATTTTTACAAATTTAATAAATAAAAGCATCTCTTTGTAAAACACACAAAAGCCAAACTTGCGCTAATAATGTTTTTAACACTAGGAACAGAGCCAAATAGCTTGTTTAATTACACTTTGAATATCGTCAAATTTGTGAATTTTCTTCTTTTATGAGAAAATCAAACTTAACACTATAAAAACATTTGATAAAAAAGTGCTTAGGAAGCATTGACAACATTAAAAAGCTAAATATTTGATCTCTAGTTACAGATATTTCCCCTAAAAAGTTAGAAGGTTCGGCTGTATGGGATTCGCCAAAGATATGTCTTTTATAAATTTTGTAAGCCGATGAGAATTGTAAAGCAAAAAGATCGCAGATTTTCGTACACGTTGAAGCAAAGTAATCGTCTAAAGACATTTGTGATGGGTAAACGCAACTGTTCTTCCTTTCGTGTTTAATGAAACTCTGGAAAAAAAATGATTTGATTTCAGAGATGACTAAAACCGCTTCATCTCAAGCTAATGTAATTTAGCACAACTATTTTTAAGCATCTTATACGACAACCAAACACGGGGATTGTTATGTGTTCGGTATTTATTTCTATATGTTAAATATTCCTTGTTCACCTTAATAAGCGTATTCTAAACCAGTGCGGATATTTCCTTTTTTGTTTAGTTTAGATTTGGGTACATATTTAATAATAATAATCCTTAGTAATTTATAGGAATGTGTGACCACAATTTCTTGGTTTGCGCAACTAACTAATTCGATTTCCCGCGATAGGCCATTCAATTCACTTTTTATTTTAACATAATTGGCCTTATATAACAGGAATTTGTATTCGCAATTAGTTAGGAGATAATTATGCATTATGAGATCAACACTGAATTCAAAAGGGGTCTACAATAAAGATAATGATACATTTTAAATTGTAATATAATTTTAGTTTAATTTAAAACCTTTTAACATGAAAACTACAAACAGATTCAACAGAGCTGGTTCTAAAGTGTCTGGTTTCAGTAACTTGATATTTAAACTGCAAATTTTCAATAAGCTAATTTGAACTTTCTCCTTATTAATTAAAGTTCGGGCCGTATATATTTTAATAAATCATTTCTTTCATTTAAATGAAACAATTTAAATGAAAATGAGTATCAAAAATAAACCTATTTGAAGTTTCTATAAAAACGATAACAATTGATTTTTGTGAAGTCTCCAGTAATGAATCAAGAGATACCAATCTGACCCCTTCACCTCCGCAACGTAATATATACTTCAAAATTACTTTTCATATTATAAGAAGTAAATCTATTTAACAACCATATAGGTGTTATAATACTGTTGAATTATTTTGTTTTGAAGGCAATAAGTTTACTTGTTTTGGCATAACTGCTAATTTTGTATATGAAATAAAGTAATTTTGATATTTTGGTATATTATTATATGTAAACATGATGGGTAATTTGCTATATATTACCCACAACTGTAATAAACGAAAAGAAAAACAGAATATAACTAAAACTATTTTGGTTACAATACTTAGTGTCCCTAAACAACAACAACAAATTATTTCATAATTTCACCTAATCCCAGTGATTATGATTATGATATTCAAATCACAAATTTGACGTCAATTTACGATTGCGACGAACGTAGAAATTGTGTTAATTTGCGAGACAAAGTATCAATTTAATAAATAAAACATAGGACGGATCTAAAACTATGAGATTGGGCAATTAACATCATTTTGAGAATAAAATCAGAAAAAATCGGTAAGTATACAGTGCTTGATGCGGATATTCAAAATAAATATTTTATTTATTTTTTATGACGCACTAATGCTTATTTATAAAGCATAATAAATAAAATGCATATTGTAATCTGAATTTCAGGAATACCTCGAAACTCCATTCCCGAACTATATGTAACCTACAAATTTATACGGAACTTGTTAAGACGTTTCACATACCTTAGATTTGTTTCTCACTTTTGAATATTGCTAGATGTTACCAAGAATACACACAATCTGACATTATAAGTGTTGTGAATGGGTCATAAGCGGTGTACCATCAGCATCTGTTGCAGATGCATCAGGTCAATCATGAATGCGGGGCTCATTACCACCTGAGCTGTTATGAGCAATATCTTTAAACGGAATAACCATTTTATAATATTAATATGTCATAATTTTTTTTAAGATAAATTTCTTTGATTTAAATATCATATAATTTTATAGTTATCTGAATATAACGCTTTATAAAATAATAATCGACAAATGAGTCTCATATCATATATAAATATACTTTAAATCGCGTCTATCGCGGTGTTTAAAATCGGTTTTAATTTTTTATTACTTTTTATTGAAATAAAGTTCTTGTGACGGTCGAGTGCTTTCAGAAATTTATAGAAGCATCCCTAAACGTATGTTCCACTTCATCACACATTTAGTTCGGAATTTTGCGAGTAATGGTAGTGAATAAGTTCAATAAATTTTCTGGAGTTGAGAAATTTTAAGTGTTTTTTTTTAAAGTTAAGTTTGGTTTTTGTTCAGAAGGCTGCTGAATAAGACTAAATCATTTCTACTGTTCTTATTAAGAATGAGCTTTAGAAGTTGTAATGTTATTTTTTTTGTGCAAGTCCAGCTAATAAAATAATATATTATTGTGTGTAACATATATTTATACTAATAGTTTTGTAAATATATATTTTTTCGGATATCCTCTCACAGAAAATTTCTACAAACATTTAGGCACCAAGAGGTTGGAGACAAAGCGAATTTATTAGTATTTTTAAATATGTAATTTGATGTTACAGTCGTTGCGTGAGATAAAACATGACATTTTTGTCGCCAATTGATCTAAAATTACTTAATTATTGTAACCTACTCACATAAATACACAGATTTATACAATTCTAGCTTAATAAGCTGGTGTATATTGCAAAAGCTTCTACAAGAATAGAGATATATGTTATGTTTTTATTTGTTTTCTGTGTACTTGTGAAAAGACAACCTTACATTCTCTTTCTTTTATTATTGTTTTCTAGAGAGGTTCTTAATAATATTTTAATAATAATTTAAAAACAGAAAAAAAATAAAATAACTCATAACGCTTTAAGACTAAGTTTAATATTCAGTTCAGATTTTATATTACAATATTATGTTTAAAATATTCTTAATTTAAATACCTTCGTTTACCTTAAGAAAATTGGATGAATTTTTAAGTGGACTTGGAAAAGAGTCTATTAATTTATAATATTTGTTAAACGAGTTTCATATTCGTAGTCGCAGTGTTTCATTTTATATACCGTTATTGAAAAACCCATAAAAATAATTCGGTTTTATTTAGGTATAAAATAGATCTCAAGTTTCAATACACATACAAAAATTTCACAAGTTTAAATACATATTTGTTAATCTTTCTTTATATTCCATAACACGCGGGTTTTGACACGTCTAAAAATGACTTCAAATTCTGAAATGATTAAAATATTAATTTTATATTAAGAAAAATCTCAATCACGAATCACCCAAAAAAGTTCTTTGTTTTAGATATTTACAAGAAATAAATTTACTTTGCATTTTCCAGAAGGAAGCATGACTATGTACTCGTTATTGCAACAATGTAATTGAATGATTGATGTAAAAATGACTTTTACTTGAACTAAGTAAAACAAGAAGAAATCACAAAAATACAAAGATATTTCATAAACAAACTGTTTCGAAACACATTTCTGTCGTTTTTTTTTTTTTGTTAAAAATGCATACATGCATTTAATAACTATTCTGTTTATACTTCGATTAAAATAATACAAAAAATGGAATAAAAGAAGCTCAGTACTCTAATGTAATATACCAAATTCAAAAATGTTATTGTTCACATTTATTATAAAATCTGGTAGTTAAGTTGAAATATAATTTATTTGTAGAGTTTAGTACAGTGTAGAAATGACATACGAATATTGAGTTTTTGTAATAAACATAATAAAATGTGTTACTAGTCTTTTAGAACCAGAGATTTTTTTTATAGCGCGGAGGCGAAATGAGATTTAGATATATATAAAGAAATTTATTAGGCATTTATAATATCACCTAAGAAACACGAAACCGCATACTATTATACCGTATACAACAACGATTAATTAATTTTAGTTGAACTTGGTGAACTGCAACTTGGCTTGTATCTTGCAATTAGGGATATAATATTTCATATTTAAATGTTATTGTAACAGTTTAAATCTTATATATATGTTTCTTATTAATGTTCAATATTAGAACTGTCTTACGTAAGCGTAAATCTTAATATCGTATCCTTTTTAAAGTGATGTACTGGTATTTTCCGCAATCTGAACTAAAGGTTATAAATCTTTTATTTACCGCTGTGTCGCTTTTAAAATTAATATTGTAGTAAAGGTCAAAGTAAATAATACATTTGTTGTTAAACGATAAATTAATAAATCCGCAGAAGATCCTCTCCACAGTACGTCACTATTATATAATATCATGAGAAGCATCTAAAGTTTCAAATCATTTATGGATATCGCCTGATGACGACATGGAAAACATTTTTTACAAGTGTCATAAAGTATTGGATGTTAACTACCGTCAGTTAAGACTCCAATACAAATAAAATAATATGAAGATTAAGTGAGGATAGTTACCGAAACATCTTAGGAAGATAAAGCTGAGCTGACATCTTATCCACATTATCAGTCATCCTGTAACCACGGCTGTTAAAATTTGGCCAAAACATATGGAAGTAAAAAAGTTTTTAACCTTTCATTATTTTTCTTAAAAAGAATATTGATTTCTATTATACTTTTATAATTAGAATTTAATCATATTAATGAACTAGCTGTTTCCATTACTTAAACATAACTACTTGTTAAGTGTAATTATATTTTCTCTCTTCAGTTTCATATATATAGATACCGTCAAAATATGTTTTATACAAGTTACTGGTACTCCAATGTTCAATCCGACTTTACAAGTTACGATGTCGTAAAGAATCAAAAGCACTGATCAATACCAGTTCGAAAGATCCTCTTTTTTTTGGGAAACATTTTTTTGTTATTTTATCTCAAAGGTTCATTTCATTTCATCTCAAATTCTTAGGTGGTAAAAGGAATAAACAAACAAAATCGTTATTTTTTTCAAAATCATTTAAAGCTGCCAAATGATTTTGAAACTTATAATGTAAAATATATTTACCTTAAGGGTAGTTATGTAAGAACTATTAGTAGGAATAAAAGGCAGAAGATCTATCAGATTTATTAGAATGAAATGATATTAGTTGTTAGTATAAATTATTGTGAAAAAAATAACTTTTTATGAGATGGTGACAGTAAACAAACCTTTTATTATTTTTAAGGACAAATCATAAACCAAGAGAAATAAGTACGAGTATTATTAGCGCTCTTCTTATTGCCTCTCCCTAATGACGACCTTCATAACGAAACCTTAATTGTAAATATTTTCTTCTTGATCACCCATTCAGCTCATAGCCTGGAGGGAATGGTTCATTCGCTTATTGATAACGCTGTAAAAACTTTGTTATAAGAAGTAAATAATATTTTGTGACTTTTTCTGCAACACGGATTTTTGACGATTATTCCTCAACGACATGATATTTAAAAAAAAAATGTTTTTAAAACCATCACCTAATGTGTCTCATTTGGATTTCAAAATTTCATAATTTTCGAGTAGTTTTCGAGCTAATTCGTGACAAAGAATGTGAAAAAGTCTCCAGTAGAGCGCTCCGCTCGCTTCGCTTAATAAACATGTAGGTTTCCAAAACACATATTAAAATATTTATTCATCAAGGTAACAAGAGAAATAAACAACAAAACATAATTAGTCCTTAGTTTTTTTATCAACAATATAACCTTTCTTAATATTATTGTAATCTTATCAAATTTATCTTTCTGAGAAAACCACGTAATAACATTTACATCGTCGTCATCAAAGTATTTATTTAATTGGTTCGTCAAACAAATATTTTGGTTACAGAATAACGTAACAATAACATTATAAATTAGCTTGTCAAAGTGTAAAGAAGCAACAATTAATTTACTTTGAAGCATTCATTCATTATTTATTTAATAAATGTCATACAACCTACATACATTAAAATATAACAGGAAATAAAATAAGTAAAATAGTTATTTTAATAATAACAAATAAAACACAATAAGTGGAATTAACATAAACTAATGCAAACATTAAAAATAAGGTACCGTCCTGTAAAACTCAGTAGTAGTAAAATCATAAGTTGTACTAACATACTATTTGCTGGGAGCTAAAGGATTATATATAGAATTGATTTTAAGGCACTATGTTTTGAACTACTATTCAGATGAAGTCGTTGATTATAAGGTGAGAATAATTATCGCAAAGCCAGACACAAACGTTCCCGGTAATAAATGCATCTCATCTGCAGATCTTCTCTTTGTTTTATAGTACTTTTTTTAATGAAGTAGAAATTGCAAATTAAATTCTTGAAGAATAAAACATTTTTAATATAAACCACAGAGAAAGAAATTCATATAATGAACATTTTTATAAAGTTGTTTAACTAAGTATTTGTAAGGTTTCTTGATGGACTTCCTTATTCGGATTTATTATTGAGCGAAGCGAACGAAGTGAGCGGAGCGTTTTACTGGAGACTTTTTGCATTATTTGTCACGAATTGGCTCAAAAACTACTTGACGGAAAATTATGAAAGTTTGCAAACAAAAAGACACACATTAGGTGATGGTTTTTAAAAATATATATATATATTTTTTTTTAATATCATGTCAAAAAACTGATATCCCATTGAAGTTAATGGGAAACGATGAGTGAATACACTGGGCTCGCTTCGCTCAATATGCAAACGCCACCCGATATTTTGCGAGCGCAGCGAGTCGAAATTGAGGGTTTGTTGGCGCCCCTAGTTATTGATTTGATAATGATTGGTTTATAAATAAGTATGTTTTTGGCCTCGATAATATGTTGTAGTGTTCTCATTATTTTTGAAATAAAACTGACCTAAAATGTATGTTGTAAGAAGTCGTATAAATATATAATAATAAAATATAATTGAAATTTAATAAAAATACTAGAAGCCAAAAATTCTAGTGAATCCAAAAAATTTCAGGTCATTATACCTAACTTATAAGTAGACAGTTTCGCGTTAAGGTTATTGGTAAATATAGTAAAAATAAGAAATATAGTAGTAAGATAGTAAAAATAAGAAAGATAGTAAAAATAGATAATCGTATCGTACAGCTATCGAGCTGTACGATAAATCTATTTTATCATTTTCTGATGAAGCTAAAAATTTTGGAATGATTATTAACAAATCTTATATTTGTATAATTTCCTACCAATGCGAACTAAAATCCTCTTATCGTAATCTCTTTTATTACCGTTTCTCAAATACGTTAATGTTTCCTATCTGAATTTATCTGTAGCTTAGTAAATTTGTTTGCCTTCAAAATTTCAGTTTTACCTTAAGTGAATCCTGTATTGTTGGAATATTTACATCCCAATCACTTCTTCCATTTAGAACTGTTATATCGATATACGTATGTATTTATGTTATATATCCCAGTATAATTAGTCCTCAAAATTTGGTGTTAGTATTAAGACAACTTAAAACGAAGTTTAAACTTGACCCATGACAGATATATGTACATTTAAATAATATTAGAATATTAGAAAGGTCAATTAAAGTTACAGCTTACAGTACGTACTTTATATTAGAAATTCTAAATATATATGGTCTTATCCACCTGATAAAAAATATTCTAATATTGTCCCTTAATGCAAATACGTATCAGGTGGGAGCAATGAGTACGTATACCTGAAATATAGCTGCAAGTAGTTAACTGAGAGCGCTCATCTTTACCAGATAATGAACACCAAGCACATCAGGTCATCGCAAGATTGACGTAAGGACGCCAACTGCACCCACGCTAAGATGATATTAAGATAAGACAAGATACAGAAGACGCGATACAACACTGTTAAAAAACACTGGCTGGTTATCCTTAGAGAAGAAGAAATAGCACGAGTTCGATGTGGAACTCGTATTAGTACCTACTACAGACGCACTTCGGGAATTCATCTCGTAACACTGATATTTCATGATGATATCGAAAGGTATTATCGATAAAGAGTTTTTATTATTGACATGACTGACATCGTTTAAGAATGTTTTTTTATTTATTTATATTTACACGTGGAAGATGGTATAGAATCTCAAATTGGAGAGTCAGTCTCAGGTTTTAGTACTGTCTGTAACGAAAGAGTGTGATACAGATAACTACTAAGATTTTTTTCATAACATTTTATATTAATGTAGTATTAAAAAATTAAATTACTTGTGAAATTTAAGAGCTTTCAAGTCGATATTGTTATTGTTACTGATTTTACATTGCTCCAAACTCGTAATAAAGTTGCAAATCACTTTAGTTACATCATCAGCAGAACATGGCAGATCAAGTGTGGAATAGTTTTACTATACAAATTATAAGTCTAGATTTCTTAGTGGTCATATATTTAACTTTGTTACTATATTAATTTTAAAAAGATAAATAAAGTTCAAATTTACTCCTTCGGGGTGTCCAACACTTTTAGATATTTTTGGATATAATTCAATGTCGATTTCACATTTCATTACAGAAAAATGAACACTTGGTTTCAAAGAAAGATAAACCAAAGAAATATAATAAATAGTGATAGCAAAGTTTTTAATTAAAGGTTTTAGTAAATATAGCAAAAACTATAACTATATATATATTCTTAACTTTTGTCGAACTTTGGTTGAACTTATCACAAAGTTAGTCTCATAGAAACTCGAACTGCATAAGTGAGTTAAGAGTTAGTAAGGGATAAGGATCTATAACAAATATATTACTCCACGTTTACCATCCCTTATTCGCTTTAGGAAAGAGTTAGTTTTCTCTTTGCAGACAAAACCAATAAAACTTTTTAAACCAAATTTTATTGACTATTAATATATTTAATAATGTATTATTTTTTTTTTATTATCCCGGCTCTCTCACGAAACACCCGACATGTGGCTATAATAGCTACTTTCTGTTGAACTTGTATTATAGCGTAATACTACCCCGGTCAAGGCATTCCATACAAATTGCAGTTAAATGCCAATACTTAGTTAAACCTCAATACTTTACAAGAGCTAAAATAGTCAATATTTTTTTCCCGGTGGTAGACCATACCATCAGGTCGCCGGCCAGGTTACCACCCATCGGACTAAGTCGTCTCGCAAAATGACCTAGTCGTGTTTCGGCACGTTGTTCTATGAAGCCGTATATATGGGAAATGGGTCTGAACAGCTACGTTGCGTTGGCGAACCGGTTTGGCGTCAAGTTGGTCTTTATTGTGTCGGGTGCCTAGTCGTGGAGAGTAGCGGGATCCGAAGCGACGGCTTTCCGCAGGCGGCTCACTACTGAGACACCCGGCGGTAGAGAGTTTGCAGCTGAACTACGGGTCAGCTGCTAAGATCAGGGTACTACGGGATCCCGGTACCTAAGCCCTCCGGCAGCGACGCATGCGCTTGCGCGTGTAAACTGCCGGGTTACCGGTTTTGGTGTTGGATTCGTAGTGGTAATGTGGTTAGCTGTAGAGGTTCGGCGCTGTTCGTCTGGGTTCCCACAGTTGTCGGGGGCTCGTCGGATCTCGTGCGCAGCGAGAGGTGATTGACCAGCCTAAGGCGAAGGGCTGCTGCGGTCTTTTACGTCGGGGCTTGGAACGGTCCATAAGCAGAGATCCCTTCGGGGGTCACTGCAGTTCGGGTAGCCTCCTGCTTAGAGGTGAGATGGATGTGCTAGCATCTATCCGGTCACCCGACTGTACTGTAGGGTAGGCTTGCAGCCTGACTGCCTGTCGGGAAGTGAACGTGCCTTACAGCTCCGGCACCAGCTGGAAACTGGTAGTTAGCCTCTCTGTCGTTCTCAGCAAGTTATTGCTAGTGCGAGAAATCACACGGGAAGTAAGCGTGCCTTACAGCTCCGGAACCTTTCATGGAGAAAAGGTAGCTGGGTGGTCGCGATTGGACTTGTCTATGACCGATAGCCTTGCGAGCTTACTAGTCTTATAGTACCTTTGTCGGACGACTTCGGAGGTCAGATCTGCCGGACCAAGGATCCATGTGACCGGGGTAAACCTGGACCACATGTATAGCGGCTCAACCTTTATAACCGAAGGGTTGGTGGGGTTGAGATGCTATAAACATAAACATTAGGGCGGAAGGAGGCGAGGGCGACTAGGCCGCTCGCAGATAGTTGAGGGCCCAATTAGTGGGTTAGCCACTTACGAAAGGCTGCCCAGACAGCTGCGAAAAATCCCAGGGTGGCTCCTTCGTGCTGGTTGGCGACCAGATGAGGAGGCCCGATGGTGATCCCTGGGGGGGTTCGGGTGTCCTCGCAGTCTCCAGACTAGCCTCCCAGTGGCATGATATCACCAATTTCGACGTCGGGTTCGATACGTACCGCCTCGTTCAACTCCCATTTCTCATCCTATTCACTCTTATATTATTTTTATAAAAAAGTCCAAAGAAAAGAACAAGTTTTTACACTCTTCCTCATTTAAAGTGCACCTCACTAATATCATGGTCTTGCACTCTAATCTCCTGCCTGTACACCACCACCTGGAGACAGAGCAACCGCATTTACTCTTTTTGACGGAGACACATTTATAATGTCCTTTGAGCGCTTCGTACCTGGATCATTCCGGTTACTCGTTAGAGCACAACTTTTACTCATGTGCTGGGGTCTGTGTGCACGTGCGGAACAACCTCTGTGTCCTGCGTCCCAGTCCCCTTGAAGACCCCACTTTTTCTTCAGTATGGGTTTTAGTAGACACGTGTATTGAACTCGCGACTTCTAGCGTACCTTGAAGGTAACAATCTCCTCAGTGACCGACAGTGCGGGTTCCGCCGAAATAGGTCCACTGTAGACCTTCTAGTGTATGCTACGCACGTTTTAGGCGAGGCCATCGAGAGCGGTAGCCGTCTCTCTGGACGTCTCGAAGGCATTTGACAGGGTCTGGTATGCGAGCCTTCTAAGCAAGCTTTCAGCGTACGGTATATGTCCTGGTCTGATCGACTGGGTAACGGACTTTCTAAACCAGAGATCTCTCCGAGTAGTTGTCGACGGGTGTTCCTCTAAACCCTTGACAATAAATGCCGGAGTGCCTCAGGGGTCCGTTCTTTCTGCAAGTCTTATTCTGCTGCACATTAAGGATCTGCTGAATCGGTATCGATGGGTATGCAGACTACAGCACAGCTGCAGAAAGATACCTGCCGAGTAGTCGGGCTAGTAGAGATCAAGTACAGTCAAAAAGAGAAGCCACGTGCAACGTTTGAGTGACAAACTCCAGGTGGTCTCCGCATGGGGCAATGCCAATCTTGTCAAATTCAACGCCACTAAAACGCAGACGTATCTGTTCACCGCCAAAAGGAGGCCTTTCATCTTGGCTTCTACTTTCCGGAATGTATCTTTGGAATACAGTGACTGGCTTCAGTTGTTAGGCTTAGAGATTTCCTCGAACCTCAACTTTGGTCGGCGTATTGAGTTCAGAGCAAGAGCAGCTGCAGGACAACTTGCCGTTCCTGCGAAGGTCCGTCAGTACTTCACACCGGGACAGCTTCTTGTATTATTAAAAGCACAGATCCGGTCGTGTGTGGAGTACTGTGGACACATATTCGCTGGTGCCGTAAAGTCCCATCTTGCGATTCTGGACTCAATTGAGAGGCGAGCAAAGAGGCTTATAGGTGATCCCGAATTGGTAGAAGCCAATCTCCACAGCCTTGAACACAGGCGTAGAATTACTAGTCTCTCAGTATTCTATAGGATATATTTTGGTAAGTGTGCGCTGGAATTACACGATCTAATTCCCCCGTCCGTTGTGGACATTCCCCTTGTCCGAACGAAGCTCTTTGCTTTTTTTAATTCGTACAGCGAAGGATTGGAACAGTTTGCCTGCGTCGGTATTTCCGTCCCAATACAATGTGGGTGTCAGAGAAGAGTGAATAGGTTGCTAGGTAAATGCGTCTTACCACCTATTGCTACATTTCCACCTCCCATCAGGTAGAATGTAGTCTAGTATCTAGATGGTATAAAAAAATACTTTTATTATAAATTAACATTCAATTACTTTTGTAATGTCTTGTCATGTTTTTGCTTGCATATTGCTTAAAGTCTAAAATTGTAATATGGGTATGTTAATGTTATAGTTTTTAGGTCCATTAAAAAGTTTACCAATACTCAATTGACAGAAAAATAGATAAGGTAAATATGTTATATATTTCAAATATTCTAAAAACACATATATTATACATAATTTATGATTGAAATGTGTTCATGATTGTCTTACAAAGTAAGAGAACTTTAAGTTCAAAAGATAATGTAAGATTACCATATACAACCACAGACTTAATAAGTTTCGAAGCTAAAGTTGGTTAACTTATCTCGTTGTTAGTTCTATACATATTTAAGTTTAAGTGTAGTTATAGAAGTTAAGAAAAATAGTCAAATAAATTTTAATAATTAAACGCATTAATATAAAATAACAATTAGTTGGTTGTTGGGATTTTGTATTATTCAAAACTATTTTTATATTTCATTGTAATAATATTTAAGAAAATATATTTTTCTTCTATCGAACTTTTGTACTTTTTTTGCATTTATGAAGTTATTATCTTTTGGTGGCAGCGAAGATTGCAATAAAACCATTTTTTTATAAGAAATAATATTAATAAGTTACAATTAAAACTAATTTTCTGCACTTTTATCATGGGGATTGACTTGGTGTTTAATATACGAATTTGCCTGGCTAGGCTTGCGTAACATAGTTATTTCTGCCTCAATATTAATTATATAACGTTCATTAAAACAACAACTTTTTCTATTTTACTTTACTGTGCCCTTGTAATGAAAAGCTATGTGATAATATATAAAAGACATTTTGGCTACTCTTTTATCATTATAAATGATTTGGTATATTTCACATCTGAAATATTAGTTATTATATTTAAAGTTATTTTTGTTTTGTTTTTAAAATTATTATACTTTACTAACTGCTATTAAGGTAACCTTTACTTTTATCAGTTAAAAGGTTTTCAAATGAAATAGATTAAAGCTTATAAAATCGTCAATCGATAAATCTTATTATATCAAATAATTCCTCAAAGTGAATTAGAGACAGAGCATGATTAAAAATCAAAAGAATATAATCTCTTAAGGAGACCAAACCCGAAAGTGGCTAACTAGTCTTCCATCTATACGCCAGGGATTACTCTGTGGGTTTATCTCTGCGTTTAATTACACGTGTCAGTGTACGTAATATTATTGATTAAGAATCCTGTGACATAATAAGCGCTGGGCGACTGCGAGAAATAGATACGTATAAAAAATTGTAAACGATTTTAAATTCTAGGTGCTAGTGGTTATTATCATTGAGAGATTGTTATATTTATATTTGTATTGCTGTTATTATTCGATTCAATGTCGCATTCGTAGACTGATAATTGTGTTTGGATGTAACAACACATTACAGTAAGTGGAGTGAGATATAAAAAAACTACTTAGAGAAGATAATTTTTTATCGTAAGGTGAATTTTTGTTGTCTGGCTTATGTATGATGACTGTCGAATAAGAAGTAATATTTTTTCTTTATTCTTATTATCTAGTTCGGAAGCTGGTATACAATCAAATCGGAGAGTCGGTCAAAGGGTTTCGTGATGTGTTGTGAGAAGAATTGTTAATTATACATCCTCTTTAAATAAAGAAGAGTAAAAATTTGACTATGAGTGGAATAAAAAAACTCATACCACACATGTAATCGATGAACGAGCACGAAATCGTATCCTAATCTGCTTTCTGAATATCCGAGTTTACGGACAACTCATTCAAAAACATTCAATAAAGTGATATATGGAAATGATTTCTTGCGTCTCCAAACAGTTTTTGTAAGACTTTTTGTGTTGACAAGAATGTTTTTGTTTATATGTTATTTTTACTATATCTTATTAGAAAATATATATTTCAAATTGTAGTAAATATTTTTTTATTTATAGTAATATATTCTTCAGTTTATTAATATTTTTTTATGTGCTATGCATACGATAATAAAATTTAGCTACCGAAACCAAATCAAAAAGCTTTTAGGAAAAATCGCTTAAAAATTTGGAAAATAAGAAGACGGAAAAAAATTACAGATCCTTATACAAAACAAAAGGATCAAGTCGTCGAACAAGGTCGTCAAAAGTGTTTCAATTAAGTTTCATAAGAATAAATGAAACTAGTCTCTGTCTTGTCCAGCGGTTCTTAGAGTAATTAATTATAATAATGTATTTTCTATTTGCTATTGTTATTTTGAAAACAATTACAAAATAAAATTATCATATCTTTTACAAATTGATTCATCATTATGCGACTCTGAAGAAATATTAAAAAAAAAAAATTAAAGAAAGAAAATAAATAAGGTGTAGTTCAACTAATGTTCCTTTATAACATTATGTTTAGAAATTCTTGTGATCTCATCATCAAAAATATATTAACCTTCAGAATTTTCAAACATTTTGTCTTAATGAAAAAACTAATGAAAACCTACAGGACTAGGGCTCCTCGAAATCGCAATGAAAATTGATGCCGGGTGAAAAAGTTATTCAACTTTATCGAACATCCCGGTGTCATAGTCATTACAGCATAAAATAATGATATCTCTTGCGTGTAATCGTTTTAAATATAAAGTTAAATTGGTTTTGAATATAACCTTGGTACTTAGATATTTTTTAAAAGCATGGCAAAATAGGGACGAGAGATTTTTTGTTTTGTTTTTGTTAGGAATTTTTTAAACCAAGAGACCATTTGTTGCATTATAATATTATGCATAAAATATGCTTTGAATTTGAATACCTCTACTTTTACTCTATTTTAAGTTCGCTCCTGTAAAATTGGATCCACTTCTAACTAGAACTTGGCTTAGACTTCATGAATATATAATATTAGTAGAACAGACTTCTTAGTAATTCAGTTTATAAACAGTTGCTGAAATCGTCATGAAAATACATATTTGAAAATCTCGTAACATTATATATGAATGAAATTGTTTATATTTTTTTACGAATATAATTTAAAGATATTGGCACGTGCGAATTTATAATAAATTTTTGCAAACGGTATCCTTATATATCCGGTATTCATAAGTTTTTACGTTTTATTTTGTATTTTAATCAAAACTATTTAATAACAATGAATCATACAAAAAGTAATTTATATAAGGTATTTGTTTTGTAAATGAATCTATTTTTCAATTACAAAAAGAAAATATAACTACACAATGTCAATGTAATTGAATTTTTAACGTTACCATTACTTTAGTTAAACAAAGAGAAATCCCAAATACAGAGATGGTTTTGATAAGCAAACTGTTGCAAAACATTGTACCTTTTTTGACAAAATTGCAAGTACTTTATCTAAGTTGTAGCAAGAGTAATTTTAGTTTTAGTTTCTCGTACAATTGTAAATACACATTGAAAGAAACTAAATTTGCTTTAATCAGATTTTTAGTATTGTCTTTAATAATTAAAACGTATGCGTTCTTTTAGGTATAGACTAAACAAGAAATGTAAATGTAAATTAACATGTGTGTATTTAAGTAAGTACCTCTGTGCGTTGAATTATAAAGACTTACTACTGAAATTATATTTTAAAATAGTCTGAGATAACAACGATACAGAGTAATGTTGAATTCATTTAATCAACAAAAAACGGGATTCACGCCAGGAAAATAAGGAAAACAGGGTGGTTAAAAAAATATCACGCAAAAAACGTTGGGACTTATTTTATAAGATAAAACCGAGTTTATGTTTCATTTACATTTAGAAGCTTACAAAATAAATGAATATTTGGGAGTATATATTTTATTTTATGTAATCATCAAAGGCTATACTGTTTTGTAAGTACAGGGGCAATCTTATAGAACTGCTAGAAGAGTGTCAAGGTATATTCACACATGAAAGAAACGAATCCTAGATTATATTAAGTTTTTCTTTATTATCAATGCATACTAAGTGAATGTAACATGTGCAGGTTTCTATAATAATATCTAGCATAAACTTTAATAATTTTCGATACGATATATATTATAAACTTTACAATAAACATTACTTTATATATTACTATTTGAATGTTTGTTTAATACTACTAGTAGTGAACAAAATATATTTTCAGAGTAGAAATAAAATGTGTAATAATATTTGGTTTGATTTAACATAGTACAGCGCTCTCTGTGATTTAATTATATTAATATAAAGAAACGATAAAGAACGAGTATTTAATTGTTTTGAAAATATATTTGTTTTTAAGTAATAAACACACATGTTTTTTTTTATGAACGTAATTCCTCATTACACAAAAGTTATTAAGGATTTCAAATGGAAGTGTGAGTGAAAAGTAAAACATCCTAAATAATTATTATATTAAAGGTAATTTACTTTGAATTAATTCATGAAAATGTTTTAGATCCCTTATACCCGTTTTTCATGAGTAATCATAGTTAACTAAATACTCTACTATTTTGCTCAGTAATTGCTTTTCAAACCAAAAAGGTCAGTTTCTAATAATGAGATCGACAGAAGTTTCATATTTAAGTGTTTCTATAGTTTCCAATTATTAATTTAGATAAGATAAACATTTTTTAATATAGATAAGCAATAAGAAATTGTAATACATATTTCCTAAGTAATAATCCTTATCTTGCATTAAATATGTGTATAATGAACTCGTAAGAGATGTAAGATATATTTTCCTACAAAGAAACATAAAGTTAATTAATCCCCTTCATAAAGCAAACAAAAAGAACGTTATCCTAAGCTGCGTTGTAGAGTTAATCTTCTCTGACTTATCGTATGAACTTTAGCGAACGTACGGGGGACTTGTTTTTACAAGGCCATGGCCTTTTATTATATTGTGTTTATATTAACCCTGAATATTTTATAACTTATTAATTTATTTTATGACTTTCACTTGTAAGGGATGAATATTTATTTATATATTTCCTGTGTAAGTTTGTTGTTATTACTGATATGATATAACTTTCTCTTTAAAACAATAAGTGTTCTATGTTATCTATAGCAGTTATATTTTACTGTTATGCTTCCAGAGTTTTCCAACGATTCCCTTACTCAGGAATAATTAATGAATGTACTTTAATCGTTCCTGTGATATTTAGTTCAATAACAAACTTTACTGCTCCAAAAATTAATTGTCACATAAAAATAACTGACCAAATTCTTAATACTGCTTCTTAAGATATTTTTTTAATCTATTTTGTAATACGTTTTAATGAATACTTGATGAAAACATAGATAATTTCTTAATGTTTATTTTATCTATAATATTAGGTTGAAAGTAAAATTTAAACAATGGTAGTAAAGATGGAGTAGTTAGTAAGAACTTCACATTGGTTCAACATATTTATTTATTTTGGGTTAAAATAACTTTTTTTGTATATTACGCTTTTAGTATTATTTAATGAAATATGTCTTTTTTAATTTTGAGTTGAATTATTTGTTTTGTTGCAAATACAATATTAGTGTTTGTTTATTCATAACCTCATCTATTGTAAATATAAACAAAGTTCATTATATTTTAACATATTTTGAATACTTTCACAAAGTACAAGTCGAATTTCGATAATATTACTTCTTTAAATTATCTCGATTATTAGATATTTAACAGGTACTATATCTAATTACAATCTTTATTTTAAAAGAGCCTATATACTCGTATTACGAGGAACGGTGAAGGACTAACAACCTATGTGTCATATAAATATGTAAATTTTGTAAACAATAATATTAAGATTTCTATAATACTGAGAAAAAAAAACCGCAACTGACATAATGTTGAAATGTAGCAAATTAATATAATTGAAACAGTTTTAAGTACCTACGTAAAATAACAAATGTAGAACTATGAGGCCGATGAGAACAATAAATTATAATTCCACAATGATAAATGATCCTTCGTTGTATTTGTATTAAGACTGACAAATGACGGATACTATCATGAAATTGAATGATCCTTTTGAACCAAATATAGATAGAGATTATATTCCACTATAATTATTATCATTATATTAAAGTCTTTATTTTTATTTAATCTATCTTTAGGCATACAATATGTTAAATATTCGTCAGTGTCAGGAATTGATAGTTAGTTGTAAAAAGGAAGGACCCGAAGGAAACACGCTCATATAGATTCCACCAAATGTATTTTAATAAGTGTTCTAAAATAAAAAAATATTTATTTATACTATTTTTCTTATCAGTTGTCGGGACATACATTAAAGTTATTATTTATTGATAGGTGAATGTTTTCTTTTCCAGTATGTTTTGTTAATTCAGTCATTCAGTCACGATATTCACAGAATGGTATATTTGACGGCAATTCGATGTTCTATTGAACCAAGAGACGTAATATTTTCATTGGAAGGCGATAACATTTTTTACAACTGCCAATAATATTTGAATGGTTCGAAGAAAATGTTAGTAAAAATAAATCTATAATAGATTACCAATCTTAAGCTATTCCTATATTCCTTATTTACTCTTTGCAACTTTTATTTATCAGATAAATTTATAATTAAACTAACATTAATTAATATAAAGATATAAAATGATCAGATATTTTAATAATTTATTATATATTATTTGTAGTACGGAGAACGGCATGGACGGTTGAGTATATAAATATTATTTTTAGGGAATT
The DNA here is from genome assembly GCA_918358865.1 of Melinaea marsaeus rileyi. Lineage (NCBI taxonomy): Eukaryota > Metazoa > Arthropoda > Insecta > Lepidoptera > Nymphalidae > Melinaea > Melinaea marsaeus. The sequence continues at coordinate 5,066,072 of OU911092.1, forward strand.
ACCGAACCTATAATAGTTAATATCCCATTGACAATTTTTTATATAAGGAATTATTTAATTTAGCTAATAATTTTCCCTTTTTATCGTCATCAAAAATATATGAAACAAAATAGAACTTTCGCGTCACGTAATTTCTATTCACACACTAGAAAACATACAAAAGTAGTCCGTGACAAATGATATTGATTGTTTCAAAGATGGCTGTTCAAGTTGAAGTGACAAGATGCAAGTCGAATGAGACTACCTTAAAATGTAGTATAAGTATATGAAATCAATTGTAACTGCAACGTGTGTAGTACCTGCAGTTATTGCTGTACAATTATATGTAATAAAAAATATCCGCGTTATTGAAATAGTGTTCTATAATATAAAATGCAAGAACAGGTGGTATTTTTTAAATTGTCGTAAGGACACATATAAAGGTATTCGTGTTGAAATATTCTATATGACAGAATGATATGGATATGGGAAATGGTATCAAAACTAATAATAGTGTTGTTAACATTATATCTACAAAGTTGGTTCTGGTTACACAAAGTACCAAGTAGTCTTAAGTAATAATGTTATGTTATACCGTACTACACCTATTAATGGTGATGGTTTAAGTTGTTAAACCATCACACCCTTATCAGAAGTTAGTCTAACGTTAATCAGCCCAAATTCTGATAAGGGGGCCATTCATAATTGCTAGTCGTTAAAATGTATATAATGGATCATTCTCCTACAATTTTTATTTTCATAAATTTGCTCATTATTGTGAAGCGATAGATTGTCTCGAATGGTTATTGGTTTTTGTTTTTTAGATTCAGATATACATACACAAACATTAATTGCACATATTATCTTTATTAAATAGGTGTCTGATGAATATATTTTATTTTAAACTAGTATCCGTATTATACATACTATAACTCCGAGGTTGAAAACTTGAATCATGTAATTATACAAAATATTAGAGACTTCAAAATTATATACAAAATAAATCTACTTGTTACATCATTAACAAATTTTTTTTCAGATTACTTTGCAATATTTTGATATTTCTGTAGAGTTTGAATTAAAGTGTAGACTTCGTCTTAAATAAAATAAGCACAGTCTTAAAACAACATAAGGCTTAATTTGCATCTGGTTCTCTTAGATATAAAGACAATTTATTTAAATATTATTTTTATGTATATTATTAACTATAGCAAATTGCTACGAGTCAACTACGACCTACAAGCAACTACGGTATATGTAACGCAGCATTTAGATCCGCTTAAAACTTATTTTTCTTTCGCGCGTAGTAAGATTGATCATCGATGTTTTTCTTGTCAGAAAACAACATACTTAATAACAGAATTTTTTTAGATAGTCTCTTAAAACACCTTATTGGTTCGTTAGTTAAATGTTATTTCAAGAATAATAAGTGCTTTAATATTGATTTTCGAATAATCTATTTTTATATTTTGATAAAATATTTGATATAAAATAAATATGAAATAAGATAAACAGATAATTCGTATATTCAAAACACAATGACAAATGCATCTCGTGCTTTTGAAAGTTATATTATTGTCGTCCGCTGTTAAATAAAGTTTCGTTTCAAATAATTTCAGAAATGTATTTACCAAACAATTTCATTATTGGTAACTAATTAAGGGTTGCCTAAACAAAATATTGTGATATATCTGTTATATTATTTATTATGGAATAAATTTATATCGTTAAAAATGTTATAAAATTGAATATATGCCTTTTTCAATAATTTAGAACCATTCAAATCATTTATATATGAACCTAAAATATTTTTATTATTATGATAGCACATTAACTTTCTGAACATAAATAGTAAAATCATAAAACAATAAAGTGCACTGGACACGATAAACTATTACTTAGAATTTATATAAAAAAATCTATTTAATTTATTTTTTAATTTCTCTTAATTCAATTACAAAAATTTGGTAAAATTGATTGCAATCTTTAGATAATATCATTTTAATGATGTGGTTTTACAGCGGTTCTCGTTTTGCGAAATTAAATTTCAGCTAATAATAACAATGCTATAGATCTTTAGCTATGAAAATGCTGATTAAATATAAAAAATATATATCAAATTACTCGGAGTACTGCCAAAGCTATTTTGCCATTATATGTTTTCTAGCGATTTTCTGCGTGTCAGTTTCTGCGTCCAAGTTAACATTTCTGTTTTAAAAAGTTATATAATTAAGAAAAAATATAAATAAAAAATATCGATGCATTTTGTATAAATGACGAAGAGTTTACCGATCTCTTGTATTGTGTGTAGAACGGTCAAAATTACTTTTCCCTTTTGTATTTTTTGTTCTTCATTTATTGAATACGATTATTGAAATGGTTGTCGATACTAAGTAATTTTGTTGAGATAAAGTGTTAGAATAAAAGAAACAAAAATAGTAATTTGCTTATTTTAGCATGTATAAGCTAATTAAACGATTTTATTACTTCATTTAACAGATGGACGGTGTATATGTATAATACGAGGGGAGGTCCAAAAGTTCGTGGAATGAAAGGGATCTAAAAAAAATAAAACAACAAAACTATTTTTCCTTTTCAATATAATCACCCTTGAGCTGAATACATTTATTAGACCTATAAATTAATTTTTCTAAACCATCATAAAAATATGTTTTATCTTTTCCGTCAAAATGAGCCAAAATTGCCTCCCTTACCTCATTGTCGTCGGAAAATTTCCTTCCCCTTAAGTCTTTTTTAAAATTAGGGAATAAAAAAAAGTCACTTGGGGCCAGGTCTGGACTGTAGGGTGAGTGAACTAGGGATTCGACCCCATGCGTGTGCAGAGCAGCCATTGCAATTCTGCTCTTGTAAACCGGCGCGTTGTCTTGCAAGAGCAACACACCCTTTGTTAATTTTCCTCGCCGCTTTTCCTTGATGGCATCCCTTAATTTTTCTAATATCGTTGCGTAGTATTTTCTGGTTATAGTCCTTCCCTTTTCTTTGTAATCAATCAAGATTATCCCCTCACAATCCCAAAAAACAGTAGCCATCATCTTTCCAGCCGACTCCGTCACCTTGAATTTCTTTGGCGGTTGTGTCCCATTTTTATGCCATTGCATGGACTCTTGTTTGGACTCAGGCTCAAAGTGATGAACCCATGTTTCATCTCCCGTAACAATTCGGTCTAAAATCTGTGCAGGTTTATCTCCACACAACTCCAAAAAATGCTTTAACGCATCGACGCGCTGCTCTTTCAGAAACGGCGTGAGCATTCTGGGTACCCATCTTGCACTGACTTTTGTCATACCTAGGTGATCATGTAGGATTCGCCAAATGATCTTATCTGATACTCCAACTAATGCAGATAATTGTTTTTTATTCAAACGGGCATCCTCTAGTACAATTTACTCCACTTTTTCGACGATGTCCGATGTGGTAGCCTCAACTGGCCTTCCTGAGCGGGGGTCGTCTTCAATTGACCCTCGACCATGTTTATAAAGACCATGCTACTTGTAAATCATTGATTTACTAGGGCACTGTTCCCTATAAACGATTCCCATTTCATTCAAAATGGTTTGAGCGTTCTTTCCTTGCTTTGTAAGGAATTTTATCACAGCGTGGTGTTCAATTTTCTCCATAGTTTCAGTTTTCTTCCGGATTAACTTGTTCAGCAGGCAACTGTTCATAAACGAATACCGCAATCGGGTTGAAATACGGTATTTAAACTAATGATCAGTCTCCGATTCGTATGACACCAAGCGAGCGCCCCTACCCCCGCTCCATCCTCTCCATTCCACGAACTTTTGGACCTCCCCTCGTACTTTAATGTATTTTACTTTCAAACGGAAAGTAAGATTAAGCAACATACAAAATCAATAAGAAAGTTTAATTGCCCTAAATTCCAGTAACAGATGCTACTCTGTATACTAATATATATATATATATATTTTGCCATCTGCGTTCGTGCTTGACTACATTCCACCTGATGGAAAGTGGAAATGTAGTCATAGATGGTAAGGCGCATTAACCCAGTAACCTACTTACTCTTCTCTTGAAGACACCCACATCGTATTGGGACGGAAATACCGACGCAGGCAAGCTGTTCCAGTCCTTCGCTACGAACTAAAAAAGACGAAGCAAAGCGCTTTGTTTAGACAGGGGGAATGTTCACAACGCAAGGATGGATATCTGCCGTGCGTCAGAGCGTCCTGTGATGGAAGGGGGACGGAGGAATTAAATCATGTAATTCCTGCGCACACTCACCAAAATATACCCTATAGAATACTGAGAGACTAGCAATTCTACGCCTGTGTTCAAGGCTGTGGAGGTTGGCTTCTACCAATTCGAGATCACCTATAAGCCTCTTTGCTCGCCTCTCAATTGAGTCCAGAACCGCAAGATGAGACTTAGCGGCACCAGCGAATATATGCCCACAGTACTCCACATACGACCGGATCTGTGCCTTGTATAATACATGTAGCTGTCCTGGTGTAAAGTACTGACGGACCTTCGCAAGAACGGCAAGCTTTCCTGGAGCTGCTCTTGCTCTGGGCTCAATACACCGACCAAAGTTGAGTTTCGAGGAAATCTCTAAGCCTAACAACTGAAGCCGGTATTCACTGTATTCCAAAGATACACTCTGGAAAGTAGGAGCCAAGGTGAAAGGGCTCCTTTTGGCGGTGAACAGACACGTCTGCGGTTTGGTGGCGTTGAATTTGACAAGATTGGCTTTGCCCCATGCGGAGACTGCCTGAAGTTTATCATTCAAACGTTGCACCATGACTTCTCTTTCAGACTGTACTTGATCTCTACTAGCCCGACTACTCGGCAGGTATCTTTCTACAACTGTGCTATCATCTGCATACCCATAGATACAGGGCTTCAGCAGATCGTTAATGTGCAGCAGAAAGAGAGTTGCAGAAAGAACGGACCCCTGAGGCACTCCGGCATTTATTGTCAAGGGTTCCGAGGAATACCCGTCGACAACTACTCGGAGAGATCTTTGGTTCAGAAAGTTCGTTACCCAGCCGATCAGACCAGGAGATATGCCGTATGTTGAAAGCTTGCTTATAAGGCTCGCATGCCATACCCTGTCAAATGCCTTCGAGACGTCAAGAAAGACGGTGACCGCTTCTCCGTTCTTCTCGAGGGCCTCACCTAAAATGTGCGTAGCGTACATAAGAAGGTCCCGAGTGGACCTATTTCGGCGAAACCCGTACTGTCGGTCACTGAGAAGATCGTTACCTTCAAGGTACGCTAAAAGACGCGAGTTCAATACACGCTCCATAATCTTGCAGAGTATGGAGGTGATTTAAATCGGTCTATAGTTGGCAGGATCGGCACGACTGCCTTTTTTGGGCACTGGTTGCACGTTAGCGAGCTTCCAAGATTTCGGCACTATTCTAGATTTGAAAGAGAGACGATACAGACGTGTCAATACAGGAGACAACTCAGCTGCACATATCTTGAGCAGAATGGCTGGTATACCATCAGGACCACTGGCTTTATTCACATCAAGACGACACAATACTCTCCATACCTCTTTGTTAGTGATGCGGATTTCAGGCATCGAAATACCGCAGTGAGGAAGATGTGCTGGAGAAGCATTGCCAGTGTCTAGATGTGAATTATCAGCGAACAGAGAAGCAAATACATTCGCTTTCTCTGTCGCTGTATAGGCCAGAGATCCATCCGGCTTCAGCAGAGCAAGTAGTGAGGGTTGACAGAAGTTCGACTCGATCGCTTTGGCAAGAGACCAGAAAGCTCGACTGCCAGTAGGTCTGACAGAGAGGTTTTCGCCATTCTTAGCGATACGATCGCGACGAGCCTTCCGTAATGCCTTTTTACAGGACTTGGCAGCTTGGTTAAAGGCTCTCTTCTTTAAACTTACATCCGGAGCTTGGCGGCTTCGAGCATCAGCCCAAATTAAGTATGCCGAATGTTTTCGGTCTTCAGCATGGCCACATTCGTCATTAAACCATGGGCGAGCTTTGCCACCGATGGGTACGTCAGCAAAAGGAATGAAGTACTCCATTGCCTGATGTACCACATCGGTTATAGCATCCGCGCAACTCGACGGATCCAAAGAAGAGAAGCAGACCTGCCGCCAAGGATAAGACGCAAAGAAGTGCCGCATCTCATCCCAATCTGCTGACTTGTATTTCCATACTCGCCTAACACCAGGTGGTTCGAAAGCTGGTGGGGAATATGTAAATACAGATTTCACCAAACAGTGATCGGAGCTTCCCAAGGGGGAGGTCACCTCAACACGATACCTGTCCGGATTAGTTGTCAGCAAAAGGTCCAGGCAATTGGCTGTATGGCCAACTACATCTGGTACCCTCGTCGCTTGCCTCACCAGCTGAAAGAGGTCGAAAGACAACGCAAAATTCCGCGCTTCTCTTCCAGCATGGTCGGTCTTCTGGTACGGGAACAGCCAGTCCTGATGACAGGCATTAAAGTCCCCCAGGAAGACGAGCTGCACTGAAGGGTACTGATACAGCGCCATATCAGCAGCCTCACCGAGATACTCAAATAATTTAGTTGTCTCCTGATCACCGCTGTGCGAACGGTAGACACAGCAATACAGGATTTTTTCGTTTCCTGTGTCTACTAAAATCCATAAGGAAGAAAAAGTAGGGTCTTCAAGGTGACGGAGACGCAGGATACAGAGGTCGTTCCGTGCGTATACACAGACCCCGGCACGTGAGCGAAAATTGTACTCTAACGAGTAACCGGGATGATCTAGGTACGCAGCGCTTAAAGGACATTGTATCTGTGTCTCCGTCAAAAAGAGCAAGTGTGGTTGCTCTGTCTCCAGGTGGTGGTGGTTAGGTAAGAGATTAGAGTGCAAGCCCCTGATGTTAGTGAGGTGCACTTTAAATGAGGAGGGGTGCAATCGCTGTAAAAACTTCTTCTTTTTATTGGACTTTTTTATAATAAAAAATAAAATAAAAGAATGAATAGGATGAGAAATAGCAGTTGAACGAGGCGGTACGTATCAAACCCGGCGCCGAAATTGGTGATGTCATGCCACTGGGAGGCTAGTCTGGAGACTGCGGGGACGCCCGAACCCCCACAGGAATCGCCATCGGGCCTCCTCATCTCGTCACCAACCAGCACGATGGAGCCACCCTGGGATTTTACGCAGCTGGCGGGGCAGCCTTTCGTGGGTGGCTGGCCCACTAATTGGGCCCCCAACTATCTGCGGGCGGCCAGCGGAAAGCCGTTGCTTTGGATCCCGCTACCCTCCTGGACTAGATACCCGATACAATAAGCACCAACTCAACGCCAAACCGGTTCGCCAACGCAACGCAACTGTTCAGACCCATTTCCCATATAGACGGCTTCATCGAACAACGTGCCGGAACACGACTAGGTCGCTTTGCGGCACGACTATGCCCGATGGGTGGTAACCTTGCCGGCGACTCGATGTTATGGTCTACCACCGGAAACTATTTCGGCGAAACCCGTACTATCGGTCACTGAGGAGATCGTTACCTTCAAGGTACGCTAAAAGGCACGAGTTCAATACACGCTCCATAATCTTGCAGAGTATGGAGTTGATTGAAATCGGTCTATAATTGGCAGGATTGGCACGGCTACCTTTTTTGGGCACTGGTTGCACGTTAGCAAACTTCCAAGATTTCGGCACTATTCCAGATTTGAAAGAGAGACGATACAGACGTTTCAATACAGGAGACAACTCAGCTGCGCATGTCTTGAGCAGAATGGCTGGTATACCATCGGGACCACTTGCTTTATTCACATCAAGACGACACAATGCTCTCCATACCTCTTTGTTAGTGATGCGGATTTCAGGCATCGAAATACCGCAGTGAGGAAGATGTGCTGGAGAAGCATTGCCAGTGTCTAGATGTGAATTATTAGCGAACAGAGAAACAAATACATTCGCTTTCTCTGTCGCTGTATGGGCCAGAGATCAATCCGGCTTCAGCAGAGCAGGTTGGCAGAAGTTCGACTCGATCGCTTTGGCAAGGGACCAGAAAGCTCCGACTGCCAGTAGGTCTGACAGAGAGCTTTTCGCCATTCTTAGCGATACGATCGCGACGGGCCTCCCGTAATGCCTTTTTATAGGACTTAACAGCTTGGTTAAGGGCTCTCTTCTTTAAACTTACATCCCTAGCTTTGCAGCTTCGAGCATCAGCCGAAATTAGGTATGCCGAATGTTTTCGGTCTCCAGCATGACCACATTCGGCATTAAAGCATGGGCGAGCTTTGCCAGCGATGGGTACGTCAGCAAAAGGAATGAAGTACTCCATTGCCTGATGTACCACATCGGTTATAGCATCCGCGCAACTCGACGGATCCAAAGAAGAGAAGCAGGTCTGCCGCCAAGGATAAGACGCAAAGAAGTGCCGCATCTCATCCCAATCTGCTGACTTGTATTTCCATACTCGCCTAACACCAGGTGGTTCGAAAGCTGGTGGGGAATAAGTAAATACAGATTTCACCTAACAGTGATCGGAGGTTCCCAAGGGGGTCACCTTTACACGATACCTGTTCGGATCAGTTGTCAGCAAAAGGTCCAGGCAATTGGCTCTATGGCCTACTAAATCTGGTACCCTCGTCGCTTGCCTCACCAGCTGAAAGAGGTCGAAAGACAACGCAAAGTTCCGCACTTCTCTTCCAGCATGGTCGGTCTTCTGGTACTGAAACAACCAGTCCTCATGACAGGCATTAAAGTCCCCCAGAATGACGAGCTGCACTGAAGGGTACTGATACAGAGCCATATCAGCAGCCTCACCGAGATACTCAAATAATCTATTTGTCTCCTGATCACCGCTGTGCGAACGGTAGACACAGCAGTACAGGATTTTTTCGTTTCCTGTGTGAACTTAAATCCATAAGGAAGAAAAAGTAGGGTCTTCAAGGTGACGGAGACGCAGGATACAGAGGTCGTTCCGTGCGTATACACAGACCCCGGCACGTGAGCGAAACTTGTACTCTAACGAGTAACCGGGATGATCCAGGTACGCAGGGCTTAAAGGACATTGTATCTGTGTCTCCGTCAAAAAGAGCAAGTGCGGTTGCTCTGTCTCCAGGTGGTAGTTGTCAGGTAAGAGATTAGAGTGCAAGTCCCTGATGTTAGTGAGGTGCACTTTAAACGAGGAGGAGTGTAACCGCTGTAAAAACTTCTTCTTTATATTGAACTTTATCATAAAAAAAATAAAAAAAAAGAGTGAATAGGATGAGAAATGACAGTTGATCGAGGCGGTACGTGTCAAACCCGGCGCCGAAATTGGTGATGTCATGCCACTGGGAGGCTAGTCTGGAGACTGCGGGGACGCCCGAAGTGTGTTGTATATACAATAGGAATTGATCGTGTCGGTGTCAGTAACTTAAATATTAAATGCCTGTATTGCTGACAACAATAGTTTGTAGCGAAATTATTACCCACAGCTTCAGGACATACTTTTGACTCTTAACTAAAGCTTAAACTAACTAGAAATTGATTATTTTTTATGATAACGATACAAATTAGTTAAGTATGACTACGTCTTGACCTTGTACAGAACCTAGTTATCCGTTACTACACCCGATTATAAAAAAGATTTTTGTTTTTGGTGTTAATTTAGCTTAATTTACCTAAATATTATAAATTTATATATAAAGGAAACAAATTATTTTTTTATTATAATGATAAATATATTAATTTTATAAAATTTATTTAGATGAATAGCGCAGTAAACATTTCGGAATTAGGCAATTTCGGATTTTAATCAAATGTATATAAAATTATTATGCGATATACTTGCTAAAAATATATAAAAGCAAGAGGAAAAGATAAAATCACATAAATGATTATAAACGATCCAATAAAAATGTAAAAAATTGTGTAATTAGTGAAATACGGTAATGTGGATTAAATATTAATCAGGGCCAGAGAATTCTCTTATTTTGAATGGAAAGAAAACTTTTTTATGCAAATGGAAATTAAATTTGTTTCCCTGTTTTTAAAACATTAAGTAAATCTACTTAATGTCCCAATAACAAGTAGACGGTTCTTAAAATCTCATTTTATAGGCCTAATAGCTATTTAATACCTATTGCGTTGTATCTGCTATTTGTTCGTAAATTCTTAGTCGGTTTTGGGTTTTTGTAGTAAGTTAAGTAATACATATGGTTTTTAAGGAGTTGCTACTACCTGTAATTATATTATTATTAATAAATAACAACTGCCTATAGCTATTGCTACTTTTTATTGTTTGTTATTTTAAAATGTCCACTGTGTATTTGTAATGTCCGCATAAAAATGTTTTAGACAACAGCGAAGAGCTTATTTTATAAGCTGTAGAGAAAAGTAAATGAAAAATTTACCTAAGTATAATAATCATTATACAAACAATATTTTTTTATACTGACATGTTTGTTATAACTGAATGAATATCACGTTTAGAATGTGATGTTAAACAAATTTTGGCATATCTGAAGAGAGGCTGACTAAATACGTTGAATATACTTTAACAAAGTTGTATTAATTTTACTTAAGAATACAAGTATAGAGAAATGTTTTCGTTCTTCGATGAATACTTTTCTATTGGATTATTTACGTTTGTATAAAATACACTGCGATTGTCAATATTCCTACGTGGGATAGACGTAGATAATTGTAATCCATCAAGGAACATATATATATAGGGTCATCAAAAATGATGATAGAACAAAATCTGGCATAGCGGTATATCTGTTCGACTCAGGCCCTAATCATCAGATTGAAATATACAACCCGCAAATAATATTCAGAAAAGGTCTGAAATGTAAAAGAAGACATTGAAATCTCGTTGTGATAATTTTATTTATGGTAATGTTTTCAAAATAGCCGGTGTGATTTGTAGTAAAGGTTTGAGTTTGAGTATAGATGGTTGCAGTAATAGACTCGCAAAAGGTTTAGTTATATTGGCATACAAGCATTATAGTATTCATTCGTTGTTTCAGTTTGCCCGAGTATATGGCAGCTATATCCATCGAAAAATCCAAAGCTCAATCAAAACTAGAATAACGATAAGTAAAATTTAATGTCTAGTTTTTAATTTGATAATCAATAAAGATAACTTTAAAATACTGATTATATGTAGCGTTGGAATTAACCGACGATATTGACAACAAACTAAATTTTAAAACTTGTACACATATTAATATATGTAATACTATACTGCGAATTTATAAGTTTAAACAATAACCAAATCGTTTAATGGACATTATGGGTACTCTTTAGCATTCCTTTTATGGAAAGGAATGAGGAGGCAGGTTCTCTGCCGAAGTAAACTAAAGACGAATTATGATAATTTAGGCCGTAATAATATTTTATTATTCATAGCAATCTAAGAATACTAAGCAATATTAAAGTTATATTAATAACAGAAAATAATCGTTTCCATAAAAATACATTACAATTTACCTTATGAGGTACGAATAAATGAATTCCTTTCAAGTTTATTTACTTTTCATTTAGATTGAATATTCTTTGTGATTGTTTTTTGAGTTTTCTCTCATTAAGTAAGTTTCTGTATGCAAATATTAATTGAAAGCTAATAATGTCATTTCCACGCTTCTTCGTTGAAGATTTTTTTACTAAAGCTGTGTCAGCTTATGACTTTATTCTTAATTGTTATATTTATGAAATACTTATTTACTGTAATAACAGGATATTTTTGTCCTTAAAAATTATTGCTTTCTATTTTCATTATTTATTTAATTTGTAAATGATTGTTTGATATAATGTTATTTATTGTTGATATTATTTTTATAGACATAACAATGTCATTAGTGTTTTTGTATTCAACTCTTTATAATGTACTAATCCCGAAACCTTTTCATACGAGCTATCATCCACTCATCTACCAAAATTATCAACGCTATTTGAGAATTATTCTAGATTTTCTTAAAAAACAAAGACAAATATTAATATTTTTTATAAATGTGTATTGTTTCCAAAGCAAATATTTCAGTGTTATTCATAGAATATGTCTTAGCACCTAATATAAAGGTTTGTTTATTAATTTCAAGTGTGGGTACGACACCTGAGTATAAGTCAGGAAATTTTATACATAAATCTATTGCTGGTAGTGTCCTGGTCGTATATTTATGATCTGAGAGGTATTACTTTCACTAAATTTTTGACATATTTTGTTCACTTGATTAAAAAAGTTGTGTTAGTTAGTCTTTTGCTTTATATTTATATCATCTCATAATTAGTTTTTTTCTTTGAACTATAAATAAATATTTACAAAAAACTCTTAATTGACGAATTTTGATAGTTAAAACATTTATATCGAAAAAAATTTTTACATTTAATATTTTCAAATAATTCTCATATATTTCACCTATTGTTATTATTACTCACTAAATACTAACAAAATTTGTCTTCATTCAAAAAAGCGTGTTATGCTTACCTTCAGATTGTTATTTGATATTTTATATGATTTTAACGTCAGTGACATTAACAATAAACAATATAACAAGATTTTATTATTTTCAACTCCAATATAATGTCCATTCATAGTCACAGAATTTTCGGTCTCAAGATGCGAAATCATTTTTGTAAAAAGCAATAACATTAAAAACAAATGGATAAAAATATGACTTTGGGTTGTGAGTTGTAGAATAATAATTGTTATTTTTAGTAATTGGTATCAGCATTATGCATATTCTCTCTATGTAATCATAGTCGAGAAATTGAGTTTAAAATACTAATGGAATAATATTTTTATAACAAAAGTTTCATTACAGTTATATATTCCTATAACAAAGGTGTAATATGGTTAAATGAGAATATAAAGCCACATTCAGTTAATTATCATTGTCAGAACATGTACGAGTAGTAAATGTTAATAATACATGTGAGCGCTGCTACGACAACAATGAACGTATTGCTATAAAATCGCAGTGCATTTCTGGTGTGGAGAGTTGGAAAGTTTTTAATATTAAAAAGTAAAAATATGAAGTTGTTTTTATTATTTTTATACTAAATCATTAAAATGATCCGGCGAAACATAGGACTATGAACAAATTTTGTTTTCAATAATTAGTTGTTGTTAAGGTAAGCAATTTTATATATGAAATATATATATATTTCATATCTTGCTTATTAAAAAATAGTTATTTTTATTATTTGAAATAAGAAATTTGATAGAAAGTAACATGATAGGGTTTGTTTTAGTTATTTCTTAAACGCAGTATGTCTTAAGCAATAACAATTTGTACAATAACCTATTTGGCGCTATTTTTACCTGAGGTAAAGATATAAGTTGTTCTAAGTTATGTAGTTTAGTAACATCTATAAAAATAAAAAAAAACAATTACTAGTTTATATTAGGAATATTTATAAGCTCAGCTGGTTCGATGCATACAAAGTATTATGAAGTACTGTTGTCATTGTCAATATATACGGGTAGATTTTAAAATTATTTTCCATAGGAAATTCCAATAAACTGTATATGCTTAACGTAATAAATTTGTTTATAGAAAAAAATATTTCAATTCATGAACAATGTCGGGCATCCGAGTGTAATATTTCTGAAATAAACTAAAGCCCAAAAGCCGTACGAGAGATATTACCTAAAACAGCGTTAGCCTTAATCCTCGTTAAGACTCTACTTAGTACGTAAGGATTTGTTTCTATCTTTTATTGTACTTTCTTAAGAAACCATAAATTTTGTAAAAAGGACATTTACAAACAGACGTAGTCATTATTTTATCTTTTTTACTTAGACAATATAATCTTATATTCGTTAATATACAACCAACAATCATCTAATAACAAATATCCAACGGACTTGATGGAATTCAGATGTTGACATTATTGTTCTTGAAATAAATTTACAGATGATTATATTAGTTGCAGTAAATTACACTCATAGATTGTAAAATATATTTAATAAATTACTAAATAAAAATTATTAAATGATACTACAAAATATAAGTTATATTATTATAATGTGTGATGAAATGTAAAGCTTAAAAACAAAAAAACATATGGTAGTATAAATCGAAATTAGAAACTACAATAATGTTTTTGTTCGAAAATGTTAAACTACTTCCCAACCTTTTATTCTTTATAAATAAACATAGATCCAACGTGTTACAGTATATTGGTGTCCGTTTGTTTGATCTTGCGTGAAGTGAACATGGCAGAGGCAGCTGTAATTCGGCTGTCCATAAATAAAACATATGAACTATTCTACCGGGTTAATAATGTCCATTTAGTTTAGTAGCCATCTTTAGACAAAGTTTGTGAATTGGTTACATATAAAATCAGTTTGTTTTGATTTATTTTATACAAACGTTCAAATGATTCATTCCATGATAGATTTTAAGAGATTCGATTGACAAGTGATCACTGTTATTGATTCGAAGTTTAAAAGATAAAAAATAAATATATAAAACAAAATTTTATCTTTATCATTGCATTAAAAACATTCTACATACAGTGACATCTGCAAGCGAAATAAAAAAAAACAATTAACAGACTTTCACCGTACAGTTGACATAACTGAATTAGTGGTGCAGCAAGTAAGTTTGTAATTTTATTTTATCCTGGATGTGTTTTACTCATTATTATAATGACTCAGTATTATCTTAATATATGAAATTGTATGTTTTATTTTACCAGTATGCACATGTAATAGAAAAAAGTATATGCTGTTTATACAATTAGTTAATTAAGTAGTTGTTTCTCAAATTAGAAAGAAATCATAAATAAATGAAGTAATCCGATATTTCGGAATTCGCTCTTAAAAAGCAGTTAAAAGCCTAAATTTGATTTGAGGGACAGACTAACTGTTGTAGACAAGAATTTTAGAATGTCTAATTTACTTAATATTAGTCTTAAAGGAAAACAAAAAAATAAGTTTCTTTTTAAAACAAACTTTTATTAAAAAACGTTTGACATAATATAAACAACAATAATCTCCATACTCTATTCGCTTACCGTATATTTTTGGACCAATGCCAAAATTCATCCTGGTTCTATTGTTGTTTATTAATACTACTTGCACGGGGCCAGTAGTCAGATAAACAATTATTAGGATATTTGTTATATTTCGCAAACATTCATATTATTTGTTTGGATGGTTAGAGTTATCTTATAATTTTATTTTTCAAATAAAAATGTCATTCGTGTACTCATAACTTTTAATTAACATTGAAAAAAATATGATGAAATAAAAAGAATTTGTTTTAAAAATTGTTTGATACTAGCTCAAAGCTATAAAGTTATTACATTGTATTTAAATAAAATTTTAAACAACGCTTTTTTTGTGCTGTTCCTTAAATTACCTGCGTCTTAACAATGTAAATTATTGTACTTCATTAGTATTATTACGACTTGATGACAATAATGTTAGTAATTTCAATAAAATACTTGTAATTTATGTCAACTAGAATAGTTATTTTAAGTCAAGGCCAGCAAAGCTTTTGCAATTTCTTCGGTGTTGCAGCATGCCGTCGACGGCGGTGATATGTGCTAAGGGCACATATCACCGCACATATCATTTAGGAGGATAAATTATTATATTTACATTATTCAACTCCTTGAGTCAGCTGAGCTTAAAGGATAGTACCCCTGTTTTCTTTTTTCCTGGACTTGCCTCGAAAGGCATATTATATTACAGAAACTCTAGTCAGCTACACTTTTTATGATATAAATAAAACTATACGATTTTTAACCCAAAAGAATTTTCGTTTTATCCCGAAAAAAGCAATGTTATTTAAAGCTCGCGTCACAAATAAAATGCAAGCCGGAATCGCCCATAAAGTGACATTACTAACAAATGAAAAATACATTATTTGATTTTGATTAAAGGTGATCCAATAGTGATCGACATTTCATTGTGAAAAAGTAAATTGCATATTCTACAATCTAGACATTTCAATCAAGATATTTCATTTTTTAACTTTTAATCACAATCATAAACATATACTTCAGTAATATAAGTCAAAGATTTTTTTAATAGAAATGTTTTGAACTTATGAACGAGAACTTACGAACTTTACACATTCCAAAGAATAGGTCCATGAAGTAGAACCAGCAAGAAACGCCATGGACCGTTCATATAATAAATTGCTAGTAGGTACTGTGTATTATTTAGGAATCTTATAGTATAGTAATCACAATCTTAATTTTTATACTACTTTTGAAACATATAAAAACAAATAAAAAACCGGGTAATGATAAACAAGGATATTTATTATATATGTATTGTAGGAAAAAAATTTTTACTTCTCCGTTTTTTTTATTTTGTATTTGATACACTGAAGAAAAAACGTTCAGTGTGCGACGCTTCACAGATTTAAGCAATAATGAACTTTGTAATCAAACTTCTCAAATTTCCAACTTTATAACGAGCTTGAATGCAATTTTAATAGACAGTCGCTAAGTTCACTAACAATGTCCACTACTACATTTTTTTGGGTTTTCTCAAACAATGTTCAGGTTATCTTTCCTTATATAAAACATATAAATAAAAAGTAGAAACGGACGACAGATAACTAGTAAAGGATTGTAATAGACGACCACTCACTTACTTAATTTGTTCAAAGTTGTATTGAATAATATTGTATGAGATGCTCCTAGAGATTCAGCAATGATGTTGATCTCTCAAAAATTTTGCTTGTTATTTTAATACTTACATAAATAAAACCTAAAATTATATGATTATTAAATTGGTTAAGAATAAATTTATCTTAAGTCATACTATTTATGTAAATGTAAATAATGAAAGGGTCAATGATTTTATACATTTGAACACATATATGTATTACTATTTCAAGACCTTATAATATTATATCAGAATTAATATTTATTCTAAAAAGACATCAACACATTTTCTATTGAACTTTAACTTTAATTTAAAAGCCTACATTGGGTCAGTTTCTTGCGATGCAAAGAAAGAGGACTGTAAATTGAATTTATTCGCATTGTTAAGAACTCAAAAGTCTGGTAAAGTAATAAGTGTAGTCTAGAGCATGTTTTAACACGCAATTCTAATGATAAAAGTAAGAAAAATATAACCTTATAGACTAGAAATCTGAAAAGTATGGAACTAATATGACAGAATCACAGTGATCAGCAAATTTTCAACAAATCTACATGCTACAAAATATACATTTTAATGTTACATGTCACATAAAATGTAAAAAGTTGTTGCATTTTATTTGAATTTATTTTATCAGTATATTGATATCTTTTTCAAAAGTGTTTGAATAATGATAAATAATAAAATACAACACACTACTAAAATATTTTAATAGATTTCTAAAGTGAATTTTAAATTCTAACTGTGAAAGAATCTTCCAACCATCTGTAAATTGTAAAAATTAATATCATAGCATTAAAAAAAAACAAACTTGTATAAAAATACAACTAAGATAAAAGAGCCAGAGAAGTTTCAGATAAAATGTTAGTATCAGTTCCCTTTACAGAACTATATAACATCAGGGTTAACACCCTGTTACCTTAGTTCTTAAGTTAATAGTCGTATCCTAGCGCAATCATCATCAATCTAGCCTATTGTCGAGAAGCTTACCTTGTAATACTCACATTATCTGCGATAATAAAAGTATTTTAATAATATGTATTTCCATTTATATATTAAAATAAGTATATGTATATATATTTTTAACAATAAAATACATAAGTAGGCCATAATTCAAATCAATATCAAACATTGAACTCGTTGTTAGTCATGTTTGAGTCTTGTATCATTAACATCCATTTATTCCTACCACAACTACTTATGTTCGACACTATATTTCTAGTTTCATTTATAACAATGAGGTTTGTGATTAGTCTAGAATACATTTATATTCAAGAGAAATTAAAAGTTATATTTAATAAAAGTTAAAATCCATAGGGTGTGTTTATGTAGTTAATGGTAGATAGGGACATAATATAATATAATAAATATAATGACCTTAGTTTTTTAGTAGTAGAAATGATTCGTAAATCTAGTTTACCAGACGAGCTCTTTAGTTCATATAGATGAATGTCTATATATTGATTAAATACCGCCTTTGACCAATTCACTTTGTAGAGTCTCATAAAGGCCGATCTTGTAACCGCTACCTATTACGAATTTATCTATTACTACTTTGTGTGAGATTGTCTGTAAACTTGATTAGCTTATTTTAGTTATCAAATATTAATATCAAATATTAATCAACACGTACAGGACTCGAAACTGGGATACTTTCGGAAATCGTTTTTTTGCTCCACCAATTGAGCAACCAGTGTCAGGAGCGATCTTATAATACCGAGATGGATTCAAGATCTATAAGGCTCCTTATGGAATTAGGTGTTTTTTCATTGTAATGTACATTTAAAATTAAAAAAATGTTTCGACGTGACGTGTTACGTGCTGTTAATTGGTTACCGTGGCTTTTTATATTACAATATTGTAAGTCCTAACTTATGTAACAACACATTAAAGGAACAATAATGTTTCTACTGTGTTATTTACTCGTATAGTCTCATTTAAAAATAATTGTATTTTATATTTTATTATGGTATCATTCTAACAATAATGCCATTACGATGCCTAATATTAATATCAATATTTAACTATACTACCCTTAGAAATTGTAAAGATATTTATTTGCAAATAGTAATAAACTATAATATACAATTCTATTGGACATCATCATTCAGCTCACGTCAAGTGCACTGTTTGCTTCGCAATGAAAATTGCTGCCGGGTGAAAAAATTATTCAAGGTTATCGAACCGATAGTCATTACAGCATGAAATAATGATATATCTTGCGTGTACTCGTTTTAAATATAAAGTTAAATTTGTTTTGAATATATCTTTGGCACTTAGATGATTTTATAAAAGCATGGGAAAATAGGGACGAAAGGAGATTATTTGTTTTCAATTTTCACAGTCACTGCACAAAACGCAGTTGAAGTAAGTAATATTGTATCATTTTGTGACGTGGTAGTATGGCGCTGGTTGAGCCAGCATGTACATGAACTGTCGTTAAAGGATTACATTTAATTATTTAATAATTTAGTTAACATTATGTTTAATTATTTAATTATATTCTGTCCTCTCGGGAGATGGTTTATCGATTATAGTAACCATTGAATGATAAATTATAAGCTTGTGTCGTTTGTAAATATAAATTTCACGCAGCTTTTCAAAATGATTCTATAGTCGTAACTAGCGAACAATTAAGTTTAATTAATTAATTAAGTTGTGAAAGTTGCAAAAGCTTGAATAACATAGCAATTTAATTTATTCGACGACGTACCTCCGTTATGTAATCGAATAAAATGGGAATGCAATATACGCGAGTTAAATTCGTAAAATGTTCAAATTTTTTTTAAATCGTAAAATAAAAATAAGTATTTTCGTTGCTTAGTTCTTACAAATGGCAAAGACAATGTTTAAAAGTCACGTTTTTAGATCAAACCGCAACGTTTGTTGAGAAAGTTTTCACCCCAGAGACTATTTATTGCATTATAATATTACGCTTAAAATATGCATTGCATTTGAATACCTCTACTTTTACTCTACTTTAAGTTCGCTCCTAGAAAATTGGATCCACTTCTAACTAGACTTGGCCTAGACTCTATGAATATATAATATTAGTAGAACAGACTTCTTAGTTATAGTAATTCAGTTTATAAACAGTTGTTGAAATCGTCATGAAAAACTTACTTATTTGAAAATCTCGTATAACTTAAACTTTATATATCAGTGAAATTCTTTATGTTTTTTAACGAATGTAATGAAATGATATTGGACAAGTGCGAATTAAAAATATTGTTTTTCAAACGATAAAGATTATTCAAAAGTTTATACATTTTATTTTGTATTATAATCAGAATAATAAATATATATTATTATTAATAATGTACAAATATATTAAATAATAATGAATCACACAAAAAGTAATTTATATGTGGTATCAATTTTGTAAATGAATCTATTTTTCAATTACAAAAAGAAAATATGACCACATAATGTCAACGTAATTGAATTTTAATGTTACCAATACTTTACTTGAGTTAAAATAAACAAAAAGGAAATCCCAAATATAAAGATGAAATTTGATAATCAAACTGTTTCAAAACATTGCACCATTTTTGACAAAATTGCATGTACTTTATCTAAGTTGTAGTAAGAGTAATCTTAGTTTAAATTTGTAGTACAACTGTAAATACACATTAAAAAAAACGAAATTTGTTTTAATCAGAGTTTTAGTATTGTCTTTAATAATTAAAATGTATGTGTTCTTATATGTATAGACTAAACAAATAAATGTTTAATATATGTGCTTGAAAGCGCTTGTGTGCGGTTAATTGTATAGACTTACTACTGAAATTAAATTCTAAATGGTCTGAGATAACAATGATACAGTGTAATGTTGAATTCATTTACATTATCAACAAAAAACAGGATTCTCGTCAGGAAAATAAGGAAAACAGGATGGTTAAAAAAATATCACGCAAAATATGTTGAGACTTATTTTTTAAGATAAAACCGAGTTAATTACATTTACATTTAGAAGCCCACACAAGAATTAAGAAATTGTAATAAATATTTCGTAAGTAATAATCCTTATCTTGCATTAAATAAATGTACAATAAACCCGTAACGGATGTAAGATATATTTTCTTACAAAGTTTAAAAGTTTTTATTATGAATGCATACTAAGGTATGCATATTGGCAGGTTTCTATAATAATATCTCGCAAAAATTTAATTACGTTTTTATACGATATATATTATACACTTTACAATAAACATTACTTTATATTTATATATTTATTTATTTGGTTGTTTATTTAATAATACTAGTAGTGAGCAAAATGTATTTTCAGAGTAAAAATAAAATGTGTAAAAATATTAGGTTTCATTTTACATAGTACAGCGCTCTCTGTGATTAAATTATATTAATATAACGAAACGATAAAGAACCAGTATTTAAAATATATTTGTTTTTAAGTAATAAACTCACATGTTTATTATTTTTATGTACCTAATTCCACAATACACAGAAGTTATTAAGGATTTCAGATAGGAGTGTGAGTGAAAAGTAAAACATCCTAAATAATTATTATATTAAAGTTAATTTACTTTTATTAATTCATAAACAAAAATGTTAAAGATCCCTTATAATCGCTTATTATAAGTTATCACAGTTAACTGAAATAATCTACTGTTTTGCTCAGTAATTGCTATTCAAACCAAAAAGGTCACTTGGTAATAATGAGATCGGCAGAAGTTTCATATTTAAGTGTTTTTATAGTTTCCAATTATTAATTTAGATAAAATAAAAATAATTTTATATAGATAAGCAATAAGAAATTCTAATACATATTTCCTAAGTAATAATCCTTATCTTGTATTAAATATATGTATAATGAACTCGTAAGAAATGTAAGATATACTGCCTACAAAGTAACAAAGTTAATTAATCCTCTTTATAAAACAAACAAAAATAGTTATCCTAAGCTACGTTGTAGAGTTAATCTTCTATGACTTATCGTATGAACTTTAGCGACTTGTTTTTACAAGGCCATGGCCTTTTATTATATTGTGTTTATATTAACCCTGAATATTTTATAACTTATTAATTTATTTTATGACTTTCACTTGTATATGATGAATATTCATTTATATATTTCCTGTGTACGTTTGTTGTTATTACTGATTTGAAATAAATTTATTGAAACAGTTTTAAGTACAGTCACGTTGAATGAAAAGTATACACGGGCAGATTTTCAAATAAATGTTCACTCTGAAAATTTCAAAAACAAGTAGCCACTTAACAATTCATACTATGTAACCACCAGAGTTTCTCATAATAATGTATACATTTTTGACAAGAATATGGACACTGATTGTCACACACGATATTTATAAGATCACATTAAAAAATATGTATCCATTATGAATTACAATAATATGTAATCGTGAACTGCGATACGCTGAAGTGAAGTATTAATTATATTATACTTTTCATTAAATAATAATTAGCCGTTTATGACGGATTAATGGATATGAAATAAAAGATATTGTAGAATCAAAAAGTGTATAAATAAAAACTAACAAATATAATTATAAATAGCGGGGAGATTAAAATCTTGTGTAACCCCCCTGAGCATCAATAACATCCTGCAGTCTCTGATGCATTGATGTAATCATATTAATGCATACATTGCTGCCTCTGAAACTGTCCCATATTTCGTGGACATGATTAATTAGGGCTATGCGTGTCCTAACTCGGTCGCTGTCCCACTGCTGGACTATTAAACCCCAAAGATTCTCAATGGGGTTTAAGTCTGGACTTTTAGGTGGCCATTGCAGCTTCATTACTTTACTTTGTTGGCGATTGAACCAGACTTGGCTTATACGCGAATTGTGAACTGCGGAATAATCTTGGACAAAAGGAAGTGGTCCAGAATTAGGAAAATATACCTCCACACTAGGTAGTAAAACCTCTTCCAATATATCAGTATATTGCACGCTGTTAATTTTTCCACCTATTTGGGCCAACTCACCGGGACCACTGGCTGCCATCCATCCCCAAACGCCAAAACTTATTCGACCACTTCTCTTCGATGGTAGTATATTTTTTTCTGAATACCTGGTATTATTGGCTCGCCATAAAGATAAATGTCCATCGGCAGAAGACACGAATACCTTTTCGTCAGAAAAAATGGTGCTGCTGAAATCGAAGTTTATATATTCCCGGGCGAACTGTAATCTTTGATGTTTATGTTGCGCAGATAAGACAGGTTTTCGCGCGGGAATTCTGTGATGTAACCCAGCTGAGTGTAAGCGTCATCGAATGGTTGAAGCCGACACTTGCAATGAAATGGATAAGTCCTGTATTTTAACAAATCCTTCACCATGGACTCTGCTCAAGCTCCCTTTTTTTTTTTTTTTTTTTTTTTTTTTTTTTTTATATCGTTGGAAAAATCCGTTACGGATACCCGCCGACCAAGAAGGTGATGGTCGGAGGGTTATGTGGGACTACCCGGCAGCATCGAGCACGCTGCCATTTTTAAGGCTACCCACTAAAAAACCAACGGATGCCCTCAACGCCTTAATGGGACGCCATGGGATCGCTTGCGCACTCACCGTGGCGCCCCGGCTGCTCAAGCTCCCTATCCTGTGTTTCGGTAGTTTTACGAGCACGGCCTTTGCTCTTATGACAAACTGCGTCACCTTCCTCTACCCACCTTTTGAGCCAAAGATATACGGTCTCCCTCTAAAAACATATTATTAATTAGCTACTCAATTAACATGTAAATAAGTAATTAATTAAACGGATAATACTTACTGAGATTCCTATATTATTTTGCAATATCAGTAACTGAGTAACCCCTGCTCTTTTAAAACTATAATTTTATGTTTTTCATGTGTCGAAATCCGATACGGCACAATGTTATTACTCATTCTGTCCTCCACAATAAAAAAACAACACTACAATAATCGCAATAATGATACTAAACTATAAATTATGATAATGCTATAAATAACGATTTATTTGAATTCCGAACTTGACGTTGACTGGTTAAAAGCGATCACGCGTTGCTTTTTTTTAATATCATCTAGGTTAATGCTTGATTACATTCCACCTGATGGAAAGTGAAAATGTAGTCTTAAATGGTAAAGCGCATTAACCTACATTGTATTCGGACGGAAAAACCGACGCAGGCAAGCTGTTCCAGTCCTTCGCTGTACGAATTAAGAAAGACGAAACAAAGTGCTTCGTCCGGACAGGGGGAATGTTCATAACGTAGTATACCTGCCGTGCGTCGGAACGTCCTGTGGTAGAAGGAGGATGGAAGAATTAATTCGTGTATTTCCAGCGCACACTCACCAAAAATAATACTGAGAGGCTATAGAATACTGAGAGGCTAGCAATTCTACGCCTGTTTTCAAGGCTGTGCATGCTGTGTTATGCATCTAACAAAAAATCTGAACAAAAGGCAGTTTTGATACATAAAACATAATTTATGTATCCATGGTAACCATGAATACACTTTCATCAAAATATTACTAATAAAATGCAGCCAGAACCCCAACTCTGATTTTAATAAAAAAAAACTGTAAAAACCTTCCCGGGGATATACAGGGTGGGCCAAAAATTTTTGCAAATAGCAACACTTGATTTCTCCAAAACCGTGAGAGCAAGGGGCGCGCGGGTGGCGGGAAATTGTGCGTCGTTTAATGCAATTTTAGTCACGATGGAGCGCTGCACGTGACAACAGCATGCTTTTTGCGTAAAACAATTTTACAAAAACAACGATTCCTACGTTACTGTACGACGCCTCTTTAGAGTTGAATACGCATTACAACGTGTAAGTGAGTGTCCAAGTGTTAATTTAATTAAAGCTTGGGTTAAAAAGTTTGAGCAAACGGGATCGACAACGAATATTAAACAAACTGGGCGACCACGTTCAAGAAGAAGCGAAGAGAACAATCGGAAGGTTGAAATTTCTGTAAGGGACGATCCAGAATCATCTACCTGTAAGCGGTCGGCGGCTCTTGCTATACCAAGAACTAGTCTGCGGCGAATCTTGCATTTGGACCTTAAACTGCACCCATATAAGCTTCAAATTGTACAGGAGATGAAACCAAACGATTACATTCAACGCAAGTTATTTGCTGACACTATACTGGAGCGATTCTCTAGCCTTGAGAATGTATTGTTTACGGATGAGGCCCATTTTCACATTAATGGTCACGTAAATAAACATAATTGTCGATATTGGAGCACGGAAAACCCTCACTATAAACACCAAAAGCCTCTTCATTCACCAAAAACGACAGTGTGGGCTGCCATATCCGCAAAGGGCATAATCGGTCCATACTTCTTTGAAAATAATCAAGGAAATAACGTAACTGGGAACTCAGTGGAACACGTGAAAATATTGCGAGAGTTTTTGACACCACAGTTGCATGAATTTGAAGGATACAATAGCCGGACTTGGATGCAACAAGATGGAGCAACATGCCATACATCAAACGTGACTTTACCGGTGTTCAAAGAAATGTTTCCTAACAAATTGATTTCTCGCAGAGGTGATATCCCATGGCCTCCCAGAAGCCTGGACCTTACACCATGCGATTTTTTCTTGTGGGGATATCTGAAGAGTCGAGTATACCTTAATAAACCGACGGCCATATCCCAATTAAAAGAAAACATCCACGAGGAGATAGCTGCAATTCCTTGCAGCATGTGTCAACGAGTTTTCCAAAGTTTACGTAGTCGATTGCAGGAGTGCCAACGACGAGACGGAGCACATCTCGACGATGTCATTTTTAAAAAATAAATTTTAATAAATGATAATTACGTGAAAAAAAATCATAAACAAAATAACATTTGTACTTTTATTTCTAGACATGTTTCAAAAGTGCAAAAATCTTTGGCCCACCCTGTACCTAATAATTTTCTACATTTTCAGGATGATTGGATGTATGGTTTTTAAATCCATCGAGTACAAATCGACAGACAGATACACATTCATTTATATAATAGTTTTTTTATATCTTTTCAACATCATCAAATATAGCTGTTCATTACATAATACAAATTATTACATTTTTAATTATAATGCAACTCTAATTTTACGATAACTATTAAACTTCTATCATAAATTAATCATAAAAGGGCTCACTGAAAAACAGCATAACCGAATAAAACAGTCCACGCCACTAATCACCGCACCGCATCCGGGCTACCTTCATAGCAATATTTAAAAGATAAAAAATGAATATTTACATTGAATGAAATTCTAAAGTGTATACATATTTAAGAATAAAATCACAGGCGTCATTGTATACTTTATAATTAAATAGTATTGTTTACATTTTTGTAAAATATTATATATATATTATATATGCCTGTGATCTTATAAATATCGTGTGTGACAATCCGTGTCCATATTCTTGTCAAAAATGTATACATTATTATGAGAAACTCTGGTGGTTACATAGTATGAATTCTTAAGTGGCTACTTGTTTTTGAAATTTTCAGAGTGAACATTTATTTGAAAATCTGCCCGTGTATACTTTTCATTGCACGTGACTGTACCTACGTAAAATAACAAATGTAGAACTATGAGGCAGATGAGAACAATAAATTATAATTCCACAATGATAAATGATCCTTCGTTGTATTTGTATTAAGACTGACAAATGACGGATACTATCATGAAATTGAATGATCCTTTTGAACCAAATATAGATAGAGGTTATGTTCCACTGCAATTGTTATCGTTATATTAAAATCTTTATTTTAGTTTATCTATCTTTAAGCATAATATTTGTTCACGAATGACTCAATTATCATCACCTCAAGATATACTTAGATAATTGACAACTTTATGTATAAATATTTTTCTAATAGTTTAATTTTATTTGAGTAACATTCGTCAGTGTCAGGAGTGTACTCGTAATAAAGAAAGGACACGCACATACAAATTCCATTAATTAAAAAAGAAAATATTTGCTTATTCTCCTGTTTCTTGTATCAGTTACCAGTTATCGAGACATACATTAAAGTAAGCGTTTATTTATATGTCAATGTTTCTAGTATTTTTTTTGTTAAATCTGTAAATTCAGTTACAATATTCACATAATAGTTTATTTGACGCAATCCGATACCTGATTGATAGTAGGCAAAAAGTGCATTGAACTAGGAGACGAAATATTTTTATCGGAAGGCGATATCGTTTACTCTACATTATTTAATACAAAGATATGAAATGATCAGATATTTTAAGAAATTATTATTTATTTATTGCAATACGGAGACGGCACGGACGGTTAAGTATATAAATATATATTTTTGGGAATTACCCGACCCGTAATAGTTAATATCCCATTGACAATTCTTTATATATGGAATTATTTAAATTACCTAATAATTCTCTCATTTTTATCGTCATCAAAAATATATTCTTTTACAAATTAAAACTTTCGCGTCACGTAATTTCTATTCACACTCTAGTAAACATACGAAAGTAGAAAGTAGTCGGTGACAAATGATATTGGTTGTATCAAAGATGGCTGTTCAAGCTGAAGTGACATGATGTGGAATGAGACTACCTTAAAATGTAGTATAAGTATACGAAATCAATTGTAACTGCAACGTATTTAGCTCCTACAGTTATCACAGTACAGTTTAATGTAATGAAAATACCTACGTTAATAAAATAATCTTGTATAACATAAAATGCAAGAAAAGGAGGTATTTTTGCAATCTGGCGTAAGGGCTTAATTAGAGGTATTCCTGTTGAAATATTCTATATGAGAGAATGATATGGATATGGCAAATGTTATCAAAAATAATAATGGTGCTGTTAATATTATATCTACAAAGTTGGTTCTGGTTACACAAAGTACCAAGTAGTAGTCTAAAGTAATAATGTTTTGTTATACCGTATTACACCTGGTGATGGTTTAAGTTATTAAACCAACACACCCTTATCAGAAGTTGGTTTAACGTTAGTCAGACTAACTTCTGATAAGGGGGCTATTCATAGTTGCTAGTCGTTAAATTTTATGTAATGGATCATTCACCTACATGAAGAGCAAATGTAGCTCGAAAATTTTTATTTCAATAACAGTTTGTTCATTTTTGTAAAGCGATAGATTGTGTCCGATGGCTATTGTTTTTTTGGTTTTTACATTCAGACATAAACACAAACATTGATTGTACATATTCATTTTAACAAAATAGGTGTTTAATGAATATATTTTATTTTAAACTAGTATCCGTATTGTAAATACTAAAATGCCGAGGTTGAAAACTTATAATCATATATCATATAATATAATCATTCAAAATATTAGATACTTTAAAATCATTTACAAAATTAATCGACTTTTAACATCATTAACAAGATTTTTTCAGATTTGCAATATACTTTTGTAGACTAGACTAGACTAAAAACTTATCTTTTTTCTGCGCATAGTACCTAAGATTGATTATCGATTTTTTTTTTTTTTTTTTTTTTTATGTATGAGGAGGGCAAACGAGCTGGCGGGTCACGGATGGACGTGATCACCGCCGCCCCTGAACTCTTGCAACATCCGAGGATTTACAAGAGTGTTGCCGGCCTTGTAGGTAGGAATAAACGCCTTTTTTGAAGGTACCCATGTCGTACCGATCTGGAAATACCGCCGAAGGGAGTTCGTTCCACATTCGAGTGGTACGTGGAAAAAATGTCCTTGAGAACCGCACAGTGGAGGATCGCCACGCATCCAGGTGCTAAGGATGGTATTGGAGGCGATGGCGCGCTGTGCGGTGATGAAATTCGGCGGCAGGCATCAGATCGAATAGATCGAATAGATCAGATCAGATGAAATAGACGCGTTAGCACTGGAGTCAACTCAGGGGCACACGTTCGTAGCACCAATGGAGAAATGCCATCCGGCCCACTCGACTTATGAACGTCCAAGGAAAATAGAGACTGCCTAATAGTTTTCTGCCGAAAAACTATTTCCGGCATTGAGCTCTGACACCGCGGGATGATAGGCGGTGTCTTCCCCTGGTCGTCCAAAGTCGAGTTGGAGGCGAAAAGACTGCCCAAGAGATCGGCTTTCTCTTTTGCCGTGTGGGCCAGAGAGTCATTCCCCATGTGCAACGGCGGTAGGGTCGGTTGGCTAAAGTTGCCCAGAGTGGCCTCTGAAAGCGCCCAGAATTTGCGCGTGCCAGGCGGGTACTTTGCCAGTTGATCCCCAATTTTGACGACATGCTTGAACTTTGCTCTAGCGATTTGCCGTTTGAAGAATCGGGAGGCACGATTATATTTCCTCTTCAGAACTCTAGAGTTCGGATCCTTAGTGACTAACGCATTGACCCAAGTTTGATAAGTCTGCCGTTTGCCAGCTGCTGCAGCCCTGACAGACGCATCAAACCAAGGCCGCGATCTGCCACCAAGTGGTACCACAGAGCTTGGTACAAATAGTTCCATGCCCTGTAGTATCACATCAGCTACAGCCGCAGCGCAGTCACCAGGATCATCGGAAGGGAAACAAATCGGCCCCCATGGGTAGGATGCAAAAAAGGACCGCATTCCATCCCAATCCGCTGACTTGTAGTGCCAAATGCGTCAAGTCGCAGGTGTTGTGTGAGCCGACCGTTGAATGGGCACTACACTCCGTACCAGACAGTGATCAGAGGAATCTAAGGGAGCCTCGACAGTGATCTGGCACTTTTCTGGATGTGTAGTCAGCAGAAGATCCAACAAAGAGGGCGTGTGGCTGTCCACGTCCGGTAGACGAGTGTGCGTCTTTACCAGCTGGGACAGACCATTTGCCAGAGCAAAGTCAAACACAGATCTCCCTGCGTAGTCGGTGGCACGTGACCCTAGCCAGTCGGCATGGTGCGCATTAAAGTCCCCTAGGACTACGACTTCGGCGGAGGGAGTCTGTGAAAGCAGATCGTCAATCTTCGCCTGAACATGGCCCAAGAGTTGATCCGTTTCTGCATTACCACTATGGGACCTGTGGAGGCACGCGTAGACTCTGACATGGTCGTCCATTTCCACGCGTAGCCAGAGTATAGACAGGTCCCGACCTTCAAAAACCTGAAGGCGACGGTAGTAGATATCCTCCCTTACGAACACAGATACCCCGGCGTGTGGTATAAAATGGTGTTCTAGTTTATACCCGGGGTATGACAGGTACGCTGTGTCGCTAGGTTGAGATATCTGCGTTTCCGTCAGAAACAACAAGGCCGGCTGCGCCGTCTCTAGATGATAATGGACGGCGTTCAAGTTGGAATGAAGTCCCCGGATGTTGCAAAAGTCCACATTTAGAGTGGGTCGGGGTGCCGCTGCGTTGACTCGTCGTTTGCCCTCATAAAACACAAAAGGCGATTTGGCCTTTGGCCGCCCCAGATATACTTTGCCCGCCCCAGAATTTCTTTAGATGGACTCTTAAAACACCTTACTGATTCGTTAGTTAAATGTTATTTCAAGAATAGTAAGTCCACCTTTAATATTGTTTTTTGAATAATCTATTTTTATATTTTTAATAAAATATTTGATATTAAGTAAATATGAAATAAGATAAACATATAATTCGTAATTTTAAAACACAATCACAAAAGCATCTCGTGCTTTTGTAAGTTATATTACTGTCGTCTGCTGTTCACTTCCAAAGTTAAATAAAGTTTCGTTTCAAATAATTTCAGAAATGTGTTTTCCAAACAGTTTAATTAATTGTAACTAATTAAACAAAATATTGTGATAAATCTGTTACTTTGTTTATTATGACCAAATAATTTAGTAAAAATCAAATTATTTTAAAAGGAGTCTATTTGGTACCGTGTCATCGTTACCAGTTTTGTTAAATTCAAAAATGTTAATATTTCAACAATTTACAACGGTACAAGATATTAATATATGAAACTTTTTTATTAAAGTTTTTCATTGACTATAATAAAAACACATTTTATTAAGTGGTAAATTTTATTATTCTTTTAATCATTAATTCGCTCACTAAAAAAAGAATAAAAATCATAACGATATTCTGTACATGTATTTATATATCACAATATGTTCTGATATAAAGGTATGCTTAGTCTCATTTGAATATAAACCAACTGATTTAGTCCTTGATTCGTTTATACTCAATAGATAGACTTTATAATAAAATTTTGAAATCGTATTAATGTTAAGATTTCATTTTCCTTTTGAATTTTTTGTTCTTATATACGATTAATGAAACAGTTGTCGTGAATAAGTAATTTCGACGAGATAATGTGTTAGAATAAAAGAAACAAATAGAAATATGCTAAGTAAAGCATGAAAAAGCTGACTAAACGATTTTATTACTTCATCTAAAAGATAGAAGGTGTATGTGTGTAATAATTTAATATGTAATATACTATCAAAGGGAAAGTAAACTCAAGCAACATACAAAACCAATAAGAGACTTGTTTAATTGCCCTAAATTCCAGAAACAGATGCTACTTTAATAATATAATATAATATGTTTACGAAAGCGAATAGTATTTCACAATCTATTTCGAATAATGCTGTGTTGTATATACAATAGGAATTGATAGTGTCGGTATCAGTAACCTAAGTAGTAAATGGCTGCTTTTTTGACGATAATAGTTTGTTGCGAAATTATTACCCACAGTTTAAAAAAATACTTTTTACTCTTATTTACAGCTTAAATTTATTAAAAATTGTAATTTCTTATAGTAATGATGCATATTGGTTAAATATGATTAAGTCGTGACCTTTGACAGAACCTACTTATCCGTTATTACATTTGAATATAAAGAAAAAAATCAGTTTTTGGTGTTAATTTCTCACCAAATTGTAAAATATGTCCATATCTTAACCAAGTATTAGTAAATATGTTTAACAGCTTTATAAAATTTATTTAGATCAATAGCGCAGTAAACATCCAATTTCAAATTTTTATGAAATAAATATAAAATTATTATGAGATATTGTTGCTAAAAATATATATAAGCAATAGGAAAAGCTAAATTAACATAAATGAATATGAAAGAATCAATAAAAATGTTTAAATTTGTATAATTAGGGAAATACGGTAACGTGGATTAAATATTAATCAGAGCCAGAGAATTCTCTTATTTAGAGTGAAAAGAAAACTTTTTATTCAAATGGAAGTTAAATTTGTTTCCCTGTATTTAAAACATTAAGTAAATCTACTTAATGTCCAAATACCAGGAAGAAAACGGTTCTTAAAATCTCATTTTATAGGCCTAATAGGCATTACCTTGCCTATTTCGTTCTATCTTCTATTTGTTCATAATTTCTTAGTTGGTTTTTTATTAAGTTAATTAATACACATCGTTTAAAGGACTTTCCTACTACCTGTTATTATATTATTATTAATAAATAACAACAACAGTGAAGACCTTATTTTATAAATTGTAGATAAAAATAAACTGAAAATTTACCTGAGTATAATAATCATTATATAAAAAAATATTTTTTTATACTGACATGGTTGTTATTACTAAATGAATGTCACGTTTAGAAAGTGATGTTAAAAAAATGGCATATCTGAAGAGAGGCTGACTAAATACGTTGAATATACTTTATCAAAGTTGTATCTATTCTGCTTAAGAATACAAGTATAGAGAAATGTTTTGGTTCTACTTTTCTATTTGAATATTTATGTTTGTATAAAATACACTGCGGTTGTCGATATTTCTACGTGGGATAGACGTAGATAATCGTACTGCATGAGAGAACATATTAAGGTCGTCAAAAATAATGATAGAACTAAATCTGGCATAACGGTATATCTGTTCGACTCAGGCCCTAATCATCAGATTTAAATATACAATCCGCAAATAATATCCAGGAAAGGTTTGAAATGTAAAAGAAGTCATTGAAATCTCGTTGTAACAATTTTATTCAAGATGATTTCAAAATGGCCGGTATGTTTTGTAGTAAAGGTTTGAGTTTGAGTAACAATGATCGCAGTAATGGACTTGCAAGAGGGTAGTTTGTTACATTGACATACAAGTATTTCAGTGAACATTCGTCGTTTCAGTGTGCCCGAGAATATAGCAGCTAAGTCCATCGAATAATCTGAAACTCAATCAAAACTAGAAAAACGATAAATAAAACTTAATGTCTAGTTTTTAATTTGACAATCAGTAAAGGTAGCTCACTTTAGAATACTGATTATATGTAGCATTAGAATCAATTGGCGATATTGAAAAATTGCTTTATATAACAAAATTAATTATTAAAACTTGTACATATATATATATATATATATATATATATATATATTTGTCAATATCGCCGATATATATATATATATATATATATATATATATATATTAGACTGGTTCAAAAAAAGTGACTATTTTTTTTTTTTGAAACAATTTCATTTATACCTTCGAGGAGGTGTAGAAAGATGCCTGTTAAAAGGAGAGCTCTTAATATTAATATTTAGAGGTCGCTCATCGCAGATTTCTATTTCCCATTGAAATAACATTGGAAAAAAAAATTTTAAACTTTGGAATTTTATATTTCGGTCTAAAAGCAAAATGCCGAGATGAGCGATATGTATTTTTATAGAAAATTTGTTGCTCTACAATAAAGGTTTCTTATCATTTTTCGACAAATTCACTCCTTCAAAAGTTATTCAAGGTTAAAGTTTAATTTAAAGTAAATTCAAGTTTTTTTTCTTGATTTCTGACAAAATGTTAAAACTTATCACTTAAAATCATAAAATCATTCATGAAAATTTAATGAATGATTATCTAAAGAAAAGTAGAGCCAGTTTAAAATTCTAGATTTAGAAATCTCTAGTTAAAATCATAAATAACCCCAATTGAAATTTAGTTCCATGTTAATTCATATTAATTCCACTTTCAATGGTAAAATTTTTTTGAAACAGTTACCAACAGTAGTTTATGGAGAATATCGGTCACTTTCTTATCGGTGGACCAAAAATGAAGCATGTTATTACTTTGTTCGTTATCGTTTTAAGTTGCTGAGAAGTTTTCTTTTAAATTCCGACTCGTATGTTATTGTTTAAGATTTCAATTAATAGAAATTTATAATTTTCGTTTTGAGTAGTTTAAAATTTTACTATTAATATTATGGAAAAGAAAGTATATTTAATTGGTGAATTGAGTGATAATTTCACTGGACGTAAACTTCCGACCAATGGAGAAGTTATGTCTGTGTTCTTGTATCAGCATAACCAACTCAAGTTGACATTAAAACATAGTGCTGTTGTTACTGTAAAAAAAGTGGAAGAGTAGGTGATTTCTAAATCTAGAATTTTAAACTGGCTCTACTTTTCTTTAGATAATCATTCATTAAATTTTCATGAATGATTTTATGATTTTAAGTGATAAGTTGTAACATTTTGTCAGAAATCAAGAAAAAAAACTTGAATTTACTTTAAATTAAACTTTAACCTTGAATAACTTTTGAAGGAGTGAATTTGTCGAAAAATGATAAGAAACCTTTATTGTAGAGCAACAAATTTTCTATAAAAATACATATCGCTCATCTCGGCATTTTGCTTCTAGACCGAAATATAAAATTCCAAAGTTTAAGTTTTTTTTTTCCAATGTTATTTCAATGGGAAATAGAAATCTGCGATGAGCGACCTCTAAATATTAATATTAAGAGCTCTCCTTTTAACAGGCATCTTTCTACACCTCCTCGAAGGTATAAATGAAATTGTTTCAAAAAAAAAAAATAGTCACTTTTTTGAACCAGTCTAATATATATATATATATATATATGAGTAATTATAAGTTTAACCCATAATTAAATCATCTAATTTACATTCTGGGGCTCTTTAGCATCCCTTTTATGAAAAGGGATGAGGTGGCAGGTTGTCTGCCGAAGTAAAGTAAAAACGAATTATGATAATTTAGGACGTAATAATGTTTTATTATTAATTGCAATCTAAGAATAGTAAGCAATATTCAAATTAGAAAATAATTAACATAAAATAGTCGGTTCCATAAAAAATTCATTACAATTTACTTTATAAGGAGGTACGAATAAATTGATGCCTTTGAAATTTATTTACATTTCATTTAGATTTAATATTCTTTGTGATTGTTTTTTTTGAATTTCCTCTCATAAAGTGAGTTTCTTTATTTAAATGTTAATTGAAAACTAATAATATAATTTCAATGCTTCTCCATAGAAGATTTTTTACTAAAGTTTTGCTAGCTTATGACTTTATTCTTAATTGTTATATTGCTGAAATCATAGACTTTCAATATAGAAAGATTCTAATGATTTTGCGAAAAAATAAATATTTTTCCATTTTTGTTTACTTCATAATAAATTAATTTTAAAAAGGCAAATGTTTTAGGAATACATAAACATAAAAATTTACTGATGAGTTTCTTTATTTATTTGATTTGTCATTGATTGTTTCATTTATTTTATTTATTGCTATTTATAGAAATTAAACTATTTGAATTTTTATACACAGCAAAATGTCACTAAAGTGTTTTTGTACGTCATTTTTTTATAAAATACTAATTCAGAAACCATTTCATTCGAGCTATAACTCATCGACTCATCTACTGAAATTTTAAACGCTATTTGAGAACTATTCTAGATTTTCTTAAAAAACAAAGACATAAATATTGATACTTTTTATCAATGTGTATTGTTTCCAGAGAAAATGTTTGAGTGTTATTCATAGCATACGTCTTAGCACCTAACATAAATGTTTGTTTATTATTTTAAAGTGTGGGTACGACATCTGAGTATTAGTCAGGAAATTTTATACTTAAGTCTATAACTGGTCGTATACTCAGGGTCTGAGAGATATTATCTTCATTCAATTTTTTATATATTTTGTTGACTTCATTAATAAAGTTGTGTTAGTCTTTAGTTTTGTATTAATATCATCTCATAATTAGTTTTTTCTTTGAACTATAAATAAATATTTACAAAAACTCATAATTGACGAATTTTGACAAAGTTTAAAACTTTTATATCGAATCAAATATTCACATTTAAGATTTTCGTATAATTATCATATACGAATCTTAAAATTAATATTTATATTATATATATTAATCACTAAAAACGAACAAAATTTCTCTTCATTCAAAAAATCGTGTTATGCTTTCTTTAAAATTGTTGCGTTTGGTAATTTATATGAATTTTACGCCAGTCACAATAACAATAAAAACATAACCAGAATTTATTATTTTCAATCCCTTTATATCGTCCATTCACAATCACCCAATTTTCTATCTCTTTCACATTTCACGA
Source organism: Melinaea marsaeus rileyi (assembly GCA_918358865.1). Classification (NCBI taxonomy): domain Eukaryota; kingdom Metazoa; phylum Arthropoda; class Insecta; order Lepidoptera; family Nymphalidae; genus Melinaea; species Melinaea marsaeus. Next base: position 5,101,808 of record OU911092.1, read on the forward strand.
CTAACGGGTGTAAAAAAGACGACTCACGACTTTATCTGCGATGATGGTGATCAAGTCGCGAAATCATTTTTATAAACATCTATAATATTAAAAATAAATATTTAAAAACATGGATAACTTGGGTTATGAGGTTGTAGGATAATAATTGTTATTTATTGGTATCAGAATTATGCATATTCTCTTCAATGTAATCGTAGTCGAGAAATTGAGTTTAAAATACTCGGTATTATGAAGTACCGTTGTCATTGTCAATACATACGGGTATATTTTAAAATTATTTTCTAATGGAAGTTCCAATAAACTGAGAGCGATGCTTGTATGTACATCGTAAATGTTTAACGTCGTAATATATTTGTTTATAAAAATAATATTTCAATTCATGAACAATTTCGGGCATCCGAGTGTAATATTTCTGAAATAAACTAAAGCCGTACGATTTAATATTACCTAAAACAGCGTTAGCCTTAATCCTTGTTAAGACGCTATTTAGAACATAAGGATTTGTTTCTATCTTTTATTGTACTTTCTTAAGAAACCATAAATATTGTAAAAAGGGCATTTACAAACAGATGTAGCCATTATTTCATCTTTTTTACCTAGACAATACAATCAAATATTCTTAAATATCCCACCAACTAATAATGTTTTTGTTTGAAAATGTTAAACTACTCCCAAACCTTTTATTCTTGATAAACAAACATAGATCCAACGTGTTACAGTATATTGGTGTCCATTTGTTTGATCTTGCGTGAAGTGAACATGGCGGAGGCAGCTGTAATTCGGCTGTCCATAAATAAAACTATTCTACCGGGTTAATAACATCCATCTAGTTTAGTAGCCATGCTTAGATAAAGTTTGTTGATGGTTACATATAAAAGCAGTTTATTTTTATTTATTTTATATTATTGATCAAATGATTCGTTATATGAAGAGATTTTAAGAAATTCGATTCACAAGTGATCACTGGTATTCATTCGGAGTTTAAAAGATATGAATAAAAAAATAAAATATATTTTCTCTTTATCATTGCATTAAAATCATTCTACATATAGTGATATCTGCAAACGGAACAAAAAACAATTAACAGACATTCTACCGTACAGTTGAAATAACTGAAATAGTAATGCAGCAAGTAATGTTTGTAATTTTATTTTATCCTGGATGTGTTGTCCTCATTATTATAATGACAATATTATTTTCATAAATAAAATTGTATGTTTTATTCCACATATATAGCATAAAAGTACGTGTGCATTTATGCTGGTAGAATAGATAAAAATATATAAATAAATGTTATTTATTTATATATTTTTGTAGTTGTTTCTCAAATTAGAAAGAGATTTCGGAATTCGCTCTTAAAAAGCAGTTCAAAGCCAAAATTTGATTTCACGGACAGACTTTGTTATAGCTAAGAATTTTATAAGATCTAACTTACTTTTGCCTTGAAGGAAAACAAAAAATATATGCTTCTTTTTAAAACGAACTTTTATTAAAAAAGGTTTGACATAATATTAACAACAACAATCTCCATACTCTATTTGCTTAATGTATATTTTTGGAGCAATGCCAAAATTCATCCTGGTTCTATTGTAGTTTATTATTATTTGCACAGTGCCAGTAGTTAGATAAACAATTGTTATACGAGTAATGTTTGTAATATTTCGGACACATTTATATATATTTGTTTGGTTGTTTATAATTATCAAGTCTCATAATTTTATTTTTAGAATAAAAATATAATTCGTGAACTCATAATTTTTAATTACAATTGAGACAATTATGAAAATAATTTGTTTAAAACTAGTTTGATACTAGATCAAAAGTGTAAAGTCATTACATTGTATTTACATACAATTTTTAACAACGATTTTTTATGCTGTTCCTTAAATTACTTGGATCTTAACAGTGTAAATTCTTGTACCTCATTAGCATTCTTACGACTTGATAACAATAATGTTATACTAAGTGAAATAACATTCCAATCAAATATTTGTAATTTATGTCAACTACAATAGTTATTTTAAGTAACATAAGCGCTTTCTATTTCGTCAAGGCCAGCAAAGCTTTTGCAACTTCTCCGGTGTGCATACCGTGGACGGCTGTGCCCTTATTTATGAGGATAAATTATTATATTTACATTATTCAACTCCTTGAGTCAGATAGGATTGAACCCCTGTTTTCTCCTTCCCTGGACCTGCCTCCAGTGGCATAATATATCACAGAAACTCTAGCCAGTTAGACTTTTTGTACAACTTGTAAAACTATACGATTTTTAACCCAAAAGAATTTTCTTTTTATACCAAAAAAAAGCTATGTTATTTAAAGCTCGCTTTATAGATTAATGCAAGCCCGAATTGCCTATAAAGGGACATTATTAACAAATGGAAAAAAACATTATTTGATTTTGAATAAAGGTGATCCTATAGTGATCGACATTTCATTGTGAAAAAGTAAATTGCATATTCTACCAACTATACATTTCTGTATATATTAAAGATTTTGACTTTTAACCAGAATCATAAACTTCAATAATATCAAAGTCAAAGATTTTTTTAATACAAATATTTTGCACTTATGAAACGTTAGACTAGTTAGTTAGACTAGCACGGTCCAAAGAGTGGTCCATGAAATAGAACAAGCAAGAAACTCCAAGCAACGTACATATTATAAATTGCTAGTACTGTGTATTCTTTAGGAATCTTATACATCACATCCTTAATTTTTAGACTATTTTTAAAACATATAGAGACAAATAAAAAAAAAATCGAGTAATAATAAACAAGGAAATTTATTAATGATGTTGATCTCTCAAATTTTAGCTTGTTATTTTAACACTGACAGAAAAAAAATAGGATATTTATAAATTAGAATAATAAAAATAATTGAAATGTCGGCTCATAAAAATTATATAAAAATTGAATTCGTTAAGAATAATTATATTTTAAGGCATAATATTAAAGTAAAACTAAAAAATGAAAAAGTGAATGATCTTATTTAATCGAACACATATATATATTACTCTTTCAAAGACTTTATAATATTATATCAGATTTAATATTTATTCTAAAAAGACATCAACACATTTTCTTTTGAACTTTAACTTTAATTTAAAAGCCTACATTGGATTAATTTCTTGCGATGCAAAGAAAGAGGACTGTAAATTGAATTTATTCGCATTGTTAAAAATTCAAAAGTCTGGTAAAGTAATAAGTGTAGTCTAGAGCATGTTTTAACACGCAATTGTAATGATAAGAGACAGAAGAGAAGAGAGAGCAGAATATAACCTTATAGACCAAACAGCTAAAAAGTAAGAAACAAATATGACACTCGCTTAATGATCCGCAAATTTTACTACAAATCTTGTTAGATATGACATAGAATGTAAAAAGTTGTTGCACTTAATTTGAATTAATTTTGTCAGTATATTGATATCTTTTTTTAAAATATTTGAATAATGATAAATAATAAAATACAATACATTACTAAAATATTTTAACACAATTCTAATTTGTAACTGTGAAAGAATTTCCCAGACATCTATAAATTAAAAAAAATATTTCACATTTTGAATTCGGAACAAACTTTGGTATAAAAGTACAACTAAAATAAAAGAGCCAGAGAAGTTTCCGATAAAATGTCTAATACTAACATTCCCTACCAGAACTACATAGAATCAGGGTGAACACCCTGTTTGTTACCTTAGTTCTTAAGTTAATAGCCGTATCCTACCACAATCATCAATCTAGCCTATTGTCGAGAGGCTAACCTTGTAATAGTCACATTATCTGCGATAATAAAAGTATTTTAATTATATGTATTTCCATTTATTTTTAAAATAAGTTGATATTTGTATTTTTAACAATTAAATACATAAGTAACTCAAATCAATATCAAACATTGAAATCGTTATTAGTCATGTTTGAGTCTCGTATTATCATCATTTATCATCATCATTTTTTCCTACCACAACTACTTATGGTCGACGCGATATTTTTAGTTTCATTTATAGTAATGTGGTTTGTGATTAGTCTAGAATACATTTCTTTTCAAGAGTATTGAGTATGACCTTAGTTGTTTAGTAGTAGAAATGATCTGCAAATCTAATTTACCAGACGAGCTCTTTAGTTCATATAGATGAATGTCTTTACATTGATCAAATACCGCCTTTGACCAATTCACTTCGTGGAGTCTCATAAAGTTCGATCTTGTAACCGCTACCTATTACGGATTTATATATTACTACTTTGTGTTAAACTGTCTATAAAGTTGTTTAGCTTATTTTAGTTAACAAAAAATTAACCAACATGTACAGGACTCGAAACTAGGAAACCCTCGGAAACCGTTTTTCGGCTCTACCAATTGAGCTATTAGGATCAGGAGCGATGATATAATTCGTCTATACCGCGATGGAAGCGACATCTATTTGACCTCTTTTTAAATTCGGTGTTTTATTATTCTATATTTATTCAAAATTATAAAAAACGTTTTGACATGACCTGTAAATGCCCATTTATATTACAATATTCTAAAATTACATTATCCAAATATTTTAATTAATGCTATTACAATACCTAATATTTTATCAATATTTAACTAAAGTACCTTCAGAAATTATCAAGATATTTTTTTGTAATTACTAATAAACAATAAAATACAATTCCATTGGACAGCATCACTTACCTCTCATCAAGTGCACTGTTTGCTTGTTTGCCATAAAAATGGGCGTTGAATTTTCCTATTCTGCATGTTTGTGCAGAAAACTTTGTGTTTTTTATGAAAACTCAATTATTTTGTCATTGAAAAAACGAACACAGCGAACCGAATTGCATTTATTGAAATTAAGTTATGTAGTATAAATCGTTTATCTGGACATTGAAGCGTGGATAATTCTTTTATTTTCCATTAATTAGATTAATGTGCATCCCACTAGCGAGTCCGAATAGTTTTTCATGAACTTAATATGTCAATAGTTTCAATGTCGGTTCGATCCTGAGATATCAAATGAAATAACAACGAAGAAATGCAAATAAAAAATCGCGTCAACTGAAGAAATAAAGAAAGTTGTCTTGTTTGTGAGTTGTTAAGTTGATAAGTTTACTGTAGTCAGAGTTAAAGAAATCAAACCAAGAATCATTGCTAATTATAGTATTAAGTTTAAAGTTCATGGGTAACAAAGAACTAATACTTTCTTAATATGAACTTGAAATATGAACATCTTTTATATCCTTTTGTAACTAGGAATGTAACAAATAAATCCTAATTTACATATACGTACATATAAAAAGTCTTGCCCTTACTTATTGATAGAGTCTTGGAAAGTGCTACACGAGAGTTACGAGTAACGCATTTTTTTTCAGGAATTCGTTAAAGTTACTAAGAAGGTTAAATACTTGTTATAAATATTATTGTTAGATCGTTGAAAGGTTATTACAAAATAAAAGTCAAATAGTTTCTTGTTAGATACTTCTTCACTGCAAAGGTCGCTAGAAATCAATAATACATATAATTAATAGTTATTAACAACTTATTATTATAAATATTATGATAATCATATTATAAACTAAAATTGTCTTACAATTGTACCGGTAACATATTATTACAAATAATAAGTGCAAATAAAAAAATATATAAACATTGCGAAAAATAAATATCGAATCCGGACTGTTGCTGTTGCGTATATTAGCTGTTTAAGTATATAAATAAGAGGTAAGTATATAGGAGATTAGATTATAATCCGTAAGATAAAGTAGAAGAAGAAGTATAAAAGTCGTTAGTATTTGATGGATAAGTATATAAGTTTCTATTCCTTAGTTTTAGGTTTATAAAGAATTTAAAGTGTCTCTTATTGGCACAATAGATAAACAGTTATTTTATGTTTTTGATGCGTAACAATTTTAGATTTAGTTAATTATATATTTAATGTTCACTGGTAGTTTCGTTGTTATTAAATTATGTTATACATATTTTTTGTTATAATTTTCTTATACAAATTATTTTTTTTATTAACATATTGATGTTTTTTTTTCTATTACAATTAAGGTTAGATTAGAAGGGCTTGAAAACTTGTTAAATAAAAAAGTTTTCATATTTCATACATTCTTTTTTTTCTACTTTTGAAGTTCGTTAGCAGCATTCGTTGTTATTTTATAATTGAATACAATTCGTCAATACTAGAAAAAGTTATTGCGAAATCACTTTTCTAGATGGAGGTTGTCGAAACGACTCGTTAGTTGTGTCCTATTCACTATGGAAAAGATATTTATTATTCTCTGATATTTTTCTCATAAATTAAACTGTTTAAATAAGAAAAATATTTTTACTTCTTATAAAAGGCATTATAATAAATAATAATGGAACCGTTAACAAGGTACAGTTACACACATTTTTGAGAACTTAATTTTAGTCTTATGTATTTTATAAATTGATATGTGTGTATTTTCTCAGGTAAAACTACTGAATATATCAATTAAAATCTGGTTTTTAGGATTAGAAAGTAAACACTAGTCATAGTATGACTTTTTCTATGTAAATCTAACTAGTAAAAGTTACCCAATTAGTATTAGTATTTTTGAAGGCTTTATTTTAAAAACAGAGTTTTTAAACGAGAAAATCATGTATTGAGAAACAAAAAAAGAAATAAGAAATAAAGTGTTGTAAGTTTTAAAATGACTTGTAATTTGTTAATAGTTAAATAGATGGAATTATCATTAGAATGCGATATTTGTTAAGTATTTGATAAAACCTTATCCAAAAGTGTTAACTAATTTGGAACATTGTTGTAAATGTTTGAGTTTCAAACATAGTGATTAAAACTGTTTTAGATATTTTTTTTAGGATCTGGACTGTTATACAACCTCCATTGGTTTCTATTGTGTTGCTGTAGTTTTTTCTTAAGTCTTGGAGATTTTAAAATATGTGCATATTTCCTTAAACAAGTTCGTACACATAAAACCACCAGAATACTCTGATATTCTTTCAAGTAAATGAGAAGCACTGGACGAGATCTGTTGGTATTCAAATATTTTTAAAATTTAAATTTTATCGACATCGTATTATATTGTATATTTGAATTACAAAACCTTATCGAAATATTAAAATACAAAATACAAATTAAATTATTATAATGAGATCGTAGGATTGTTTTTTTAAATTATTATTATTAAATTGTAGGTAACCTATAATACAGTGAAACTAAATAATAAACTCCACTACTATTTTTTTAAGCCAGTAGGTGTTAAAAAGTCAAAAAGGTTTTTTTAGATGCTCTATATGATAATTAATATAATATACAGTTTCAATTGATTTAATTATTTTTCTGACTTCTAAAACTAGTCGTTCTGTGAACAGTAGACCTCAGTACGTTAAGGCATGAGACAATATTTTAAGTGCCTTTTCCAACAAGGAATAAGTATACCTATGTATGTAGGTAGGTACATACATAACTACCGAATGGAATTTGGATCCACAAAATAACAACGGAGTTATTCAACTTTTAAATTTTTTATGATTCGCTATGGCTGCCATTTTGGATTTTGAAATAACAAAAAAGCACCTTAGATTTCGGCAAAGAATACTGAGACGAAATTTCAGCTCGCTAGCTGCAGCAAAGTTCGTTTTTGTGGTACCGATCAGAAATCCGCCATTTTGAAATCTTTTGCCCAAGCAAACAAACGACTTGACATAAAAATTTAAATAATTTAAAGAACACATCTACCAATTTTCGTGACGATTGCATTAAAAATACGTCTGCTACGCCAAAACAAAACCTTAAAACACCGCCATTTTGGATTTATCCTCCCAGTAAAAAAATGGCCGAACAAAAAAAAATTTGATAGCTCAAAGAACATGTGAACCAATTTTTGTGGCGATCGTATGAAAATTGCTCCTGCTACGCCAAAAATAAAAGTAAAAAACGCTGCAATTTCGGAATTTTTCGCCCAATCAAAAATCGGCTCGACATAAAAATTCCAATAATTCAAAGAATACGCCTGCCGATTTTTGTGACGATAGGATGAAAAATACGCCGGCTACGCCGGAACAAACGTACTGAAATACATACGCAAAAATAGCAGAATGGGCCTATCTAGTGGAAACGTAGTCCTTCGGACAAACGCTTCGCTACGCTTAGCATTCGTCCTTCGGTCAATTAAAACTATTAACAGTGCTAGGTAATATTATTGTAAAATCACAACTTTACCTGCACCTCAGCTGCCCAAATTTAAATATCAGAAACGATCGGTCAGAGAAAACTAGAGGTGGTGTACACATCCTATTCGAAAGTATCTTATGCATTCAAAATCGTTTTAGCATCTCCCTCTCATTACATTCGTTTTGTGAATATCTGTTTCTGAAGCTTGAATTTAAAGGTACTAAGGCATTAGGTACTAGGGGTAATTTATTGTCCCCCATCGATCGATTACTTCGCGGATTTAGAGACTGCTCTGTATAATATTTTGACAAGTTATACTCATTTAATATTAATGGGTGACCTTAACACTAATCTCCTGAAAACTTTTTTGTGCTCCAATAGACTTTAATCTATCATTGAATGAGCCAACCTATCAATTCTTCCTTTATAAGCGATACATCAGAATATTACCTACGAAAACTCATTAATAGATCTTAAAATTACAGGCTCTTCTGTTTTTTTCCAAAAGATACGGATTTAAAACCAAGTATAATGGTAATTAACATCCCCATCTTGTCCATAATAGATTACGCAGATGTCTGTTACTCAAACCTAAGTAACGAGCTTCTCAATAATTCCATCCGCTATATTGACGGTCTGCATAAATATGATCACATCTCACAATATCGGACTCGCCTTAAATGACTCACTATCCATCAAACTTACTAAACCATCCAACGTCCCCTCCATACCTCAAGAAAAAAATCTGAATACCTCCGTGCCACACTCAACAGAACAATCCGTTCATCTTCGAACCTTACAACCGCTATTCGACCAGCGACTTTAACCTCAAATCTTTCACAATCCAAGCCTCCACTTTAAAAACAACTGTCTAAAAAGATAAAAAGCTCCGTCAAAAACCACCTTCAAAAAGTTTGTTAGAGAGTCCTTTGTAAGTTAACAGGTCAGTTTTAAATTTTCCACAAGCGCTATTTTATTATAATTTTAATTTATGTATGTTTATAAATATATGTATGTGTATATATGTTTGTATACATGTATCTTACTTACGACACCTATAAGCAATCGCTGACGCTGAGGTGCCATCGCGTCGCCGTCCTCAATTAATATTAAGATTCAGCATTATAAATAATATAAATATTATTTTTTTTGTACTTAAAATTCAATTCGATTTCTGATTTAATATTGATCTTAACATAAGTTTTATATTGTAATTTTTATTTTAATAAAGTTTAAGACGAATTTTGTTGTTTTTAAGTCCTTCGGCTGTTGTTAACGTAATTTGTATTGGTGAGTGTATATATATATTTACATACATACGTATAATAATAATATCCATCTTGTCAATTGTCCTTTATTTTGATTTAGATTTTTAATTTTTTTCTTTATGCTTACCACAACTTTTCATTATACACATATGTTAATTGTTCTCGTGGAAATTCTAAATTCGTATGTGTCTTTATCACAGAACTACTTTACTTTACTTTAACTTAACAATGTTTAATAGCATAAACTGCAGGAAGCCAGACTATCGTTTTCGCCAGTGGTACTATAAATATGCCTAACGACAAATCCTCTCTACTATATACCTGGATCACGACCAAATCCCTTTCTATATTACCTCGAAAAGGCTAAAAGAATCCAACTGCACCTGAACTAAACTAAGTTAGATAACTAAGTAATTCTGTAACTAACTTATGCACTTAGCGACGCGTGCAATTTCGTACTAAGTGTTTAAACATCTTGGAATATCGTAGTGTTGGTAAATACATAAACAGTTGATTCTGAATATGTATTCAAAGGATGCTTATGAAAATAATTTTTATAGTAAGTAGTCTTTATAGAAAACACTCTGTATTTCTTTTGCATAGAACTCAGTTCAACTTAAAGGTTCGTGAAAATCTGTCTTTAAATTAGCCTTAGTTCAGTTAACGTTAAATATGCATTATTGCATTGCATTACAAATTGTATGGAAGAAAACGTTTTAAAATAAGCATTGTGTCTGAATTATTTTGTCAACAGTTTCAGAAATTGAAAATTAGACTATTAAAGTCCTTTCACTTCGAAATGATCATTTTCTGGTTTCTTTCAACTAATGATATATAAATAAGTTAGTCACGTAAAATATATCTTTAGATATAATATACTTTTTCCAGTATCAAATATCAACTTCATGTATTTAATAAATGGACTGATTTAGATCTAGTAATGGTAAACCTACTTTAGTAAACTAATATAGTAGAGATCTCTTAAAGAGGTAAGTTAAACCTTTGTAAAATTTTTTTTAGGTTGTATATTTCTCTGTTTTTCTGTGAGTTAATGGTACATAAATATATAAATAATATACATCTGTATAATTTTAAAAACTTAACATAATAAACAGAAAACAGAATTATGTAGTTAACTTAAGACTAATTACACAGATTGAAAGCAACATCATTAAAAAGTTTGAATATTTGAGAATCAGCTTTACAAAGTTGTATCGCTTAAAAATGTGGATTAAACTCGTTCGAATGTAATAAATTTACTTTTCAACTTAATTTAACTTTAACATTTTAAAAAGTAAATGTTACATGTATTGTCCTAGAGGCCGCTACATTTTACCTATGTAATTAACTGTTATAATATTTTCTGGCTACTATATTCAAATAACATATTTCTATCGGTAAATAATTGGTTTTAGAAACACTTTGTTCACAACACTATCGGTAGGATAACACTTCCTGGTAGTAGTCTCTTGACAGGAGTATGCCAAGGTACCGTGTTATCGACATTACTGATTGCGATTTCCTTATATAATAGACTATATATTCTATCATTTGATATCTTATATCTATCACATTTATACAGATGATGCATAAATTTATGTCGATTCAAATGTATCTTCAACCATATCTTGGTTTTATCGCCTATTATTTATTTAAAATCTTGACTGATGTACAAATGTACGAATGATGGGCTTAATGCCAATGCATTTTCTTCTAGCCAACCCGAAGAATCGAGGGTTTACGAAAAAAGATACAATTCAATCCAAAAATGCAAAAATTGTTTATTACTTTTTATCAGTTCTGAATCAACAAAGAAATTCACGATCGACGTTACATAATATTGACTTAATGGAACTCGAATGATATATGTAATATAAAACAAGACAGGTTTGAAAGAATAGATTTTTTTAGTCTTGTTGTACAGTAAGTGTTATTTATAAATTCTTCTTTCTTCTTACTGTACTTCTAACAAGGACCTTTTAATATAACAATAGAAATGAAGTATTGGATATTTTGGTAATATATTTAAATATCTGTAAAAAGACAGTAAGAGAAGCTTTTATAAAATTCCAGACGAACAAGAAATATGATATTTAAGATAATATAATAAAAATTAAAAGTTGGTTATATATTTCTCGACCTATCTTTGAACAATCTCATTTATGATGTAGACTTTACACACTGATTAAATATTTTGTTTATTCACTCTAAATACATTATTGTTGCTATGACCTATACACTCTTGGAATACAATTAGGCTGTAGTTGTGTAAAGTGTAGTTCTACAGCTTCCGACAACCAAGAAACTAGATAGATACTCCTTAAATTTTTTTTTTACATTAATTATAAAGAAACAGCCAATAAATTTTATACTATTCAAAGAAGACAACGGTTTGTGTCGTGGATGTGACATAAATTTGTACAATAACATTAGACTGTATATATAATGTTTGCATTACGTATTCGGAATGCTTTCTTACATTACAGCAGCTTTCAATAGTAAATACCACATTAACATACATTTACGTGAAGCACTAAGATAAAGGAATACTTGTTTTATTATGCTAAACATGTTATTTTAGTCAAATAGGACTAAAGGAAGTTATGTTGGTATTGAGTAATAAATATACGAGTATGTGAAAATACTTATAATATCGGCAGCTGAATACAATTATTTTACTCCTTGCTTCTTATTTAAAAGATTTATTCATATTTAAGTTATTGCATTACCAAACTTTGATACCGTTTAAATCATTTCTCTTTTATTTTCATGTAATTAGGTGAACACATGTAAACATACACACGCAAACACGTAAGCACACACATACACACATACACCCACCCGCACATGTAAGCTACGAGTATGTACATTTATGATTGTTAAAGTTATTATTAATCATATTTTTAATTATGGGATGAATATAATTCTGAATTTGTTTATTTGAATAATATTTTTTATTATATTTATTCTAATATATTTAATAAAAAAATCTACACAGACAAGAATACTCTCTAGTTCGTGAGTATAAATTAATTTGTATTAGACTGTTAGAGAAACTGTTAAAAAAGATGTAAACAAAATTAATTTAATAATAGGAATTATGAACTAAAGTAAGATTTACGATATCATTTGTATTAGGTATATTAAGAAAACTGTAATGGTATTTTTATTTCTCGCTTATATGAAAGAAAATTTTACCTTCAATATGCAGGCTTACCGGCTTTTAAATTTATAATTATAAAAGGCTTTGCAGTAAACAATTTCCTTCGTATTATCACTGAAGTGCCTCTCCATTATATTAATAGGAGCTTGAAAAGTAGCTTACGGCAATATAATTTTAATGTCTAGTTCTTGAGGACATTTAAAATATTTTCTGTACTAATTTAAAACTAATGAATTATTATTTTTGTATTTTTATATTAATATACGTAGCTTATGATAGTAACAGTAATATGGGATTATTGTCATACAGTTACATATAATACGAAAAAAACCGTATTAAAGTCAGTGAACCTTACAGATTCACTTATTTCTTCATCGGGGGTTAAAATTAATATGTTAACATACGATTTCTTCAGAATCAATTGCTAAAAATATTGATTATGTAATAAATTGTAAAAAAATCATTGCTACATTTGAGGCACAGCCTACAAATAAATAAATAGTATTTTCCACAAACAGCCGGTTTCAAAAAGGATGATAAAAAAAAATTTACAACATTTGTAGTTGACTGCTTATTGTTTACATGGGATTTGACAAAAACTTAAACTTTTATTTTAATTAATTGTTGAGAAACCAAGTATTAAGTAAACAGATGGTAAATCAACGAAGGATCCCTAAAAATATTAACATAATACTAGCAAAAACCATATCTCATAGGAAAATATTTTATAACAGTTTCCGAACCGCGTCCGCTCCACGATGAATGCAAACAATTACTATTGAAAGGGACTTCGATTGTCGATGAATAATACTTTTTATTTTTATTAAATTTGTGTGAGTGTTTTATTTTCTGACATTAAAGTTTTTTTCTAAAGAAAATATGTATAACAGGATTCGCGCAATGAAATAAGACACTGAATTGTCAAGATTAAAAAAGAAACATAATCATAAAAACTATTTGTTTTTATTTAAAACTATTTGCTAGAAACTTTAAGATATACAAGATTTAATTTTAATAGACATATTTTTTTTTTAATATAAAGTATACTAGAATACTTTGAGAAACTTGATAAAACAGAAATACCACAACTTTGAACATTTCTATGTCATGGATACAGTATTAATTTCTGCGAATTGCGGGTCTATTGAATTTCCAGGTTCTACATTTTAAAGGCTTCATTATTACCAATATAAAACTATTACTTTTTTATGTAGCAGGTATATATATATATATAATTATTTTAGTGTCTTTACTTAGCATAAATCAGCATCATTTTGCCCTTAAATAAATTATGTGCTAACGACAAAACATGTCATTTTCCTCTACTCCTTTCTTCCATCATCGTATCCGTCATCTCAGTGAGATATTCCCGTATTGACTTCTTCGGTGAGCCTAATCTCAGTCAAATCGTCTTGTTACATATTTTTTATTCCTCCGCATTATTTAACCACACCACGACAAGGATAACTTGGGATATACTTAATTGTTTGTTATTAACAAAAAGTACCTATTATTAGATACTCCTAGTAGACAAGAAAATATAGTAGATAATAAAAATCTGTTTTAAAGTTTTTTTAAAAACGCAAAATAATTCGATATTCAAATGGTTAATCCCTAAAAATTCGATGCGACTTCGTGTCGGAAATTAGAAGGCAATAATTACCTGTGAACAAACCCTCAACGCGCATGTGCCATCCAGAGCGCGCATGGCATACCGTGTACGCCGTAGTAAATACAAATACTGGTTAAATGTTTTGTTTTATTACTATCTTTAACAGTGTGATTATATTATTCAATCAAAAAATATTAAGAAATTATTGCTCCGTTTATAAAAGTTGAAGAACTTAAATATTATGTAAGTATTTTTTTCAATTCTAACCTCAAACCCTTGGATGCTCATTACGTTAACAAACCTTAATATCATAACATATTTAATGCGTACCATTTACTGTATAATTTTTTTTTGTATACTTTTCATAATAAAGTTTTAGTATTCGTTTGTTTCTTTTTCCTTAAAGCCGTAAACCGAATTGTCGTTTAGGCTATCCTCAAGAGTATCCTCGTTTATAATTTCGTTAATGTATAAAATATCCACAGAGATTTAACAAAATAACAATATTCTTTAAATAAATATTCTGAATATGAAAAGAAAGCAAAACGTAATTATTTTTTTTACGGTGGCGCTTCCTACAGTATCGATTTTATATTAAAATATAAATACTGCATACGTTTTATGATTTTACAATTCTGTTCGTTTTGGATATTTTATGAAACTTTACAGGCAGTTAAATCCAATTCATTCAATCAATGCCATACAATTATAATTTATCAATATAGCTTCTGGATTATTCGATTTTATTATTATTAACTTTGCAAACAATGTTCATATTGTTGTATATAAATCAACCCGTTGTGGATTTATGTTTCTGATAATTGTTTTTTGTGTAAACAAACAAATTGTTATGACTTAAATAGTATTATTATAGATATATCGTGTAAAATAAAAGGAACAATATTACAATGAGCTAAGCTCTCCAAAATTCTTGTGTAAGTTTTGAAAGCCTATCACTCGAAAAAAAGACTGCGTATCCCTGTCAAGTCTCAATGTTAAAGCATAATTAATTACAAATGTTATACGTATCTTAATTAAACAACTTTGTAGCGAACTGAGATTTCAACAAAGTATAACGGAACCGACGCGAATGCAATTCGCACTTGGGTGGTTATTAGTAATTAACCCAGATGCAAATGGAAGTCTTGTTATTATAATTCGAATAAAAATATATTATTACATTTGAATTAATAAGCTCCAATTTCTTCTCAGATATCGCTGCGTAACCCGACCGAAACTAATTTTATATCCTAACTTTTCTAGCATATTTTATCTCATACTTCAAGGCAATATATTTTATGTCTTAGGGTTCAAGCCTGACAAATAAACCGTTTTTATAGGTGCTTATTTTACGACCTAGTATTATCCATCCCTTCTAATAACTATTATTGAAGATTACATGTCCATTATTTTTTTATATCTTTTATAATAGGCGTCGTTTGTCATAGTATGGTCGGGTAATGCGGAGAGATGAAGACAATGTAACGAGAAGATACTTAAATATAAATTTGGATTGTAAGAGGACAAAGATTGTATGAGTGATCATTGGTGAAAAAACATATCTGCGTTGAAATAACTAATGGTAGAAGATGCGCTGTCCCCAAATGTTTGGGATATAATAATTTTTAATAGGTAGAAATTTACGATGACGAGAAATTATTAAACGGAATATTAACGGATTTAACATTAAATTAATTTACTTGTAAAAATCTTAATCTTTTATGAATTATAAAACAAATATTCTTTATTGGCTCATTACAATTGATTTTCATTCATTATTTACTCATAATATTGAAAAATAATAAAAAAATATGAAAGTCTAATAATGCTTGATATAATGCTACTAGGACTTAAATTTTCCCTTGTTAAAATATAGTAGGTTTTTTTACACCAAAAAATACTAAATAGTCCTTCATTCAATATCGTTTTGCGGTTGAAACATCCTGGAAAAATCGATAAATATAACCTTTAACCTTTACCCTCCTTATTATTAAATTGCCGTTTTATTGAGTATGAGACAATTTATATCACGACGGGCTTTGAAATAGGGACGTTATATCGTATTATATTTTGTTACAGGTACGTTGAATCTCATCGACTCCCGTAAAACTGACAGTGACGGAGTATTATATTCTTCACGACAACTTATTTTCGTGTATTCGGAACAATGAACGCTACTGACAGTTATTCTTATACGTTGAATGTAACAGAGAAGTTCAGCAATAATTCCGATGACGCGTCACCTTCGCCGCAAATCACTAGTAACGAAAATATTATTGACAACAAGTTCGTTCAGGCAATTTTTTGCGTAATTTACACTATCATTTTTGTCTTAGGACTTCTTGGCAACGTTTTAGTCTGTTATGTTGTCATTAGGAATAGGGCAATGCAAACTGTTACGAACCTTTTTATAACTAACCTTGCGTTATCTGATATTTTACTTTGCATATTTGCAGTTCCTTTCACTCCTCTGTACTCTTTCCGTGGGTCTTGGAGCTGGGGAACACTTCTTTGCCACATGATGCCTTCTGCACAAGGTTGTAGTGTATACATATCAACTTTGACGCTTATGTCTATAGCGATTGATAGGTTTTTTGTAATAATATATCCATTTCGACCAAGAATGAAAATAGAAACGTGCATAACTGTTATTGTAATGATATGGATCTTTTCTGTAACCGTCACTTTGCCGTACGCTATTTTTATGACATATTACGATTTAGATATCGGAAGGTTTTGTGAAGAGACTTGGCCAACTGAAAAATTGAGAAGAATATTTGGTTCCGTAACTTCGGTTCTTCAGTTTGTTTTACCTTTCAGTGTCATAGCCTTTTGTTATACTTGTGTTAGTTTTAAATTAAATGATCGAGCTAAAGCCAAAGCTGCGAGTAAGAATACGAGAAAGGAAGAATTCGATAAAAACCGAAAACGTCGCACCAATCAGATGTTGATTGCAATGGTTACCATATTTGGTATCTCCTGGCTACCTTTGAACATTACAAATCTTTACAATGACTATTATGTATACGCAATAAATTCTAAATATTATTTTGTCATATTTTTCTTATGTCACGTAATAGCAATGTCTTCTACCTGCTACAACCCATTCATTTACGCGTGGATGAACGAAAATTTTAGAAAGGAATTCAAACAGTTAATTCCGTGTATTGATACATCTGTGCAACGTAGTAACATTCCTTTGGAGCAATTAGGACAATTATGTCAATCGGAGAAAACATTTAATGGAAACACGGCAACAGATAGCTATATTGGTTCAAGTTCGCAAAGAGTGCCCTCATTTAGACATAAACGAAAGCCAAGCGCCGCCGCTGACGTTGAAAAGAGTGGAGTGGAACTAAATGAAGATTTGTTGACAGTGGATGTAAAGCATTGCCATATTTCTACGAGCTATAATTTAAGACGAGAGTCTGTTAAGCTTAGACTCATAAACGAAGAATCCTTTGATGGTACTTCTACACAGAGTCAATTCTAACGGTTGATACCATGGGTAAGAATTAAGATTGTACCGTATTAATAATTATACTGATTTTATTTTAACTTCAGGTTAAAGATAATATTTTGATTGTTTGTTATATAAGTTTAACGTACAATGTATATTTTTAAATTAAATAGTAATAATAATTTTATATTTTATTTCCTTTTCTGCAGGTGCGGCATTGGAAACGTTCCCACGTATAAGAAAAAAGTAAGAAAGATGAATGATTATTATATCCCCATATTTTTGGAAAATATTTTTTTGTATTGAACCTCTTTGCTATTGTCATTTTGACTAAGAAACTTCAATACGCTTATGAGTAATTAAGAACTCTTAATGACTTCAAGGAATTTCTAATTCTTAAACTTAAAATTAAGCACAAATTCTGTTATAAATCCCTGGTTAGTACAACTGCCACATGTTATTTAATTTAGACATAAAAAGTTATGAGATAAGAATATGTTTATTAGTTGTAATATAAGCAGTCGGTAAAAGGTGACTCCTCAACAAATGAGATGATATTTTATGATCCTATTCATATATAAGGGATGAAACTATAGAAGAACTCTCTTATTCATTTTATATATTTACCTTGTAGAAGACTTACTAATACGACATTTTCATAGCAGTCCTATTTGAAATTTTTAATAATAGTTGATATAGATCCTAAGGTATAGTTTATAATCTACATAAAATAAAAAATAACTTATATCTAAATTCTATAATAAAATCCAAATGTTGCTAAACTTAAATAAATGTAGGTATCCTATAAATAAATTGTATATGTCTGTGTGATTTAATGATTGTCACTTCCCGAAACTTAGTTCAAGAGAAATAACTTAGAAATAGGTAGTTAAGTTAATGTTTTGATGAAAAATTTGAAATAATTAAAAAAATATATGTGAATGTTATATGTTTAAAATCTTGCAATATTTATAATTTATTATTATATAGGATTACTAAAGTATTAATGTTTTTTGAATGACTTGTAGAAAGGTAAGATCTATGCGTTTATTGAGAGAAGATTTAAAAATTGTTGTTGCACTATTATTAAATAGGTTACATAATAAGTTTCAGATTTTATTCATATATATATATATATATAGATATTATAAAAATGTTATTATTTAAAATAAATTCCAAAAACATATAATTAGTCTTGCACTTTTTAATAATAAATAATAATTACATATTTTTTAACACTATTATACATTTTTTTATATCTATGTGATTCGATTAATCCTTTAACAAGAAAATGCCATTCACATAAAAATATTTGTGTTATAATTTTATTTTTAATAATTTTTATAAAATTACAGTGTTAATTAACGGTTATTATTAAAAATTTTATGTTCAAATACAGTGAAACGCAAAATAAAGAAAAATACCCTTAAAATTTACTAAATTATTAAATAAGGTACGTTAAGTAAGATAGTTGTTGTAATCTACACTTTAATTACCTCAGCATGTTTTGCACGAACCTAGTATTTAGTATGTGAAAAATATAATGTGATTCAATTGAGAGCAATATATATTTTAATGTTAAATTTAGTTTCAGTAGCGAGAATTTATATTCAATAGTTTTTAAATAAAGTTTTCCCCCACTTTCGGATATTTTTCATTCTTATATAATTATTTTTGTTGTTTTTTTTTTAAATACACCTCGGATACGGGCTGGCTACCAACGTACTAGTTCATAACTAAAGTTAATATTTAAACTGCGTTTTGTAGCGAAAGTTATAAATTCCAAACATCCAAACTTCCCATTCCTTTTTAATTAAGGAGTAAATATAGTATATAATTTATTTTAATTAAATAAACCACTATTTATAAAAATATGAATGTTTCTGCTAAAATTATATTTTAAAGAAGTACATCTTTTACATGCAACAAATATTATTATTTTACGTTGTAATGTTGTTTTAAAATTATAACTAAGTTCACATTTAACGAGGTTCTTAAATGTTTACCGTCCATGTACGTGAATAACGTAGTTAGAGAGGCGACATTAACTCATGTTGGTGGTTGGTGTAAACTAATTAAGGGGGGTGAAATAAACAGACGTTCATAAACAAGAGGTAGTCGTATACTCTTTAGTATTTTAAGGTATATATATTATGTTCGTATATATTATGTAGGTAATTTTTTTTTGTTTTATATATAAATGTTTTATTTTTTTAATTATTATTTTATACATTTTTAGTTAATATACGCCGATTTTCTATACGGCCAACCTTTTTTTTTCGTCTCGAGCTCTTTATGACTACACGCCGCATTCCAGGGGAGAGGAAGGCGACGATTATGTGGGACTCCCAACCACAAAACCAGACGGTCAAAACTTTGCCGTATATAACTTTGCCGTATAGAAGAGTGCCACGGGAATGCTTGCGCATACATCCGCGGCCACCACCCTCCTAATGGAGCGGAGCAAAACTGTTGACTCGAATGTGCCCCACTCCAGTGGCCAGGTGTAAGCCGACCGAGTTTGATCTGGACAACCTTATTTACCGAGTCGACGGCAAAGCCACAATCAGAATGAAGGAGTCCAGATCCGACTCATCCTATTTGTGCCCAGGCTCCGAAAGGAGAATGTGGCCAGTGGCGGAATTCGCAATCAAACACCCATCTCATCTCAGCATACAAACAACAACATACAAATATTTAAAAAAAAAAATATATATATTTTTAAATTTTTTTTTTACTTGAAGAAAGGATTACTTACCTGAATTACATTATCTGTATTAACTTACTTAAATATCACAATTGTAATGCAATTGTTTTGTGCTTATAGAGAAACAGCGAAAACACGAGTTATTATAATTGGTAGTCCGAAACTACATTTACGAATTAACTATAAGAAATGGTCTACTATATATTTTGATAGTGTTCATATAATCGCTTGTTAGTAATAAAGTAGCGTTTTTGTATTATCAACTTGTGTAGTTTTTTGTATTTATAATGTTTTTATTTCTCTTTTTTTTGTTCCATTATGCATATAACTGATAAGAATTAATTATTATATCTAAGTTACACTATTATGATAATAACGGCTAACACATAAAATATAAAAATCTGCTGTTGCTGAATTTTTTGTACAACTATTTAATATAAACTTTTTTACTATACATTGTGGCGTTCCAAGTCTTATAGTTTTTCTGTGTGCGTTAAAGTAGCTGAAAAAAGGCATTATTTTCTCTGGCTTATATATTAGTCAACTAAATAATATTTAAAAATTGTAGTGTGTTATGTATTTTACTGTATTTTAAAATATGAGATATATTATAGAATATATTTTAGTGTCATAACAAATATGCATTATTCCATCTCGAATACACTTTCCCATTTATAATGTTAGCAGAACAAATTAGGTCAACTAACAATAACGCCCAATAATAAATTCAAATGGCCGTCATCTGTTATTGGACATTAAGTAGATTTACTTGTCATATTTGGACCCAATTTTAGTTTCACTCCTAGTGAATATTTTATTTGAAATAGTTTTTCTACACCAATACATTACATTGCATTTATTACACATTTTTTTTCTTTCTTTACAGTCCACCAGTTCTCACATTTCAATTTACTAATTAATTTTGTATATAATCAACTGATAATCAAAATTCTTGAATCGTATGGCTTTTATAGTTTGTAAGCAAGGTGTAATTTAAATGTTGGCCAAGATAGAACAGTGTTAATTAACTGCAGCTGCAGCGAAATAAGCTGCAGTGAATGAACGTTTTTTAAAAGATTTTACAATGTCATTATCTAATTGCTTTTAAAGTTACAATAGAAAATGGAAAATACATTAATGAAACGACTGTAAGAATCAATGAACAAGAAAAACAAGAATTTATTTGGACAATAGTTAATTGAAACTTTTTGGCTTTGCTTAAGGACGTAACATCTTTGTCCGAGTGCAATAATTCCGGATTTGTCGAGAAATGTTTCTAGCGGCTATTTCATCTGATTCATTCTACCTATTTTCATTATCGTACTGCATAGTGGGTAGTTTATTTTAAATAAGCGTATTTAATAAATCTCTGAACCTTCTAATTGGAAACTTTTTTTGAAGTGCTTACCAGATCAATGCGATAAAAATATTTAAAAAAGGTGTTCCCTTCTTCCTTAAAATTCTACAAAGCTCTTGTAGTTTATTTACTGTTCCCAAGAGCTTGTAGTGATCAATAAATGCCCGGTGACCCGTATGCTCATTAGCTCTATATATTATAAATATACCAGATTAAAACTACTAAGATATTTTAACTATGTAGAATAAAATTAATATACTTCATTTGATTATTGAGATATTCTGTCACATACTTGAAAGGCTTAAACGATTATAAATTCATTATAAATATTCCTAAAAATAAAATAACAACAATATAATTAACACAAATAGTGTTACAAAAACTTTTTTGAGTCAGAAAAAAATATTTATATAAGAGGAATACATATCACTTGATTGAATGTTTCTAAACCAGTTGTCCGCAAATTTGGATATTCGGAAAGTAGGTTAGGATACGATTTCATGCTCTTTCATCCATAACACGTGTATTTTGTTTATTTCAGTATTGGATATTTTTATAAGTATAGGTTCTATTATTATTATTTACCAGCATTTAGATTACGATTTCCGCATAGATTTAGTTTTACGATATTTTCTTGGTTTAAATTACAAATTTTGATACATACGTTGACCTGCTATTTTATAACAATTTAATTCAAGAATATTTAATACTTATTAAAAATCTTCAACTTTATTCTTTTTTTAAATCACATAATAGTGCTGTTAATATGTCAAATTACTTAAATTCATAAGGTACTCGTACTTACGGCTCAGGCATTGTGTAAAAAAATTGTATCAAAGCTCTTTATTGATATGCAATGAGTTACTGAATAGATATGTATGTTACTAATTGAAAAGAAATTCATAATCAGAAAGTTCAAGTTCATTTCAATATCAATGAAATGAAATCAGACACTACTAGCAACAAGCAACAACACTTTAGAACAATATTATTTAGAAAGGTAGTTCTGATTAATTTAGTTAGTTATTTCTTTCTGTTTAATTATCTCGTTTTATCCAAGTTTTAAAAAAGAAGGCATTTTTAAATTATATTTCTATTAAATATAGAAATCAAGATACAATTATTTTAATTTAGACTTTGAATATTGTCTTAGGTATAACTGTAAAATACAACTAATCACTTAACATATTTTTACATAATTAGCTATTGACAACTAAACTTTTGCCTTTAATTTTAATTTTAACTTGAGACAAAAAAAAACACAAAATATATAAAAGAGACGAATAATTGTTTAAAACCTAGAATAACTTGTTAAATCAAGTACCAATTAATATAGAGTCAGCTTTCCCATGTTTTATTGCAATTATTCAAAGACTTTGAGAAGATTATTACTTTATATTATATTATCAAAAACTTACACGCTATCAATATCCTATAATAATAATAATAATATAATCCCTTTTATCCCAGAAACTATTAATTCACTTTACAGTTCAAGTACCTATGAACCTATCTACGGGATAACTTATCCAAGAATAGTTTGGCAACTTATTATGACTGTGGGTGTACCTGGTAATCTTAATTTATCTCTATCGTCTTTAAATTATCTTACTTCTAAATTATCTTGATTTACGAACGTACCTTTATCATAAGAAGCAAAATATATATTTAAACTATGTCAAACTCCAAACATATTTAGATATCCAAGTAGCCATTCACTATATTACTAGAAAAATATTCATTTCATTCCTATTGGTATCCTATTGGTATTGGAGTATTGGAAAACTTTTGTATCTTCGCTATAAAATACTAGATATCTTCTACATAGAAAGTTTAGGATTTAAGGCTTTAAGTAATATATAATCGAAGACTTGATAACAAAAGAAACTAAAAACAAAAATACGTCTAACTATAATGGATTTTTTAAAAGTGGATGCTGACTCAACTGCGACTCAACCCTCTAACGGGAGATAATGTGAAGTGTAATCGCTATGTTTCGTGCAATGAGTGAGATAGCAAGATACCCAAAGCCCTTTCCTGCATTTTTTAGATTTCCCTTCCTTCCATTTCTTTAGAGTAACATTTGCATCATCAGTTGGAAATATCCATGGGCGACAACGTCCCTTAACATCATCAAAATATCCTTTTCAATATTATAAAGTAGAAAAAACAAAATTATTATAAGATTCATGTACACTGTATTGTATACATTTATAATTTGTATACAAAAAGTATGTATACAATACTATATACATTTAGAGAATAAATTATTATATTATTATTTTAAATAATCCTTGTTTTCAGTAACATTTTCTTATAAATTAAATGTCTCAAGAGCTCAAAGAGTTTCTAAAACCAAATTAATCTGAAGTCTTTAAAATTGACCTTTAAAATAAAATGGTACTTTCATTTTAGACGATTTTCTTTTCAAGCAATTTATATATTTTATTGCACTAGTTCTTTTATTTCCAAAATACTAAAATATAATTATTATAGCTTTATTAGCATTTGGATATATTTTATGGTTGTAGTATTAAGTAGTATGTTTATTATTGACCAGTATTCTCTGTTGTTTTAGTATTCAATATTTCCTCCAAAAGGTATGGTGCTCAAAGGCTCTATTGTCTAGAAATCTTATGAATTCTTCATTTGCGTTGCATATGCGTTTAAAATGTACATGAAACTTAGAAATTTTTCATGACATACATACACTCTATTAAAAGATATGAAGCTCACCGAGAAAGGTAAGTTGTGTACTTGTCTTTTTACTAATTAATTAATTAATTTAGCTGCCGACCAGCAGTAGTAAGTGGAGTTCATTGTTTTGCTGTGGGTATGCGAAGTGCATTAGGATGTTGGTTAAGTAGTGTATAATTATGATGAAATCTTACCGGAAAATGTTATATTACATAAAATTAACAAAAATATGATTTGAATTTAAATTGATAAATATTATAAAGTAATATTAAAGTTAATTATTATTCCGGTTTACGATGATAAGACTAATTATTATAACAGTATTACTGTATAACTCTTAATACACAATATATAAATATTGTATTATATATTGTAAATAACCATATATAAACTTGGTGTAGTACTTATGTATAGAAAACATATTACGGATGAAGGTATGGAAAAGCTAATCTCTTTTTTTATAATCTTAATATTATTTACCATTTTATTACTTGTTTATTCATCTTACTAACTAACTAACTATTTTTCTACATTAACCAAGTACAATTGGTATATGTTTGTTGTCAATAACATAAATGTTTATGTTTGGAACTATACATATATTCAATTTTCATGTGGCACTATAAAGTTTTATAAAAAATATGATAACTATTGGTCAATATAAATTTTCTTTTTTGAAATTCTGCTCATTGTATTATTTTTTTATTATTGGGGTCAGAGTCCCAACGAGATATAAATATGAAGTTTTACAAACGTCTACCTACAATTGGACTGGACTTTTTCGGATTCCGTGAAGTGAATGAATGAATGGCAATAAATTGATCAAAGGCGGTATTCAATCTCTGTATTGAATGAACCCTGCCGGTGAATCAGATCGTTTCTCCTCAAGGACTAACTCTGGAAAAGAGATATTGTGGCCATTTACTATCTTGAAAATGGTTTTGAATTTATTTTATTTGTTACTACACTTGCAGTATATTAATTTTATACAAGTTTAGGTTTATACACTCGAATATGTCATTTCAAATAACGAATCATATTATAAATATAAGTAACGAATTATATACTGACAATTTTATTAATTACTAGAAGCAGAAGGAAGAAGATAATAATTAACGTAAACATACTCGTATGTTATCTGGAGTTGCTAGCTCCAAGCAAGCAAGCTCAAAGGCTTGCTTCGCCTATCCTTACCTTACAATATACTTGTTCTGTATTCAGGTTATAACTGTCCAGATTTTTACAATAAAACAAAATAACGTAATAATAACTCAATATAGTAATAGCATTATAAGTTAAACGTAATCTTTAAACCTACAGCGAATACTTCTCCCACTTCTTAGGATTTTTTAAAATGTGGTCTCTGAATATTAAATTGTGATATATCCCTTTTATCGTAAGATTTAATTAAATTTAAAAATAAATAAAAAAATATGTATATCTGTATATTTATTAAAATGGCTATTTTCTGATATCTTTTATTCTTTCCCTGAAGTTGAACGTCATTAGTTACATGTCTCATGACAATTATTTTGCAAATTTTGCTCTAACGTTAAGTAAATTGCTGCTTCTTGACATTTTGACAGGCTAATTTATTAATGTTATTATTACGTTATTCTGTAAGCAAAATATCTGTTTGACAAACCCATTAAAAAGACATTTTGAAGACGACGATGTAGGAAGTGTTATTGTACAGTTTTCTAAGAAAGATAAATCTGTTAATGTTATATTAAAATTGGGCCAAGAAATTTTGTAGATAAAATCTTAGGATTAATTATGTTTTATTCTTGTAATTGGTAGACCTCATTAATTAATTATTTTATGATGTATTTTGTAAAACCCAATTGGTTATTTTAATGTACTTTTGTTACTACTTTTGTTATCTGTTATAATGGTGTAACCGGTTCTTGATAAAAAAAAAAATGCCACGAAATATCATTTGCTTTATGCCACAGTCTAAAAACTGTAATATAAAGGATGCTGTAAAGAGCGTTATCAAAAGGTTGATGAACCATTTGGGGTTATGCTGAATGGGTGATCAAGAAGAAAATACCTACAATTATTGTCGTACTTGGGTTGCGTTATGAAGGCCGTCAGTTTGGTGAGGCAATAAGACCACTAATAATACTTATTTCTCATGGTTTATGATTTGTCATTATTCTACTTCGCCCGTGAACACAAACGATTCGAAAATAATATAAGGTTTAGTTATTGCTGGAATATTATAAAAGAGAGTAATATTTTGTCTGAGTTAATTAATATTTATAGACAAATGTTCCCTCACTGTAACAATCTATCTCTTAGCGTATATTTTACTATACAATGATTCGTCCTTTATGTTATTCAATCCATTTTGGAACGGAATATTATAAAACAGATATTTTTAATCTAAGCTGAGCTGTTTGAGTTACTTTAGAGCACCTTAACGTCAAGATCAGTCTTAGTAGAAGGAATATCTTTATTTGTGGTACGCATTAATTATTTCTTAACACTGAGAGGTAGACGTACAATTGACATGATAAAATCTGAGATACTGATTAATGCCTTTCTTCTTTGTGTCTTAACTCGTAATCATTAAATACTGCAGATAATAGTAATTTTTAGTATATATAAAATATTTAAATATGTTCGCAATATAATACATATTTAAATAGAGTACTTTAACGTTTGGGCCTAATCGAGACTCATGTTGCTCAAGAATATTTCTTAAAATAACATAGTGCTCTATAACTAAGTCTTAGAAATATTGACTGTATTTCCTTTTTAAATATTACCAACCGCTTCACATTATAATATTCCGTTAGATTTTACTTTGAAAAGTTTATCTTTTTTGGGATAAAATTAAACAAAAATAAGAGATCATAAACTATGTATAATATACTATCAATATTTTTCTTAAAACTTATCAATGGTCTAAGTATGTTTCCGCTTGCTTTACTTGTTGGTATTTCACTTCACTATTACTTCTTTCCTTTTTTACGTATTCTTCCTCTAAGGGACCAAACTGGTAGCCTTTGGACATGAAGTGGAACAAAATAATTGAGATACACATTAACCCAGTGTAAATGAGCGATTGTGTTTCCTGAAAAAAAAATATAAATAAGTATTCTGGAAGGTAATATCTAGTAATACTCTTTATGAATAGTACCTGTTGATAATTAATAAAAACCCTGGTGACAACTATGATGATGAGATTTCCAACCGCCTCCGTCAGCAGCCAGGCCGCTGTCATCACCGCCTTCATGCTCTCCGGAGCCTCCTTGAATGCAAACTCATTCCCCGTTACCGCGAATAGTACCTGCAGAATGTTAAGATGCTTTTTGAAAAATTTTTTGACCAAAATTTTCAGTTTAAAATACAATTTCTTCATAGTAATAGTATTAGAATTAATTATTTCGTAATGTCATATATACTTTGGAAAATATTGTAAATAAAAAAAGTAATAAAAACCAAAACATGTTTCGTTTAATCCATTAACCAGAATTCAATAAAATTCAATAAAAAGTCTGAAAATATAAATAACCTGCGATATGTTTAATGTTTTTCTTTTCTAGAACATATATTAGAAATAAGAAATTACTTCTCAACCTGCCACCTAAGTAAGTGATATTAAGAACCATACTTTTTATAAAATACAAAAAAGTCAAACACACTATAATATTATCTTTCAACTATCCTAATGGATTTTGTCACAGTTTTCATAGTCATTTGTGAATTCGCTTTTGTATAAGAAAAAGTAAACTAATAATCTGAAATCTGTAATAATATTTTGACTGTTTATATATAATGCTGTTGCGCATTGAAAACTATTCTTTCAGTATTTCTTGATAATTTTGCGAAGACATGCATATATACTACGTATAAGCTATGGCTGCAAACAGATTAAAGTCTTACTTTAAAAAAATATAATCCATACAAAATTTTAAATACAATACTGACCTCAGCCGTGGAAATGATGAGGAACTGAGGCAGCAACAACGCCATTGTTATGGAATTTGGTTGCGATATTATCACCACTTTTGTTTCCTGAAATGTATTCTTTTCTTTAATTGCCAACATTTAAAATTTATAAAAGTTGTAATAAATACATGATAATTAAAGTACGATACTATTATGATATACTATTCTATACAACTGTTTCGAATTTCAAATTTCTTAACTAGGATTTTTAAGTTAGGAGTAGATAAATCATAATTAGTCCTTAAGTATAAAGACTGGGCCATGTACTTGTTAAAATTAAAAATAATTTAAATACTAATTTAAAAACAAGGCGTTAAGATTAAGATTTAATTCCAAAAATGTGTGTCAATTTGTCTGAATCTGAAATAAATACAATTATCCGTTATAGTTCAATGCAAGCTATAGTTTTAAAATAACGAACGACTCGTTGTTTAAAGGAAATATAACAAAAATGTGTATTTCATGTAAATGGACGATTCAATATATCAATTTTAACGACGAGCAACGAGCCAGCTTCTTAATTGAAACTAAATTAATTGCCCACTTATCAGAAGTTGGTCTAACGTTATCGAACCATCACCATTACTAGGTATAGGCATAAAATTATTACTTTAGGCTACTTCGCACTTACATAACTAGCACCAACTTTGTCGACTATTATATTGTAAACTCCACCATTGTTCATTTCGATGCCATTTGCCACTTCTAAATCACCATCTCTTATTGAATATTCGGACATGAAAACCTCCATTTGTTTACTTACACCAGAGTGCAAAAGTACCTCCTGTTCTTGGCGGTTTTCATTAAAGAGACTTAAGTTTTGTGAATGGATCCGGTCCGTTAACAAAAATCTGAAAATGTTCACTATTTAAATAAACCTTTTCACTGTATTTTTTCTTTCCTTCCTTGTTGTTATTGTTTCCTTTTTATTATTACTTCAGAAAGGTTTCTTATAATTTTTTTGACGAACGTCAGGGGTTACAAAATTAATGCTTTACTTAGAAATGCCTTGTATTCGACCCAATTTCCAGTCCTGACTATTTATATTTACCTATGTGTAGTTGGTAAAGCAATATCATAAAGTAATCCTTAAGCTAGTCGTGAGAAGTTTCAAGTCTAAAGATTCGTAACTATAAAAGTAGAAGTATATAACAATTTTTTTTGTCGAGTTATAGTAACATTCATTTTTAATACACAATCATAGAAGCTGAGGCATCTTTGTTTTCATGTTTATATATTTGTAGAAGGTCTGATTCCATATTCACATCACTTCAACCTGTATAACTAATCTTTGATATAACCAATACTGATACAAATCTATTACAGTATTTATTTATATTCCTTTTATTTTACATACATACGAGTAGATCGTTTAATTATAATTACCAAAAGTTACAAAGACTTACCTTACAACTGGTAATCCAGATTTACTTTTATCAACGTTTTCTTCAAACCTCTCAATATTATTGCCTTTTATAAAAAACGATATCGCTTTATTGTTTTCCAATGAAAATATTTCGTCTCTTGGTTCAATGCAATTTCCGTCTAAGGTCAATCGGACATTTGATGTCTCTTTTACACTCATTTGTTTATTGGTGAAATGTGAGAGAGATGGAATAGTATATATAATATTTTGGTCATTATTTTGGATTGATAGTGAACAGGGATTGCCGTTAAATATACGAAGCTGCGAAAACCCTGGTTGAGGTAATTCAGGGTATGTTGTCTGCAAATATTTGATAAAATTTTAATATAGTTTTGATAAATCAAAAATAAACAAATAAAACGTGAAATAAGTTAAAACCATTTAAAATATTTTCAACTGAGCGAGGATAAGTATAAGCGATATATATATATATCGTCTATACGTATTGATATTAACTTATACTTACTTTAATATAAATCTCGACGAGTGCAGAGACAACAA
This sequence comes from Melinaea marsaeus rileyi, assembly GCA_918358865.1. NCBI lineage: Eukaryota > Metazoa > Arthropoda > Insecta > Lepidoptera > Nymphalidae > Melinaea > Melinaea marsaeus. Next base: position 5,132,108 of record OU911092.1, read on the forward strand.
AAGACAGCGCAGCGAGCACACCGCCCAGTGACAGCCGGTGTAGTGGGTTAGTGAGCAGTGAGCGGGCCCACAGATAGGGGTAAACGTACTGTTGTAATAAATAATAAATACCACTTATTTAAATTTTAATTAAATACAGTAAGAAAATTGTTTAAGACGGGAAGGACTTGAAGCTTTTTGGAAACTAGTCTTGATGAATTTATTGTTTTAATACAATCGCTTTTATTAGGACAGTATCGCTACTGTCCTGATAATGACGATTATATTTCGATGTCGCCATTTATTATGTTTAGTGCAGTTTTATATTTAAAGTACTTTACTCTGCATTTAAATAAGCTTAACATGGATAAACCTGTCTATAGAAACATGCAAATACAACGTATTTATTAATATAAAATAAATAAATTATTTACCTTTTGTGACAATGGTATTAGAATAAGGATGCAGATAGGTCCAATCACTTGTAACTGGTCCGGTTTAATCGTAACGAATCCTAATCGTCCGTCCATTTTCGTCGCTTGTAGTGTCCATCTGGAACCCTATGACAAAGTCACGATAGGTCCAGAAACTATTTTTAGCATCACATACAGGTGATATGTTGAAAACAATTATTGTATTTCATATAATTTGAAATTGTGTCTAGACAGAAAATATACCATGTAATTTTATAATTTTCTTCTTGCTCTCGTTAGTTTTACTGGAGACTTTTTTACATTCTTTGTCACGAATTGACTTGAAAACTACTTGACGGAAATTTATGAAACTTTGCAATCAAAAAGACACATATTAGGTGATGGTTTTAAAAAAAAAAATTGAAAAATGAACAAAAAAAAAATTTTTTTATTATTATTAAATGTATTATCATTCATACTCACCAATTGATCCAACAGTGCCCAGAACATTGGTACTGCGGTGAACAACATAAGTATTGATAGAGTTTTCTTAACATCACGTAGGAACCTTTTATCGTATTTGTCTTCCGTACTATCCAGCCAATGAAAATTACCGCGTTTGCCTTTACATATTTTGTTTTTGATGCCCAACTTAAATGTATCAATGACTTCATAAAATATAAGTAGCTTAAAAAGTTGCAAATCGCAAAATGTCTATTCATTTTTAAGCTTGTAGATTAGTCAGGGAAGGGTCAAAAGGGAGTTTCTAGCACCGAAACTTTTTACGGAAGTTATTTTTTTTTAACCCAAAAAAAAAGGATTATTTTAAATTAGCATATCAAAGAAAAGGGATAATAATCTATGACATTGATAATACAAGGAAATAAGTATTCACAGTCACTTTGATAACTGATGATTAAAATTATATAATACATACGTATTTGATCGTATGTTATTTTATAATTACTTACAGATATACATTTGATGAAATCAATGAGCATATTGCCTTCCGGTTTCTTCATTACATATCGATTCTTGGCACTGACGAATATTACTAAAAAAATATATCAACTATTTAAAAATAATGTTTCACAAACTGTTAATTTTTCTCAAGACATATTGAGAAAATGATCGAAAAAATACTATAATAAAGGATTAGAATGCATCACCACAAATCTTTATTATGTATATTATATTTTTTTTCTTATATAGAAATAATTTCAATAATTATAATGGAACATTACCTCTATGTATATAATTCAACAGGAAAATTAATTATCATTAGTATTCATCATTTGTCAGTCTTAAAACAAATAAGGATCGTTTGTCACAGTGAAGTTATAATCCGTTGTCATTACCAACATAGTTCTACATTTTGTTGTTTTATATACGTACTTATTATTGTTTGAAAGATTTTAATTTGATATGTTCATAGTTATGTCAGCGTCAGTTTAATTTTACAGTACAATGACTTTGTTATTGAAATCGTAATAATAATGTTTACCAACTGTACATACTATGAGTATTCATCCCAAAATAAATGTCCTTTCAAGATAAAGATGGTAATGAAATATAGCACTTTGTTTTCAATTGAATTATTTGATAAGCGAGATAATGAAGACATGTCATTTAATTATTACTTAGTTGTTAAAGTGATCTTGGATTTTATTTTGTAGCCTTTAATAGAAGGTAGATCATGAATTATATCAAATAATTAAAAAGTGTGAAACAAAGTTCGCATCAAAATGTGGGCGATATTAAAAGTATACAAAATATACTAAACATTATTTGAATTAAGTAATTAAATCAGAGATAACTGTGCATAAAGATAAACAAAATGACAAAAAGCGTTATAATTATAAATACATATCTGATAAAATATATTTATAGCAGTTCACCTTAGTTTATATTTGCAATATATGACGTTATGAAGGAACAAACTGACATATTATATTATACAAAACCCTAGATAAATAATATAACGCAGTATTAAAGAAAATATTAATTCAAACATCAATAAATAAACGTGAAGGTTATTTTACCACCAACCAATCTCAGATTTTTAATATTGAATCAGTGCTTTTATTAAAATAAACTAAATTTAAGTATTCAAATACTTAAGTTTATTTTAAGTATTGAGAAAAAACATTATAAACTGTTATTCTAACTCTTAAATTATTACATGGAGTAATCTCTTGCATTACTTTACTGGAATACATATTATAATTTTTTTTCAGAAATATAAAAAAATATTATTGTTTTTATTTTATTTTATTATAAATTATTAGTACTGTAGTACTTTTCTAAACTTATAATAAAATATTTTTCAATTCTTCCGTAAAAATTCCTATATAGAAATAATTGTAACATTAATAGTGCTAGTCGCAAATCTTATTACCTTAAAATTTTAATAAAGATAAACAAAAATCAAATCAATAATTTCAATCGCGGAGTTTTTGAGACAAACCTTTAAACAATTAATGAATTATTTTCAAATTTAAATATCGCTAAATATACATAACTACGTTGCTTTTTGGAGCTAATTTGATAAAAAAAAATATTTAAGACAAAAACATTATTTTAGACAATGGTATTTTAATAAACTTTATGATTAAATAATTATAATTAAAAATAGATTTAGAAACAATTCAATATTTTTTTCTGGTTGTAAAATTTTTCTTTCTTTATGGTGTTAGAAAAAGTCAGTGTGAGGGCAAAGAACTTACCAATTGAAATGAGCACCACCAGTCCTGGGGCTCCAAACGCCAACGAATAACAATCCTTATCCCCAAAACAATGGACTTCAGATCGTAATATCGGAGACACGGTCTTCGCTATCAAACTACCTGTGCAAATATTGAAGTATAGAATGCTGAAGTACAAAGCCAGTTGTTTTTCCTGTTGTGGTAGAACGAACTGGTCACCACCGAAGGCCGTAACGCATGGTTTGATGCCTCCAGTTCCAAGAGTGATGAGGAAGAGGCCAACGATAGTGCACAGTCTGAAACAACGATATATCTGTACCTTATAACTTTGACAAGCCACCACGACATCACCGACACCATATTGTGAAACTGTTACTGATTTAAAAATATATCAATGGGTCTTAAATTTTAAGTTCCTTTTTTAAATACACGTGAAAGTTAAAAATATATTGGAATAAAAGATAACACCACAATCTCCTTATTGAGCGAAGCGGACGAAGTGAGCGGAGCCTTTTACTGGAGACTTTTTTAGATTCTTTGTCACGAATTGGCTTAAAAACTACTTGACGGAAAATTATGAAACTTTGCAATCAAAAAGACACATTAGGTGATAGTTTTAATAAAATATCCTGTCAAAAAACTGATCTGAGTGAATATACTGGGCTCGCTTCGCTCAATATGCAAACTGCACCCGAGATTTCGCGAGCGCAGCGAGTCGAAATTGAGGGTTTGTTGGCGTCCTTAGTTTAATTTATAAGGAGGTAATTGCGCTTTGCTTAAGAAATGAAAAGTATTTCAATGTATTTTTACAAAAATATTGAATGTCACAATTTTTTTCGCCAATGAAAGGAAATTAAATTTAAAAAAATCCTCTATTTAGTTTATTCGTTCCATGGATATATAGAAGACATGTTACTTGTTGGTTAAAAAAAGAGTCAATGGTGGATACGTAGTTAAGGGAGTAATAAATACAGTATATGAATTTTATTTACCTCTGTGGCAACTCCAAATGCGGAACGGCGGTAAGAGCTACTAATATATTTCCTCCAGCGTATATAAACATCATATATAAAATAGTTCTGCAAATAGTATTCATATATAAACAAATTTATTAAATAACAATAAGGAAATAATGGCATCCTGTATTTATAATTTATGAACATTTTTCACTTTGTATACCTATTATATTTATAAATATTTTATTATTTTGAATAAAATGAAAATAAACGTGCTTAAATTTCCCAAGATAGTTGTCAGCCAAGACTCCTCCAATAATGGGGAAGAAATAAACAAATGTGCTAAATATGTGATATATTTCTGTAGCACCTTCATCCGAATAACCCAGTTTACTTCTTAAGTATAATGTAAGAAAAGCTGAAAAAAATTACATTACTATTAAAGAAAGATGGAAAATATACAACTTATTTTATTAATCGGTGTTTCCTTACTAGAATTATTGGAATATTGCAAATATTTGATTATTCGTATGTACAAAAACTAAGTAACTTGTTATACATAAAATGTTTAAAAAACTTGATTTGTTATTTAAATTCTAAGGGTAAAGTTTAAAATATATTGACCTTTCATTCCCGAATACGAAAATCGTTCACAGAACTCTGCGAGCATAATAATGATGACTATTCTCGGAAATCCATTTTTGACCTGCAACAAATATAATATACAGTTTGCCCATCCCACTTCTTGCTTTAAAGAGATAGTTATATGTAATCTTCATATTATAATATATTAAAAAATGATAATATTAAAAGAAATATTCAGTGAAGAATATAAAAATAAAAAATATTTATCCCTTACTAATGAGAATCATCGAAAAAATTAATAAATATTAATATATGATTATAATATTTTTCATGTTAATATAAAAATAAAAAATATAAGGTATACTATATATTAAAAGCATTAGGTCTTGTAAAATGAGTTCTTGGTAAATTCACAAAATCTTACGAAAAGATCACAGAATAATAACGTTACAATTTAGAAGGGGATAACGTTATTTGTGTACTTTATATGAAGATACTTTAATGATATATCTTACAAAACAATTATAAATATATTTTATTCAAAACATGCCAACCTTAACCTCTAATTATTTTGAGAGCATGTAATGGAGAAGTTCAATTTGACATGTCTATTTAATTAGCTTCTTTTGTTAGTGTTTTAAAACATTTAAACATAAGAACTTTAATATGTATACAAGTGTTTTTAATTAATATTTTTCTATAAATAATTAAATAGAAAATTTCATCAGATTCCAATATTGGCATATCTGGCTTAGAAACGTTTACCAGGAATATAAAACAGCATTTTTATAAAATATTCTTAAGTGAAAACTTATTTCAATACACTATAATTTTAATTTACGATTTCATATTTTATATTCAAATCACTTTATTATGATACACGAAGGTTAAAATCTAAATTACAGTTATAATAAATAAGTCACTTAATTTTCCACGAAATAAAATATTTAATAAATCACAAAAACCAACCGGCGTCGCTTGGGTTTCTCTATCATTATCCTTAGACACAGTCATGACAAAACACTCACAAAACTATGACGTACAATGAGCGTTGCAGTAAATTTATATCTTTCACAAAACAAACAAGTATATTTACTTTATATTAAGTATAATTTAAACATAATTGAACACGGTAGTCCTTATCTCGTTTAATTTATTATAATTAAATTACAGAGGACATTTCATTATGCAAATATTTTGGTTACTTATTTATTTAGTATTAAAATTATTTATTTTTAAGTCTAAAAATGGAATTTGTTGAATTGAACCTGTAACCTGCAGTGACTTTATTTAATAGATTGACAAATAGTTTTAAATAATATAGTGTTACTTAAAAAGCGTATGATATAAACTTTATCAAAATGTAATTATTATTATAAAATTTTTCATTAGGTGCAACACCTTTAGTTATTTTAAATTTAACAAAGTATAAATTTATAATTTATAATGTTAATTAAAATAATAACAATATTTATTATAACGCCATTGTGACATAGGCTGCTGTGTCATATTTCCCTGGCTTTTTATAATAATCAAGGTCATAGTTATGATCTAAATTATTTTATAGAATGCTGTACAAATTATCACGTAATGTGCATTGATATAACAAAGAATTCAGTTTCAATTGATTGAGCTTGTATTTTGTTAACGATTATTCACAGACATAATATTTTACTTTTACGTGTATAATATTGAGAAAAGCTTGTCAGTCGTTTTGACTAAATTGCTTGTTTATCCACAAGACAACGTAGTCCTTGATGACACAAAGAAAAAATAATATATATATTACAATAAGGTGAATTTAATGTCCAAATCTTGTTTAGTTTTTGGGAAACAACGGCTTTATCTTAAGAAATAAGTCTCAACTTGTTCGTTCGTAATTAAATTCATGTTACGTAGTTTGATAAATTGCACACGCGACCGCAAGTCCTTCTTTGAATGAATATTTAAATGATAGTTCTTTTGTGTTAGCATTGATACATCATACATTTGTTTAAAGTATTTTTCATCTATGTTTTATGCAAAAATAATAATATTTCCAATCTATATACACTCAAATCAGTCCATTCATAACTAGTTTTGACTTGAATGACCGCATGAACGTTAATATTATATACCCGAGTAAAAAACTTCATATAATGATCAATACAATGTCGGTGTACCTATAACAATACAAATAAAAACATAAACAAATACTCAACCGGTCCCGTTCCGTCCGTTGAATATCAAGGATATCTTAGTTTTAAGTTAGAATAAATATAATCTTTCAGAACTTGCAGATGTTAAAGATACAGAAAGTCTTTATAAAAAAAATCTTCTTTTTTTATTATAACGTAAAGATGTACATACAGACGAAAGAAAGAATTGTAAAACCATTTGTAAATTTTTAGAACGATATAATTTATCGTGAGAATCATATAGACTTCTTTGCCGAAAGATACACGTACCTTTATTAGTAGGCAAGAACTGAGAACTGCATAACAAAAATCAATAAATTCACAGTTACCGACAAAAATTCGCAGTTATACAACAAATAACTATTTGTTAGTAGTAATTTAATAACAATCTTAATCATATTTTGAATAATTCTACAAAATTATTAATTAAATTTAACAGCTTACATATTAAGGATAGTTGATTGTAACCGATCCACTAATGCCTCTCCATAACTTTATATTAAATTAATTACCATTTCGTATTAAAGCTTATATTATTAACTCTATTAAAATATTAATGTAATTATATTGCGAAATATTGTATTGAGGATTACGAAATGTATGTATAAGTAATTAATAATTATGTTTGGAAAAGTCAAAATATTAAATTGTTTCAAAGGTTATATTTTATAATTTGTTGTGTTTTTATTATAAAATATTTTTGTAATAATCTTTTAATATTATGTAGTCTTACCATTTATTATAATCTTTGAATTGATTGTTTTGTAATTTTAGACGAAACGTTACTAAAGTGAAAAAAGTTACTCATGGCTCTATGTTTATGTAAATAAATTTAGAATTTTCATAAGTAACTCAAAATAATAATAAAGATAAGAACAAAGAACTACTTCGATACTACTACTAAATAGTTAAGAATATTTCCAGCATCTTTAAGAATCACTTTTAATTTACTTAGTATGTATAATATGGTTTGAATAAAATTAACCCCACGGGTGATACTTAGAGTTGATACTAAAATTATATTCCTACCCGGGTAGGTAACAATATGAAATTTATCTGTAGGGGTAAAAAATATTATTGAATATTTAAATAAACGAATCGATTTAACTTATAATTATTTGTACTATAAATTATACATAATATTATTGTATTTATTCTTGAAAACACACTTTGGTGTTGTATTGGTGGTATTTTAAATCACACAGTGTGGTCTTTTCCAATGTTCTTGCTGTCATAGGTTGTGACGATTCATCATATGCTCTTTATTAATATTATATTTATAATAATATTATATTATATATTCGCTATGTAGGGCAAAATCCTTGAAAATAGAAGCGGAACCTTCTCTTAATAACTCATTCAAATATTTATTCTTCAGTTTAACCGTCATAAATCAGAGAAATTATAAATTTTACACTTATAAATTAAGAGTTTATACTCTAGTAAAGAGTCATAGCATTTATATATATATATATAAATACCATGAAAATGGTAGTAAATCTTATTTTATATATAATAATTTCGCCACTATACTAAACGAATTTAAATAACAAAATATACACCCAAAGTGTTCACAAAATTTCCAAACGATCATTCCAAGGCCAGTCAAGTTTGAATGGATATACTCGTAAGTGAAGTAAGTCTTAGATAGTCAACTATGCTGGATAGTCAATATTCTAACTGTATTTAAAGTGACTAAATAAATTAATCAATTTTAGCTTTATAATGTTTTTTATTCTCTCCTGTCATGATAGCAATTTATTAGCTTAATATTTTTTTAAAGGAAAATGCTCCACATGGATTTGATAATATTGATTGACATTGAAATATTAGTAGAATCTGATAGGGTTATTTAATTTTAAATTAGTTTTCATTAATAATAATAACTATAGTCTATAAGGTCTCTAGCATTTAAACAGTTTCTATACGTCAAAATGAATCAAAGACACCATCCAATCAGAGTATACGAGTGTTTCGTGAATGACTTTGGTTAGAATTAATCTAAATTTAAGCTATAAAGTTGTATTACTAGATATTCAATATATATTATAATTAGAAATAGTTAATAAATTTCATAGATTATTGATTTCCTTAAAAATAATTATGTTACAAAATGTTCAAGAAAATTAATATTTAAAAATAAGGTTTCTTGTCTATGGTTTATATAATAAAACTATGTTATTATATGAAAATCTCAGTTTTTCTGACTATTCAACTAAGACTGTTTCCAACTTTTTAACGAGTTTGTTACAATGCAAACTGAGGAAACTCGATAGACATATCGATTTTAAAACTCTATTTAAAACTTTATCTCAACAATACTGCTTAATTAGATAATATCATGAAAAAAAAATGTTACTCGTTATTCTTTTAAGTGTATGTCAGTGCTGTTAGCTCTACTGGCCATGACAGCGTCACCGGATTTTAAGTTCTATTTATTATATAGCTTACAAAAACCACTAACTGATTTTCCGATTTCCAATCATATCATCTGTCCCGCGCAATTAACAAAAATAATGTACCACCTGAATAGAAAAGCGTTTAATTAAAAATTTATTATCTCTAAGTAATAAAGATAAATCAATTGCTTAAAGTACAATAATTACTACTTTAATTATTACTTTATGTTCAGAATACATTAATGAGGACAGGTTTAATGCTCCCAATATTTATATTATACCAATATATATATATATATATATATATATTGAATATTCTTCAATAGTCTAAGAAAACAGTTATGTCCTAAAATATTTATCAATCTACGATTCGAATGCCACATTGAATAAAGTCAGCAATACAACCACAAATCTATTTTTCAAAATTGTTATCGCCCTTTGCTTTTTACGTCACATTATATTTCTCATTATATCTGACACGAGTGATTTCTTCATTTGTAGACTATATATATACTACACACTAGAGACTTAATAAGAAAAATACCTTGAAACCAATATAGTACGTTTGTGAAGTCACGTTTAGGCTGAAAGGCAAAAAGATTTATTTAGTTACTGGATTTGAAAAGAATAATCTATTTATATTAATATTCCAAATTTAAATTTAAGTTACATTTACAATTTATCATATTATCCAAGTGCATATGCGGATCTCCGCTCTTTTGGGTAGACCTCGAAGAATTCGGTCTGCCCATTCATTTGTACCCAACTTTCGAATTTTGGAAAAATTTCTTCACAGGAGGTTTTCTTATGACTCCCTGAGTCCGAAATGACCATTGGTCAAAAAGTTTATATATATATATATATATATATATATATATTTATATATGTGTGCGTGCGTCCAGATTTGACTTTTGTCAGCACGATAGCGGCCGCAGTTTCGCTCGGATCGCTTTCAAACTTTGCACAAAAATCAATCATCCAAAAATGAAGGTCAAGTTCGTTAACCAGAGAAATCTGGCGCTAGGGCTTCACTTTTTCTGATTTCAGTTTTTCGACCATAACTTTTTCCCTATACAAAGTAGATCAATCGCATTCATATTATATGATGTCTTTGATAAATTCCTATAACTAATGTAAATAAACCGAAAACCTTACTTCAATAACTTAGGGGTGGGGGTAAAAAAAACTATTTTTTTTGGAAAAAAATTCATAACTCTTTTCTGGTAAACATTATTACATCACAAGTATTTTGGGTAGACCTCGAAGAATTCGGTCTGCCCATTCATTTGTCCCCTACTTTCGAATTTTGGAAAAATTTCTTCACAGGAGGTCTTCTTATGACCGCCTGAGTCCGAAATGACCATTGGTCAAAAAGTTTATATATATATATATATATATATATATATATATATATATATATATATATGCGTGCGTGCGTCCAGATTCGACTTTTGTCAGCACGATAGCGGCCGCAGTTTCGCTCGGATCGCTTTCAAACTTTGCACAAAAATCAACCATCCAAAAATAAAGGTCAAGTTCGTTAACCAGAGAAATCCGGTCACAGGGGGCGCTAGGGCCTCACTTTTTCTGATTTCAGGTTTTCGACCATAACTTTGGCCCTATACAAAGGAGATCAATCGTGTTCATATTATATGATGTCTTTGATAAATACCTATAACTAATGTAGATAAACCGAAAACGTAACTTCAATAACTTAGGGGTGGGGGTAAAAAAACCGAAAATATTTGGAAAAAAAATCATAACTTTTTTCTGGTAAACATTCTTGCATTACAAGTATTTTTAATAGAAAGGTTATTTTGTACTCTAAATTAAGGTACCAAAAGTTTTTCCGTAAAAGGTACCGTTTCCGAGAAAAAAAATTAAAACCACTTTTAGCTTGTAAATTTTAAGTAGGTAAAACCACGGCAACTTTTTTCTGGTAAACATTCCCTCCTCCCAAATATTTTTAATAGAAAGATTATTTTTTACTCTAAATTTAAGTACCAAAAGTCTTTCCAAAAAAGATACCTTTTCCGAGAAAAAAAATTAAAACCGCTTTTTGCTTGAAAATTTTTGATGTAAACAACGGCATCATGTATTATTCTTAGGTAGTGAGTTATATTTTAAATGTGTTACACACGAGGTCTACCCACGTGTGTCCCCCTGCGGGCACGGATTTTTTAATAGAAAGGTTATTTTTTACTCTAAATTTTGGTAGCAAAAGTTTCCGTAAAAGGTACCGTTTCCGAGAAAAAAAATAAAAACCTCTTTTAGCTTGAAAATTTTTGATGTAAACAACGGCATCATCTTGAAACATGTGTAGAGCCACGAGAAGTGGCGGGCTATTTTGTTAAAATTTTAATTTTAAAGACAAACTCATATACTGACTTGTAAAAATTAAATATTATAATTTTATATAGTTAAAAACAAAAAAATATTCTTAATTATCAATTATACGAGGTCTACCCACGCGTGTCACCCTGCGGGCACGGATTATTAATTATGTTTGTTATACGTGTGTGTTTGTGTTCCTCATAATAAACTAGTTTATTTCTATAAAATTTATATTTGCGCATGAAAACATCAGAAAATATTATAATTTTGCAGTTCTTTCGAAACGAAAATTTTAAAAATATGAAATAACTCACTAGAAAATGTATGAAGGCCGATACATACATAAATAAACAATTTGTAATAATAAATAGACGTGCCGAAACTATATATCAAATATTAATAGATAATATGTTGTTACGTAGACATAATAAATTATATCGATGAAAGTTATTTTGGTTTTTAATGGTGTTAACATTATAATTGGTATTTAGAAGTACATGCCTTCTTTATTGTAAAAAAATATATTAACAAATACCGTTCTAAGTATAATAATTAGATCGCTATTTTAATATAAAAAATATTTATGAATAATTTGTATCCTGTCCCTGACATTTTATTTAATTGTAACTTTCATATATTATCTTAGGTTCTGTAAATAAATATTTATTTTATGAACTAATGATAACATAATTTTAGCGGTGTATTTAAATTATAAGCCAAATTTATTCATACTAACTATACGAACTGTACTAATTATTATACAATAGCAATGAACGGATCAAAGACAGTATTCAATCGGTGTCTGTAGTGAACACTGCCGGTAAATCGAATAATTTTTCCACAATACGTCATATTGGATAAGAGCTATCGTGGTAATTTACTATCTTGAAATAGGGTTTTAAAATTTTTTCATGATTATACAATTAACTATAAAAAATCAGAGGGATGAAGATATGACTCATGTCCGTCTGATAACTTTTACTAACTCTTTTCAAACGTTTTGATGACGACGTTTGTCATTGCGTAGTTTTGTAGAAAAATACATTTCTATAATAAAAATTAAATTAGATAAAGTATATGCCAAATTGTTAGTATATTGTTGATCAAACAACTAAGGAATTATTTGTTTCATTTTTGTCACCATTAAAATTTTTAACGCTCATGCTATGAGGCGTTTACTTGGTTATTTTATGTATTTTTTGCATACATTTAACAACCTATTACGACAGACATCAATTTCAGTAAGGTATATTTTTCATTCATATGGTGATTGTGGTTAATACAAAAAATCGTGTTTCTAAGCCTCACATATCCATTAACATCAGAATTCCTATCAAATCAGAAAAAATATTTTTATGACTAGTGAGCAATAAATATTAGAGCTTCCAAGAGGGGGAGATAAATGTATAAGAAAGGATCTTATTGACGTGACAAAATCGTCTGAGACGCGGATCGAACATGGCCTTTTATTCTTTATGATTCCTTAACTAGTAAAATGAATTTGAATTTTAGTATTCCGTTGACTACAAACATTTTTAACTTATCATATACATATAAAAGTGGGGAAATAGAACAAAATATTACTGAAAAATACCAAATAAGTGAAATAGCTAGTCAATTTATTAAATTAATATTAGTGTGAAAGTATAAATCAATTTCCTTTTGAGAAAAATAATTCTTGTAGAAATGATAGTCTCTGAAAATGTAAATAAAAAATACTCATGTAACAGAATTTCATGACATTCTGTGGAGCTTATGTATGAAATATACATATTTTAATTAATTTTTATTAAAATGGTTCATGAGTACTTAAGGAAGTATTCTTGTTTCTTTATAGGATAAGATTCTACAGTTTAGGAACATTACATCCATTTGAAATTTTTTAAAATACTCATAAATAAAAAAAAAGGTATGTCTGTCTTTAAAAAAAATGGTATTGTTCAAGTAATCATTGTAACAATAGTCATTATTTTTTTAATTTACTGCAAATTTTTATGGTTACTTTACTACAAACTTTTAATGGACGATTTTTTAAATATATAAATATTATATATATTTTTGCTTTACAATAAGATTTCTAGCACTCCATAAACAAGTAAACCAAAATAGTATCAAAATATATTTTATATATGTGGTAATTATAGGCTTACTTGTTTTCCGAATACTGTATAAAATATATGTATTTATTATATATTTTTTTATCTCTAAGCGACATATTTGGCTCAGGTGTAGTGCCAGTGTAGTGCCAGCCAGCAATTCCATCTCCATAAAAAGTATTATATATAGAATGCTAGCATGTCTGATCTATCTAATCACGTTTATAAACAACTTGAAATATAGTGGTAGTGTATTGTGTTATGGTCCGGTAGCGGGCACACGGTCGGACTTTATGGGACTTAACAAAGTGAATTGGTCAAAGGCGATTCAATCATTGTCTGTTGTTCGTCTGTTAAATCAGAAATGCTGGTTATTTCTCAAAGCGTATTTCTAAACTATAAAACTCGTATGAAAAATGTTTTTTTTTATTACTATAAAGATTGTTTTGCCCTCGTTGTTTATGATTATTACTTTTCATGTAGACAAGAAAGAAAAAGGCTACAATATTTTTTTATATGTACTCGTATATAAAATTTAGGTTTTATTATAAAAAATATAATGTATTTCTGAAATTTCCAACTAAAATATCTTTTAATAAAAGGTTTTCTTAATAAATAACTCTATTTTAAATGAACCTGAAATATATGATCAGAGCCACTTAAATAGTCACAATATTTAAAAAATATTGAACCATATATGGATATATCTGATATCTGCCTTCAATTTTACACTAAGACATTTTATTATCCTCTTAGTGGCTATTTAGATGTAAATTAAAAAATAATCTAGAATATTTTTATATCAGTATATGGAAATACAAAAATAAAGTTATTGCCAAGTAAAATGATGAGAGGAATGAGAGAGCCTCAAGACAATAGGTTAGATTGATGATTGTGCTCGGACGTGACTGTTAATGTTATCAACTAGGGTGAGAGGGTGTTCACTCTCATGTTATGTAGTTCTGTAAAGATAACTAATACCAACATCTTATCTGAAACTTCTCTAACTCTTTTGGATTACTAACATCTAATGTTACATGTATTTAATTATATCACATGTTTGTTACAACTTGTTTTTTGTCAAGATGCTCTGAAATTAATATATCAAGTTTCAAATGTTTGAGAAATTCTTTGAAAAATTTTTTTATTTTTTTAAATAATTATTGATAATAAATAAAGTACATAAAAAGCAACAGTTTTATACATACATATATACATACATTTAATATCGAATTTGAATGTATGTATATTTTGCATCGAACTTCCTTCTTGTTGCAGTAACAACTACAATGATGATTATTGGAAGTAGGCTTGGCCTATGCTATATATTGTTCTCTCTATTACCATTACCATTAACATCATCTATTAAAAACGTGTTCTAGATTAAAGTTATTACTTCATTAAACATCGGAGCTCTTCTTATAAAAAAATAAGTGGTTTATTGCGTGCCTTTATTCAAGTTATTGATCTTCCCATATTTTTTAATTGTAGGTTTTAATAACAAATAAAAAAATGCTAATATTATTTCTAGGTCATTCACTAAATGAGTATTAGTTGTCATTATTAGTGATCTCAGCATCTGTTTACAGAATTTGCAGCCACGCTCGTTATAAAGTTGGGAATTTGAGAAGCTGCATAATACAAAGTTCAATGTTGTAAGAAACTTTAGATATGTAAGCATTTATTCTTCAGTTACATGCTTAGAGTTAACTGGGATATAACGATATCCAAAAAGTTTAACTAAAGTTACAATGATAATTATCAATAAAATGTAAACAAAACGAATAATCATTTATAATAATTATTAATGATGATGTTTCTTGAACCGCTGCTTCAATAAATTATTTACTTACAAACACAATCTATGATTTTACAACAATACTTTTGCAGTACTTTCCATAAACAAAATAAGGTGTCTCTATCTATCTATCTCTCTCTATTTTCACGAATGAACTTTGTTCGTTCTGTATTGTTTTCACTTTTCTCGGTTGGATAGATGGATGTATGAATGTCAGTGGACAGGAAAAAAATCCTGAAAAAGTCCTGAATATTTGTAGGGATTTTTTTTATATAATCGAAAAACATCTTTTGGGCCTTGCTGAGTTTAATATTTTTTTTTATTTTTGTAAAATTTTCTTTTTTTATATTGTGTGTATAAAAATTTATGTATAAAAATGTATATAAATTTATGTATTTTTTTAACAATTTATTTATGATGATGATTACTACTAAACTTTTATTTTTATAATAATTTTCGTACATTTATTTATTTTTTTATAATAGTATTCGGCTGCAATGTTTTATAAGAGAGAATTCCAAAATATCGGATCACTGCATCCAATTTACGATTTCTTTCTAATTTCAGTAAATGACCATCGTACATATGTTGTTTCACATATTTTGTTTTTTTCAACTTAAGTATGTATGAAATCGACTTAGTTGCTTACAAAATGTTAGTCTTTATTTATTGAGGCTCTCTTATAAGGGTGTCAATTAGAATTTAATAAAAAATGTGTAGGTATATGATGCTCTTGCATAATATACACATTTTTTATTATTTTAAAGATATAAAAGAAATTATATCTCATTTCCAAAGTTGTTAATAACGCCGATTCAATCCAAACTTTGTAAATATTCAAATTGTCAAAATCTTAAAGAAAGTAGTTTGTATTTAATAATTTTCTCATGTGATAAATCTTATTAATAATATCGCAAATAAATAAAAGTATAACAATTTTATTATATTAAGTAATAAAATGAAATAAATATTATGAAATACTAATCTTTTATGTGAAAAATGTAACAAAAATTATTAAGGTAAATGTAACGAACATTCACGTTAATACTCATAATTTTGAAAGTAAAATGGTTCGTATATTTTTTATGGACAGCTGAATTACAGAGCTGCCTCTGCCATGTTCGTTTCACGCAAGATCAAACAAACAAAAACACGATCTACTCCAATACATTGCAATACTTAAATTTAATTTATCAAAAATGAAAGGCATTTAGAGTAATATCGAAGGTTTTTCTAAAACACAAACAGTTATAAGCGCTAATTATATTTCATTAGGCTTTATTTACTGGTTAATCGTGCTGTTGCTATCGACAATCTGATGGAAACATGCTAGCTATGCCAGCTTAAACTTAAATTTGCCCGTATTTTATAATATGTTCGGAAGATCAGACAGGAATGTCTGCAATCTTTTAATGATAGGTATTTAATACAATATACTGCAATCAATTCTATTTAGTCTCGTTTATTATTGAGCTCAAAACTATATATATATATAATATTTTTGTAAAATATGGGTATAATTTTCTACAGTAAATACAATCAGCCATAAATCTATATTTTAATCCATAAAGATCTGAAAGTATAAATAATACATAACGTGAATTTTATTGGAATTAATTATCTGAAGAGAAAACACAATATAATAGCAAAGTTTATGCAATAACAAGTCTTTATTATAATATCAACATTTTTGTACTTTAAATAGTGACCGCAAATTAGCTTTTTTAATGATTAAATATTTATTTTGAAATAATGTTTTTCTTTAAAGTTCTTCGTAAGAGAGTAAGAACTTAAGAATAAGAATTGAGGAATAATAAATACCAAAACTAAAAACCCTTTATTTTTTTATAATGTTTTTCATAATGTAAGCAGTTGGTTTAAAAGTTAGTAAATAGTATTCAATTTTTCTATTAGTCTCTATTATCTCTAACTATTAGTCTCTGATAGGGTTAAATAATTTTAAATTACTTTTCATCAATAATATGGTATAATAACTATAGTCTATAAGGTCTCTAGCATTTAAACACTTCCTTTACGTCAAAATGAACCCAAGACACCATCCAATCAGAGTATACGAGTGTTTCGTTAATGACTTTGGGTAGAATTAATCTAAATTTAAGCTATAAAGATGTATTACTAGATATTCAATATTATAGTTATATATACGAGTATGTATATAGAGTATAATAGTCAATAAACTTCATAGATTATTGCTTCTCTTAAAAATAATTATGTAACAAAATGTTCAAGAAATTTAATATTTAAAAATAACGAATTTTGTTGATAGTTTTTTAATAAAACTATTCGTTATTTCAAAATCTCCGTTTTCGTGACTATTCAACTAAAACTGTTTCGAACTTTTTAATGAGTTTGTTACAATGCATACTCGATAGACATATCGATTTTAAAACTCTATTTAAAACTTTATCTTAACAATATTGCTTAATTAGATAATATCATGAAAAAATTTTACTCGTTAATCTTTTAAGTCCTTTTTTGTATATGTATCTGCTGTTAGCCCTACTGGCCATGACAGCGTCACCGGATTTTAAGTCCTATTTATTATATAGCTTACAAAAACCACTAACTGATTTTCCGATTTCCAATCATATCATCTGTACCTTAGCAGAAATAATGTACCACCTGAATAAAAAAGCTGAATATAGATAAATCAATTGTTTGAAATACAATAATTAATTAGCTAGTTCTTTTTAAATAAAATTTGTGATTGATACTTTATGTTCAGAATACATTGACGAGGACAGGTTTAATGCTCCCAATATTTATATCATACTAATATATGTATTGAATATTAGTTAATAGTCTAAGAAAACAGTTACGTCCTAAAACTTTTATCAGTCTACGATTCGAATACCACATTGAATAGAATAATGGCAGCATTACGACCATAAATCTGAAAATCTAATTTTCAAAATTGTTATCGCCCTTTGCTTTTTACGTCACATAATATTTATCAGTGATTTCTGCATTTGTATATATATTATATACTAGAGACTGCATAACAAAACAAAAATATCTTGACACCAATATAGTAAGTTTTTGAAGTCACGTTCAGGCAGAAAGGCAACATTATTTAGTTACCGAAGGCGTAAAGAATAAACTATTTATATTAATATTCCAAATTCAATTTTGAAATAGATTTACGATTAATCATTTTATCTATATGCGGTTTTCGCTTTTTTTTTAATTTCGCTTGAACTGTGACATGTTTCAGGCAAAACACAAATACAATGTTGGTTTCAAAAATAACTACTTCAAATGCAAGCAATATTTTCTCTAGTATGTGAATACTCGAATGAGTAATTCAAAGAAAAAGAGCACCACAAAGTAAGTAAGCAATTACCGTATACGGCTGAATGACTTTGTTGTCACTAACTGGATTTATCTTCAAAAAAGGATATAATTTTATTAATGTTGTTTGTTATACGTGTGTGTGTATTCTTCATCTCGTTTATATAGAATTGATGGTTCATAACAACATTAGAAAGTATTATATATTAAAGTTCTTTCGAATCGAAAAGCTTAAAAATATAAAATAACTCAATATGAAAATGTATAAAGACGAATACATACACAAATAAACAATATGTAATAATAAATAGACGTGCCGAAACTATATATCAAATATTAATAGATAATAAGTTGTAACGTAGACTATAATAAATTATTGTCTTAGGTTTTGTTAATAAATATCTATGTTATGTTGTTGTTGGTGTTTTTTTCATTTATATTTTTTATATTGTATTGTATAATTTTTTTTTCTACATTGGTGTTACAAAATGATTTACAATTAATATTTAATGGTTTTCTTATTTTTCAACAAGGTAAATAAAACGTTTATGATGACGTGTAAAAAGAATGTGGTCTGTTGGCAATCAGATTTTTAAAATATAGATAAGTATTGATGAACACTTGAATAATTACCGAAAATAGAATTCTTGCAGCAAACGCGTTGATTACATTTTTTTTATATATCCATTTTTTATTTGTTTTTTTAAGTTTCTTTATTTGTATTATGATTAAAAAATCAATACATTTATGAAGTTGCCTATAAGTGTTTATCCAGAGTTGGGCTGAACCACTTTGATATAAGAGAAGTAAAGGAATGGATGGCAATGAACGGATCAAAGACAGTATTCAATCGGCGTCTGTAGTGAACCCTGCCGGTAAATCGAATCATTTCTCCAAAAGGCGTCATATTAGAGAGAGAGAGCTATTGTTGTAATTTACTATATTGAATAGGGTTTTTAAAGTTTTAATTATAAAAAAATAAAATTTTGATTATAATATTAACTACTAAAAATCAGAGGGATGAAAACATGACTCATGTCTGTCTTACAATTTTTACTAATTCACTTAAAATGTTTTGAATACTATGTTTGTCATTGGGTGGTTTTATAAGAAAAAAACAATTCTTACAATAGAATAAAATAAGATAAAGTATATGCCAAACTGTTAGTCAACAATAATCAAACAACTAAGGAGTTATTTTGGTTCATTTTTGTCACCAATAAAATTTTTAACGCTTATCTTATTAGGCGTTTACTTGGTTATTTTATGTATTTTTGCATTAATTTAATCTTATTACGATAGACACCAATTGATTCAATAAGATATATTTCTCATTCAATTGGTGATTGTGGGTAATACAAAAAATGGTGTTTCTAAGCCTCACATATCCATTAACATCAGAATTCTTATCAAATCAGAAAAATATTTTTATGAGTAAGCAATAAATATTATAGCTTCTAAGAGGGGAAGATAAATGTATGAGAAAGGATCTTATTGACGTGACAAATTCGTTTGAGACGCGGTTCGAACATGGCCTTTTATTCTTTATTTCTGGTAAAGTGAATTTGAACATTTTAGAATCTGCCCCTTAACTGTAAACATTTTGAACTTAACATAATATATATATGAAAGTGGGGAGATAGAACAAAATACTATTGAGAATACAAAATAAGTGAAATAGCTAGTCAATTTATTAAATTAAAATAACTGTGAAAGTATAAATAAATTTCCTTTTGAGAAAAATAATTCTTTTACTAATTATAGTCTCTCAAAATCTAAAACAGAGTTTCATGGCACCTTGTCGCGCTAATGTATGAAGTATATTTTTTTTATTAATTGTTATTAATAAGTTTCATGATTACTTGAGGAAGTTTTCTTGTTCTTTATAGGTTAAGGTTCTGTAATTTAGGAACATTACATCCAATTTGCAATCTCTTAAAATACTCATAAATACAATCAATCATTATTATAGTATTTATTATTTTTTAAATTTACTGAATTTTTTTTTGTTACTTTACTGCAAACTTTTCAAATAGAAGATTTTTAATATATAAATATTATATATATTTTTGCTTTACAATAATATTTCCAATAAACCCAGATAGTAGTAAAATATATCGCCACGCATTCAGGTGGTATGAATGGTAAAGGAGGCGATGGCGAGCTGTGCGGTAGTGAAATTCGGCGGTAGGCATCAGATCGAATAGTTCTTCGGAACACTCCCCGTTGTAAATGCGGCAGAAGACGCACAAAGAAGCCACGTCTCTACGCAATGCCAAAGAGTCCAGCCGTTCGCAGAGCACTGGCTCTCCGTTGTACGCGGTCAAATGGTAGAAGCTGATATTGGGGTGATCCGAACCAGAGATGAGAACAGTACTCCATGTATGGCCGGACTTGCGCTTTGTAGAGCGCAAGTCTTTGGCCAGGATTTAAGAACTGCCTCGCTCTGTTGATCACGCCCAATTTCATCGAGGCCAACTTGGCCTTGCTCTCCAGATGACCACGAAACCGACAATCGCTCGAAATGTCGAGACCCAGTATCCTGATACTTGGCGAGGCAATAAGAGGAGTGCTCTCGAAGAGCGGTGATACGACAAATGGTTTTTTTTAGTGGTAAACCCGCAAACCTGTGTCTTTAGGGGATTGAACTGAACGTGGTTCAGTTCACCCCGCTCAGAGACCTTCCCCAGGGAGGTCTCTATTGAAGACACAAGTTTCTTTCGACACTTATCGACGTTTTCCCAAGAGAGACCTGCACGACCGGAATATACCGCATCCCCAGTGCTGTCATCCGCATAACAATTTATGTTGGAAATATCTAACATATCATTGATGTGCAGGAGGAACAGAGTTGGGGATAGCACGCAGCCTTGGGGTACACCGCGTTCACCGGCTTGGGGTTCGAGCAAAAACCGTCAAGAACGACCTGTATGCTCCGCCCAGTGAGGAAGCTGGTGATCCACTTGCTTAAACTCTAGGGAAGCCTATCGGCAGGTAGCTTCGAAAGAAGCCCCTTGTGCCGTACACGATCGAAGGCTTTTGCCATATCCAGACTAACTGCCAGACCCTCTCCCTTGCTTTCAATAACCGTTGCCCAACGGTGATTAAGGTATAACAGAAGATCACTAGCCGATCGACCATGGTGAAAGCCATTGTCATTGTCATTGATCAACTGGTGATCCTCGAGGTACGTTAGGTCCTGTCGGTTTATGATAATCTCCATTATTTTGGAGAGAAGGGAGGTAATGACGATAGGTCTGTAGTTAGCTGGGTCCGAGCTATCACCTTGTTTAGCGATCGGATGGACAAGGGCACACTTCCATGAGACCGGGACTACGCCTTTAAGGTAGGAGTGCCGAAATAGACGCGTTAGCACTGGAGTCAACTCAGGGGCACACGTTCGTAGCACCAATGGAGAAATGCCATCCGGCCTACTCGATTTATGAACGTCCAAGGAAAATGGAGTCTGCCTAATAGTTTTTTGCCGAAAAACTATTTCCGGCATTGAGCTCTGACACCGCGGGATGATAGGCGGTGTCTTCCTCTGGTCGTCCAAAGTCGAGTTGGAGGCGAAAAGAGTGCCCAAGAGATCGGCTTTCCCTTTTGCCGTGTGGGCTAGAAAGCCATTCCCCATGTGCAACGGCGGTAGGGACGGCTGGCTAAAAAGCTTGCCGTTTGCCAGCTGCTGCAGCCCTGACAGACGCAACAAATCAAGGCCGCGATCTGCCCCCAAGTGATACCACAGAGCTTGGTACAAAAAGTTCCATGCCCTGAAGTATCACATCAGCTACAGCCGGCCCCCACGGGTAGAATGCGAAAAAGGACCGCATTCCATCCCAATCCGCTGACTTGTAGTGCCAAACGCGTGGAGTCGCAGGATCAGAGGACCCTAAGGGAGACATCTGGTAGACAATTGTGCGTCTTTACCAGCTGGGACAGACCATTTGCCAGAGCAAAGTTAAACACAGATCTCCCCGAGTAGTTGGTTGCACGTGACCCTAACCATTCGGTATTGTGCGCGTTGAAGTCCCCGAGGACTACGACTTCGGCGGAGGGAGTTTGTGAAAGCAGGTCGTCAATCTTCGCTTGAACGTGGCCCAACAGTTGATCTGTTTGTGCATTACCACTATGGGACCTCCCATAGTGGTAATGCACAAACAGATTAGAGGCATAGTAGAGGCACGCGTAGACTCTGACGTGATCGTCCATGTCCACGCGCAGCCAGAGCACGGACAGGTCGCAACCTTCAAGAATCTGAAGGCGACGGTAGCAGGTATCCTTACGAACACAGATACCCCGGCGGGTGGTATAAAATGATGTTCTAGTTTATACCCGGGGTATGATAGGTAAGCTGTATCGCTAGGTTGAGATATCTGTGTCTCCGTCAAAAACAACAAGGCCGACTGCGCCGTATCAAGGTGGTAGTGGACGGCGTTTAGGTTCGAATGAAACCCCCGGATGTTGCAAAAGTCCACATCTAGAGTGGAGCAGGGTGCCGCTGTTTGCCGTCGTTTGCCCTCAGAAAACACAAACTGCGATACTTTGCCCGCCCCAGATACGACGGGCCAGCCCGAGCAAAATCCGACGATCATTCCCCCGATTTTGATCGGGGAGGGGGTCCCCGGCTTCATCAAAGCCAGTACCCTCCTGGGGTATTTTTCTTTTTCGCATCGCTTTCATGTTTGGCGGGGGGGGGGGGGGGGGGGGGGGGGGGGGGGTTTGGGCTTCCGGATTCTCTTACTCACCGACGGAACATAACCAAATGAATTTGGTTACTACACGTCGGTCTTCTGTGAGAGGGTGGTCCTTCCCCGGTCGAGCCAGCCCAATACGAGCTGCAGTCAGATAACTGCAGCTAGGCTCTACCACCTACAAAAACCACCACCCAACTACCTTGTTTTTCGAACACTGTTTAATAATCGAATAATATTTATTATATTTTATTTTATCACCTAACGTCATATTTGGCTCAGGTGTAGAGTGCCAGCCAGCGATTCCATCTCCGTAAAAAGTATTATATCTACAATGCTAGTATATCTGGTCTATCTAATAATGTTTATTGACATATTCAAATATAGTGGTAGTATATTGTGTGATGGTCCAGTAGCGGTCACACGATCGGACTTTACGAGACTTAACAAAGTGAATTGGTCAAAGGCGATTCAATCATTGTATGTTGTTCGTCTGTTAAATCAGAAATGCTGGTTATTTCTCAAAACGTATTTCTAAACAACGAAACGCGTATGGTATTTTTTTTTTATTACTATAAAGATTGTTTTGCCCTCGTTGTTTATGATTATTATTTTTCATGTACACACAAGAAAGAAAAAGGCTACAATATTTTTTTATATGTACTCGTATATAAAATTTAGGTTTTATTATAAAAAATATAATGTATTTCTGAAATTTCCAACTAAAATATCTTTTAATAAAAGGTATTCTTAATAAATAACTCTATTTTAAATGAACCTGAAATATATGATCAGAGCCACTTAAATAGTCACAATAATTTAAAACAATCAAATATTGAACCATATATGGATATATCTAATATCTGGCTTATATTTAACATTCTAAGGCATTTATTATCCTGTTTGTGTCTACTTATAAGTAAATTAAAAATAATCTAGAATATTTTTATATCAGTATATGGAAGTAAAAAAAAAGTTATTGCCAAGCAAAATGATGAGAGGATTGAAAAAGCCTCGCGACAATAGATTAGATTGATGATTGTGCCCGGACGTGACTGTTAATGTTATCAACTAGGATGAGAGGGTGTTCACTCTGATGTTATGTAGTGCTGTAGAGGGAACTAATACTATCAACTTAACTGAAAGTTCTCTAACGCTTATGTTACTTGTTACTAACGTCTTATGTTATTTTATTATATCACACGTTTGTATAATTTGCTCTGAAATTAATATATCATGTTTCAAATGTGTGAGATGTTCTTTGAAAAAATACTGTAGATATTATCTTATTACAACAAATTTATCAGTATTTAATTATTTTATAATTAACCAAGTACGCAACAGTTTTAGTACATTTCATATCGAATTTCCATCTTATTACAATAACAACTAAAAGATGCTTATTGGAAGTAAACGTGGCCTGTGGTATTATATTCTTCTCCCTATTACCATTAACATTGCGTATTTAAAACGTGTTCTAGATTATAGTTATTACTTCATTAAACATAGGAACTCTCCTTAAATTTGTAGTTTTTGCCTTCCTTTATTGAACTTATTGATCGTCCCATATTGTTTAATTGTAGGTTTTAATAACAAAAAATAAGATACTAATATTGTTTCTACGTCATTCACTAAATAAGTATTATTTGTTATTTATTAGGGAACTCGCCGTTTGTTTACAGAAATCGCAACCACGCTCCTTATAAAGTTGTGCATTTAAGAAGCTGCATAATACAAAGTTCATTGTTGTAAGAAATTGTAGATATGTTAGCATTTATTCTTCAGTTACGTGGTTAGAGTTAACTGGGATATAACGATATTGAAGATGTTCAACTACCATAAAGTTACAATGTTCAATTGTCATCATTATCAATAAAATGTAAAGAAAATTAATAATAATTTATAATAATTATTAAAGATGATGTTTCTTGAGCTAAGAAATAAACGATTTACTTACAAACAATATTTTTTATTTTTTTTGTATTCAGCTTTCTGATATTGTTTATATACGTTGGAATATGTAGAAAAATAGAAAATTCTTTGTTTGTGGAGATTTTCATCACCTATGTAATATGTGCATGTACGTAATTTATTGCCGTGGTGTCCACTTCCCTTTGTTTTACTTCTTTTTTTAATATAAGAGATAGTAAAAAATAAGAGAGATGGAACGGCAACACTTACACATAACTTAAGATTTGGTCAGACCATGCGTGAAGATGCAAATTTATAAGCTAAATTATGGTTAACACAGTATTTATTCAACAACGCATTCATGATTCAAGTTACAAGTTTAAAACTTTCCATTCTTGACATGTATTATTTGTAGAATGTGCAATTTACCCTCTGTCAATGAATGTCAATCACTCTCGGATAGCAAAGGCTTTTAATTACAGTGATTTAATGTTTTAGTGTATTTGTTAGGAATGTAATTATAAGCGAGTTGGGCTCATTTTGTCTTTCGAGTGAAATTTAAATGACATTGGTCTTCTCAATATCAAATAAATCTGCCTAATATAATGAATAGTCAGTACATTTTTTTTAGGCTCGGTATTAAATGAATCCCTTCTTCTACTCTAGACCAAATCTTGGAATATAAGTTTCTTATGAACATTTAGCGAGTAATCACAATCGCTCTCATTCCCATGTAACACCGCGCCGAAAGAATTACGAAGTGTGTGCAATCAATAAAAATGTTGGCACTATTCCAATAAATATACAGTAATAGTAAACTAATAAAATATGGAAGATATTGTTGTTCATTTAAATTTACTTACTGCTTCATCAAACCTTTACAAGAGTAAGACAGTTCATAGAAATGAAACGGAAAGAAGCATTTTAACCAAGACGAATAAAAAGAAGAGCAAATAAAATCTTGTAAATTTCTTGTCAATAACAAATAGTCTGTCCGTGAAAGCGAATTCGGCTCCAATCTTTTATATGAGAGAATTCCAAAATATCGGTTCACTGCATCCAATTTACTGTTTCTTTTAATTTGAGAAAATGATCATCGTACATATGTTGTTTCAGATATTTTGTTTTTTTCAACTTACGTATGTATGAAGTCGACTTAGTTGCTTATAAAAAGTTAGTCTTTATTTATTAAGACCCTCTTTATAAGGGTGTCAATTAGAATATAATAAAAAATGTATATATGATGCAAGATGCAGATGCAAGGATATGTTTTGATATTCAGAGATATAAAAGAAATTTTGTAGGAAGTAGTTTGTGTATAACAGTTTTCTTTTTGACAAATGTTATTAATAATATCGCAAATAAATAAAAGAACAACAAGTTTATTATATCAAAATAAAATAAAATAAATATTATAAAATACTAATCTTTTATTTCAAAAATATAACTTAAAATTATTAAGGTAAATTTAATGAACCTTCACCTATAATAATAATTTAGAAAGTAGAATGGTGCGTATATTTTTTATGGACAGCTGATTTACAGAGCTGCCTCTGCCATGTTCGTTTCACGCAAGATCAAACAAACAAAAACACAATCTACTACAATATATTGCAATACTTAAATTTAATTTATCAAAAATAAAATGCATTCAGAGTAATATCAAAAAATTTTCTAAAACACAAACAAAATTGTTAATTATATTTTATTAAATAGTAGCTTTATTTACTGGTTAAGCGGGCTGTTTCTATTTATCGATAATCTGATGGAAACATGCAAGTGCTAGCTTAAAGTGAGTAAATGATATATAGATTTACCCGCTTTGAATGTCCAAAGTTACAACAAAGAGGTTTAACTAAAAGTGAATAAACTTTACTATCTTTTTAATAGGTAATGAATATTGAAACGTATTTAAAAATAGTTTCGGTACACAACAAACTGGAAAACTTACGATTATAAACTGTTTACCCTATTTAGAATTAACCTGTTAATATACTCGTAGTCTTGCTAAATATAATTTCTGAATTGCATATTCAGATTAAAATCAAAATAAAGAATATACAAATTAAAGCTTCTCTTGTATTCGTTTGCTATCGCTATTAGACAAATGGAGTTGATTAATTAGCTAAAGGAAAGGAGCGTATATTTTTATTTATTTTGCAACAATATTCAATAAACCCTACTTGATGTTATCAATTATACGTCCAATAAGCAGCGCCAGGTAGATCAGTATTTGAACAAATATTGTGGATTCTCGGTTGGTCGGACCCAGCACGCGCGAGTTTAATACGAGGGTATTTATTATATAGCTCAAGCACAATAAACCCCAAACCAACACAATCAAAACAGCTATTTAATATAATTTTCGAGTATAAGAATTTATGAATAAGGTATCCCATACTAACAATTAGTATAGTAGTCTTGAAAATTAATATATTACAACATGGCACCTGGTGTCAGCGTATTTTGATATATTTAGTTAAAGAAATACGACCGTTATACTTAAATACATATTATAATCAGATTACATTTAAATCATATTCTCGATGATTACTTATGTTATATATGAATTAGCATTTGTTGGTATATTTTGATAATAATACTAGTAAAATATAATATAATCGATGTCAATGTATAATAATATAACATCAAACAATAAATAAGAAAAACATGTAGAAATATCTTAATATATTTTCAAATGAGAGCATTTGTTGTAATTTCAATTAAATTGCATGGACTTGTGTATAAATATTACTAGGATCCACCAACCGTGAGCGGCGGGTGTTGAGCTGAGCCCCTCTCCTTTCTTCTTTTCTTGATAACTTTTGAAAGGTTAAACATTTTTCCAATCTGTTTTTGCTATAACATCCGCGTTTGGCTCAAACATACATGAGACAATTTTTTAATTAGCTAATTATCTCGTCGCATTCTGGAGACAACTAAACACGAAAAAAAGGTCTCCTAAACGGTTAAGAGCTTCGCTTACGCTCAGCTTAATTAATTACAAATATTAACGTTTTCTGTTCAATATCTGAGGGTAGTTGTAAACAGTCATGTTACTGTCATATCGAGATTCTTTGATTTTGATACAGGTTATAAATAATTTCAAAAGTACATTGATCATAAAGTATGAAATTTATAAAGTTTATAGACAATTTCAAATAAAGTAATAAGTTACAGATAGATAGCGTTTAAACGATCGGACCTTATGAGACTTGATGCATTGAATCGGTCAAAGACGGTATTCAATCAACGCTGTAGTTCGTCTGTTAAATCACTTTTGCGAGTCACTTCTCAAAGGATGTTAAGCAACTAAACTCATATGGAAAAAGTTTCTTAATACTATGAAGATTGCTTCGACCTTGTTACTTATGGTTAATATATTTTTATTTACGTAGAATGTCCATTTCTATCATGGCGTTATCTTTTTTAAAATCAAACTTTAAGTAATAGTTTTCTTATAAATAAAACAATGTTACCATTAAATTACCAAACATTGAACATAGAAAGATGTTCTTTTAATAAGCAAAATAAATAACCACAAAAGTAGTGATTAAAATTGTTACAACCACATAGTCATAAAACAAATAAAGAACCATACATCGTGTCAGATTACGGATACAATAACTAATATCCGATATTAATGTTTCACTATATCTAAATATCGAAGAGTAATTTTATTATATATATTACAAAATGATGTAAGTATTACGAGTCAACCTCCCGTCTATACTATAAATTAGTTTGATGTATGATGTATGTAGTTAGTATATATGTGGTAAGTATATAAGCGGTTAGTATGTAAGTGGCAAGTATATAAGCGTTAAGTATATAAATGGTAAGTATATAAGCGGTAAGTATAGTAAGTATAGCTTTAAGTACATAAGCAATAAGTATTTAAGCGGTTAGTATATAAGCGATAAGTTCATAAGCAATAAGTATATAAGCGGTTAGTATAAAAGCGGTAAATATATTAGCGGTTAGTATACCATATAAGCGGTTAGTACATAAGTGGTAAGTAGTTAAGTTATTAAGTGGTAAGTTTTTGGTCAATGTTTTATGCAATATAAAAATTCTATACATCATCATTAGTGTTACATGTTAAACAGTGTTTTTCTAATGGATTAAAGTTATTTCTTTAGACTACTTTATAAAGACGAATTAATTCAATTCACAATTTTTGCATCGAATGGAACTCTAACAGTCTCAAACATTATTTCTGATTTTAGGTTATTTCGAGCCACTGTACGGTTTAAAATAAAATTAAATAGAAACATATACATGTATTTCTATGATAATTCTGGCATAAGTAAAGCGTATTCGTCGCCTATTTATATCCTTGTTCTACCTTGTCAGTAAGTGGTTTTTATTTCTTTCTATTTCTAGGTAATCAATAATAATAATAAAAAATATTTTAAACTGGGAACTTTGATTAATGTTGAAAAAAGTTCATTAAAAAGAAATGCTTTATTTGTTTAAGTTAGAAGATTTAGACATTTTCTTACATACTATTAACAAAATAATACATTTAATGAAAATGTCGATAGTAACAGTAATTGCAGACTATTTTTAGTGGATATTATAATATTTATTGCGTAATCAATGGGAGCATATACATACTAGAGACGCCATCGTGTGCATTTAACATATTTACCTTTGAAACCAACATTAATTTTGTGTTTTGCTCGAATGTGACGTCACAAACAAAGAGATCAGAATCATTATTATATTATATGTAAATGCTTTACTCTGTAGTGAATATTATTAAAACTGCAATGTTTTTTCTCGTATTTTATCGAAAAGTACCCACTAGTTGAAGTATAAGTATGCTTTTTTTCAGGAATTATAAACTTGAACAAAAAATAGGATAATAGGTAATATAATACTATATAACGTCATATATTCAACAACTTCACGGAATATAACTACGATAATCAAATGAAACTATAAAGAACTATAGAAAGACTATTATAGTTTATTATGGTGTTGATATATTGAATAGATCATGATACATGTATCGTTTAGTATGACTGTAACTTATGGTATCATTGTAATATCCTGTAGCTTTACAGTAGGCTAACAAATTATGAAATATAATTTGTCATTTTTTCAAATTATTTAAAATTAAACATCATACAACATTGGCCTTGAAAGTAAATTACAGCGAACACAATATAACTTTCGAAGGCACGTGTAAATATTGTGATTGTTTTTTGAATATTATAGGAATTGTATGTCGGACTGTCTTATGAAATGGTTATTTTTTTTTAATTTGAAATATAATTTAAGGACTGATTTATTAATCTTTAGATTAGTTTTAACCAATGAATCAATTTTATGTTTTGAGAATTAAAAGAATGTCTGTCGTCAGTTATCAGTTGTTTGAACAATGAAACATTAGCGCCTAGCCTCATAATAATCAAAACAGTGGTAAGCTGTATAATGGCTGTGATTATATACAGTTCTTGAGGTATTTGAGAATAAAAACCAAATAGTGTTTTTGTTTGCGGAAACCAGATGCAATAGAGATTCTACGTTTTGGTTACATTAAACTATGACTACTGGTTTAATCTACGAAATATTTTCCATATTATTTGTTTGGATTGAGCTCGATATTAAGAGAAAGTTAAACGCGTCGCGTTAATTGATAAAAAGATAAGGAAATCAAATTCATAGCGTTACTGAGATTTTGTAAAAGGTTAAAATTTTGTATTTTATTGTATATATTTCTCTTTTAAGTTAATGGTATAAAAATATAAATAAGTCGAAGCTTAACCCTTTCAGACCTGAATTATTTTTTTGTGTCCAACGAATCTAAAAAAAATATCTGTGGCTAAAGTAGGATAAAAAGACTAAGGAAAAAATTATGAAAAAAAAGCTGTTTAAGAAAAAGTAGATTTTCTTTTTGTGTACAAATGTGCACCTCCGTCCTACGTAATGATAAGACTAGTATATAAGGGGGTTTCATTGGAATTATAATAAGTTTAATTTATAAATGTTTTTATTAGGAAATATTAATTATTTTAATAAAGTTTAAAAACTAAAGAACAATCCTCATAATAATTAACAAAAAAATTGATTTCCTCTTTGCGATAGGTAAAAATTGGCACAAAGGTAAATCAGTCATTTGCCCCATTAAAAAATCATGTTTCATAAGTTTACGTATGAAATGCTAAGAAACAGTTTTTATCTTTGGTAAGACAAAGGTGAACTTTGCATTTTATACATTTTATCCCTTGCATCCCATCATTTTGCACCGTATCCCCAGTCCCTCATCATGTGCAGGGAAATGCCCAACACCGTCAGTTGCTATATCCGCTACAGGGAGAACCTCTCCTGGTCTTCTTGGAATAATTTGGGCTACTCACACTGGGCCGTCCTCTTTTACCGATAACAATTTTACTCTTCAACACCAGACTTTCAGCCAGCTGACGACGAAAGTAAAGCAACGTGAGTTGTGTTACCTTCGGTATGCCTAGTAACTCATTGTCAATTTGGTACTAAGCTAAATCAGAAGCATGAAATATCAAGCGATCCATTTTATGAAGGTCTTGTAGTAGCTCTTGCGTTGATCTAATAGGTCAACCCCCCCTCCCATTGCGTGATTGTATTTCCTGACCACTTCGGAGCGTTCAATGTCAATAAATTTCTTGTATTTCTTACACCACCTTTTGACTAAGTATTTTTCACCAATACCAACAAAATTAGAAGATGGGTAATCTTATTATCCAGTCACTTGACCAAAGTTACATCGTTGTCATAACTACTTACTTCTTGAGAAAATCCTCGAGGCTTTTTATTCATTTCTTTATCGCTTAGTAGCGATGGTTTGGCTAATCTATTGATACGAGCTGCGCATGCAGCCATAGTGCTTTTTTTGTTTCATTATTTTGTAACAAATGATATGACGAAAAGTAGTTGTCAAAGTACAGCTCGTGGCCCTTGCTTTTTCCAATTCTCTTTGTGAGGTGAAGGATAATAGCTGCACAGTATCCATTTTTTGTCAAATTATTAACAAGTTCTGGACTAGAGCTTTGATAAAGTAGAAAATCATAGACTTGCTAGACCTATGTTTAGCATATAAAAAAATATATTTTGAGCCCCCATGGACAAGGTTTACCTTTTTTATACTGCTTGGCAACGTTTCCCAGTGCAAGAAATTGTCTGCTCATTAACGCTAAGTTCTTTTTCAAGCGATAACTCTAAACATCGATTCCTAACAGCATCAAATATTGGCCGAAATATTTCATACTTTTAGAAATAAAATGATGAGCTTATCAGCACAGCTCCAACTTTGGTCAGCTACTGGTCGAAACATGTAGAAAAAATCACAGACATTGCTAAAAAAATGGTGTTACTAGTATCAATTTTGTAGTTTATAATGTGGAGATATGAACACAAGCGTTCTCAGTTGCACTTGTTGCGAAATAAATACCAATTTTTTTTTTATATTTTATGTGTACAGTCGTGTACGCCAGGTCTGAAAGGGTTAAATAAGAAAGCTCAGCGTTACTGCTTTTCTTTATTTCAAAAATTAAATCTTAAATTGTTTTTCTTGATTCTACGCCATACTGTAATATTGTATATGTATATATATACAAAACATGATTTTTTTTATAATGTCGCAACGCTCTTTTTTCATTTTGTACAAGAAACATGAATGGTGTTCATTATCTTATGATTTAAATTGATCACATAGCTACATTATTTATTTGACTTTCTTCATATCCGTAAAAAGGAAAGTTGTGGTAATTTTTATTGTTCAGTTGTCGAAGATTGTTTGCAAATCATTATTATTGTTCCTAGAAATATTATTTAAAAAATAACAAAACAAATCTGTAAATTAAAAGACAATATTCCAAATATAATACGTTATAAGATAAATACCGTCTGCGAGAAGAAAATGAAATTATAGACATATTTATTTAAAAAATAAGACCAGTACCTTACATATTATGTGTCAGATGAAATTAAGATAGCGCTTAAATCATATCGACAATGACGATTTTTGAAATATTGTAGAAGATAATTCAGATCAACCGTTGAAGAATTGAATATAAGCCAGTGCGGGTAGATGCTCCTGCTCACTTTTTGCGTCACTCTCGACTTGTTCGGTTGTCGTTATTTTGTATCGCGTGTTTAGTGATATTTTTGTACGTGATTAGACTTTGTGTTTTTAAATTGTAAATTCATTTTCTTATTATCGGTTTGAATGTATTGAAGTTATTTTTTAATTAAAGAATTAGTGTAATTTGTTATTTTTGTGAAGTTTCTAATAACAACCATTACATTATTCTGTGATTGTTTTTTTTAAAAGTGAAATTAATTGAGGTGTACTAGATCAGAAGTGGGATGGGATTATCGTGATCCTATCCTGCTCGTCCGTTCTGATTCTGCTTACGTTAAAATTTTACGGTTTCTTTTTGTTAACTATCAATTCGTGATTTTTATTTTATTCAGTTTTCGATATACCTACATTGTGTATAATGTCTGATCGTAATTATCGTAAACGTGAAAGTCGTAGGAGAAGTCGTGATGATCGACGTAGTAGACATCGCGATCGTTCCTCAAACGGTCAATTAAGGCGCGATATGGAAACAATGTTAGATCGTCTCCGATCTATTGAGAATCAGGTAGCTGCGCGAAATACACCGCCACCGGTGCAGTGTGAAGTGAGGCCCGTGCTTTCACCAGTACCACGTCACGAACCGATTGAACGCGACGCGACCTCCTTAGTTAAAGGTTTTGGATTGTCTACGCATAGGGATCAACAGTCTATGACTCCGTCGATCCCTCCGCCGTCACGAGGTGCCCCGGAAGCACTGTCTGTACCAGACTTAGACTCGGAACGTAATACCACTCATATAAGTGTTCCGTCGACGTTTACTGACCGTATTGTAGATGCTATCCGCGCAATTAATACCAATAGTTCTTTAAATACAAACTGTTACATTTCTAATTTTGATCCGAATTTACAGAATATCGATGATTGGTGCGAAGAGGTGGAACGTGCCAAATCGCTGAATAACTGGAACGATTACGAATGTCTTTCACGAATCGGTAACTGCCTTAAAGGGGACGCTAAGTCATGGTTAAGTGAGTGGGTGACCGCCGAACGTAGTTGGTCCAATTTTAAGAGGGAGTTTAAGCCTTTGTGTCCAAAAGTTCCTGACGTCGCCAATATTTTGTTTGACGTAATGAGCACTAATTCGGATAATTACGTTTCGTACGCCGATTATGCTCGCCGGTCACTTCTTCGTTTGCGAATTGTAAGGGGACTAAGCGATGAATTGATTACAGCCATTGTGATTCGCGGTATTAACGACCCCCATATTAAGGCATGTGCTACAAATGCCAAACTATCTCCAAACGATCTCGTAGATTTCTTTTCTAATTATGTTAAACCTTCCACGTCTGGGGTTAATTCGGTTCCAGTTAGGTCTAGCGGTTCGTACCTAAATAAAAGTAAATCACGGTATCCTAATCAAAGAAAACGACATTTTGAATCGGGTAAGTGTTTTTCGTGTGGTCAGCCAGGGCATACTCAGGCTGTATGTAAGAAGTTCAAGTCGAATTTAAACGAGCACCCTCAAAACCAAGATAATTTGATCTCTAAGCCTGTTTTTGTTCCTACAAAACCCGATACATGTACGTTTTGCAAAAAGTCCGGTCATAAAACCGAGAATTGTTTTGCTAAGTTAAAGTCGGAATCACGTAATAAAAATAATGTAAATTTTTGCCGAAAACAGGAGGTTACCTACAATAGTGATGTAATCGTTGCCGTTATTCAAGGCGTACCTGTCGATGTTTTGATAGATAGTGGTTCAACGATATCATTAATCTCGTTTCACTTATTAAAACATTTTAGTTGCGCGCATAAGCCTACATTTCGTATACTCAAGGGTTTAGGTAGTCAGGCGATTGAGAGTACTTCTTATGTAACCTTACTAATTGAATTTGACGGCTTGTCTCTTGATGTTGACTTTTATATAGTTGACACCGAGTATATGAATACCCCAGTCATTGTAGGTGCGGATGTACTTAATAGAGAAGGCGTTAGTTATATTCGCACGCGTGACAAGCAGATTTTGACTAGAAACTTCAATGTAAATAGAGTGATGACTGTTCAGTCAAATGTATCTATCCCTGTAAACACACCTCTTGTTGGTAATGAGCTTCAACGGTTGTTGATAATAGTAGAGACATTTTCAAAGTTTTTAATATCTGGCACCGCCACGTCAACGGTTAATACTGGTAATATGACCATTCGGTTGAAGAGCGATATTCCTATTAGTTATCGCCCATATCGTTTGTCTTATGCTGAGACACTTCGCGTTCGCGATATTGTTAAAGACTTGTTGAAAACTGGGATTATACAAGAATCTGAGTCTGACTATGCCAGTCATATTCTTCTGGTGAAGAAAAAGGATGGCTCAGATCGCATGTGCGTCGATTTTAGGAAATTAAATGATGTGACCATTAAAGATCGTTTTCCCTTACCTCGAATAGATGATCACATTGATCGACTGGGACGTAATAGATACTTTACCTCATTAGATATGGCGACCGGGTTTCACCAAATACCCTTGCAAAAATCTTCGGTACCCTTTACTGGCTTTGTCACA
The DNA here is from genome assembly GCA_918358865.1 of Melinaea marsaeus rileyi. Taxonomy (NCBI): domain Eukaryota; kingdom Metazoa; phylum Arthropoda; class Insecta; order Lepidoptera; family Nymphalidae; genus Melinaea; species Melinaea marsaeus. Next base: position 5,168,089 of record OU911092.1, read on the forward strand.
CCCGAAGGCCATTATGAGTATTTAAAAATGCCGTATGGTTTAGCTAATGCTCCCGTGGTGTATCAGCGGATAATTTCAAAAACATTAAGATCGTTCATAGAATCTGGTGATATCCTGGTATATATCGATGATATTTTAATTATGAGCGCGTCAATAGACAGCGGATTGACCCTTTTGCATAAGGTACTCGATACGCTAACAAATGCGGGATTTTCAATCAACTTAAAGAAATGTTCATTTCTTTCCAGTCCAATAGAATATTTAGGTCGCAGTATTAGTGAAGGACAGGTACGGCCGAGCAGTGAAAAGGTAAGAGCTTTAACAGGGGCAGAAGATCCCAAAAATATTAAACAGGTTCGCCAGTTCATGGGCTTAGCCAGCTATTTTCGGCGATACATACCTAACTTTGCTCAAAAAACTGCTTGTATCGCTGCATTGACACGTAAAGGTGTCCCATTTAGGTGGGGACCAGAACAGCAGACTGCTCGTGAGGTAATTATTCAGTGTTTAACCAGTGAACCGGTGCTTGCTGTTTATGATCCATCCTTACCAATCGAAGTACATACAGATGCCAGTTCCATCGGCTATGGTGGTATATTTTTACAGATACACGAAGGTGGTCATAAGCGAGTAGTTGCTTACTTCAGTAAGTTAACGCAGGGTGCTGAAGGTAAGTACCACTCCTATGAGTTGGAAACACTGGCGGTAGTTAAAGTGCTACAGCACTTTCGTCATTATCTTGTGGGTGTACACTTCATCGTAGTCACCGATTGCAATGCACTGAAGTTAACCCAACGGAAAAAAGATTTACTTCCTAGGGTAGCTCGGTGGTGGATATACCTGCAGGATTTTGACTTTGAGTTACACTATCGTAAGGGTACTCAAATGTCTCACGCCGATTATTTAAGTCGAAATCCTGTCAATGTGTGTTCGGTCCAGAAGCCTCTGAATTGGGCACAGATTGCTCAGGGTTCAGACGAGGAAACTCGGACCCTCATTCAGAAACTGAATGATGGTCAGTTAGACGCTAGCCGTTACTTTGTTAAAAATGACATACTTTACTACAAGTATACACCTACTGGTGAGTCCCTCAGATATTTGTGTTATATACCTAGGGGGCATAGGTTAAGTTTACTTCGAGTGTTTCATGACGAACACGATCATCCTGGTGTGGACAAAACAATTGATTTGCTCTTAAAGCATCATTGGTTTCCAGAGTTACGTGTTTTTGTTCGAAAATATGTATTACACTGTTTAGTGTGTATTTCTCAAAAGAAAGTACAACGAGATCCGTTACAACTTATTCATTCATGGGAGAAACCCGATGTACCTTTTAAAACCATTCATATGGACGTGATGGGTCCACTTCCCGAAGTAGATGGTTACCGATACATTCTTGTAATAATTTACTTTACCCAATGTATAGGCAACACTCTGAGGAATTAAAGCGTCATGTTACTAATGCCATTTCTTTATTTGGGTCTCCGAAACTAATTATTGCTGACAGGGGACGAATGTTTCAAAGTGTTAGTTTTCTCGACTGGGTTAAAAATATGGAAACTGATGTACATTTGATTACACCCGAGATGCATTAATCTAACGGACAGGTCGAGCGTTATTGCAGGACAATCTTGAATATGATCCGCATTGGGGTTAACTACCGTCAACAGAGGTGGTCTAGCGTCACTTGGAAGCTTCAGCTGGTGTTAAATATCACCCGACATCGGACAACAAAGCGTTCAGCACTCAACCTGTTGGTGGGTATTGATGCGGCGACACCTCTTATTCGAAGTCTGGTACGAGATGTGGCACTGGAAGGCTCTAGTCCAAATCGCGAGGCTCTAAGAGAGCTGACCCGCCAACGAGCGTCAGAGCAACTGAGACAAAATCAACAGGACCAAGATTCTTACGTTAATCAAGGCAGGAGACCTGCCCGTCTTTATGAGTTGAATTCCTTGGTTTTCGTAAGAAAGCAAGCGCAGTCCACGGGGAAACTGGACTCCGGAATGCGGGGTCCTTACCGAGTTCTAAAGGTTCTCCCCCATGGGCGCTATGAACTGCAACTTTTGGCCGGGTCCTACTCGAAGTTAACGCAAGCCGCAGCCGAGTATATGATCCCATGGCGTGGAGAATGGACACCTGAAGTTTGTGCTGCTTATTTTGAAAGTGAGTCTTACGCAAATGCGGGCTGCAGACCGTTACTTGGTAGTTAGTGTACCAGATAATAGCTTCACGTAGTGCTTCTTTTCTGGTTAACAATTGTTAGTTTTAGCCTCACGCCGTGCTTCTGGCTAACAATTGCTATGCCAAGTTATTGCTTCACGTCGTGCCTCTGACTTGTGCCAGGCAAAGTTATAGCTTCACGTAGTGCCTCTGACTTGTGCCCGTGATTAAGTGAATGCTAACGTCGTGCCTATGGCTTAATCACTAAAGCAGCGTTACATTGCTTGTTGATAGGGCGGACGCGTCTTATTTGCGAGTTGTGTATCGTTGTATACATTTTGATTTGCCCTTTATAGTGTTTGCTTTATAATTTTTTTTCATGTAGGTGCAGACACAGAAACAGAAAGAGACTGCTTAGAGCCAGAAGCGGGGTCATCTGGAGATCAGCAGCCTCTACAGGCTACTACCGATCTAGGAGTCCAAGAACTTTAAGATTGCGACTTGCCTTCAGCAGAGTCTGGGACTTTGCCTTCTATGCCACTCTTGGAATAAAGAAAAGGGAGTCCGAGGACGGTCTCCTGTCAGGAGAGGCCGTGTAGAAGATAATTCAGATCAACCGTTGAAGAATTGAATATAAGCCAGTGCGGGTAGATGCTCGTGCTCACTTTTTGCGTCACTCTCGACTTGTTCGGTTGTCGTTATTTTGTATCGCGTGTTTAGTGATATTTTTGTACGTGATTAGACTTTGTGTTTTTAAATTGTAAATTCATTTTCTTATTATCGGTTTGAATGTATTGAAGTTATTTTTTAATTAAAGAATTAGTGTAATTTGTTATTTTTGTGAAGTTTCTAATAACAACCATTACATTATTCTGTGATTGTTTTTTTTAAAAGTGAAATTAATTGAGGTGTACTAGAATATATAATCAACTCTTGTTGGTTATAATTCATTTTTCTACTATTATTAATTATATACTATTTATTAGTATTAGTTGACTGAAGGACGAATGTTGAGCAAAGGACTACGTTCCTAGTAGATAAGTATTTCAGTATGCTTGTTCTGGCATAGCCGGCGTGTTTTTAAGTTTTGTTTTTGGCGTAGCAGGAGCAATTTTCATCCGGACGCCACAAAAATTGGTGATCATGTTCTTTGAATTATTTAATTTTTTTTGACCGGCCATTTTTCTTACTGGGAGGAAAAATCCAAAATGACGATGATTTAAATTTTTGTTTTGGCGTAGCAGACGTATTTTTTATGCAATCATCACGAAAATTGGTAGGTATTCGATTTCTGATCCGTACCACAAAAACGGACTTTGCGGCAGTTAACGGGCTGAAATTTCGTCTAAGTATTCTTTGCCGAAAACTAAGGTGTTTTTTTTGTTATTTCAAAATCCAAAATGGCGGCAGTATCGAATTATCAAAAATTTTAAAGTTGAATAACTCCGTTGTTATTTGGTGGAGCCAAATTTCGTTCGGTAGTTATGTACATAGGTATACTTATTCCTTTTTGGAAAAGGCACTTAAAACGTTGTCTCATCCCCTAACGTACTGAGGTCTACTGTTCACAGAACGACTAGTGAAAAAATATAATAAAAATATATTTAAAATATTTTATAACTCATAGTAAATTGCTTAACATTAAATAATCATAATAATTAATTGCATACTATAATCGTCTACTACAAAATAGGGAAAAAATATTTTTACCAAGGAATACATGTAATAAATTATCATAACGTAGTGAAATAAAACAAAAATATAAATGCAAAGTAGTAAAATAAAAGTTGCGTGCATTTGTGTGTAAATATTATTAATTACAAATATTAACTCAGGATAATTTAAAAAAAAAAAATCCGTGCCCGCAGGGGGACACGCGTGGGTAGACCTCGTGTGTAACTCATTTAAAATATAACTCACTACCTAAGAATAATACATGATGCCGTTGTTTACATCAAAAATTTTCAAGCAAAAAGCGGTTTTAATTTTTTTTCTCGGAAAAGGTATCTTTTTTGGAAATACTTTTGGTACCTAAATTTAGAGTAAAAATAACCTTTCTATTAAAAATATTTGCGAGGAGGGAATGTTTACCAGAAAAAGTTGCCGTGGTTTTACCTACCTAAAATTTACAAGCTAAAAGTGGTTTTAATTTTTTTTCTCGGAAACGGTACCGTTTACGGAAAACCTTTTGGTACCTAAATTTAGAGTAAAAAATAACCTTTCTATTAAAAAAAACTTGTGATGCAAGAATGTTTACCAGAAAAAAGTTATGATTTTGTTTCCAAAAATTTTCGGTTTTTTTACCCCCACCCCTAAGTTATTGAAGTCAGGTTTTCGGTTTATGTACATTAGTTATAGGTATTTATCAAAGACATCATATAATATGAACACGATTGATCTCCTTTGTATAGGGAAAAAGTTATGGTCGAAAAACTGAAATCAGAAAAAGTGAGGCCCTAGCGCCCCCTGTGACCGGATTTCTCTGGTTAACGAACTTGACCTTCATTTTTGGATGGTTGATTTTTGTGCAAAGTTTGAAAGCGATCCGAGCGAAACTGCGGCCGCTATCGTGCTGACAAAAGTCGAATCTGGACGCACGCACGCATATATATATATATATATATATATATAAACTTTTTGACCAATGGTCATTTCGGACTCAGGCGGTTATAAGAAGACCTCCTGTGAAGAAATTTTTCCCAAATTCGAAAGTAGGGGACAAATGAATGGGCAGACCGAATTCTTCGAGGTCTACCCAAAATGGCTTTATAATATTTTGATATTATAAATATGAGCTACTTGCATTGTGTTTGATAATGCTTATCTAAAAAATCAAATTATTATTAGGTTACTGTAAAATATACACTATTGGGTAGACCTCGAAGAATTCGGTCTGCCCATTCATTTGTACCCGACTTTCGAATTTTGGAAAAATTTCTTCACAGGAGGTCTTCTTATGATCCCCTGAGTCCGAAATGACCATTGGTCAAAAAGTTTATATATATATATATATATATATATATATATGCGTGCGTGCGTCCAGATTCGACTTTTGTCAGCACGATAGCGGCCGCAGTTTCGCTCGAATCGCTTTCAAACTTTGCACAAAAATCAACCATCCAAAAATGAAGGTCAAGTTCGTTAACCAGAGAAATCCGGCCACAGGGGACGCTAGGGCCTCACTTTTTCTGATTTCTGTTTTTCGACCATAACTTTTTCCCTATACAAAAAAGATCATTTGCGTTTATATCATATAATGTCTTTGATGAATACCTATAACTAATATAGATAAACCGAAAACATAACTTCAATAACTTACGGGTGGGGGTAAAAAAACCGAAAATTTTTGGAAGAAAAATCATAACTTTTTTCTGGTAAACAATCTTACATCACAAGTAATTTTAGTAGAAAGATTATTTTTTACTCAAAATTTTTAGTGCCAAAAGTTTTTCCGTAAAATTTACCGTTTCCGAGAAAAAAATTAAAACCACTTTTAGCTTGAAAATTTAAGATAGGTAAAACCAAGGCAACTTTTAACTGGTACCACTTTCCCTCCTCGCAAATATTTTTAATAGAAAGGTTATTTTTTACTCTAAATTTAGGTACCAAAAGCATTTCCAAAAAAGATACCTTTTCCGAGAAAAAAAATAAAAAGCGCTTTTCGCTTGAAAAATTTTGATGTAAACAACGGCATCATGTGTTATTCTTAGGTAGTGAGTTATATTTTAAACGAGTTACACACGAGGTCTACCCACGCGTGTCCCCCTGCGGGCACGGACTTTTTTTTCTATTATCCTTGTAGATATTATTCCTATATTGTAATAAAAAAGGCCAGCAAGCGACAAGTCATCTTTGTTAAGTCTTATTTTTCAAGCAATTATCAACTTTTAAATCAGGTTAAATAAATTTAACCTCCATGAGACGATTTTTCAGAGGTTGCAGATTCGAGTTCTGTTGCATTACTATCGAGTTCCTTAGATTTTTAATTTTAATAAGCCTAATATGGCTAAATAGGGTCATAAACAATTTCAAACAAACTTATAAGTTATATTATACGTTTGTACTAGATAGCGGTTATACGACTGGACTTTATGAGACTTCAGAAAGTAAATTGGTTGAAGACGGTATTTAATAAATGTTTGTAGTTCGTCTGTTACATCAGATTTGTGGGTCACTTCTCAAAGGTTGCTTATAAACCACTATACTCGTATGGACGTTTATAACCTCATTAGATTGTTTTGGTCTTGTTATATAAGTAACTCCAGAGTTAATACGTTTTCATTTACACATATGTACATAATGTCATTACCTTTTATAATACCTTTGATATAATTGCCTGAACGATCACTCCTTATATAGTATTTAGGTATTATTAAGAATTTTAAACTTTTAGTTATAGTTTTTGAAAAATATGACTTCCTTATAAAAATCAAAATTAAAATAATGTGTGTAAGAACTATGTAAACATTATAGAAATATAAAAGAATCATATATCGACACATACAATGGATATGTATCTGTCTTAAATTTCACATTTTATGATATTCACCCTATCGCTATTTGTCTACTAATATTTCAAAAATTTTACACAAATAAATCGTAATATACACTAAATAATGTATTACGAGTTAGCCTCGCGACAATGGATTAGATTGATGATTGTGCTAGGAGGCTACTAATTTAAAAATATAGTATTGGAATAATTAAAAAAAATCGTTGAAATATTCTTCAGATTTTAATTTTATTTAAATAATGTGATACAATGAAGTCGTCATTATTTTATAACATCAATTATTTCATTTTTAACACTGTGGCTTAAAAATAAAATTTTTGTTCCTGTTCCTTTATTTAAACATAACTGAAAAGAATTAATACGATTCTTAATTTTCCATTTTTTTACAACTATACACCTGGAAATACTTGTATTTTAGTTATTTCATATTATTTGGGATAGGTGGCACGTAGGTTTTATCGGAAAAATAATTATTTATTTATTTCTCTTATCATAAAACAATTTGTCCGGGGTAGGAAATTTAATGCGATAGACGGGTACCTCTGTATAATAAGCCAGTGTCATAGGATAACAATCAGAAGAATTATTAGTTTATAATTTTATTTCATCGATCCTTGAGTCGTAATTATTACTTATTCTAAAAGTATTTACAGTGAAATGTACAACTATAAAAACACTTTTTTTTCTTTATAAATTAAACAAAAATCGAATTTGTTATAGTATACTGGTATCGAACATAACGTTTGTTTTATCTTGCGTGAAGTGAACATGGCCTAGGCGGGTCTGTAATTCTTATGTGCATAAATAAAATATATTAACTACTCTACAAAATGACTATATCGTTTAATTTATTATAAGACTTGTAATCTGCTAAAATTAATTATATTAAATAGCTAAAATACAAGGATTATCAGGTGTGTAGTTATAACGCACTCTATTTATATTACATATAATATTTCGGTTTAGTCTTTTTTTTGAATTTATTTAAGTTTTAGATTATTGGCTACTATAAAACTGGTAATATTCTTCCAATAATATTTAAATTAAATTTACTTGTATAACATTAGAAATGACTTAAAAAGTTGCGAATATTCGACGTAAAGTATACTATATACATAAGAAAATTTAAGTTGTCTTAACCAGCCTTCAGCCTCCAAGATGTTTTCAATATGGTAAAAAAAATATTATTCTCCATTTTAATAAATAAACAAAAGAAATTATATTTTATATGCAAAAATAGATATAAACAAGATACTAAACAAAAATCTTGGGACCGAAAATAAGACGAAAATACCATCAACGCATATCAGTCAAAAAGAAAGTCTTTTGATTTTCTTGATTTGGGATTTAAAATTTATTTTGTCGCTGACTATGGATTCTCAGTCTGTTCATTTTATTTAACGCGTCATTATTGAAAAGTTGTTTGTCGATTAATTTCGAACAGTTTATCTCTTCAATACGGAGACCTTCTAATAATTTAACCTCACTCCAAGCCACGTATTCTTGAGAAGAAGCAAAGAGCTTGGAGCCTAAGTAAATAACGGCGTAGTCGACAGTACTACCTTGCATTTTGTACACTGTGCAAGACCAACATAATATAATTGGCAGCATTCTTCGTTCCGTGGTTTCTTGACTATATTTTGCTAGAAATTGCACAGACAACAATCAATCAATCAACCAAACAATCAGTCAATCAATCGACGTTACAGGCTTAAAAAATGCGATTTTTTTAAAACAGCTTTTTATTCACAGCAAATTCATTAATTATAAGAAAGCGTAAAAAACTTCAATAATGCGCCATGTTGGCTATAGAATGATATTACATTATTTTTCTAATTGTTCTCGTCAAGCCTGTGTATTTGATACCCATACTGCAGAAGTGAATTAAAAATAATTATTCCGCAACATTGGATTTAGAATGACGTCACATTATTTTCGACTTGTTCTTGAGCCCTTTCATTTGATACCCATTTTGTAGAAGTAGATTAAAATATATGTCATACTGGATTTAGAATGACGTCCCACATTTTATCGGGCAATGTCATCCAAACTAAACGTGTATACAAAATTTCAGCTCAATCGGTTAAAGATATCTACTTCAAAATTGAGTTCAAAGATTCCATCCGAATAAACATACTTACAAATTTACATACATACATACATACATTGCAAGTGAAACAAAAGCTTTTAAAATATATTTTATTTGCTTCAATCATTTATTTATTTATTTATTTAAAACTTTATTGCACATAACAATGTTATAAAAGAAAGAATATTACAATGCTTATATAAATGCAGTAAAATAACGAGCAAAGGCGGTCTTATCGCTTAAAGCAATCTCTTAGAGACAACCTTTGATGAACAATGACAATTAGAAAAGTCACAGGGTAGTGCAAATTAATCTACTTCACAATCATATAAGAGTAATTATCGGCATATATAAACGTATTATAATCTTTACAATACATAAACAATTAAACAAACATCGACATTTATACATATATAATACTAGGTCACGCAAGCAGGGTCGTGAGCTGAGCTAACTTCTTTAGCTTAGGCCTTACAAACGCTACGAGAGTTAAATGGAAATATAGGATATTATCAATAAATCATTTGAAAAACATGTCAAGCTTGATATTGGTTTCAGGTCTTTAAATGGAAAATTTTCTACAGAATTGCTCATAACACCCTTCTTTTCGTAATGGCATCACGCTGAAACAATTAGGTCCACTGCGATACTATTGATAAATTAGAAAGCATTCGACCTCCTTGGGGATAAAACGAATTATTAGGATGAAATGTATAGCGAGTGGATATAAAATATTAAATTGGGATAGCAAAATAAAAGTGAAAGAAAATATTCGGACGGAACCTTGCCTGTTCGAAGCCTCACACGCAACTGAAGCGTTCGTTCAGCTGTTCCTTCTATTTAGCTATACTTGAGGCGCAAGCCGGTATGAGACGTTCCATATGATAAGTCTATGGACAATTTTCTGGTTAATTGAAACTTTTTTACTGTAATTCGAAAACTTACCATTCTTTTAGTGTGCTTCGAGCTCAATGTGAACTGCATTCTGACGAATTTATAGTCAGTTCTGCTATGTATGAGAGTAGTTACAAACTTTCTTAGATTTCAATCCACTCGTAACTCGTGCATCGAGCAGGCGCGCGCTGGTGGGTCACTAATCGAACTAAATTAATTCTGTTAATTGTTCAAGATCTGGCGATCGAAATTATATTAAATTCGTTAAGAAATTTTGCACAATCATAAAGCAATGTGGCATCAAACACCATGCCGTGTTTCGAAACTGAGGTATGCGCAGTTTCTGAGCTAGCACGTAAATTGTCCTAAAACTGAATTAGTAAATTATACTGAATTTAGAATTACGATTTTTAAAAAAATAAATATATGCTTAGCGCCTTATGCTCGCAATTGTTGGGGCGAGTTTCGTTAACGTAGCTCTAATAGTTTTTAAGAACAGAGAGTTCGCATTTTTTGCGACCTGACAAGTAAAGAGCTTCGCTTCGCTCAGCTCAATATAATAAATAATAATATATAATATATAACAATATACATATATATTTATCATTTTATTTATCTATTTAGCTAAATAATATTGTTTCTAACCATTTTTGAAAATTAATATTGTCTTTGATTTCTGAATTTCTAATGGTAGATCACTCCAGAGCAATATAGATTTAACGGTGAAAGAGTTGCTGTACAGACGAGTGTTGAAGTTAGGAAGTTTTAATTTAAGTTCGTTAATAGAGCGTGAGTTGAATAATGACTGTGAGTTAAGAAAAGTGAAGCGCTCTTTGAGATAATGAGGAGTATGAGTATGGAAAAGGATAGTGTAAAGAAGAGCAAGGGCAAGTATATTTCGGCGTTGTCTAATAGGTAACTAACCTAACTGCGCGCGGTATTTCGACACATGATCAAATTTACGCAGCTCGAAAATAAAACGGATGCAAATATTTTGCAAACCTTCTAATTTATTCAGAAACTCCTCAGAAATATCTAGGTAACATGTGCCTGCATAGTCCAAGATAGGTAAAAGAAGAGTGTTAGCTAGGGAGATCTTTGTTTTGACAGGTAATAAATATTTCCACCGCCTGAGACAAGTTATAGTGGCAAATATTTTTCGGCTAATATATTCAACCTGCGGTGTCCAAGAAAGAGAACTATCAATTTGAAGTCCAAGATTTTTTATTGTAGAAGAATAAGGTAGAATGGCATTAGCCCACATTACGGGGCATAAGTTATTAAGGTCAACTTTACCAATTTGATTTCGATGACCTACAACAGCAACCTTGATTTGCTAGCATTTACAGTCAGGCCAAAAGCTTCATTCCATTCTAAAAACTTTATTAAGTTCTCCGTTTAACTCATCTACAACATCATCAATAGTAGCTATAGAACCTGAAATTTAAACTTGTAAATCATCTGCATAAAGATGGTAAGAGGAGGACAGATAGCTAATGACAGTGTTAATAAAAATAGAGAAATGAAAAGGGAGAAAGCACACAGCCCTGAGGGACAGTGATGAAAATTGAGAAAATTTGTTATTTTCTCAATTCTTATTACAAAAATTAATGATTGACAAAATACATTTCTAAAAGTCTGCCTTTGTTCAGATAAAACATATCGATGAATAAATGATTGCGATAAATAGTTATTATTTTTTGATAAGATTACGGCAATATAACAATGAAGTTAATGCACTAGAATTGCCAAAAAAATGTACTTATTTTATTTATTTTATTAAAGAAATTGAAATCGAATTATTATTTTGCAATAAACATTGATATTAAACTTTATTTAATTATTAATTATTCGAAATTCCCACAAACGTTCGCAATTAAAATAAAATAACTATTTTATTATAATTACGAATTGGGTTAATTGAATTGGTTAAGTAATTATTCAACGTATGTGGTTTTGTTCTCAATATGAAATTAATTTACAAGCTAGGGTTTGTGATATTACCCCTCCGCCGGACTCACTAGATTGCTATTAGACAGATACAAGCCACTTTCTATAAACTTGACTCAAAATTAGATTCACCACAGTTATATTAGTTATATTTTTATATTGCAACCTCTGTGTCCAATTATTTCCTGAATAATGTATTTAAGGATATTTCTAGGTTATTTTATAAAATGTATAGATTCATCATGCTTATACAGAATGTAGTACATTTCTATTATCAATTTATCCAATATATATCCAACAGTAATATTGACTACTTGTTTACATAACATATAAAAATATGAAGAAATATCACAACTTCACTATCAACCTTATATTGTACGTGATTTGAAAAAAAAAATTTCACGAGGCGACAGAGGGATTGGTTTTCCGGTTAGTAGCGTTTTTGGTATCATACACACTACACCGTGTTCGCCAAACCGCCTGCCAAACATAGTGATTATGACTATGTTTGAAACATATCCTTTCATGGACGTTGAACCAGACAAACCGGCTCCTAATCTCCGGTGGCCCCACTATTCCTGGCTACGGTATCAGCCAGTGCAAGGGGTGCTAAGAATCCCCAGCAGAGATCCGGCTACTATTATCACCGAAGATTGGCCCTGGCAACATATAACGTAAGGACGTTGTGGTCTAAGAAGAAGTTGTTGGAACTAGAGAAAGAGGTTCGAGAGGTTGTTGAAAAGATTATATATACTGGGATATCTTAGAATTTTCTGAAATCCGTAGAGAGCTAGAGGACAGTATAAATCTTAAGTCAAATTGCCTATTCTACTTCTGTTTTTGTAACGTTGTCATGATCGAGTATGTTTCGAATAGGGTTGCGTATCTGGTACTTAGAATAACGAAACGTTACACATTGAAGGTTATACAGGTGTACGCCTGGACCTCGACCTATTAGATAATGATTGGGAGGCAATTAATGGGGATATTAGTAGAGCCATACGTATATCGCAATGTCTGAAGACGAAGAACTTTGATTAATGTGTGTTGCTTATGATGACTTAAGGCTCTGAGACGTGGTGGTTTGCGGTAGATTTTATAAGAAGGCTCAAAGTCACCCAGACAGTACGCTGCGAGATTAAAAAAAGAAACGAAGACATGAGCAGAAGAACTAAGATTACCGACATAGCTATAAGCATTGCTCGTTTGAAGTGGCAGTGAGCGGTGCATATCGTTCGTGCAAGTGACGGCGGATGTGGCCGAAAGGATCTCGAATAGTTGACTCGGTGTGTATAGTTCCCCCACAAGATGGACCGACGGCATAATTAAAGTGGCGGATAGTCGCCGGATGTGGACAGCGCAAGACCGGTTATCCTGGAGATCTTTGGAGGTGACCTATGACTTGCAGTGCGCGTGTATAGGATGAAAAGAAAAAGAAAAAGAAGTTATAGGTCATGAAAGCATCTATTTAAAACTATGTGTATTGCTAAAACTTAATAAAAAACAAAAAAACACAAAAGATATTACGTGCAAATAACCAATAAAACACGCCAGGGTGTTATTAGGCCTATAAAATGAGATTTTACCTGTTATTTGGACTTTAAGTAGATTTACTTTACTTGTAAAAAGAAACAAATTTAGCATCCATTTGCAGAAATAATAATTTTTATGCCAAGGTACCCTGGCCCCTGTTAATTTATTATTATCTCATCATTACGGTATTTCTCTAATTAAAAATTATAAATATTGTTAAAAGGTAGCCGCTGTTTCATCTAATGCAATGCATAATTATCTTACATGATTTTATTTACTATTATTAAAGTTCTCAGCACGTTCGCAAACATACGAGTATACATTAAGATCATAAAAGATTAACTCTACGACATAGTTTGGGATAACTTTATTGTTCTTTGTTTAATTAACTTTATTTCACTTTGTAAAAAAATGAGTTTTACATCTCTTACTAGTTAATTATGCTTTTTTTTAATGCAAAATAAATGTTATTTTGAAATAGGTATTATAGTTTGATCATAAACCTCAGAGTCTGTTTTTGTGATTTACGGCATAACTGCAACAGACAAATCTTCTAGCACAAGTAAAACTAACTGTTTTAAACTATTGGGAACTAAAATAAATTATAAACTATACATAAAAGACAAGCAGTAAACTTCAAAATTTTTAGCGAAACTTATTTAGCACTAGAACGAGTACAGAGATCACTTTTAAGAACAATAACCTTTTGTCGTTATCGTTATCTCACTATGGGCCCGTATTATGATTTTTTCAATAAATAAGAATAGTCAATAGAAAAATAAAATGAAATTGTTTATCTTAAATCTCAATAATAAAACAAATATTGTGTTAACTCTTATTTTTACCCTGCACTCAGTGTAGGATGATTATTGAACTTTATATGATAGCCAACCATAGTATGCATTTCTTTTTATTATGCATTAGAAAATGTTTTAGATTTTTATATGCGAAGAATATATATGAGAAAAATAAAAAACAAGCGACGGAACTACTGACAAAGATTTACGCGTAACTCTAACTTTAAATTAAACTCTCTATTTTAAATTCTGTTGCATATTGTTTTATAAGGCAACAATATGCAAGTATTCTACTTGCATATTGTTGGGAAATAAAATTGTTCAAGTAAGATAAGTATTTTTTTAAAATAATTATATAATGAATTATTTAAAACTCATGTCATGAAAACTAGAAGACTTTAAACATTACATTTGTTATATTCAGTGTCCCTAAGCAACATAAACTTTAAAGGTATTAAACTGTGACCTAGATATATAGAGGTAAATAGTGTTGATGGTCTTTTAAGTATATAATATGGCATGGTTTTATAGTAATCTTTAGAGTTCAGTTCACTAAGAAAGTTTACTCTATCCAGAAGAATCGATACAAAAGCAGCTTTCCAATGTTATTCTCTTGCAATTGTATAAAAAGATAGAGATCTTTAGAAGCAGTTTACTGCTAATAGTTTTTAATAGGTTGTTAGAAATTATTCTATCTCATACACCCGCGCTTTAGAAATCTTATAATTATATGGTATAATTCCTTTTATCCTAGAAATGCATAATTTACTTTAAAGTTTGAGTATCCATGAAACTAACTACAAGATAAGTTAACCAAGTTAAGTTTGGCCACTTATTAAGTCTTTAGCCTGCATATGGTAATCTTATACTATCCTTTGGCCTTTGAGTTATCTTACTTCTATAAGATCTTGAATTATGGACATATTTTAATCATAAATTATGTATTTTATGTTTATATTATTAGGCATTTACACGCACTTTTGAATCGTCGATTATTACATTGAAAAGGTAGTCAGTCCACGAATAAGCTATCACCAGCTCGGTATGCTCAGAAACTCAACAGTTGCTGTTTTTAAATGAAATTTAATAGTATTAGTATTTTAATTTAATTATATTCTATTTTCTTTAAGGCACTAAAGCAAACATTGTCTATCCATAACGTAAAAGATTTCTAAAAACATAGCAACAAATTATAATAAATTCGCAATAATATTATGTGAAGTAACTTTTAAGAGAAATAGCAAATGGTTTTAATTATCTTTAAAGAATAGATTAAATCCCCAAAAAATGTGATGCTGACACGGCCCGTTTCTCAGCAATTCTGTGAATCCTTGATTACAATATAATTTGAGTGTCAAATGTAAGTGATGAAATGTTACTAAAAATCTTTTACTTTTTCCTCCTATGACAAGATTTATAGATTTTCTTAGGACGTGTTTCGTTCGGGTGTTGAACTGTTCTATTCTAATAAGCACATTGGTTTCAATTTTTTGTTGTGGGCACACAGTATTTTATAAATTATTAAGAAACTAAGGTTTCTTAATAAGGTAAGCCTTATCTTAGTGATTATTTTTAATGAAGTAATTCAGAACACAGAAAAAAACATTGCATAATCAAAGTTCAGAAGTATATAAATTCTCTTAAACGATTTGGTTATAAATTAGATTATAGTTATTATAATTATATATTATTATATATTATAAGACAGACAGATAAACAGACAAACAGTTATATATAAGAGTAGATAGTTTTATTCATATATTATTTATAACATAGATATATAAAATAAGTAAAAAGTACACACTCATATACTAAACGGAACAGAAAACACTGATGTTGATTATATTCATAAAATTTTATTATTATACCTACGTTAATTTTATATCATTTCATTTTTTTTGTCTCTATTTTACTAAATGATTTATAAATAATTACATAATATTTAATTATTTTCTTATTTTTAATCCTACGTACACAAGGTTTGTTGTAAAAGAAAATATATTAATTTTCAACATATATATGATATGTTAATAGGTAGAGCTGCGAACCATCAGTGTGTATAACATAATAAGTAGTTTTGAATATGCGAAAAACGTCAAAAGCCAATAGAACATTTTAAATCGATATGTTTAATGACGAATAGAATTTTAGAATTTACTTAATTATCGTTAAGAAATCGTTTATTACCAAATTTATTTTTAATAGATATAAAATTAGAATATATATTTTCTAATCCACTGAATTATTTAAATATATATTTTTATTATAATTTAAAACCCAACTGAGGTTATTACAACCACCGAAATGAAAGAAGACAGCAATTAATGGATTAAAGACTGTAATCAATCAGTCTCTGTCGTGATCCCTGCTGGTAAATCAGAGCATTTCTCTGAAAGCGTAAATCTGAACACGAAATTTTGTAATTTTTATTATCCTATCCTAGAAGGATTTTAAAATTGTCTTAATGATTATTTTAGTAGCAGTAAAAGCCAATTGCAAATATATAAATAATTACTGAAATAAAGGTAATTTTAATGTAACACATATTTTTATGTGAATATGTGTGTGTAATGAAAATCAAGTTTGAAGTAGGTACCTACTTATTTTTGAATAAACCATTATAAAATCCCTTGTGGAAATTGGAATCGTTTGTCAATATGTTAACTCACAAAAACCTCAAAGCTGCAAAGTTAGTTAATTTTGTCGACATCTTATTTATGTGGACTGATTTATCGTTTTGTGTGGTTTATAGTTCAGATATCTGATACTTTAAGCTGCTCCAATTTTTATAATGCACTTTGAAGCTCTTAACATTCATTGTATGACATAATTAATATTTTACTATAAGCGAAGAGCTATAACCGGCCTAGATATAATTAATGAATGCTATAGTGACCTTTTTATTAAATACTAGATTCAGAGTGAAGAAAATCTGAGTTTTGCAATTATTGACGTATATATCATTGATTAATTTACAAGTTACGAGTCCCAGATTCAGGTTATATTTGTCCGTAAATTAATAATAAATCAAAATACCATGAATATCTATGTTACGACATATTCTATACTGTATACTCGTAATACTTCAACTTTTGGTCATAATAAATATTACCACGATTATTTAAAACGTGGTCACCTATGATTCTGTGCCTATGATACTTTTAACATAAATTTACTTTAAAAATAATTGAAAATTGTATGGTTTGTATGTTTATTAATTAAAACTATTTTTCCCCTGAGATTGCATTCAATTTGTTAACTCATATAATAATGAAGTAACAAATTGTAAAATTAATTCTGTAAAATTAATTGTAAAATTAATTCTGTAAAATTCATTAATCATGACAATTATCTAACAAAATTTTATTCTGAAGTTAAATGAAATGTTGCTTTTTGTCACTTTGATAAGCTAATTTATAATGTTATTGTTACTGTTCTGTAATTAAAATGTTAATTGAGGATGCGATTATAAAGTTATTTTAATGACGATAAATTAATAAGACTATTAAGGACTAATTTAGAATTGTTCTTGTTTGTCTATTTGTTAACGCATCGATTAAACATTTAACTTAATTTAGCTGCTCGTATGTCACCATTTTATACAATTTAGCAAGATTTATTTAATAATAGTTTTTTTTTATGCTTTGTTCTCGGACATAAGTTTTATCTCTTATAAACAGTAAAGCGATAAGAATAGTTTGTTTATTGTTATATTATTACAAACATATTTTTTTAAAGATGTTTCATGTTCAAAGTATTTTAGAGCTACAAACTACCGTAATTTCATTCTAAAGGCGTGAGGCGTCACGACGACTACCCTAGATTGTATTTATCCTTTTATTGGGGTCTAAAGTGAGGTGTTGGAAACACTTCGAATATGACACTTTATTTACAATCATTTCATTAATTGCAAGATATAAACCATGTTACAGTTTATTGATTTCAACTAAAAGTAATTGCTCGTTGTTGTATACGGTTTAATATCGTGTGGTTTCGTGTTTCAATACATCACATAATAAGTGTCAAGGATTAATTATGTTAGGTTTTTATTTAATATAACGAATATATCATGATGAGACTGATGATTTTGATATAAATTATTCTCATTTTTAATGAATTTTGACTTTTAATTAAATTTACTGTAACAAGTTTTATTTTCTCTTTCATATATTTTTCAAATCACATGACTCTAACTTTTTATTAATATAATCGTTCATAAGTCTATATCTTGTTTCTCAAAGATTCTGAGGAATTAATTTCATTAAACAGTTGGATCCTTTTTCGAATATTAGATTGAATTAACAATATAGGAAGATAAGATAAATAAAAGAGCACTGTATAAATTGTTAAAACATAGATATTTAATTTTAAGCGTGATTTCAAAAGGGATAAAGTAATATTTCTTTTACTAATTAAGGCTAAAGAGCAAAAGTTGAGACAAATTCGTCCCAAAAGAGAACTTACTCTTCAGTTCTTAAACTTAAGAAAAATAGTCAAAAAAGGATAAATTAAAGATAAACTGGGCAGTTTCTTAAGAAAGTATCTTAATGTGTTTTCCCTGTCTTTCTTTATATTTCAAAAATATCACTGTTTCAAATGAAACTAATACTGTGTATGAAATCCAATATGCATGACTTTTTGGATTAGGTTTCGTAAATAAATGTAGCGTACATATTAATGCTGTCTTCCACTCCTAATTAACAACTTTTTAAAAATTTACTATCCTAAGCTGAATACAATAAGAACAAAGTACATATCAATACAAAAAGTAATTAAGCAATATGATATTGGCGATACGATAGAGTAATATAATTTTAACATAGTCTTAGACATAAAGATATGTTCTCAGCAGTTATTTTTTTTATATAGTTTGTTTATTTAACTTTTAAGCTTTTTTGTGAATTTATTTTACCAAATTATGTTTTTAGGACACTATTGTTACTCCAATACATTCTTGTTAGAAAAGACGATATCATTTTCTGTAAGGGATGTCATCCGTTTCCTCTTGTCCAAACATACCGGACACTGAACAAAATCGCGAAAATCGCAACAGAATCCTAAATGTTATGTTTTCCGAAAATTCTAAAACAATTTCAGTATTGATTTTGGAAAGGTTACTTCTATTGTATCTTATAAGATTGGTCTGTAGAATATTCTTCTTTCGTACCGGCTCCAAATAATCAAGCTTCTCCAAAATTTATTTACTACAAAATATTGATAATATGTCATCAAGTATGTAAGTTTTATGTAATATTATTGTGATTCACATATACAATACAAGCAGCAGCAACAATTCCAGCAACATAATAAATTTCATTACAATTTTATGATTGAATATGAATAATAACAAGTAATACAATAAAACGTTCAGCAATCATTATGTGTATACTTTCCTGGAAATATTTTTGTTTGTCTAACAACTAATTAACCGTTTTATGTGTTGATTTAGATATTATTATTTTTTATTTTTATTTTATTAAGATTAAGGTTATTTTAGGATACATTAATTTGTACAACTTATAAATGTTTTAAATAAATATGAACAAGATAAAATAACCTAATATCTTTACATTAAAAATATAAAAAAATAAGATAAAAACCAACGTCCACACGTTGAACATAAGTTGTATAGCAAGTATAAAAAATGGTGTAGACTATTTGATAAATTTTATAGTTTAAATTTCGTCATTCTACAAAAGAAGACAACAAAAACATTGTTTAAGATAGCCATGTTACATACATGGCCATCTTTAGGTGCTCAATTAAGGTATTAAATTTTTCTTTTCAAGTGTCGAAATTTTTTTTGGCATTTCATTTTCAATTGCTGAATTATCTTTGGTTGTTTAATAAAATAACATGTTATAAGTAATTGAAATAAAATATAAGATAATAATAATGTTAGATTTTAAGACGAGGAACGTTTGTGAATAAAACAAAAACCTTTGTCATATTTAGTTAAAAAAAAAAATTACTTACATAAATTTTAGGTGTTACATTATATTTAGATTTGACTGAAACCATGTTGTCAAAGATTGCTTTTGTTATATATGAACCAGCACTTGTTGATAAGTATTGTTAATAATATTAGTAATATAAAGTATCTTTGAAAACAATTTAAAACTTATAGTAACAATAAGTTTATTGAATATATTTGCAAGTAGGACGTCAATTTTAATAGTTATTTAAACATGTAGAAAATTCTACAACAAAATTTCAAATGTAAGCTTCGTTGGCGCTGCTATTTTCAGTAATCTTTCATTTGCCTTCAATTAATGTAGTAGGACTAAGAAGAACAGAAAAAAATGCATCTAGAGTTTCATAATGTAGTTTATTAAAATATGCTAAAAAGTAAATTATAAGTTGCATGCAATTTTGTATAAATATTATAAAATAACAAAGACTAACACCTCTTCAATACCCGAGGACAGCTTTAAACACTGTTCTATTGAGTTTCTTCGATTTAAAATTTATAAAATTTATTAACAATTTCAAACAAAGTACTACGGTATAAAGGTAGCGGTAACACGATCGGACCTTATGAGACGAAGAGAATTGGTCAAAGATGATATTTAAACAGCGCTTTAGTTCGTTTGTTAAATCAGAATTGCAGATTCCTTCTCAAAGGGTTATTCTAAACAACCAAACTTGTATAAAAAACAGTTCTTTAATACCCAGCTAAAAACTAATCGCCATTGCCTCTCTCCACTCCAAAGTAATGGAGAGCATCATCAATCAACCACTCCTAACGAACGTCCAAGATCACTAGTTAATCAATTATTGGCAATATGGCTTTTATCACGGTTGTTCGGCTGTTAATCGTCTGTTATATCTTATTCACGGTTGGCAGTTATAGAGATATAGCGAAAGACTTCGACTATGTATGGCACAAGGGGCTTCTTTCGAAGATTCCTTCCTATGGAATACCCGGGAGTTTACACAAGTATCACACCAGCTTTCTCATTGGGTGGAGAGCACAGGTCGTTCTCGGTCGGTTCTCGGTCGGTCATGAATGCCGATGTAGCAGCACAGTCGGGCCGTGCAGAGCTCTCTTGGGAAAACGTATACGAATACCGAAAGAACCTTTTTTCTTCTATAGGGGCTGGGTTGGGATAGTTTCAGTATAGGTTGAACTAAACCTAGTTCAGTTTATTTCCTAAAAGACACAAGTTTACCACTAAAAAAAACACTTGTATCACCGCTCTTCGAGAGCACTCCTCTTATTACGAAAGTACAACGAATACATCATTATTACAAAGTTAAATACATATTTATTTACTTAAATACTTGTGGTGATTTTTATTATTCCTTCAGTGGTTAGAATTTCTTTTCAAGTCATTATTGAAAGTTCTGTTTTTTTTTATTTATTGAAGAAAACAAGTGGACATTGTAATCGTATTGGATGGACAAGGTAATATTCCAAATATAATACGATGAAAGACAAGGAATGTCTGCTAGAAGAAAATAACATTTTTGATATATATATATTTAAAAAGATGACATCAGTACCATTACATACATATTAATTTCTTAAATTAAAGAATCAAATTGAGATTCCGAAAGTAATTAAACTCACAATTAATAGCTTAACATGAAGCAATAATGAGTCAATTAAGCATACTCAGCTCATTAAAAAAAAAAACTCACTCGGACTTGTAAACGCCATGTATGTACGTTTTAATTACGATTAAAATATTAATTGTAATTTAAGACAAGGAAAAAATTGTTCGGCAAAAAATAAATATAAGAATGTGTTGCGATGTAATTTTAGAAATTTCTCATTTGATAATCTTCTAGTAAAAATATATTTATCAAAAAATAATATCGTAATGTAATGGTTTATAACATGAAATATAAATGCAAAAAATTTAAAAAAAGGTGCATGAGTTCATATATAAATATTATTAATCACAAATATTATTATTTTTAATATCTAAGTACTTTTTAAAAGTTTACAATTTTGCTAAATGTTGGTGGGAAATTGTAGATATAGAGCTACTTGCGTCGTGTTTTGATAATGTCAATCTAGGAAAATCCAAATAGTATTAGGTTACTGTCAAATATATATTATTTAAAAATTACGAATAACAATATTGTAATATAATGAAGCCAGCAAACAATGACAAGTTACATTAATTCAATCGTATTTTTTAAACAATTTCATTTTTAAATCAAGACTAATAAAGGTTATCTCCATACTGATAAAGATAATTACGACATAGTAGAAACTCAATTGACAATGCATGAGATTTTTCAGAGGTTGCAGATTCGAGTTCTATTATTGTGCTCTCAAGTTTCTTTGTTTAAAATGTAAATTTGCCTTATATAGCTTAACGGCTTTTATAAACAATTATAAATAAGGTAATATACATACAAGATATATACATGTGTTATTGTTAGGTAGCGATTACATGATCGCATTTTATAAGACTCGAGACACAAAGTGAATTGGTCAAAGACAGCATTTAATCAGCGCTGTAGTTTTTCTATATAATCAGATTTGCGGGGTAGTTCCCAAAGGGTGCTTCTATACAATTAAACTCATATGAAAAAGTTTCGTTATTACTATGAAGATTGTTTAGACCATGTTATCTATGGTTAAAAGATTTTTTATATATAATATGGTTTTCTATCCGTGCCTAAATGATTACCACTTGGTCTTTAGATATAATTAAGGAAATTAAAATCTTAGTAACCGTTTTATTTTTAATATTAAAAAAAAAATAACACCTAATAAATAAGAACAAAATAAAAATAATGTGGTTAAACCTCATAAACATCGTAGAAATATAAAAGAATCGAGCCTCGACACAGACAATGTTTATCTAATATTTGACTTGTACCATTTAAGTCCTTAATTCTATGACATTCAGCCTATTCATGACTATTTATATATATTAATATTTCAATAAATTTACATAACTAAATCGAGATATACACTATCAAAATGTAATACGAGTTAGCGACAATAGATTCAATTGATGATTTTGCTGGGATGCGACTATTAATCATATCGACTAAGGTGAGATGTTTACTCTGATGTAATGTAAGTTCAAATAGAACTGAGATTATACTTGAAACTTGTATATTTATTTGTATTTTGTTATATCATAATGTTTTTGTAAAGTTGTTGTGATATTAAATAAAAAAATAAAAATCGTTGGATTCTTATAAACCTTCCGATTTTAATTCTTTTATAATATTGTAATACAATAAAGTAGTAATTATTTCAAAAAGATATTTATTTTTAATTTTTCAAACCTTGGATAAAAAGGGTAATAAATATAAATAAATACTGAGAAAATTAATTTAAAAACATTTTATTTCAATTTTACTTGGTATTGCTGAAAAGTTAAATTAATACGATTCTTATTTCCACTTTCTTATTTTTTGGTTTATGTTTAATAAAATATGAATACATTATTTCCTCTGTTGTCATTACGAAGATTATAAGGACTATTAAATTCAGTTAACAGTCGATTCGCTTTACAGCGTAAGAAACAACAGTTTTGAATATTCCTTTAAATTTTTGTATATTTCGAGCCAATGTTAGAGCCAATGTTAGTTAATTCTTAGGTGTATTTTGTTAATACCTTTTATATTATTAGTTTCAAAAATTTATCTCCTTGTAGGAATTTGGTTTATTTATCAATTTTAAGACGTTTAAAGATATTTGAGAAGGTCATTTTATAAAAGTATTAGTAAAAATAAAGTATAAGATTTTATATGTAATGGAAAAAAAAACCATAAAAACAATAAACATAAATATACTTGTATATTAAAGTTACATAGAGTTGTATATTATTTGAAATCCTTTTCTCTTATATAGACATATTTAAACATTGTGTTATAGTACTACACCTTGTGCAACCATTAATTAGATGATTGTTATATTCCATAGTATCACGGAATCGCTGTGTAGACATCGGTGCAATATGTCAAACATATCATATTACAATATGATTACAATTTGAGATTATAAAGAAGGAATATTGGAAATCTGAATATTGGAATTTTGATTATACATTTTTTTATCAGTCTTGTTTCGCACTTTGGCCAGGTGACACATAGCCTGGTAACTTGGAAATAATTAGCTATTTCCTATTATTTATATATTTCTTCACAAAACAATGTGTACAGGAAAAGATATTCAAAGAAACAGACAGTACCAGTCTGTCTATCTTTTTGAATATCTTTTCCTAATATAATAAACCAGTGTCGTAGAATAAGAATCAGCAGAATCCAGTCCAGAATTAATCCAGAATTAGTCCAGAGTTTTATTTTATGGATCGAGTTGTAATTTTGACTTATTATTTGTGTTATATTATAGGAATGCTTTTATTTACTCAAACGATTCAACCACAACTGTGTGATAGGCCCTGGTTTAACGACAGTAAACTATCACGACAAGATCTTATTATAGCTTTTCGGCTTCGCTCAGGACACATTCCATAAAATAAATTTGCATATATGATGAATAAAGTTACTTTTCCTTTATGCACCGAATGTGACAAGGTTGACGATGTATATCATGTAATAGTGGAATGTGTCAGGAACGAAGCAAAGAGAATACAATCTTCAATATATGAAAAGTATTTATTAGACCTAGGAGGTGGTAACTATATTTTAGCTCCTCCATTATCAAATGATGCTAAAATTTTATATTAATTAGTAGAACTTGCTATCAAATTAAGATAATGATTGAATGTTATGTAATCTAACCTATTATTTGTGTCTTTGCTTACAGAGCGACATAGTTGCAGTGCGACTCGGCTCTTTAAAAAAAAATGTTTTGTGAAATTACGAAATTCAGATGAGAATTGCTGATTTAGATTTGAGAAGTTTTATAATATAAATACTTATATTAGGTTCCTTATGTTATTGTTGAGTATATGTTTTAATAAATTATCTAATATTTAAAAAAATAAACAACTACAATGTCCTGTAGTTAACATAATCAGCTATATATTTAAACCATTAAAGACCCAAAGAAATAAATTTCATGAATCGTTGGATCCGTTTACGAATATTAGATTGGATAAACTGGATGGGAAAGATAAAAAAAAGGCAAAGATTTCTTTTGAGTAATAATTTTACTTATTCTTTTATTTAAAATGATATGTAATTTGTCTTGCCTAAATGTTTAGAAACTTTTACCGTAAAATATTTATTTAGGTATAACTAGTTTGACCAGATCACTTTCTAAGACAGAGTTAAAATAATACAATGGGAGTCAAAAAAAATCCGTGCCCGCAGGGGGACACGCCTGGGTAGACCTCGTGTGTAACTCGTTTAAAATATAACTCACTACCTAAGAATAACACATGATGCCGTTGTTTACATCAAAAATTTTCAAGCAAAAAGCGGTTTTTATTTTTTTTCTCGGAAATGGTCTCTTTTTTGGAAATACTTTTGGTACTTAAATTAAGAGTAAAAAATAACCTTTCTATTAAAAATATTTGAGACGAGGGAACGTTACCAGAAAAAAGTTGACGTGGTTTTACCTACCTTAAATTTTCAAGCTAAAAGTGGTTTTTATTTTTTTTCTCAGAAACGGTACCTTTTACAGAAAAACTTTTGGTACATTAATTTAGAGTAAAAAATTACCTTTCTATTAAAAATACTTGTGATGTAAGAATGTTTACCAGAAAAAAGTTATGAATTTTTTTCCAAAAATTTTCGGTTTTTTTACCCCCACCCCTAAGTTATTGAAGTTAGGGTTTCGGTTTATCTACATTAGTTATAGGTATTCATCAAAGACATCATATAATATGAACGCGATTGATCTTCTTTGTATAGGGAAAAAGTTATGGTCGAAAAACTGAAATCAGAAAAAGTGAGGCCCTAGCTCCCCCTGTATCCGGATTTCTCTGGTTAACGAACTTGACCTTCATTTTTGGATGATTGATTTTTGTGCAAAGTTTGAAAGCGTTCCGAGCGAAACTGCGGCCGCTATCGTGCTGACAAAAGTCGAATCTGGACGCACGCACGCATATATATATATATATATATATGCGTTTATATATATATATATATATATATATATATATATATATATATATATATATAAACTTTTTGACCAATGGTCATTTCGGACTCAGGGGGTCATAAGAAGACCTCCTGTGAGGAAATTTCCAAAATTCGAAAGTAGGGGACAAATGAATGGGCAGACCGAATTCTTCGAGGTCTACCCAAAAGCATAAATCAAATAAAAACTGTGGAAAGGTTTTTATAAAAACAGGATTGGTTACAAGAGTTATTGTTACGTAAATAGATGATGATGGATGTTAAAAAGAGTTTACAAAATTCTCTTTTTCGTGCAATGCAGAAATAAGGCAACTAATTATTATAAACTGTTCATCGTATTAAAAATTAACACCTGTTATTATTCATTCCTGGCGATTATAAATTAAAAATTAAAAATACAGGTCTAAATTTTGATAAACTAATTTACACAAAAGCGTTTATCTGGTGTGGTTGTTATTGTTGTCAATAATATAACTACTGAATATGTCGAGAAATAAAGAACAATAATTTATACAGTAATATAATGTCATATTTAAGTATTCCTAGGTGGTAAGTATGTTCTTAGATTAGTTACAATATTCTTGGTTTTTTTATCAATTTGATTATTTTTTATTGACGAGTAATTTTTATTTATATAAATATCTTTATAAATTAATAATAATAATAACTTTATTCCGAACAGCCCTTCCTTAATGAGTATAGTGATGTGACGCTTTTTGGGTTATGCGAACTTTTCAATGTTATTATAGCCTGCAAAGATAGAAAAGTTGGTTAAAATTACCCAAAAAAACTTAACAGATTTTGGTTCCGTCTCGATAAAGACAATTACATACTTTCAACGAAGCAAGTAGCAACGCCGTATCTTAATTACTTATTTTAAATCAATAGATAAATTAATAACAAAATTATTAAATTAAACTAATAATCTTTCTGGACGACTTATAGTTTCAGGAAATTATTGTAGCTCTAACGTATCCCTGCTAGAAGAGATTAAATTGTTTTGACGATGGAAAATAATGAAAACAAATATAAATAATGAAAAAAAATAAAAAAAATCCGTACCCGCAGGGGGACACGCGTGGGTAGACCTCGTGTGTAACTCGTTTAAAATATAACTCACTACCTAACAATAATACATGATGTTGTTTACATCAAACATTTTCAAGCAAAAAGCGGTTTTATTTTTTTTTCTCAGAAAAGGTATCTTTTTTGGAAATACTTTTGATACATAAATTTTGAGTAAAAAATAACCTTTGTATTAAAAATATTTGAGACGAGGGAATGTTACCAGAAAAAAGTTGACGTGGTTTTACCTACCTTAAATTTTCAAGTTAAAAGTGGTTTTTATTTTTTTTCTCAGAAACGGTACCTTTTACGGGAAAAACTTCTAATACTTAAATTTAAAGTAAAAAATAACCTTTCTATTAAAAATACTTGTGATGTAAGAATGTTTACCAGAAAAAAGTTATGAATTTTTTTCCAAAAATTTTCAGTTTTTTTACCCCCACCCCTAAGTTAATGAAGTTAGGTTTTCGGTTTATCTACATTAGTTATAGGTATTCATCAAAGACATCATATAATATGAACGCGATTAATCTTCTTTGTATAGGGAAAAAGTTATGGTCGAAAAACTAAAATCAGAAAAAGTGAGGCCCTAGCGCCCCCTGTGGTCCGATTTCTCTGGTTAACGAACTTGACCTTCATTTTAGGATGATTGATTTTTGTGCAAAGTTTGAAAGCGAACCGAGTGAAACTGCGGCCGCTATCGTGCTGACAAAAGTCGAATCTGGACGCACGCACGCATATATATATATATATATATATATATAAACTTTTTGACCAATGGTCATTTCGGACTCAGCTGGTCATAAGAAGACCTCCTGTGAAGAAATTTTTCCAAAATTCGAAAGTAGGGGACAAATGAATGGGCAGACCGAATTCTTCGAGGTCTACCCAAAATACATTAGTATAAATTTAAAAATGCCATAGGTGTAAATAAAATAACTTAAAATAAATATCTTGTGCTCGATGTCATGGTTATTAAAATGAAGTTACCATCAATGCATGAACACCGAAAATGAAACTCCTTTGGTTTTATTAACTTGCAATTTATTTTTGTTTAAATACATAATAATTAAGGTTCTTGTATCAGACTCGCGCGTGCCGGCTCTAACCAAACAAGCATCTACATTATTGGTACAACTAGTAGCCTATGATATCTGTTGATTGAAATATTGATAACCTACCATCAAGATTTTATGCAATAAATATGATAGCAATAAACGTGATAATACCCGCTTAATTCCTATAGGTAAAATAAATTTTATAAGAAAAAAAATCGTTTAAGTATCTAAGCTAACATTATTAAGATATAAAATGTGAGATTGTAATTTATAGGTCACTTTTGTTTTATAATGAATTTTAAAACAATTTTTAAAGAATTCAATATTGACCTTCGAGAGAGCTTGACGAGAAAAAGTTTGACCGAACCGTATTGTATCGGACCGTAGCCAATAGAATAAAACGTATAATAACAATTATGTACATGTGTCCCGAATAATTAATTTTAGAGTTATTATTATTATTCCCTAGTTTCTTAAGAAATTATAATTAAACGATAAAAATAAAAATAAAGGTAACAAACAGCGTCTTAACAACTTAAGACTAAAGATATATTGTTTAAAACATACGTAATATAAAACATAAAAAGTAACGCTATGACGTTGTTACTTTTTATGAGAATTTTGTTATTTCAAATAAAATTTTGTATCTTTATTGTTGTCTATTTATCAAAAATAAAGACAAAATATGACAATAAAAAGTAACTTGAGTAGTAGTCACTGTAGCAACGACAAATGGTTGAAAACAAATACTGTTTATCGTCGATTCAATTTTTGTATCGTCATTCAACTGCTGGATCTAAAAATACAAGTGCTTGCTATGTATCTTTCGATATGTTAAGACAAATATGAACAAGAGAATAAAAGTAATACAATTGATATCTTTACTTTCTCGTAATGCGCCATTAGCTTTTGGTATTAAGCTATCGTTTTGCATTATTATGTTGTGACAATGAATACTACCTGAATGTTTACTTTCATGTGTTTTAATTATATTATACTAATGTAATAAAATATATCAATAAAACTTTTGTTATAATTATTTTATAATTTCCTTTCCTTCCAACCGATAACCAAGATTTACTGTTATTCAAGTTATTTACCCGTTTGTCATTATCAAAATGACACAAAATGATTATCTGTTTTTATATACTGGATTTGAATTGAATAATCCCAGTTCAATTATTTGTTGGTTGTTTTTTTTAAAGACATAATGTAGACAAGAAGATGTAACAAGCTTTCTTCTATGAAAATACATTTATAAATAGTTTTTGTAATTTTAATACATCAAAATTTCGGCTATGAAAATGACGTCAGATCCTTAGAATAGTTATCAAACAGAGATGGAAATTGTAGTAGATAAGTAATAGCTCGTATTAAAAGATTTTTGTATTAGTAGTTTATAAAAAGTAGGCACTCGATTGCCAATTTTGTGATTTAAAAAAATATAATGTTATTTAAAAAAAATCTTTTATTTTCTGCATTTCTACGCGTGTCGTACAACTACAGTCAAAATAACATATCAGACAATCTGTTACAAAACAAATAAATAAACTTAGCATTGAATTTGAAATATAAAAATATGATGCGGTAAAACAAAAAAAATATTTCTAAAAGTTTGCTTATGTTCAGATTCTTTTATCGATAAATTGATTGAATGTGTCAAATTATTATTACTAACATATTTGATAAAGTCATTGAAACATTTTATAATAGGAGTAGAAAAAATACGTAACTGCCTTAGGGTTAGTATATTAAAAAAAAAAAATTGAAATGGAATTATTATTTTCAATTTACATTAAAATTTAAATTAGTTTCAATATTAATTAATATAAATTCGTACAAATTACGAATAAACAAAAATAAAATAATTATTTTTTATAATTGCGAATTGAAAATGCCAAAAGGCTAAAAAACAATTAATAAGAATATTCAAAATAAATTAATTCCATAGTAATTAATGTATTCGTATCTTTTAAGGTAAATTCTAATAAAATTTTAATTAGACTGAATATATAAAGTTATACATTTCTCGAATTTGATCATTGTTCAATATTCTCAAATTGATTGCAATTTGGAATATTTCTCTGTTTCTCACCCCCATTCCAAAAAGGGGATGCTGTAGACATATGCCAAAGTATAATGTTGATTAAAAGATTTCATTTTTATTTATTCTTATAATTACATAGTTTCAATTACATATTTATTTCTTTCTTTTCTTTTTTTTTTTAGTTTGGTTTTTATATAAAGTAATTTGTCACTATCACCGAGTGATTCTTGCAATGCAGATAATAAGTATTTTAAAGTAAGCTACACTTATTTATCGTCACTTTCAAAACGTCATTAAATCACTTTAGTAAGTTACTCCATAATAACACTTACTAAAATTTCTTGGTACTTTGTTATCTCTGGAATTAAATTTGCTTTATACATGAGTCACTTCAATTCTTACATCTTTTACCATAACCAAGATTATTTCAAAGGATGTGGCGTAACACTAATAAATATAGTGATATCAATTTTTTTTTTAAATTATCGTGTTTTATGGTTATCCAATTCATATTGTTCGGAAAAGATCTTTCAAAAAATATGATTACGAAAGCTTTTATACTTTATAGGTATATAAACTAAGGTGTTCATAGTAGCAATAATAGTTTATATAGACTTTTTTATACATCACACAATAACATATATTTATAAAAGTTACATACATTTATTTCAGACAAATTTGCTGGCAACAGACAGTTACTATTTACTAGTAAGATAATAATTACAGGTCGTGGAAAGTCTTGATTAAAACCTTGTATATTTCTAAAACTTAGTAAAAAATAAAAACAAACTAAGAAATTACGTGCAAATAACTGGTAAAACAAAAAAAGGACAGGATATACATTGAGATTTTAAGGATGTTATTAAGCCTGTTATTGAGACATTAGACATTACATTTACTTCACTTGTAAAACAGAAACAAATTTAGTTTCCATTTGCATAAATAAATTATATTTTCACCAGTACCAGAATGTTCTGTTCCCTATTCAATCTACTCATTATCGTATTCCGCTATTTCTAGAAGCAACACATGTATGCTGTCATGACAGTGGATATTTGCTTTCTTATAAAAAATAATAACGTAAAGAAATGTAGCTTGTTATAGGAAAAATGAAGTAGCTGATATCAATATTGATTAAACACCGTCCTATTTTTTACCTTTTATTTGAATTGATAAATCAGTCTTCTGTCTACTAAATTAACATAATTTATACATTCGTCTCAATTGGAAATTGACGTCTAAATTGTGATTTGATTGATTTCACTTTACTTTTTTTACATCTTTTATAACATAGTTTATTATTAAATAATATGAAGGTCGTTTTTGTTCGTTGATGTGATTTGTAACCATGTAGACAATACATATTGTCTATAAGTATTAAATTGTCTATAATTATTTTATATGTTGTCTCAATTTTTGTAATAAATATAAAAAATTAAGTATTTTTTATATAATACTATATATAATCAGTAGATAATACCAAAAACTTTGGGTAGCCAAAGTGGTAGTTCATTTAGTTACCACATATCGGTGAGTGAGAGAAACCGGAAGCCCAAGTCTATATGAAAGCGATGCCTCCAAAAAGCATCCCAAGTAAAATTGCGAAAATTATTCTCGAATTTTCTCCTCGTATCTGGGGCGATCAAAGTACTATATTTTGTGTTTTCAGAGAGAAAACGACAAGTCAACAAGAATTTTACAACATTCAGGAACCTTATTCCAATATAAATGCTATCCACTATTACCTCGAGAAAACGCAGCTGGCCTAGTCGTTTTTGACGAAGACGCAAATATGTTATCCCAGCGCCACAAAGTACCCGTCATATAAAGTATAAATTTGTCGTCGTTGTTCGTCATTTTATACCCTATGCCGTGTTCGTAAAGAAAAATATTTGCTACAGTAGCCTTCAAATTTTTGAAGATTGGCATCCGTCTGTACTCTGGCTGCGCGTAGACATGGGCGATCATATCAGAGTCTACGCGTCTATTACTGGGCATGGAATTATTAGTACCAAACTCTGTGGTACCTTTTCGTGGTAAATTGCGGCCTTAGATTAATCAAGACTGCAGCAACCGGTAAACGACAGTCGTATCAGGCTTGGGCTAAAGCGTTAGACACTAAGGATCCGAACTCTAAAGTTCTACAGAAAAAATATAACAGTGCCTCCAGATTCTTCAAACGGCAAATCTCTAGAACAACGTTTAAGCATGGACATTCATAAGTTGAGACGGCCGAACGGCATTTCCCTATGGTGCTACAAACATGTACCTCTTAGTTGAGTCCAGTATTGACGCGTATATTTCGGCACTTCTATTTTAAATGAAATTATTAACTTATAAAACCTTGAATTTTATTTTTATGAAATTTTCAAAAAGTGACATGTTAGACATTGTAAGTAAATCAGCGACTGTGAAGATGCATTACCGAGTTCATTGATGTTAAAAACTGTCAACCATCGCAAATTGGACGTATATGAACGGTAATGTGGTCCTGTATACAAAATTAAGATTAATTAGGAGGGTAAAATTTAAAATAAAAAATAAGATCTAATTGGTAAAACAAGCTTACAACGTGTGATAGACTGGTCTTGTGTGACATAGATCCAGGTAATCGGCAAATTGAAACTCGGTGACTCAGGATTCAGTTTGACTCAGTTTCAGCTACAGCTTTAATAGATCCTGGTATCTCACCAGGAAGTGGTTTCTTGGCGTGCCTACGTTCCTGTCCTGTTTTATTTGTTCTTCGAGATAAGAATGAGTAGGAAGTAATTTTTTTTGCAAAGAAGGAACAAAAGTCTAAATATTACACTTTTGTAGACTATGTGTAAAGATATGTTATAAACAATATCTTTTGATTACTGTATTTTAAAGCCTTTAATTTTTTTTTACCAAACCATTCCTTTATGATTTGGGCATGTACAATTTATAGAATGTGCAATTTTCTCTCTGGCAGTGAAATGTCGACAATGCAGTCGAAATCGGAGTCAAATAATGCTTTTTGTTGGGAATTGGATTTTTCTCTTAAAAGGCGATTCAAGTTCGCATTTTATAGATTTAAAATATCAATATAAAATAAATCTGTTTAATTAAACATATATTTAAAACAATTATGTTTTCGTGTTAGTTTAGATCTCTGCATTGAACGAATATTCTGTAAAATATCACATGCAAAATCCTATCCCTTTGATCAACATTGTTTACCCGTTTAGGCTATATCTAATATTCAAACCTGATCTGTCCCGACCACTACGATGTTCTGTAACGTCGAAGGAATTACAAAAGCGTTGCTGACATTGAGGAAGTAGAAGACGCGCTGATATACTATGTTTGCCACAAAATATGCATGGAATAGTCTTACATGTCTAATGATAATAATTAGCTCTAAATATATACAATAATAGTAAAAAAATAAAATCTTGGTTTGTTGTTGTTAATATTTATTAATATACTTCTTATCAAATGCGAGTTAATTTAAAAATAAAAACATTTTTCTCTTCTAAAGCTTTTGTATTTTTGAAGTGAAACTTCTTTAGGCGCATGAGGGTAAAATTTTTACAGATGAAACGTCACGCCGGTATGCAACGGAAGTGTCGGAAAAGAGAGAGAGAGTGATCGAGACCGATTGAGAGAGAGTAAGACAGGGCGAACGTAGCATGAGCAACTAGCCGTGGAGTGAAAGTAGGGAGCAAGCGAGTGAGAAAGATTGAGAGAAAAAGTGAGACAGAGCGAACGTCGTATCACGCATAGTGCTATGGAGTGTGAGGTGGGAGAGAGCTATAGTGAGAAAGATTGAACAAGAGAGAGAGAGAATACGGGATATCGAGAAAGAATACACGCCCTATTGGTTGTGTATTCGTTTACTAGTTAATTATTTATTTTAATGACAATTAAATTCCTAACCTATCTTCCTTTTTCCCTTCCTCTTAATGTTGGAAATTTAAAGTTTTAGATTTGTCTAAATATAAACAAGATTTATAAATTAGTTCGCCAAAGAAGTTTCACTTCTGACATGTGTACTTTGTACGCACGCATGTTTTAACATATAAGCTTTAAAATAAAAATATTTTATAAAGCAGAGGAAATTCAATCTTATTAACTTCTTGTCAATGACAAACAGTCTCTGTTGAAATAAATTTCTGCTCTGATCACTTGAGAAATGATAAACGTAAGTTTGCCATTTTTTCGGTAATAATAACATTGATTTTGTTACTTTTTATTTAAGTTCGTGTTGGAAATTGATTTATAAAAGATAGTATTTGGATATTTTTCGTTATTTAGTAAAATTTTTACTATATTGGATAATTGGATATTTGGAATTAAGCAACTTGATATTAATTACTACAATCATTTCAGTTGTATAATTAATGTTAAATAATTTAATGTTTACTACTCCAGAATACAGATATCACTAATTGTGGGTAGAATGTTTTTCAATTCCACTCATTTACCTACTCCCTCGCTCACGCACTCACTTCCTCACTCACTCATTCCCTCGTTTACTCACTAAAAAGAAAACAGAAATATCCTTCTGTATATTTGTTTGGAAATTATCATTTATAAGATTTTCCGAAATATATCCTTTCCATAAGAGTAAAATAATATTTTTAAATTATATAACATTGAAAATTCTTTAAAAAGGATTTTCAATCCATTTGAGTGATATTAACTTTTGGTTGACTTTAGTTGACTGAACTTTAAAAGAGAATCTGTCTCGTTTTAACACGATTCTTTTAATATATTTTATCCATACACTAATTGAATTGTAACAAAAATAAAATTATTTGTCATTCTGTCCAACTTCAATGACTAATTGACAAACAAACATTTCGTATTTCCATAAACATAATGTCTGCAAAACGTCTCAAAAATATAACCAGATAAATAAAAAAAAAATCCGACATTCGTGTGTCAAATTCATAAAATAGCTTCATATGAATAATAATATTATGTTTAAAATTGTATTCATCTGCAAGTATAACATTGACATAGTCTTTGCCAATAAACGAGGAGGTATAAATCATATCCAAATAAGATTGAACAGTGTTGCTTTAAGCGTCGATAAGTAACACGATTTTGTGGAGGTCGCGTCTAAGTAACTCGATAATATCAGCTATCTTTCCAAGTACGTATTGGGTCTGTCGAATATTCGTCGAACAGGGTTCGAACAAAATATTTATTTTAAATATTTTGTTCAAAGACAAACTTTAGTAACGGTTAATTCGATTGAAATAAAAAATATATGTGTACTTTTTTGTTAGCCTGTTATATATATATATATTTGTTTTGAAATGAAATTGAATCGAATTTAGATTGGTATGCATAGTGTAGTTTTGATTGCAATTAAAACTTTATAAAATTCTTTTTATAAATCCATTCACGATAATTAGCGAATTAAGGGAATCCATGATTAAATAAGCAAATACCTGAATTTACTCAATATTCTTAAAAATTAAATAAAAATAAATATATCATAGTTTAATTTTAGGCTCTTTCAAATTTCA
Organism: Melinaea marsaeus rileyi; assembly: GCA_918358865.1. Taxonomy (NCBI): domain Eukaryota; kingdom Metazoa; phylum Arthropoda; class Insecta; order Lepidoptera; family Nymphalidae; genus Melinaea; species Melinaea marsaeus. The sequence continues at coordinate 5,203,723 of OU911092.1, forward strand.
AAATTAATCCAATTTCTGCAACACGCGGAACCTAATTGGATAAAAGAATTTACTGACACTGACTGAATTGTTCTCAGATATGGCGTAAATCTTATTATATCTTCATCTCAGCACTAACATCATATTATTTAGCTTTTAAATATTATTATTACTGTTTACATATAAATATATGTACGTGTATGCGTATGAAGTAAAATCTCTCTCTCTGTATATATGCACATGCATAAAGTACTACGAAATTTTATTATAAATAAATAATAGGTGAAAAAATGCCCGTGGGAGTTTTGATATGGTTCAGAATGGCATTATAACTAGGAAGTTGGAGACGTTTAGGATTAGTTTACTTCGAAAGGTAACAGAACACGCGCAGCTTTATACACCAAGGCAATTTGTTGGCCACATTCATTTGTTCAGACCGACTACTCACACTTATTCATACTGAATTTGTAAATGTAATTGGTTATGGATAAAAAATTACTCAAAATTAATTATAAGCATTGACAATCTATTTCTAGTTGACTGATTCTGATACAAAAACAGTTCAAGCATTTTGACAGTACCTTTGATATTCGAACTACAAAGGAATAACTTGTTTTAAACATTTTGAATTTGGCAAAATATCCTCTCAAAACTTCATTCTTTCTTCGCACATTCAAACTATTCCACGAAATACAGAGTAGTCAATTATATGTATTTGATTTACATTAATTTTTATTTTATTATAAATATTTGAATATATAACATATTATTATTACTGCTTACATATATCTATGTCTGTAGTAAAAGGTATATATATTTATGAGTGTTTAGTTAATCTACACACAGCACTACGAAATTGTATTATAAATAATAGGTGACGAGATGTGCGTGACAATTTAGATCTGCTTCTGAAGGTTAGACAAGTCAGGCTTCTTTATACTGATACGGCTTTAGAGTTTTTCCGTTCGTCTGTCCAGTAATCTATTCTAAACTAAATTTAATGAATTTGAATATCAATTTGTAAATAAAATTGGTAATCGATATAAGTTGACGTTAAATTAATTATTAATATTACAAACATTACATATCTATATTTATAAGTTTTTTGTATTCTATATATAAGAAAAAGAAGAATAATAATTTTAACGAAAAGTTAATAGACCTTTAACGACAAAACCACTTACCTCTGTCCTATTTTTTATGTTACTCTAGTGCAATGTGATATTTCGTTTTTAATTCACGGTAAAAGTTAAGTTGATGTTTTTTTCAGGTCTGTACAAGGTAAAATAATATTAAAATATAACTGAAATTAAAAGTAAGCTAAAGAAGTGTTGTCGAATTTTGTATAACTATAAATAATATTTATATTATGATCCTGTTCACTTATTGGCAAAATATTTTATATATTATAAAATTTACAGTCATTTACAAATATGAAGTCAGAGCTATTACCTACTTTATAACAGAAATATTATATATTATTCATAATTTTCTGTCAAATTCAGAACCATATAAAATAAACATTCTTTAATAAAATTGTTGCATTACAAGCATTTTTACGAAAACATTTACGTAATGTTACCTGGAACGTATACTAAAGGGTAAATTAAATTCTTTTATAATACTTACATGATTAGGGTGGCCTGTTATATTAAACGCCTGAATTTATTAAAGGCCACCCTTTTTAATTACTTGATATAATTACGTTATGCAACAGTATAAGTTTTGTTAACAGGACAAAGATATTGGACCAGTGGACGAAGTAATTCTCAAATATCTTAATTCAATCTTGAATAAAGAGAATGAACAAAGAAATTGTACCTTTGGTATACTAGTTCTATTTATTTGTAGTTAATATGACTGGCAAGGTAACGTAGCTCTGAGCTTAACTGAGTTAGATCGAAATCTTAGCTACGCTAAGTTCACGTGTAACACACAATTGGATTACAATTTACTGAGCACATTGGTGCAGTCCAGCATAGTTTTATTGAAATATGCTCATAAAAACACCATAATATTGTTTCCAACATGATTTATTATGAAATCAAATGCTTTTCAAATATATTTGAGCGTATTAGAAAAAAAGCTTTATACAATATATTGTATAAAGCTTTTTTTCTAATACGCTCAAAATACTAAGGTTTAGATGAACATTATTGTACAGTTGTGATAAAGTTTACATTTATTTAAAAATATTTTTCGTTGAATTTACTTTAACAGTACCTAAGCTTTCCCTTCATACAAGGCATCTAAAAACAATATATCCTGGGATATATGTAAATTAAACCATGTAAACTTATTTTGTTATTTTATTTTTGGTGTAAAAAAATATCTGTACAATTAACATGTTAATTGGTATTCATTAATCCTAAGTCATGAATGATGTATGTTTTTTTTAATATTGTCATAAAAGTTGCACGTAGTTTATGCTTAAAATGTTTCTGTTTTCTCTCCAAAAATAAATGAATTTGGTTTTTTACTACCATAATATACTAATTAATATTTCTTTTATATGAAAAACTCTAATATACAATTTTGTACCAATTATTATAAGTTATCAATTATTCTGTATTCAATACAATGTATTTTTTATAAAAGCCGGTGGATCCAATGGTTGGCAATTTATTTTGTAGGTTTATAAAGTTGGTGCTTATTTAAAAGGTTTGGATATTTTAGATCAGCAATAAGTCATGTTGTTTATATTTATTTCATAACCGGGTGAATACCTAAACAAGTACATCTGTCTATCGTATAAAGTAAAGTTCACTCTTTTCATTTTCGCTATATTTAATTACTTTGGATTGACTTAAAGAATATTTTTAACTGAATGTGTAGTAGTAGTGTTGTAGTTAAATATTACAGTAACAAATTATATTCATACTAGTCGTTCTATATAGATCGTTGATATTACCAGCAATAAAAAGCAAAGATATTTAATAAGAGTCATCTTAATTATCAGTTATGAGGGAAGTATTATTTATAATAATTATAATGATACATATCTTTAAAAGTAAGATACAGTCTGAAACTTGAAATTATAATACTTCAATAGAGCAATTATGACTTTATATTCATTTTTATGACTAGAATGTCAAGTCATTTTTATGACTAGAAAGTCATAATTGTTCTCTCTGCATTCAATTAATTATCATTGTCAGAACATAAAAGTAAATGCAATGGAAAGCTTAATATCATAAGCTTAACGTGCATTTCGATCAGGAAAACAGGAGTGCTGTGCAATACCAATGTAATTACAGTGAGGATTATATTCGTATAAAGTTATAAGTTATTTGTCGGGTAAAGTACAATGAAAATATTTTAATATTATAAGTTAAAAATTTCAAATTTTATTTTATTATAGTCTTCATGTTTGTGTAAAACATTCAAAATACCTGTAACACTTGTATTTGAGACCCCGCAGTAGAAAAACCATCGAGAACGACCTGTATGCTCCGCCCAGTGAGGATGCTGGTGATCGACTTGCATAAACTCTCGGGAAGCCCATAGGAAGGTAGCTTCGAAAGAATCTCCTTGTGCGATACACGATAGAAGGCTTTCGCCATATCCAGACTAACTGCCAGACCCTCTCCCTTGATTTCAATAACAGCTGCCCAACGGTGCGTAAGATATAACAGAAGATCACCAGCCGATCGACATTGAGCATTGTAGTCCCCGAGGACTACGACTTCGGTGGAGGGAGTCTGTGAAAGCAGATCGTCAATCTTCACCTGAACATGGCCCAAGTGTTGATCCGTTTCTGCATTACCACTATGGGACCTGTAAAGACACACGTAGACTCTGACATGGTCGTCCTTGTGCACGCGCAGCCAGAGTACAGAAAGGTAAACCTTCAAAAACCTGCAGGCTACGTTAGCAGATATGCTCCCTTACAAACACAGATACCCCGACGTGTGGTATAAAATGGTGTTCTAGTTTATACCCGGGGTATGACAGGTACGCTGTGTTGCTAGGTTGAGATATCTGCGTCTCGGTCAGAAACAACAAGGCCGGCTGCACCGTCTCTAGATGATAGCGGATGGCGTTCAAGTTGGAATGAAGTCCCCGGATGTTGCAAAAGTCCACATTTAGAGTCGGTCGGGGTGCCGCTGCGTTGACTCGTCGTTTGGCCTCAAAAAACATAAAAGACGATACTTTGCCCGCCCCAGATATAACGGGCAGTCCGAGCAAAATCCGAGAATCATTTCTCCGATTTTGCTCAGGGAGGGGGTCCCCGGCTTCATCAAAGCCGGTACCCTCCTGGGGTATACTTTTTTGAGGTATCGCTATTATGTTTGGCGCGGGGGGGGGCGGTTGGGCTTCCGGATTCTCTCACTCACCGACGAAACATAACAAAATGAATTTGGTTACTACACGTCGGTATTCCGGTTAAGACCCATGTTAACGGGAACCAAATAGGTTATTGTATTGTTCTCCTATGGAATAATGGAATAATAATAATCGCTGGTGCAAACCTAATCTGCAAATCAATACTGCGAAAATATTGCCGCTGGCGTTAATTGCATCGGAATATTTTTGTTTATAAGTATATATTCATTTTTAATAAATAATCTCTGGAATTCCAGTGTAATATTTCTGAAACATATTTAAGGGGCTTAATGGCTTACAAATTGATTTAAACTAAAACATCGTTAGCCTTAATTCTTGTTATTATATCTAATTCATATATTTTTGTTTTTTTTCTTTTTTCCTTATTTAGATTATTTTAAGACATGTTATATTAATTTCGTAGAAATATTTTAGGTGTCCAAAAGCCCCTATCTAGTCATAAAAATGACTTGACTTTCTAGTCATAAAAATGAATATAAAGTCATAATTGTTCTATTGAAGTATTATAATTTCAAGTTTCAGACTGTGTCTTACTTTTAAAGATATGGATCATTATGATACCAATTATTATAAATAATACTTCCCTCATAACTGATAATTAAGATGACTCTTATTAAATATCTTTTCTTTTTATCGCTTGGTACACAACTATACCACTATTATCATAATTACGGTCTTTTTTCGGATCAAATCATCTGTTGTCTTCTCCCATATGTTAGATATTTCCATCATATGATATGGTATATCCGGTCCTGTAAGGTTCTCTCAGAAATAAGTTGTCAAGTACCGAAAGAAATTTGCGTGAAAAAAAGCTCAGTGAACATTCATACAAAATATATAAAAAAAAAGGAAAAACGTGATATTAGCTAATAAATTTATAATTGGAATATTCTGACTCGATACCACATTATTCGTAAAAGTTCCAACTAATTTCTAACGCGATGACAAAGAAGTTTTAAAAAGTTAACATCATTATTTAAGTAACTTAGCTGCCGAACTAATTAGATGCATTAATAATCTTATTTTCGATAGAAATCTAAACTAGATGTCATTAGAAATCAATAGATTTCATATAATCACAGTAATTACAAAAAAAAAAATGTCAGCGTTTGATATTTTTATGCTGGAGAAGGGCCAACGAGCGTGTAGGTTACTGATGTCAAGTGACTATCGTCGCCCACAAAATCATGCAAAATCCGAAGAATCTCAAGGGCATTGCTGGCCTTGGTGGTGGTAGGTATATAAGGTATATAAGGTAGCCACGTTTTATCGATCCGAAAATACCGCCGAATTAAGTTTGTTCTACATCTTAGTTTTATGTGCAAGAAAAGTCTTAGAAAATTGAACAGTGGAAGATTGCCAGGTATCCAGAGCGTAGGGATGGTATTGCAGGCTATGATATGCTGTGCGGTGATGAAATTCGGTGGCAAGCGTCAACAAATCAATAGATTTCATATAATCACAGTAATTACAAAAAAAAAAATGTCAGCGTTTGATATTTTTATGCTGGAGAAGGGCCAACGAGCGTGTAGGTTACTGATGTCAAGTGACTATCGTCGCCCACAAAATCATGCAAAATCCGAAGAATCTCAAGGGCATTGCTGGCCTTGGTGGTGGTAGGTATATAAGGTATATAAGGTAGCCACGTTTTATCGATCCGAAAATACCGCCGAATTAAGTTTGTTCTACATCTTAGTTTTATGTGCAAGAAAAGTCTTAGAAAATTGAACAGTGGAAGATTGCCAGGTATCCAGAGCGTAGGGATGGTATTGCAGGCTATGATATGCTGTGCGGTGATGAAATTCGGTGGCAAGCGTCAGATCAAATAGCTCTTCGGAACAATGCCAGAGTGTTCAACCGTTAACAGAGCACCGGGTACCCAAAAATCCGAACGGCTCTCCATTGCACCCGGTCAAACGGTAGAAGTTGATAGTAGAGTGATCCGGACCAGAGATGAAAATAGTACTACATATGTGCCCGATCTTGCGCCTTATAGATCGCAAGTCTTTGGCCAGGTTTGAAGTACTGTCTCGCTTTATTATTACTCCCAATCTAATCGTGGCCACCTTGGCCTTGCTCTTCAGATGTCCACGCAGCCGACAGTCTATCAAAATGTCAATACCTAGTATTCTAATAATTCTCAAGGTATTTAGATAATTGTTCTCGAACAGTGGCGATACGACAAATGGGGTTGTTTAAGTGGTAAACTCGCAACTTAAAAACTTGTGTCTTTTGGAAATCAAACTAAATAAGGTTCAGTTTTTCCTACTCTGAGACCAACCCAAAGGAGGTTTTTATAAAGGACAGAAGTTTCTTTCTTCATTTGTTGATGTTTTCCTAGTGAAAAGAGAAAGCTGGTGATCCACTTGTATAAACTATTGGGAAGCCACTAGGAAGAAGTCTTTTGTGCCATACACGATCGAAGGCTTTTGCCATATCCAGACTAACTAACAAACTCTCTCCGTTGCTCTCAATAACCGCTGTCCAACGGTGTATAACATGTAATAGAAGATCACCACCCGGTCGACAATGGCGAAACTCATATTGTCGGTCATTGATCATCCGACGATACTTTAGAATATGTTAGGAGCTGTTGGTTAGTGATGCTCTCCAATATTTTAGAGAAAAAAAGAGGTAATGGCGATAGGTGTGTAGTTAGCTGGGTTCGAACTATCACCGTTTTTAAGAATCGCATGGACTAAGTTCCATGACACTGGGATTATGCTTTTAAATAGGAGTAAAACCGGCCATCATGGGTAGGATGCATGGAATGGGCACGACGCTCCGTATCAGGCAATGAGCAGAGGACCCTAGGAGCACTTTGACTTTTTTGAATGTATAGTCAGCATTAGAAGCATCATAGGGAGTATGTGGCAGCCCGCATCTGTTACATAAGAGCGCATCCTAACCAACTGACACAGACCGTTTTCCAGAGAAAAGACTAGAAACACAAAATGCGATACTTTGCTCGCCCCAGATACGAAGGGCAGCGGAGCAAAATTCGAAAATCATTCTCCCGATTCGATTCGTTTAGAAGTTTTTCAGCTTTATCAAAGCTGAAACCCCTCCTAGGGTATGGTTTTTAGAGGTATCGCTTTCATATTTGGTGGGGGGAACATACTGTATTCTTTTGGTCATGTCAACTAAAAGCTATTAACTTTCTGTACGCAAAAAAACCATAAAATAATAAAAAGTCTAAGGTCTCATTTTTAAAGTTCTACAAGTATATGTGAAGTTATATGGAACGTGTACTAAAATAAAAAAATATATAGTTATGGCAGTTTGTTATGTCCAATGGCTAAATTTATAAAACTATAACAGTATAAGTTTTTAAAAAAGATATTGGACCAGTGGAGTAAGTAATTCTCAAATAGCTTAATTTAATCTTGAATATTTGAACAAAGAAATTAATATGATTACCAGGTATTGTAGCACTGAGCGTAACAGAGCTAGCTCCAGATCTTAGCTACACATTAAGTTCGCATGTAACATATTTGGATTACAATGGTAACAGTTGATATCTTCAGTGAGTATTTTTCTTGGGTATTCGTACAAATACAACAGCAAAAGACTACGACCAAACTAAATTAGACATATATCCAGCATTGGGTTATATCTCTATTGCATTGGCTTTGACAAATAAAGAAGTATTCACCTAAAAATCATTTCATCAAAAATTCATCTAAACTTTGAACACGTCGCGAAAAATCTGTCTGTCTGGAATTTAAAAATTTGCTACGGTTTAGCTGTAAGGATCATTAAGGACTGGATCATCAAGCTATCCATGTTATTTAATAACAATGTCTCAGGTTATACAATGTCTGTAAATGAAAGAATTTTGATGAAAAGTATATCCAAATTAATATTATAATTAGATTATACAGTAACCTATACAATATTATTGCATTTTACATGACAAAACAAGCATAGCTCTTCTAGCTAAATGAAATGAATTTGATTAGTTGAAAATATATATGACTCGCTTTAGTATTTAAACAAATGTTGATAAGAAGTAATAAAAATAAAAACTTTTTCAAATAATTTAAAATAGATTCTTCATGATGTACTTGTTAGTAAAAAAAAAACCGACCGAATGCCCGAGTAATATATTCAGCGTAGACGGAATCACGGCCAATATCTAAAAATATAAGAAAACTTAATAAATAATTTTGCGAATTCTAAGAAAATGTTACCTTTTGGTACCAAATTAGCCTAATGCGTTTTAAATAAATCAATCTAGATTATTTGCTTTTTTCTTATTATTTTCTATATTCCTGCTTTCCTCAGAAAGAATAAACGATAAAAAACAAAAATATATGAAGTTGATAGTGTAAAGTAAACTAGAATAAAGACTAAAGCTTGTTTAATTTCTAATAACTAGTACGATTTCAGGGCTTAAAAATGTTTTTAAAATATTAAAATAGATTTTTTGAAATTTTACATTAAATATTTTTTTATATACAAAAATATTCCGAATTAAATAAAGCCAACGACTTTATTTTCACAGTATTGATTGGAAGATTTGGTTTGCAGCAATAGTGATTAATAAAGCTTTCATTGTTCCATTGGAGAACTATACAATAACCTATTTGGTTCCTATTAGCATCGGTAATTTATATAAGCGTAAGAATATATATTTTCTGTGGTGCTTGTTGTGCAACAAGTTAATTAAGATAGTAAATATTGCTTATATTAAGCTATAATTGTGTATATATGTCATATTTTGTACTTTTATGTATGTTAACAAAGTTAAATTTAAATGTAGAAATATAACCAAATAGCTCGTTTCCACAAAAAAAGACTAGAGTATTATTTATTGTGGCAATGAGAAATGATCGAAAAGAAGAAATTTGTGTGAGGTTGCTTCAATTAATAATTTGTCCTTCTATTGCTGGGTCTTAACTGCAAGTGCAATAGACATTTTGAATATTTTAGACAAACATGAAGACAATAATATTTTTTTTTAATTTTTACCTTATAATGTTAAAATATTTTTACTGTACTCTACCCCACATATACACTATAACTGTATACGAATATAATCCTCAAAGTAATTTTGTGTTGCAAAGCTCATGTTTCTTTCTCGAAATACATGTTAAGCTTTTATTGATCGTTAATTGCCATACTAGATATCCAATCAATTTAGGAAGCCATTTTCTCTTAAATAGAACTGATTAAGGATATTCATTTTGTGTTATTTTATCTATAGGTTCTAATTTGTTTTACACATGAGATTTTCTTTCATTTCTACAAGCCTTTTATTGCGACATTGTAAAAAATATATAAGGACACATTTTTGTATAATCTTAAATTGCAGTATTCTAAAATAATATGGGACGAAACCCTTATTTAAAACAATGTGTTTTAAGTTCTTTATATGTTATTCGAATATTCAGTAGATAGTATAATATAGTGTTTTTTATCACAGATTACTACAAAACATTCCGTGTACATTGACTGTTTGTGTGTTTGGTTTGGGTTTTAGACTCAATTTAGGCTGCCTGTAATTGTTGCTACGAACACGAGGCACATAGTTTTTCTGGTTTGATTTATAGGGACTTAAAATATTGGTACTTTTCACTTATGTAATACATTTAGTTTTTTCTTAAATAGGCTATTTTGGTATGGTTCATTTAAAAGTATTATTAACATATAGTATGGAGTAAATATATGATTTGAGCTGTGAACTCGAACAGTCCTAAATTAAATCGGTATACCATTTCACTTTATAATCGTTGTTAAAAGTGAACAATGAAGTGTCATTAAATACGTAGGAGGATATTAAAGAATATTTTCATAACACATGAAAACAAATCAACACAAACAAATTTAATCGTAACTTATTTTATGTTCAAATATTACTCTAAGTCAAAACCATACAAGAATAAATTTAAAGTATATTTTCGTCTTAAATACTACAATTAAATAATTTACGAAGTTTATGAGCATTTTATCACCTTCCTGCCCATGTCTCACTTTTGGGGTCGTCGTAGTATATTTTTTCCTTCCATACTCTCCTGTTACTCGTCATCTCTGTACACACTCCCTTCTTCTCCATATCGTCTTTCACGCAATCCATCCATTTTTTCTTCAACCGTCCTCTACCTGTACATGCCTCCACTACCACACCCAGCACTCTTTTGGTCACATGTCTTTCCTCTCTCCTCATACACATGCACGTACCATGGCAGACGGCTACCTCAATTTTTATCTGTCACTTAAATTTAAGTTAAGTTTATGAGCATTGAAAAATTACAAAGTTTTCTTTAACTTAATTTCTGTAATGTATTTTAAAAGATATATTTTGACAATAATACTACTGTTGAAATAATTATTATAAATCTCTTTTGTCTAAAGTGCTACAGAAATTATTGTTGCGTTAATAATCATCAATACAAATACAAGAGATAAAAGAGATAACTGAAGACAAATAATAAAGATTTCTTGAACAGACTCCCTTGTAAAGTTTCCCTTTCTTAATTTAATAGTGAAGTATAGTGGGACACATGTAAAGTCCATTATTATGTATAAATATAAAGTTTATCATGAGATGTTTGAAATTGTTTGGGCCTTAAATCTCGCCAACTGATAAGCACTTTTTCATCTATGAGTTACTAGCCTGTTGAAATGAAAACAATTAAACAATTATTTATCATTTTATATAATTTTTTAGTGCACAACACAAAATAATGTACTAAAGTAATTCTCTACCAGCTAGCCTTAGGATGTGAAAGAGAAGATATTTGCAGGCGGCAAAAAGAAAAAAATAGTAAATACAAATAAAATAGATTACAATATTAATATAGAAATATATATAAATAGCTATATTATAAACGTTGTTTTATAATATATTATAAATTTATATTTATTTTTACTTCTAGAGCTAAACTGCAGTTACAGCAAACGGGTTGAACACCAACCAGACCGATGAAGAGGAGTACTGAGCAATAAATTTCTAAATGAGCGCAGAGGCAGTCAGGTAAATCAGATAAGAAAGAGAATTTACATTTAAGGAGTGGAAGGATTAATCGAAATATAGTATAGTAGACACGGGATTCTAATATTCGTACGAGAGTGTATGGGAAGCCAATTTATTGTGATCTCAAGTTCGAAATATAATCAAACATACGCAGACCGAAAACTTCATTAGAGTCCAAATAGCAGACATCTGAATAATCCAGAATTAGTAGTAAATATAATTGGAGTACCAGTAGCTTATTAACAATGAAGGGAAGTCATTTTGTTAGCCGTAATTAGGTGAGGGGTCAGGTGTGCTATAAAACTTGCGAGATAGCTCTCTAACATGGATATTCCAAAAAAATTATGTAAAAATGTTCCTAAATTTTTGAAATTACAAGAGAACTGTATTATATTATGATAATAAGGATTTAAAGTCGATCTTTGCAAGTTGGCGTGTGCTACCTCTAAGTATTAACGAAGATGTAATAAATGTTACACCTCCCGAGACTTTTACAAAAAGGTCTATTTTTATAATATATTTAGCAAATTTTACAAATTGAAATTATTTATGATCAAAGTTGCAGTCATATTCTGTAACATTTGTATTTTCACATATTAAAAATGTTTTAAATTAAAAATAAGTCAAAATATATATGTTTTATTGCATAGTTTTAAAATGTAACTGAGAAAACTTGGCTTTCCTTAAAATAAAATACAGAACAAAAATACGAATTTAATTAAATAGCTTTGATTTAGTATAATTTTTCGATTTAGAAATTTTAACATAGTTTTTTTAGGTCTGAAAAAAATGGTATTTGATTTTTCCAAATATCGTATCCATACATTTGTTTGTTTCTGTTTTAACTTGTTGAGCGTCATCATCAAAACAATAATTTAATATATAACAAAAATAAAATACTTATCAAATGCATTAGTCTTTGATATTTGTCATTCTGTATACTACGAGTACTTTGTCCAAATTTAATTATTAACTGTTTACTATTTCGCTGAACACAAAGGCGACAAATAATTCAAATATTAGTTTAAAATAAAAATACCTCGTTCGACAGGTTCGATCGTGTAAGGTAGATTCCCGTCGATCGGATCGACAAAGAAAAACTAGCCAGCAGTATTCTACTGGTCATTATCAGTCTTATGACGGGTCACTCTGCACATATTGGGTGAGCGGGAAACCACCTCCCACTCCTACCTCCTAAACGGGGGGTCGCATCAAAAAACTTTTCGAACAAAAAAGTTGCCTCTTTTAATTTGTTAACTTTCTAAGATTTTTCTGACCCCAAAATTTTGCCTCCTTCTGTGATTTATTTCGGTTTTTAACTTTCAACCCCCCCAGCCCCTCAACCCTCCGACCGATTTCCCCCGTTCAAGAACCTTACCTTCATTTTGTCCTTAATAATGTGTATACCGAGTTTGAAAATCCTCCGTCAATATTTGCGACCTGTAGCGTGTCCCAAAGGTTTGCACTTTAACCCCCCCCCCCAGTCCACCCTTTCACTTTTTCCAAAAAAACGAGATGCTGCGTTTGTCTTACTAATTTATCCTATCGACCTGTGAAATCAGATTTTGCCTACGATGAATTTGGACTGATGGATCATATATACATATATATATAGAGGGATGTATATTTTTTTTTCGACGGATTCTCAATCTCCAGTTCATAAACGGCGTAGCGCCCCTACTCTGGGGTCTGGGTCCCGTCATCGCATCGATTGAAATAGGTAGATTCATCTATGGAATCTACCTAAAATAATCTCATATACATTTTGCAATTTCGAAAACAGTTTTACTAAATAAATATTAGTACCATATTTAAAAATTAAATCTACTGCAAGTATAATATCAACATTGCCTTTGACCTTATAAAAGAGTATAAGAGACCTTACAGAAGAGTATAAATATAGATCATTTTCAAATAAGATTACCTTTAGAGTCTACGTTTCTAACTATCTATTACACAGGCACACAAAAAAAAAAAAACGTCATGAACCAGAGGGGAGACCCCATTATTCTTAGGTTTTTGGGATCGCTGAAACCGAATATGACAATAAAAACTAATTTTAAATGCCAGTTTTCCCGCTAGCACCCTCTTACTACCTCTTAAGGGGTGAAAATTGAAATTTTTGTATAAAATCAAGATAGATGTGTATTTCTACGTTTTTTGGGATGCTAAAACCGAAAATGATAATTAAAAATAAATTCATGACCACTATCACCCCCTACCACCCCTTACGGGGGTGAAAATTTAAATTTTTCTATAAAGCCAAGATAGATGTGTATTTCTACGTTTTTTGGGATGCTGAAACCGAAAATGATAACTAAAAATAAATTCATGACCACTATCTCCCCCTACCATCCTTTACAGGGGGTGAAAATTTCAATTTTTCTATAAAATCAAGATAGATGTGTATTTCTACGTTTTTTTGGGATGCTGGAACCGAAAATGATAACTAAAAATAAATTCATGACCACTATTACCCCCTTACCACCCCTTACAGGGGGTGAAAATTAAAATTTTTCTATAAAATCACGATAGATGTGTATTTCTACGTTTTTTAGGATGCTGGAACCGAAAATGACAACCAAAAGTGAATTTGATACCTCTTTTACCCAATACCACCCCCTAACCATCCCTAATGGGGGGTTTCAATTTTGTATAAAATCAAGATGTATGAAGAAATTTTAACGATTTACAGTAAGTGACATGTTTATCAAACTAGTTTGAGGTTACTCTCTCTCTCGCTCTTATATTAGAAATTCAAATGCTTTATCGATCAGAAGTATCTGATATATATTCATGATTTAATTCTACTCTAATCCTGATGTTGATGTTGCATCTTGATCCTCACTGTAGTCTCCTAAATTGTCAGGAAAATAGTCCCTTCTATTTTGGAGGCATAGAATTAGGTTCAGCATCTTTTAGTCTCCTAAATTTTCAGGAAAATAGTAACAATTCTATTTCGGAGGCAAAGAATTAGGTTCAGCATCTTTTAAGCGTTTTACAACACTGCCGGATGGATAACAGTATAAGTAGAATTGAATAGAAAACAAAAAAAAGAAACCAAAAAATGAAAAAACTTGTTAAGAATAGGACAAAAATCATGATTCAGTCTTAGGATCATAATAACAAATATATGCATACAATGAGGTTACCATATACGAGTACTTTATAATCATTTTTTGTCTCAGCATCTTGAAAAACATAGAAATTCACTTCCATCTTAATTTAAAAAAAAAAATTAAATTTTCACCCCCCGTAAGGGTTGGTGAGGGGTGTTAATGGGTGATAGAGGTCTTAAATTTATTTTTAGTAATAATTTTCGGTTCCAGCGTCCTAAAAAACGTAGAAATACACATCTATCTTGATTTTATAGAAAAATTTAAATTTTCACCCCCTGTAAGGGGTGGTAAGGGGGTAATAGTGGTCATGAATTTATTTTTAGTTATCATTTTCGGTTCCAGCATCCCAAAAAACGTAGAAATATACATCTGTCTTGATTTTATAGAAAAATTGAAATTTTCACCCCCTGCAAGGGATGGTAGGGGGAGATAGTGGTCATGAATTTATTTTTAGTTATCATTTTCGGTTTCCGCATCCCAAAAAACGTAGAAATACACATCTATCTTGATTTTATACAAAAATTTCAATTTTCACCCCTTAAGAGGTAGTAAGGGGGTGCTAGCGGGAAAACTGGCATTTAAAATTAGTTTTTATTGTCATATTCGGTTTCAGCGATCCCAAAAACCTAAGAATAATGGGGTCTCCCCTCTGGTTCATGACATTTTTTTTTTTTTGTGTGCCTGTGTTATTAATACAATTTTGTGGAGGCTGCGTCAAAGTAACTCGATAATATCTTCTATCTATTCAAGTACGTATTGGATCAGACGAAAATCACATCACATATATCACTAATATTATAATTTTTTTATTTAATCATGTTTTTTTAGCATATTGAGTTTATTTTGAATAAATAAAAATTTATGTGCTTTACTCGTAGCATATATATATTTGCCTATTTAAATAGAACGATCTTAGATAGGTACTGAATATGTTAATTTGTATTAGATTGAAATTGAATCTAAATGTATATATAGTGTAGAGTTTTGATTCCAAATTAACAAAAGTCTTTTTATTAATAAGAATGCCATGGCCATGAATAAAATAATCAAATACTTGAATTTCCTTAATATTATTGTATTACATTAAAATATAACATAGTTTTGAGACCTTAACAAAACTCGCTATAATGTTATCACACTATTCTCTATACCTAATCCAACTTATGCAACACATGAAAGCTAATGGAATTAAAGACCGACTTAATTGTTCCCAAACATGGCATTAATCTTATTACGTCTTCATCTCAGCATTAATGTCATATTCATTATCTTCTAAATATTATTCTTACTATATAAATATCAATACATATTTGTATATATGAAGTAAAAGATCTATGTATTTATGAGACCATGCCCTGCACCTGCGTACAGCACTATGAAATTATATTATAAATAGCAGGTGAAGATATGTGTCTGGATTTTATATCCGGTTTTGAAAGTCATTTAAACCAGGAGGTTAGACTTTGTTCCAATGCTGACAGAAAATTCACAGCTTCATCATCAGATATATACGTCCGTTCGGTTTAATAACTCACGCTTATTTATACTGACTCAGCTTGAGAGTTTGTCCATACTTCTGTCATGCGGATTGCAGAAATGATTATTTCTAAACTGATTTTAAATAATTTGAATATTATTTATTTATAAATGATATTGGTAATCGACATAAGTTCACGATAAATCAATTATTAATATTAAGTTACAAGAAACATTACTTATCTATTTTTAGTTGAGTGATGCTAATACAAAACCAATACCAGCATTCTGATAGCACTTCTGACATCTGAAATATAAAGGATTGGCTCCCTAGCTTTGACTATTTCGAATGTAACAAAACATCTTCAGAATACCTCATTCATTTCCTCAGACACTCAAAACATTCCACGAAATACTACAAGAGGTATGAATTGTTTGTTGTTTGTTTTGTTATAACTATTTCAATAAAGTATTCTGTATTAAGCAATAAAAAATATATTTAAAGTGATTTGTAAATTTTTAAGTAAGTGTATATAAAAAAAATCCGTGCCCGCAGGGAGACACGCGTGGGTAGACCTAATGTGTAACTCATTTAAAATATAACTCACTACCTAAGAATAACACATGATGCCGTTGTTTACATCAAACATTTTCAAGCAAAAAGCGGTTTTTATTTTTTTTTCTCGGAAAAGGTATCTTTTTTGGAAATACTTTTGGTACTTAAATTTAGAGTAACAAATAATCTTTCTATTAAAAATATTTGTTATGTAAGAATGTTTACCAGAAAAAAGTTATGAATTTTTTTCAAAAAATTTTCGTTTTTTTTACCAACACTCCTAAGTTATTGTAGTTAGGTTTTCGGTTTATCTACATTAGTTATAGGTATTTATCAGAGACATCATATAATATGAACGCGATTAATCTTCTTTGTATAGGGAAAAAGTAATAGTCGAAAAACTGAAATCAGAAAAAGTGAGGCCCTAGCGCCCCCTGTGGCCGGATTTCTCTGGTTAACGAACTTGACCTTCATTTTTAGAAGGTTGATTTTTGTGCTAAGTTTGAAAGCGATCCGAGGGAAACTGCGGCCGCTATCGTGCGGACAAAAGTCGAATCTGGAAGCACGCACGCATATATATATAACCTATTCTAAATTTAAATACCAAAAGTATTTCAAAAAAAGATACCTTTTCCGAGAAAAAAAATAAAAACCCCCTTTTGTTTGAAAATTTTGATGTAAACAACATCATGTGTTATTCTTAGGTAGTGAGTTATATTTTAAACGAGTTAAACACGAGGTCTACCCACGCGTGTCCCCCTGCGGGCACGGATTTTTTATCTATCAACTGTAGGTACAATGTGATATTTTACTTTATTTCACCATGGATTTTTTGTTGCGTTTTTTTTCAGGGCTGTATAAAGTAAAACAATATTAAAGTAAAAGTAAGCTCAAGCAGTATTGTCAATTAACGATAAACAATATTGGGTAGACCTCGAAGAATTCGGTCTGCCCATTCATTTGTCCCCTACTTTCGAATTTTGGAAAAATTTCTTCACAGGAGGTCTTCTTATGACCCCCTGAGTCCGAAATGACCATTGGTCAAAAAGTTTATATATATATATATATATATATATATATATATATATGCGTGCGTGCGTCCAGATTCGACTTTTGTCAGCACGATAGCGGCCGCCGTTTCGCTCGGATCGCTTTCAAACTTTGTACAAAAATCAACCATCCAAAAATGAAGGTCAAGTTCGTTAACCAGAGAAATCCGGACACAGGGAGCGTTAGGGCCTCACTTTTTCTGATTTCAGTTTTTCGACCATAACTTTTTCCCTATACAAAGAAGATCAATCGGGTTCATATTATATGATGTCTTTGATGAATACCTATAACTAATGTAGATAAACCGAAAACCTAACTTCAATAACTTAGGGCTGAGGGTAAAAAAACCGAAAATTTTTGGAAAAAAATTCATAACTTTTTTCTGGTAAACATTCTCACATCACAAGTATTTTTAATAGAAAGGTTATTTTTTACTTTAAATTTAAGAATCAGAAGTTTTTCCCGTAAAAGGTACCGTTTCCGAGAAAAAAAATAAAAACCACTTTTAGCTTGAAAATTTAAGGTAGGTAAAACCACGTCAACTTTTTTCTGGTAACATTCCCTCGTCTCAAATATTTTTAATAGAAAGGTTATTTTTTACTCTAAATTTAAGTACCAAAAGTATTTCCAAAAAAGATACCTTTTCCGAGAAAAAAAATTAAAACCGCTTTTTGCTTGAAAATGTTTGATGTAAACAACGGCATCATGTATTATTCTTAGGTAGTGAGTTATATTTTAAACGAGTTACACACGAAGTCTACCCACGCGTGTCCCCCTGCGGGCACGGATTTTTTAAAATGTGATCCTGTATCCTGTACTTTTACAGTTGTGCATTTATATTTAGCTATTAAATTTTATTCCTAATTTACATATAAAATAAACTTTCCATAATTGGTGATTTATATATTTCTATACAAATCATATAACATTTTTATTTTAACTTTTGATTAATTAAATTGCAGAACAATCCACATGAATTGAATGTATTGACATTTTATATAATCTCAATTAATAAAGCATTTGTTCATAAAATTAGTTCATATTGAAACATGAATATTAGACTTTAATTTAAATAATTATAATTTATAAGATCATAAATGGTTGTTAAAGCGCTGTATATAGTACCGTGTTCTTTTGGTCACGTTAACATTCTGTATAAAATATTCAAAATCTCATTTTTATAATCACTATGTGTACATATAAATAACATTATTTGGAAATTATACTAAACGGAGAATTAAATTTTTTTATAATCCTTTCATGGTTATGGAGGCTTGTTATTTTAAAAGGTTGAATTTATGAAAGGCCACAATCTGTTAATTGCGTCCTACCTTTGTGTAAAGCAATAGTATGTTATAGATAATGTTTATTATTAGACCAAACATAAATGCCCAGTAAAGAAAGTAATTGTCAAAGACCTTGATTCAATCTTGGATAAAATGATTGAAGAAAAAAATTATGTGTTGTAATAATAATACAAAACAGTAATATAATTAAATATGAAAATAAAGTAAATCAGTAAATTGTAAACAGCGCCATTTCTCGACAGTAATGAAAATTTTTCCTGCCTAGTTGGACGTCGCTAACGCCTTTAATAGCCTTCTGTTTGAGAGTCTGGTTGAGAGGCTCCGTTTCCATGAGTGCTTGCCTATCTTCGGAGGCTATATTCGGTGTTCTGTCTGTATGTTCTGATGATATCCTCGTCATTTGTCGGAGGCGGCTTGTCTGGCAGGCGCTACGCTGGTAGCGGAACGCATAGAGCTGTTGGGATTAGAGGTTTCCGTCACTAAGACGGAGGCTATCTTGTTCTACGGGAGGTCGCCCTCGTCATGCATCCATCGGCGTCGGTGCTGGTGGTGAAGGCCCAAATGAACTAATGAGACTTCGGGGTTTATTCCTCTCTTTTGCCCCTAAAGTTAATATCAAGATTTTTTTTAACAAGCTTGCAAGAATGGACGCGACCTCATGCTGCTACTACTGTGTCGAGGCGTGAACTCGGCTCGACACACCTAGGCGGAGTGTGTAGCCTGGCACCGCCAATGTAGGTACCTAGTGATCGTGATTGGCAAGGACCTCTCGCTGCCATGCAGTGTTGGTGCTATGGTCGGGTGCGACATGTGTTGGGTCGCCATAACCTCCTTCTGCGATCAGGTTATTACTGTGAAGGAGGCCAAAGAGCGTATCAGGGAGCTAGCCTCTACCACTGCCCCTTCGGTAATGGCAGGTTGGGGAGACGGAGGCTAGAGTACGCCCGCCGCTTTCTACCCCAGCAGTAGTACCTTGGTGAGAGGAGATAGTAACCTCTCTCACCTATTATAGGCCTACGCCATGAGGGTTTTCTAATTGCTCGGGGTACCCTCATATGGGGGATAATATCAGGGCGTCACGGTGAGTGAGAAAGCGGTCCCATGGCTTCGAATTAAAGAGATAAGGGCAACCGTTCCTTTTTTAATGGGTAGCCTTAAAAATACACCGTCCTTTATATTTCCGCGTAGTCCACGTTGTAGTAATGCGTAATGGATTTTCCCAACTTGAAAGAAAAAGGTTGATATTATAAAGATATACATCATACATCTAACATTGTAAATTATTGTTTGAAAAGAGCAACTGTCGAGTTTCATGCCAGCTCTTTTTAGCAGAACAGCATTCCGAACTGGTGGCTTATTTACGGATTGACTAAAGTGATATTTTTAATCTAATATAATTTTATCATTGCTAAATGAAAAGTGAATTCGTTCGTAAAATTGGTTTATATTTTAATTTTAAAAAATACTTTATTGTTATTATTACGTACAAAAATATAATTTAAAACATTTATATTACTTAATAACTTACCATTACCAAAAGATGTCAACTAATAGCTAATAACATTCTGTAAACACCTCAAAATAAACCATGAAATATCCAAGGCCTCACTTTTATAACACTACAGTTATATGTATGTACACGTTATCTGGAATGTATACTAAAAACAAATTTAATTCTTTATAATCCCTTGATGGTTACGCTGGCATGTAATTTCAAAGCGCAAAATTTCTGAAAGATCACGCTTTTTAATCATGTTATGCACAGAAGTGTTATATAATAATAGTAAAAGTTTTCTAACAGAACAAAGATATTCGGTTTGTGAAATACAGAGGTAAATAGAAAAAAAAAGATGATTTGCATTTAGTATCATGTCATAGAAAAAATATCATGACGTAGAACGATGTTACAAGTTTCACAGGTTAATTATAAATATTTTCTAATATTGAATATATTAAAATTATTAAACTTCACCCAATTTTCTAATAGTTTACGAGCTAGTGAACCAAAAGATGATTTAAAATTAAAGTTCAACCAATAACAATTTTCTGCACGTTAGGTTGATTGGAGCACGAAGCGAAGAGATTTATAATATTAATATTTATTATACCTCATATATAAGAAATATATTTGATTTCCGATTTTTCAAATATATTTATCGCGTTCAATGATGAATATTTGGTGAAGAATTACAGTATAAAGAGGTAAGGCATCATGTTATCATGGCTAAGGTATTTTAGGTGAAATAATAAAAACATTATAATTATAGGCAAATACGGTTTTTTTCATTAAAATGATTTTGTTTCCTGTTTAATTAAAAGTTCCTAAGTATGATATTTAATTGTTAATTATAATAATTTAGATAACAATTTTTTTATCATCATTGCGTTTAACTACTTATTATGGTATACTACTCAAAAGTCAGTACTTTTTATTATATTAATTTGTAATACACATGACATTTTTGCTTAAAGTACATACATACCGTATGTACTTTTTTCTACATTATCTTTTATATGCTGTTTAGTACTAAAAATTGTACATTGTGAATTCCTTACTTTAAAGTTATTACATTCTGCAATGAAACTACTGTGAAAATACTGAATGTTAATTCTACTCAAATATAAATGGTCCTTTCGCGGTTCTCTTGTATTATATCAACTACATACATTCTAGTTCTATTCGATTAAAATTAATATCAGTTGTCCTCTTCCTGTTCCAACATAAGTTATAATATCAATACTAAATTATTAATCCGAATAATACTCTGAATAATCCAAATAATAACGTTGACATAATCTAGTAGTATTTTAGATTTTAGTTAAAGAAAATTTTGAAATCGCTTTCCTTACTTTACTTACTAAAGTACTTAATAATGTTTTTGCAAGCGAAGCATTGAAAAGAGCAAAATTGTTTGAAACTTCTATAACTTCTAGGTATAAGATTTATTTTAAATTTTAAAATAATTAATTAAAATAACTGCAGCATAGAATAATTTATTTAATCTATTGTTATTATTTACTATATACAGAAACAATTCTGTTATTTTATTGTATTGTGTTATTTTAAGTGTTAAGGTTTTTAAATTAGTCATGTCGATAAGAGAAAATATCTTATTAAAAATTATAATCTAATAACACACAATACATACTTTACTATTTATATACACAAATTGTTATGTACGTATAGACATAAACATATAGAATTATATTTATTGATGATGGTGAAAAAATATAGTATTTTTTTTATAAAATTCATTATAAAATTGTTGAATGTGAAGCGAATTCTATTGTTGTACAGTTATAGAACTGGCTTATATAATAACTTGTATTCTATTTCAGCACGAGGATTTTCAGTACAATACAATAAAATTCAGATTGATTTCTAGAATAATATTATTCAGAATTTTTAGACTCCACTTTAAAGTGGAGTCTAAAAATTCAAATTCAATGGAAACTGTAAGCAAGAATTTAATTCTTGCTTACAGTTTCCATCACAAATACTAGTTATACAGTAAATAGAAACAAAGGTTGCCTGGTAGAGATCGCTTGTTAGTGATAAGGCCGCCTTTTTGTATAACCAAATTATTCTATTGACTATTTGTAACGTGTAAATTAAAAATATTTGTTTTTCTGGTGTGCAATAAAGTATATTTATTATTATTATTATTATTAAATAGATAAATAACATAATTTTTATAAAATATGAAACTGTGATTTTCTATGATTATATGTTGTTCATGTTATTAATTTTATATCGATCTCAATGTTCATTAAGAACATAGTTAAAAACCTTAGCTTCTTTATTGGAAAATAATAAGTCAAGACGATAAGAATTGTCTTAAATTTTATTTTGAAATATAAAACTTTATTAAGCAAATTTGCGAACTTTCCAGATAATAAGGAACACGGTAACTCGGAGATTTATGTTTTTTTATGTTTAAATTATATGCGTGATATGTAAAATATTTATATTTCTATCAAGTGTAATAATTGTATTAAATTATAGCTTTGGTTCCTTCTACACTGCAAAGATAAATAAAATGTCTAGTTCTATCAAACAGTCGTTAGTATTATTATTATTTTTATAGTTATTATTTTTGGAAATAATATTATTTCGGTATGAAAGTTCCTTACGTTCGGTTCTGTACTCCTGAAAAGCCGTTTGCAAAAGTATATATTGTAAATGAATAAAATACTAATAAATAATAATTTTACGTTATATATAAATTTTAAACTTTCTAAAAAAACCGTCTTCATAATTGTCGAAGTCATAAATCCAGAATTACGTTCAATCTTTGTCAAAATAGATAAATGGTTAGGAACGCATAAACGGTTCAGACATAATTTATTCTTTATTTGTTTTTGTAAATAGTTTATTATTTCAATTATTATTTTAAAAGATTTTCTTTATACGTTAATAATTTTATAGCTATATTACATATATAGGTTGCAAATCTAAAGTGGAGTACACTTTAGATTTGCGGTTATGAATACCGCGCTTTTTATTCTAGTAGGTTGCCTTCATTTCCTTTACCGAATTTTAAAACAAGAGGAAAATATTTTTGTCACGTATGGATTTCAAACTTGCTTATTCTTTTGTATTGCTACAATATGTACCAGACGGTCCATTATGAAGCTGATTAGAATTTAAAATAGATTTTAAGATTTCACATATATACGTGTATATATGGATTTTTTTTTATCTAAAATACCCAAAATAATGGTAAAATTAAAGCATGGGTGGTTTTTTATTAGTTTATTTTTTATGCTTTTGTTATTAATTTAGATTACTTATTTATTTCTAGTCTAATAATAGAACAAATGGACAAAAGAAACTTGTACATTGATAACAGGAATCGGCTGGCCTCGAAGTTAGTATCCACCGCAGCTGCATTGGGGAGGCTTCTGCCCAACGTCAGTTGCCGCAGGCTCTGTGCGGGCTTCTATATGCCGGCGTCGTGAGGAACATGCCCTTGTACGGTCCCTCATTTTGCTGCGAGTTCTTACCGCTGACTTCAGGATTCTCCTGCGGAGAACGAAGAAGGTTCTTGTGGTAAGAGTGATTCGGGGGAAACGTACGGTGTCGTAAAATGCGGTCACACTCCTAGCAAGCGATCCGCCTTGGGAACTACAGGGGGGAGTAATCGCGGGGGTGTTTTGACACCGGGCAAAGCCCGGACTGAAAAGTTAAGGGCCGGGGTCGCTCGGATCAGGGCTCCTTCTACCTTGTGCTCACGAGGAATGGGCTTCGAGGAGTATCTGTACAAGATCACACGTAGAGAGGCGACCTCATCTTGCCACCACTGTAACGAAACTGTCGATACGGCTCGTCTCTTTTACATGTGGGGATACCACCGTTAAGGAGTTGAGGGCAATCGTTGTTTTTTATAGGGTAGCCTTATAAATGTCAGCGTCACCTTCTTGGCCGGCAAGTATCCGTAACGGATTTTTCCAACGATAAAAAAGATAAAAAAAAAGATAAGGTAAGGTGCGATATATGTGCCACAAACAAATCCGACTTATTCTTAGCACTCTACTGGATACTTTTTCACATTCGTTGTCACGGATAGGCTCGAAAACTACTTGACGGAAAATTATGAAATTTTGCAAACTAAAAAGACACACATAGGTCATGATTTAAAAAAAATTAAAAATGTTATGTCGTTGAGGAATAATTGTCAAAAAACTGATATATAAAAAAATATTATTTAATTAATAATTAAATAATATTATTTTTTTTAGATCACTGCGGATTTTTTTTATTTTTATTAATTTCAGTACCTAAAATTTATCAACTAAGTTTAAATCAACAAGCTGCTCATTTTTAAATTTTAAAAACCTACTCCAGAAGTAGTTTTAATATAATATTATGTTATTATTATTATAATTTTATTATTTATATATTTTTAAAACATACAAACTTATTGTTCAATCAGCCTTTTCTGAGGTCTTTTCGTCTTTGATTGGTAATGTAAATAATATGTATAAATAAACAAACCAAATCATCGTATTTGGTTATTTTGGTTATTTTTGTCATTCGAAACTACTAATAAATTAAAGTAGAAAGGAAAGTTCTCTTCTGTAGGTCTTCCTTTACAATGTACTTTATTTACACCTACAAAAATACCTATTCAAAGATAAACTGCTGTGAATTCCATACAATTTCATTCTTGGAAACAAGGCTAAATGCTCATGTTTTTATTTATAATAAAAGCCGCATCATAGCATTTATATATTTTGTGAAACTTGCACTTATGTCAAAAGCAATAGTTGTAAGTGACAATATCTTAAGTTATACTTTCTGAGTAATAGGGATAAGAGAACAAATTTTACATTGAATTATAATACATTTATATAATACATTTTTTCTCAACTGAAACTTATCTGATAATATACAATAGATAAAAAATATAATTAACAATAACATATACATATACATTAACCGCAAAGAAATATATAAATAAATAAATCATATTAAATAATGCTGATTATGTTGTTTTACAATTTAGTATTTTTTGGGTAGACCTCAAAGAATTCGGTCTGCCCATTCATTTGTCCCCTACTTTCGAATTTTGGAAAAATTTCTTCACAGGAGGTCTTCTTATGACCCCCTGAGTCCGAAATGACCATTGGTCATTATCATTAAATGACCATTGGACAAAAAGTTTATATATATATATATATATATATATATATATATATATATATATATATGCGTGCGTGCGTCCAGATTCGACTTTTGTCAGCACGATAGCGGCCGCAGTTTCACTCGGATCGCTTTCAAACTTTGCACAAAAATCAACCATCCAAAAATGAAGGTCAAGTTCGTTAACCAGAGAAATCCGGCCACAGGGAGCGCTAGGGCCTCACTTTTTCCGATTTCAGTTTTTCGACCATAACTTTTTCCCTATACCAAAAAGATCAATCGCGTTCATATCATATGATGTCTTTGATGAATACCTACAACTAATGTAGATAAACCGAAAACCTAACTTCAATAACTTAGGGGTGGGGGTAAAAAAACCGAAAATTTTTGGAAAAAAAATCATAACTTTTTTCTGGTAAACATTCTTACATCACAAGTATTTTTAATAGAAAGATTATTTTTTACTCTAAATTTAAGTACCAAAAGTTTTTCCGTAGAAGATACCGTTTCCAAGAAAAAAAATAAAAACCACTTTTACCTTGAAAATTTAATGTAGGTAAAACCACGGCAACTTTTTTCTGGTAAACATTCTTTCGTCGCAAATATTTTTAATAGAAAGGTTATTTTTTACTCTAAATTTAGGTAACAAAAGTATTTTCAAAAATGATATCTTTTCCGACAAAAAAAAATAAAAACCGCTTTTTGCTTAAAAATTTTTGATGTAAACAACGGCATCGTGTGTTATTCTTAGATAGTGAGTTATATTTTAAACGATTTACACACGAGGTCTACCCACGAGTGTCCCCCTGCGGGCACGGATTTTTTATGAAATACATTATATAATTTCTGAATTCTAATAAATTAATATAACAAAAATCTTTATAAACGTTTAGGAAGAGAGTCCTAATATGGCACTTCGAGAAATTTCAGTCTAACACCAATAGCACTCATGTCGATTTCTAGAGTAACACAATTGAAAACGTTCCTAAAAGCACGTCGGACAAGAATGTTTTGATTTGGAATTCTTCGATATTGTATTCTTACTTACAGTATCCGTCAGAAATAAGACTTATCTCAGATATATACTATATAAGGTGAAATTATTGAAACTGTAATTTTCTATAAAAATATTTTATTCTGTTGTATTATTAACGTTTTTAAAGAACACAGTTAAAAGCAATTATACAGTACAATAAGTTTTTGCTGCTAAAAAGTTGTTAATAACATTTGAGAATTTTACACGTAACAAGAAACACGAGATTTATGACTGTTATGTTTCATTTAAATGCATGATATGATTTTGTTAAAATGTATTTTAATTTATCTTAATTTGGTTATGTATATGAATAATTATAACTTATAATATTTAAATTTAATAGTAACTTATGCCAGTGGCTGCTTTTGCACTGTATAGGGAAATAAAAAGTTAAGTTACAGAAACAGGGCCCGTAAATCTTATACTTGGCATAAATATTGTTTCGGGAGGAAATTTCTCTTTATTATTTTCAGTAAGTACTTCTGATAGTTACTGCCTAAAAATAGTTAATAACTAAGTAAAAAATGACTAAATTTAATATTTATTTTATATAAATTTTAAACTTTCTAAACAGATTTACTCAGACGGAAAATTTTATTATTTATCGGAATTTGTACATTATTCCGTTATAGTTTCGTAGGTATACGAAGCAATTAATTAGACGAAAGCTCATTAATAGAACAAATACAAATACTCGCACCGTTCGTATTAATTACAATTTAACAGATATCCATGTCAAATATGTTACATTCACTTTGGAATGATATAATTTAACATAAATCAAATACATTTAACATTATAAGTGAAATTATTAACTTTTATTAAAAATTTGAAAACATAGACTATTTTCTAATTTTTTTTTATTAAAATAACCGAAACCGAAAGTTTTTTTTGGAAAATAATGTACAGCCTATAAATAAATTCCTTAAAATACTTTTTTTGTCATTGTGTCCTTAGATGAAAGTAGACATAGTAAATATAATATTTAAACTAAGATCCAATTATACGTGACATGTCATGACCTATTAAAAATATTTATTCATAAGGCCTGGTTACAATCTACATAAACAAAGCTATACTGCCTGAAAACCAATTATAAAAAATTTACGTACACGACAATTGGAATACTAATGTCGCAATTCTTCACGCATAGTATTCAGTTGCTTTATATCTAAAAACATTTTGTATTTTAGAACATACAATAGATAGCTTTCTTAGTTAAATAATTGTATAAAAAATGTGATGTTATGTATTGATTATAATATTCTTTACTATAAAGTGTTTTATTTTTAGTAATTATGAATCAGAAATCTATATTGGTTTATGTAAACTCTTCATCAACTCTTTACAATCAATTTATCTTTTAAAAGACATATCATATTTACTAATGGTATAGTATGTATTTTGAATTGTCATAAACAATTTGATTTTATATCTTATTTTAAAAAAAGCAATGTATGTATATAAAAGCTGACAAGTTATAATAATACATTATAATAAAATAAATCATTGTTTTAAATGAATTAATAAGAATTCTTTTGAAAAAATAAAAACAATACAGCAGCGTGCATTGATATATTTTAGACTTTTTCGCAACACAGATATATTGATTGCCAGATTTGTGTATAACTTTATTTTTTATTAACGTAATAACCAACTTCAATCCTTGACGAATCATATTTTTTATTACAAAGCGAATAGGAAATATGAAACAATATATTTTTAAATTCAATTCCGAAGCTCGTATTCGATGAATAAATTCAGAATAAACACAATATTGTACCTTCATCTATTTCCACAACGTCTGAACTTAACGCACAAATCACGGTTCAGAAATATTCGCAAACTCGTTCGTTATTTATTTTTCGGAAATGTAAACCGAAACAACAGAGCTACACTTCAGATTTACGGAATTCATATTTTTTGAAATTCTGGTAGGTTACCTACATTTCTTTATAATATTTTCCTTCATTGAAGTTTAGAATAAGAGGAAAATATTATTGTATCGTTGGGGTCTAGATATAAGTATGTACCAGACGACTATTTATTAAAAATTTTAAATAACATTTTCATATTTCATATAATAGGGATTTTTTGTCCAAAATACTGAAATGAATGATACTTTAGGTAGTATTAATTATTTCTTTCAAATTTTTTAATAAAACTAATGGATTAAGGGTGATAACAATAACATAATCAAAAGTGCTCTAAAGTTAATTATTATTATATTATTAAATTTTAGTATTGCTTATTATTATATTATTAAATTTTAGTATTGCTTACTATATGCAGATGATGCAGTGCTCATTGCATCATCAGAATGCAATTTGCAGGCATTGGTCACCACTCTGAAAGATGGGTGTGAAATTAATGGTCTTAACCTGAATGTAGATAAGACGAAGGTTCTGATATTTGAAAGAAATGAAGAAAGAACAGAATGTAAGATCAACGTGAATGATAAGATAATAGAACAAGTGAATGAAGTGGTATATTTGGGAAGTATGTTTAGCAGAGACGGAAGATACGAAATGGATGTGGAAAGGCGTATTGCTGCTGGTAACAGAGTCAATGGTGCTTTGACTGCATTGTTGAGACGGCAAAACGTCAGTATAGCTGCACGTTTGGCTGTACACAATGCAGTTTTGCTACCGACACTGTTATACGGCAGCCAAACGTGGGTAACACAGAAGAAGAATGTAAGAAAGATGAATGCTGTGGAGATGCGATCTCTTCGCAGAATATGCGGAGTCAGTCTAGCTGATCGAATCCGCAATGAAGAGATCCACAGAATGGCAGGTACTAGCGAAGATGTCACGGTGAGAATGAAGAAGAACGTGCTCAGGTGGTTTGGGCACGTTGAACGAATGAGTGATGAAAGAATGGTAAAAAAGATTTATATGGGAAAAGTGAGCGGTAAGAGAGACAGGGGGAGGCCTCGAGTGACCTTCGAAAATACAGTAGCTACGATACTGGAGGAAGGTCACGTAAAAAGCATGAGGACCCCCCGGAGGGCATGTATGAAGAAGTTGATGTCTGTGGCCGAGGCGAAAGAGGTATGCAGAGACCGTAGCGTTTGGCGCTCCGTCGTCTCTGGCTACCCCGCAAGGGATATGGCGTGAAGGTACATACATAAATTTTAGTATTCTCAAAAATCGACATCCATAGCTGTAATGTTTGCTTTTTGATAACCTTCCTTTGGATAGTAATTTTAATAATTTTTGGCGCAATCACGCTAATGATAGTTTGTCTAAAATCTTTTAAAAGTTACGACATTTAAGTGGAGTATTGTGAGAATATCTTTTAACCTTATTTAAAATAAAGAACTAAATAAAGAATCTCTCAAATAGTTTGTAACTTTTTTTCTTAGTAAAATAATAGTACAAAATACAAAAAGTAATTATAGTTTTTTTACCTTAAGTCACCATATAGAATGATTTCTATGCAATTTTAAACTGGTCAAATTTTAGCTGGCATAATGTTTAAAAATGAAGAGATAAAAAAGAATAAATAGATGATACTCAATTACTAACTGCGTACGAATACTTCAGTATTCTCTATTTTATTTGAATGTATAAATTCAGAATTGTGGCCTAAGAATTATATTATTTAACTGAATACAAGTCTTGGCATACAATAGCATAAAACGAATTAAATAAAGTTACTCCATTCAAAGGTTGACTGACGATAAAGTTCTTAAACTTATTTGAAAAGTTAGAAATGAAGTGTAACTTAACGAACAGTGGGAATATTTGCCTTTATTAAGAAATGAGCGTTTGATCATGTTATATTATATAAAAATAATATTTTAATGAGATAAATTTATTTTAAAATTCTTTCTTCGAAGCTTTATATCGACATGACATCTGTTTATTTTAATAAATTATTGTACTTCCTAAAATATACAGTTATGCTAACTATAACTCTTATCATTAAAAAACTGAAATGATATTGGCATTTTTATACAAACATTACTTACATTTATTCAATAAGGTTGCATATTATGTCTTATGGTCTTATGGACTTTGATTAACAACATCATTCATGCAAATTATTTCAAATATCTAAAGCGCTTTATCTGTTTTAGAAGTATTTGTTCATTTGAGATTTTGTGTAAAAAAGAAAATAATATATTAACTTAACAAATATTTATTTGACCATTTCTTCATTCTTGATACGGTTTGCGTCCTATATATTATATATTGCTAATTTTAACGGTATATTTTATTTTATTTTATATGCAGTAGATTAACAATAACAATAAATACAACATAGCTTCTGTACAATAAATTTACAATAGAATAAACAACCTACAACCGGCACCGCTTTTGCCTTATTGGTCGTTTATTGCGTTGCAAAAGTTCGTGGGCGGCGGTGATTACTTGTGTGATCAGTACCCGCACGCTCGTTTGCTCCTCCCCTTGAAAAAAAAACAAATTTTTCAAATGACGGGCTGTTGGTGTAATGGTTACACTGGCATACATGGCATACACTGCTGAATCAAAGGTTGTGTGTTCAACAACTTCCCCACAGGAAAATTCTTTGTTATCCATCCGTCCGTTATTTATTGGAAATCCTTTCGTCATATAGAATGATTCTTCTCTAATGCGAGAGTTATTGTAAAGAAAACTCAGTTCTTTGCAACTCAACTAGTGGTATTGGCAAGTTGATACAAGTTAGTTGTATCAACTTGCCAATACCACAAGTTGAGAATTAATGAATGATGTATTTCAAATCTTTTCAGACTTCTAAGGTTTTCAAACTTTTAAGGGTTTATTTATAAGAAACTAAAGCCAATTAGAAATAAGGCTTTATTATTAGAACCTCCGTTATATGAAGCAGAGTTAGTCTTAATACGTATGGAACTATTTAGTGTCTGATACATAGAAGCACTATGGAAAACCTTCGAAAATAATTTGTATATTTCTTATAATTAAAAAGCTTACGCTTACTATTCTGCTAAAAATGTAAAAGAAACCCTAAAACCAATCGCAGCAGAACTTGGTAGATTTTGGCATACATAGCCCCGTCCAAATATTTAATCAATTTAACCGGCTTCATACAGTTTGAGCCGTCCAATAAGTCCAAATGAGTGAGTACAGCTGGTCAGCAAAATTTATATAATAATAATAAATTACTGAAGTTTAACTAAAAGAAAACTTTGTCACAATGTTTGAGTCCTGATTCGATATTTTTTTAAGGCACTATGACACTATACAATATCACTATATCAATGACTTTTAACACCAAAATACTTTATATGATGTTTCTGTACTTACTAATGACTATGCAATTTTTAATGAACTTGTGTGGAAAACTCTGTCAATACTTCAACGTAAGTTGCAGCTACTTTCTGCTTATTTTGATCAACACTAGGTCATCTCTTGTAGAAAGGTTCTTTTGTTTCATAGACCGGAATCATTTCGTTTTTAACATAACATGTTTGTGTTTAAATAAAATTATAAAGATGAAATATGATTATGATTATCATTTTTTTAGGAATTATAAAAAAAAATTATTGTATACGTTTTATAAATTCATCTAAGATTTCCTGTATTGTATGAGTGTAAATATATATTTAAAGTTTCTGTTTCAAGCATAAAATTAAATCAAATAATATTGTGTGTACCTGTCAGCTACCAAACGTTTTCGTCTGCGGTTCAATTTATAAAGGGTGCCTTCAAAATAATAACTCAAGAAAATTTGGAATACAACCAATAAAGAAAATAGGAAATTGATTTAAATATTTGAGTGCATAAAACTCTATGGAAGTTATATTTAAGGGCCTACATGTTTTTTTTGTTGAAAAACATTGCATATAAAGTGTACAATTTGTATTAAGTATTTGCTATTTTGAGTAACGATAATTAATATCTACGGCAAAAATACAAATATAATATACAAATAATTTTAAAGTCATACAATTTAATTAAAACATCTGGCAGGTGTTGAGGTCACATAAATAAGGAATTATGGAATTCTTCGTTATAAGTAAATTCGTTGTTATAAGGTTTCAGTTAAAAGATTTTGCATGACTAACGCTTTCCGTTTTAATATTTAATTTTCATTTAATGCGACCTTGTTTTTGTTTTTTTTTTACAATATTTTTTAAGTTCTTTCTAAAAACTTAAAGTTACTGTTTAATGGATCAAGTTGAACACTAATGATCCATATGCCAACAAACTCGAAGAGTCTCAATGTTAAAATATAGCCATCTCGTTAATGAAGCTACGAAAAAATTTAAGTATTTGGATTTATTTGAACCTTAATATAATAAATAAGCATAATTGAGTGAGGCTCCGTTTTAAACGGGGCCTCACATGATGGAAAAATCATATGAAATTATGTATTTACTAATTAAAATGACATTTTTATGCAAAATACCCTCCTTTACAGAGTCAAGGAATTTTAGACAAACTTTTCAATAAAACTTATTAAGAGAATTTTAAGTCATTTTAAAGGTTTCGAACCCTGGTTCGAGTCATTTCAATTCAGGAGTTTCGAATGCTAATATAATATTTTCACATATGTATATAATAGATTAAAAAAACGATATTTAAATTTTTATATCTCCAACCTAGCTAAAATGAACTTTTTTTTGTTCACTGCTTTCATTATTCAGGAAGTCAAAGATAAAGCGCGCTTACCTATAGGCCTTTCCATTTTTATGTTTGAAAAAATTCTGTAAGTAAAAGAAAAATTATTACATCTTCGATATTATTTACATAATTTAAAGTGATTCATAGTTGAAAAAGTATAAAGAATTTAAGATGTTATTGTATCTAGAGGTAAAATTGTAAATATAATTGTAATAATGCAATCGTAAAAAAGAAGAAGGAAAAACAAAGACAAATTCATTATCATTTTCTTCTGGAATAAGTTTTATTTAAAACTAATATAATATATATAATACAGAAAAAACTTAAGAAAAAATTATTATTCGTCATTAATATTATATCCATTCATTCAGTATCTAGTGAAAAATAAATATTTTAGAATTACATAATTTCCATTCAACTGCAAATTATTAATGCCGATATTGTAAAAAATCCTCAACTAGCCTTCGCAGTATTTTTTTTTTATAAAGTAATGTTGGGAATTTACAACTAATTTTCTTGCAATATATATGATATTGCAACAAAATCAGAAATGCAGAGAACATAACAAAACATAAATATAATAATACCGAAACATTTATGTATAGAATAAAAACACAATTTTATGAGTCCTGTAGAGCAAGGTGCAGTCAAATAACAGTAATTGATTGGGTCAAAATTTACAAAACAACAATATACTTTAGTATACAAAAATCTTTTAAGATGTCTGTCTACGAAAATCGTAAAAATTAAAATTTCGAAACATGAGATTGACAAAAGTGTCCTAATTCTGTTTCGTATAAAAGTAGATTGTCCTTTTATTTCAACCTTTTCATTCAAGCGAATACAAAAAAAAGCATAAAATATTGACGCATTAATAAGAATCGAAATACTCGAACGAATCTACTCTACTTTGCATTTTTAGACCATTACATCAGAATATCTATTAGTCAAGGTTCTATCATTTATTATTAAAAAAGTATAAAGCGGTGCTTCATCAGCACTAAGTTTTATTTGTCAACTGAATATATAGTTTTGTTGTTATTGTTTTTGAATTATAAATGAACTCACATCTCATTTTTTTATATAAATTGAAATCCTTAATTTTTAATATCGATACATAAATTTATCATATTTTTTGACCATTTATTATTAAGACTAAAGTGTAATATACAAATAATTTCGGCTATAAACTAATAATATAACAAGGGATAAGATTATAAACTGGTTAAAAAATGATACAAAATAATAAGAAATTTGAAAAATAGGTCAGAACTATACCTATATCTTAAACTAAATGTCGCATCGTCTATCCTAAAGTTATATATTATAATCTACTGAACAACAGTTTAAGTTAAAGGTACTTTGTGGAGTTACCCTTAAAAGATTATTTTTGTATTCTTTATTACCCAAACATTGTGTTTTAGTAAAACAATCATACTTAATAAATACAATAACAATCTTATTTACATATTTTGAATATATCAATGTTTTAAAAAATATTTTTCATATAACTATAAAGCTTTTTATATAATAAAGATACGTGGTGTTTCCCTGAGACCTCTGACACCAGATTAACCGCGACGAGGGTGTGGTATTTGAATATGTTATCATGTCAATATGTCGGCTTAGGCTGTGCTGAATACAAAGTGAACGAGGAAGTGAAAGATTAGGTAAAACCTGATAGATAAAGGTTGGGATTAGAGAATATAAATATTTTATATATTTTGACTCAATTCATTTTTACTATGACTAATTTCACAATTTCCTTTCATTCACAAGTTCTTGAACTTACAGAGTTTTTATTGAACTTTCAAAAAACTGGCACCAATGTTATAGATATAAAAATAGAAAAATTGTTGTCATCTGATCCTTATCTCAGGGGAGCAAATTGTCGGTCCCAATAAATACATCGAAACTGATGTTGTTGTATTCTTATTAACCAAATAAAATAATATAATATATTTATATGGTAATCGAGCTGGTCAGTGCAAAATATTTAAGTGTTATTGTGAAGTTACAAACATTATTATTATCGCTATTCAAATTTAAATTCAAAATATCTTTATTCAAGTAGGCATTTACACGCACTTTTGAACATGTATAACGGATTATATAATAAATAATCTAAGAACAAAAAATCTTTTGACAAAGTTTTTAATTATATTGCCCAAGATGCGACTTAAAAGATATCCTTTAATTGCAGTTTTTTCATGTTTCTTAAGCCTCATTTGTTTTTAGACCCTTAAAGCATTATAAAAACGAGTTAAACCGGTTTATTACACTTCTCCAGCTTAATTTACAAAATGAATAGCCTCTAATCCTATATTAAAGCTGCAAAAAAGATTTAGCTTTAAGTATGATTACTCGAGTTTCTTATATTTTCTTTTATAAGATGATTTCTCTGACCAAGTAGGTCATGACTTTGAGTCTCTTTTAAATAATGAATTAAACAATATATGTAATATATGCTCGCCTATAGCCAGTTACCAGCACAATTTAGTAAAATATATTTTTATTAATTTGACTCTAGAAAACAAATTGCCACTTTAATAGCTTTTAATTTATTATGTATAAATACAATATAAGGATACAAATAATTATAATGAAAATAATATAGTTTTAGAAAAAAAAAATCTTTTGACTTTATTCGAAAAGATAAAGCCAAAGTTATTCAATATTGTTCATCAAATTAATAAAGTTTTGGTGGCAAGGAATAGGAAGTGTAACTGTTAGCTGAAAATATAACTTTAGTTTATGAATTACAGAGTACTGATGTCAAAGAGCAACAATATTAATAATATAGACAGTGAGAGATTGTCAAGTTCGTTCTGTAGAAAGAAAGCTATTCGCGGTGGCTCAATTTTCTTAGCTCATAGTGTTAAAATCTCGATCAGACATACTGGCACTCTCTGTCGAGTGAATTATTGAACTATCCCGCATTGAGCTCAATGAATATATTATATTTGTGCATACACCGATCCCCCTGTTGATTTTAATGAATTTGAATATAAAATGGACGATATTTTAAAAAAACTTTGTCATAAAAATAAGTCAGTGATATTGTGCGGCGACGTTAAAATAAATATATTACAAGTAACTTCGTCTAGTGTACGTTATTAAACTTGTTGACTTACTTGACTTAATGTCCTAAGGCCCCCGTGTGGGGCAGAGGGCGTCCACAGTGCTCCGTCATCGCGTTCGGTTCTGGGATATTCGCTTCGCCTCGGACCACGTCAACGTCTCCGAGCAGTGATCCCAAAGGTCGTCATTGGAGATCTTTTCAGACCAGTAGATACCCAGGATCTGCCTGAGGCATCGGTTAACCAAAACCTGGACACGTTGCGTGTTGTTCTTTGTAACCCTCCACGTCTTGCACCCGTACAGCAAAACAGACTTTACGTTGGAGCGAAATATTTTTAATTTAACTCTCCGAGTTAGTTTTTGGAACTGCCACACGGGTCGTAGTTGCGCGAAGGTCGCCCAGGCCTTGCCTATCCTGGAAGTGATGTCCTCTTCCGTTCCCCCAGTCTCCGACACAACGCTACCAAACTAGGTGAACTATTGCACTCGATCAATAGGGTCCGAGCCGAGTAGCAGTGGCGTGGAGTTTCTTTCCTCGGTACGTATTTCTTGGGTCTTCCGCGTGTTATCCTTCAGTCCATCTAGAAGCGCCTCGCGTTTTAAATCGTCCAATTTGGCTTGCATGTCAACTTGCTTGTGGCTGAGCAGGAACATGTCGTCAGCGTAGTCTAGGTCGGTCCAGTGTTTCGGTAAATCCCCACTCTATACCGCATCGCTTGCTGCCGTTTGCTCTTAGCATGATGCCATCCAGGACGATAAGGAACAGCAGAGGTGAAAGGAGACAGCCCTGCCTAACTCCCGCGTGTACCGTGATGTCTTCAGAAAGGAGGCCATCGTGCGCGACCGTACAAGTGTAGTTCCTATAGATGGAGATTAGAATGTCCTTGATCTAACGTGGGACACCTATCTCATCTAGTCGGGACCAAATCCTAGACTATCGTAAGGTGTCAAAAGCTTTTTCGAGGTCAACTAAAGTGAGATAAGTTTCTCGCTGCCATTCTGATGCTTCCTCTACGATGATCCGGAGTGTATTGATTTGGTCCGCGTAGGAACGATTCGGCCTAAAGCCTGCTTGTTCTCTCCTAAGCAAAGGTTCAACTGCCCTTGACAATCTCTCTAGTAGTACCTTACAGAGAATTTTCGATGGTACAGAGAGCAGAGCGATTCCTCTCCAGTTGCTGCATTGACTCAGATCTCCCTTCTTAGGCACAGTTATTAGAAGACCCTTGTTCCAGTCCTTCGGGAGCTCTTCAGTTGTCCGGATTCTCTCCAGAAGAGGTGTTAAGGTCTCGACTGCGGTTTGTGTATCTGCTTTCAGCATTTCCGATGTTATTAAGTCGAGACCTGGGGCTTTGCCACTTTTAAGTGAGAGTATCGCGCTGTTAACTTCTTCTCTGCTCGGTGAGGACGTGTCAATATCTAGCAGTTGGGGCGTTGGCGTGCTTTCAAGAGAGTAAAGAGGTGCTGTGGACGATAAGCGGAACAACTCTTCGAAATGATCGCGCTATCTTTTGACACGTTCCTTAGATGTTGTGATCAGTCTTCCTTGCTTATCCCTTACAGGCTTTTTCCTATAGATACGACTCTCAGCCAAAGTTTTGGTAGAATCATTTAATTCTCTTAGATTGCCAGTATCAGCTGCATTGTGCACGATCAGCCACATCGTCAGCCCATCTCCGCCTATCTTTTCTGGCGCAGCGATAGATGCATCTGTGCTTTTGCCGATACTGTAATCGAAGGTTGGTCCATTCTGTATCGCTGCGTGTCTCCAGGATTTTTAAGTGGAGCGCTTTACCAGCTTCAATAAGGTCCCAAGTCGACTGCGTTACCCATTCGTTGCACTTCTTTATTTGGTGTCCTACTCGTAGGACGTCGGAGTTGGTGTCATGATAGATCATTTTGATCCGATTCCACTCCGAGTCTAATGTGTCTTCGTCTGCCTCCATAACGGAGAAGGGGTTCTGCAATTCAGCCCCGAATTTTCTTGCAATTGCAGGTGCATCCAACTTCCGCACGTCAAATCGTTTTCGTCGTCACCCTGCCGAAATCCGATGTTCGATGGGCATTTGCCACTTTGAGGCGTAGTTCAGCGACTACCAGCATTTGGTCACTGTCAATATCATCGAAACGCCTGTTACGCACATCTAGCAGTGATGTTCGCCATCTGCAGCTTATGGCAAGGTGGTCGATCTGGGTCTGAGTGACGACGTCGGGTGATGTCCAGGTGTACTTATGGATGTCTTTGTGCAAGAAAAGTGATCCTCCGATGGCCAGGTTGTTGTTCTGGCAGAAAGGCTGATGCGGTCTGAAATCGGTTTCCAATCCAAGAGGCTTTTTTTTGCAGCGTCGGACACGAGAAATCTTACACCGTACTCACTGACGTCTGCTTCATACCCCTTGCTAGAATAGAGAAGAGTTAACCCCTTGGCTGTTTTCAGCTCCCCAAATCCATTTCTTCGCACTTCTGTCTGCTGTCATCCAATAGCGTACATACATTCCAAAAAGCCAATCGTGTCCATAATTTCATGCCAAAGGCCATTGTATAATGATCGTTCCGGTTTTGCTTTGTTTCAGTTTCTTGAATCGAATATTTTAGAGTAAGTAGGTGATTAGCTCACTGTGCCCTAGAATGCTGGCGTAGCTACCATCTCGGAATTTATTCGCTTACTCGGTTTATTTCAGGTATACTCCTTATGATTTGGTTATGTTTTGGGGCGCAGAACGCTCGCCCTCTACCTTGCATCCTCCGCTTAACAAAGCTTGAGTTTGCAGTCGCGCGGCGGCGCGGTTGTAGTAGGTCCTAGGGTGGACGGTGGGAATGTGGATGACTCGAACTGGCTGAGACTCTGCTTTGATTGTATCCACTGACACCGAAGTGCGTCCGAGGCAAAAAAAAAAACAAGAAAAAGTTTCTAAAACACTTTGGGAATCGAACTCTCATCTTAACTCTTGCAAAGTCAAAAATATGTAAGCGTTTTACCAATCTATTAGTTGATCGTTAAGTCGTATTTGATCATATATATCCAGTATTCAACTTATTATAAAACTGATGTAGGTAGATGAATAAAATATTTGCTGCAAGTTCACTGCACTGTTCTCTAAACACACATTTTAAAGAAACAATACACAATTTAAACTAAGAATTGCATTAAACACACTGTAGATATACTGATTAATAGTTGTATTTTATACTTTATATAATAATATCCAACTTAATTCCGGGCTAAGAAATTATTTAGTTACGGAGGAAAGCAAACGTATATTTTCACCGCGGTGGCAGCTTAAATTTGTTAAACTTGTTAAGATCATATAATTTGTTGAACGTCTTTTCGAAACTTACTTGCATTACTAGAGTTTCCCCGACTTGTATGTATAAAATCGCCAACCTTGGGCAAGCCCAGTGCAGTGGATTTATTTATTTCTGATTGAGAAATCCACTGCAGTCTAAGTAACTAATATTCATGCGACTACAATTTTTTGAGTTTTAAAATTATGATTGAAAAGTAAGAGTCCAATATGGTATCCAAACCTTACCATATAACCATGTTTATAACGGGGAGACTTGGCAAAAACCAACTTCCTAAAATTTCTGCACATATTGTTTCACTGTAACCACTTCCCAGATTCTGCTATTCTTAGTTCAAAAACAAGTCAAAATATAATTATGTTAAATTGGAAATGAATGAAATGAAAGTATCATGCATTTAATTCTAGCGTAGTTATTTATTATTCTAGACTTTTTTTGTACCACGCGCTACTTGAATGCTAATTTGTTTCTTAGTTAGTATCTAAATTAAAAATTCCAACCAGGAGTACTTGTTTTGCTTGAATAATGATGGTAACAGTTTAATTATTTATTAGGCAGAGTAATACCAAATCCAAATATTTTATTGTTATGTAGAAAATTTAACTTATATAATAACCTAAAATGTATTGTCAACGTATTTTAATCTTACCTGTTTTATAACAAAAATACTAATCATACAAATAACATATTATTTCATTAAAATTCAATTCATATGGCGCTCTTCCTCGATTTTCTTGCAAAAATTTTATTAAGCACGTTTAGAGAAATCTCAAGAGATATGGTAATAAATATGTCCAAATCTTGTACATTCTTGTACATTTGCAGAATTTCTTTTTGCTATAAATTGAATACTGCTAACATAATCTCGATTATGCCAACGGTTATTATCTTGATTTGCCGGAGGGGAGACTAGATAAAATAGTCTCGCTTTTCCAACTTGTACATTTTTAGGATGTTATAAAATGTAACGTTTAATTCTGCTACAACCATTTAAAAATACAAGTATATTCTTATGTAGTTTTAGCTTTTGTCAGCCGCTTCGCCGACTGATAGCCGAGTTTCGCTGAATATTGACCAATGTTTTACTGGGTTGGCCGGTCTCAAAGTTATTTTTCTATGCATCAGGAATATAATATTTTCTTGCGAAATTTCTCGATGATGATGTACTCGGGGGGAAACTGGAGGATTTATTACCCTTGCTATAGTAAATCAGTTATATTATGCAGGCTGGCTAGACAGGGGTGCCCTCTGACAGAATATCAACTTAAAATTTTTGTTATAGTTATGTTTCGTAGGGTGAAAGAGAAAAATGAATATCATAAACTTTTATACATTTCTTTTTTCCAAGGGTTGAAACTACTTAGATGTTCGTAAAGCGCTCGTTAAGTGCTCGGTAACCCCTATCGTCAGGTAAACCGTCTATTCGTTTGTTCCCTAGCATAAAAGAAAACATTTTGTATTTGAGTACACGTTAAATTTGTTTTTTTTTTATTTGGTGACATGATGATATTATTATTGAATATCTTAATATATTGTAAGTACACGTAACTGCATATGTGTTTATTACTCTTATTATAAGCGCTTCTTATAAATGTATAAATTATATGAAGAAAACAAATTCCTAAGTAAAATTGGTTCGTCCTAGATTTTACAGTATCATAAATAATATTTCATATTTATTATGAAAAGAATACGAGTAACTTTTAAAACAACGTTTGTCTTGATTCATGTATAGTTGAATATAATAAATGAGGAATGAAAATCGGAAATGTACCTTTATTTGAATTTTAAATCTGAAGCCCGTTTTCGAAACAGACTTTAATATCCTTGCTTTTATTGTGTCAGCATGGAGGCGTTGCAGTTGTTTAAAAGCAACATCGACTGGAATTTCTTTTGTAATATTCAAATTTATTTTTGTAAGAAATGAGAGATTTTTTAAAATTTTCTTAAAACCTTTTTTTTTATTGTATTTATTTATTTATATCTTATTTACTTTTAATAAATGCCAGTGGTTACTTGTGAACGTCAAATAGGACTTGCAAGAGAGCTTATTTTGATACTATACTTTTCGAAATAAAACATTCTCCAATTAAAAATTAATGCTACCAGGGTTCAGAGTGTACTCTGATCTGAGAAGAACCATACAACAAACTCAGCCCGTTATTTGTTTATTGTGGTCATTGTTTCAGAAATATCATTATTTAATAAGCAATTAATACGGACAACTAGATAAGCCGACATAATAATTAGTTAATAATAATATAAAAAAGAAATTCTTGGTCAATTTAAAAAGCTCTCCTAAGGACAGAATACAATTGATCCTGATTTTCAGTTGAAGACTGTTAAAAGTCACTCGTGCAAATAACGTGTATCTATAACATTCTGTGAATTGAGTTTGCAAGCAGCCATCTATGACCAGTGTATTTCAATCTAAGCTTGTAGATATAAATCTGTAAATATAGTTCTATATCTAAAAAAATTCGGTATCTTTTTTTCTTATTTTCTTTCCTTATTATTAAAAAGAAAAACTTATCTTAGCATATAATTACTAGGGGCGCCAACAAACCCTCAATTTCGACTCGCTGCGCTCGCGAAATCTCGGGTGCCGTTTGCATATTGAGCGAAGCGAGCCCAGTGTATTTACTCATTGTTTCCCATTGGCTTCAATGGGATATCAGTTTTTTGACATGATATTAAAAAAAAAATTTTTTTTTTCACATTTTTAATTTTTTTTTTATAAGAACCATCACCTAATGTGTGTCTTTTTGAT
This sequence comes from Melinaea marsaeus rileyi, assembly GCA_918358865.1. Lineage (NCBI taxonomy): Eukaryota > Metazoa > Arthropoda > Insecta > Lepidoptera > Nymphalidae > Melinaea > Melinaea marsaeus. The sequence goes on from OU911092.1 coordinate 5,245,972, forward strand.
TGCAAAGTTTCATAATTTTCCGTTAAGTAGTTTTTGAGCCAATTCGTGACAAAGAGTGTGAAAAGTCTCCAGTAAAACGCTCCGCTCACTCCGTTCGCTTCGCTCAATAACATTAAAATTTACACTAAACTCACAATTTAATTATAATATATAGTGAAATATTACATTCAGAATGCTATTAATATAACAAAGTCAAGTTATTAAAACAAAGCGGTTGGTACAATGTTGTCTTTGACAGCTCCCCGACGAGACAAGTTATATTATATCATTTGTTTATAATTTATAACCCTTCAAACCTTATTTTATTGTACAATGGAAGAAAAATACCAAATTGGAAACCTTTTGAAAGACAGCTTTTGGTTGCTACTTGCGGTGTTCTCTAATTTTTCTATTTACATACATAAGTTTTCTTAGCATTGTTATTATAAATATAATTTCCGTCATTATAATATCAATAAAAAAACAGAACTAAATAATTTAAGATATATTTAAATATGTAAAATTTTATTAATATAGCTGTGTTTGAAGGGCCGAATAAGTAATTATTGCAAATGACACTTAAGTTATCGTTTTGCTCTTGAAGATCTTAGCCCGGTCCGGTCTTCCCATTGAAGTTATGGAAATAATACTTTATAATGGATACTCGTGGGTATTTACTTTATAAATATTTAAAATCTTTTATATCTATAATTATTATAAATATACATTGTTTCAGTGTGCGATAATAAATAATGCTGGTTGTTGATTTAACAAATATTAGCTCATTTATGTAAGGTAGTATAAATGTTTTGTGTTAATGAATTCGATTATTTCATGGAAGTAGGTACTTAATAATATATAATACATATTATATAATATATAAAATAAAAAATAACATAATATAACGTAATTAAACTTAATAAAGAATCAAAATGTGCACAAACCTCAAGAGTATATTATCCAGCCGAAATCTTCTAACAATTCTGAACAGAGTATGAGACCTTATATTAGAAATTGATAATAAATAAATTAATTTTATAAGGCTTTCAAAATATACATTGTTTGAGACTAATTATTTTTTCTTGTTTATGATGTTTTTGGCTGTTGTCTAATTAATAAATTAAAAATTTATTATGTTTGTTATGATTATGATTTTTGTTTGTTTTTATGTTTGAATTACGATACGGTTATTATCATATCAATAACATTTTACAACAAACTTATGAAATACTATACTTTTATGTATATAGTTACTATATTATTTGCTTTGATATCTTTTTACCCAATACTTGACAATGAACTCATCACCACTGACAGTGAACACACACAAATATAAGTGTCTTAATTACTTGTAATAAACGACGTGGTAGAATGTAAAATATAATATTTTCATGTGTAAATTCTTCTAACGACTACAAATTAAATCTCTTATTGATTACAACTCATCAAGGATATTAGGAAAAGTACTTTTAAGAGGATCTTTGAGGATTTTCATCTGTCAGTTGACGTTAAAATATTTATGCAAAATACGAAAATAATATTTTATTATTCCTTTTATAACTTAAAGATTGTTATTTTAGTTCGAATGTTGTAATATTAAAGTTTTATATGTAGTTAGTATAATATATATATATTTTAGCATTATATAGCTTTTCCTTTTTAACTTTATTAAACAATATAAACATTATTGAAAATTGCAAACGCTTCCTTTGTTATATTCAGTTACAAAGGGTATGCATAAGTAACCACCGTTGTACGGCGAAGCCTAATAGCGTTCTCAAAAAGTTTATTCTATTTTCAATGTCATGTCAGTGGCTTTTTTAATTTGTTGTAGTGTTTGTAGACTTAAAATAAAACATAATAATAAACATTACTTTTAACTTCATTGTTACCGAACTTAAGTAACTAAGTACCACATCAAAATAAAGTAATATTTATTCTTAAGTCTTTTTTGTTTACATTTATTTTGCGACAAGCGACAAAAAAATTGATAAACTCGTGCTCATTCACTATCTCTGAATGTAATTAGTATTTTAACACATTTTCTTTTATTATATCTGAAATAAAAGAGCATTCATTGCTTCGCTAATCGTATTGAATATATATATTCGAATTGGAGGATGTAATTGCATTCAGATCTGGAAACATTCACCTTATCTTTTATTTGAAGAGTAAGTTGCAATCAACCGTTTTAATACAAAATAAATGATGACACTTACAATATTCTTTTAATGTTATATATTTTTAAAGTATTTATTTAATACGGTCTTATAATATATTTCCTTAATCTATTCAATTATAATTGAATTTTTTTAAAGTAAAATAGATTTGTGACCCATCGATGGTAATTATTAATTTCTCCTTTATTAATTGAAACTGAAACTGTATGACTGTGGCAAAGGCGGCTTCGCATCTGAAGTACAGTGCAGTATTGAACACTATTATAAACTTGTAGTCTACTGGGAATTATTGACCTTGTAATCCTCTTATGTGTTACACGTGTATGCAGAATCTTGATCTAACTAACCCAGTTAATCCGTACGTTTCGGTTCCTTATAGTCAAATTTTGTTATAGATTTCAGATTCTTGTTGTATGTTTGTATACACTGGATGGAATTGAGTGTTTTCTATGATTGTTGTCGTATTTCGGTAGATTTTAAATACTATTAATCTTAAATTAGTTATTATTTACAGTAATTTAAATTCAAGTCGTAAGTAGAGTATTTTGCCTATGATTTTTAAATTGATATGACTTAATATAAAATGTATTGTTATGTTCAGAACCAACTTGGAAGTTTTGAGATAATTTCTTATTTAAAATTATATCGTGAATATAGGTTATGGAATCAGTTATATTATTCAAAATAGTAGATTCAAATTTGATAATTTTTCTTTGTGGTTTGATCACAATTTTAGGACGATGGAAGCAAATATAATGAATAAATTATAAATATGTAAATAAAAGAAAACACGTTTTTTATCATTTATTTCACTTCATTTTAATAAGCAAGCAATAAGCCTAGAAATATGTATGGTGTTGCTATAAAAGAATTCAAGTTACCCCTTAATATACTTACCAGGTGACATTATGTATATGTACAGTCATAAAAAGGAAGGAAGGGTATTTTATAGTTTATTTTGGATACAGATTGTTATTAGCAGAATACGAATCTCTAAATATTAGTATATTCCAATGCGACACTGAAAGTTTTTAGAAGTGGCTGCTTATAAATAATAAAATAAAAAAATAAGATTAAATTTTGAAAAAAAACTTTTTTGTTAATATTCTAAAGTATATTGTGATCCAGAAACAAATAGACAGTCTGCTCAGTGGATGTTTCCTTCTGAGGAATTCACAGCTTTGAAGGACAGGTCATTACAAGACAATAGTTTTAGAGGATCAGAAAACGGGTACTGTAGAGTGATATACTCACAATCGTTTGCCACTTGTTTTGGAAAAAGTAAGGGAGGAACGCATAATCGCACACCGCTAAAGCGAACGATCGACTATTTGGCGATAACAGACGTGGAATTACTGGTTCACCCGCCGTATAGCTCCGACATTCCTTGTTATTTTTATTTATTTCCAAAAATAAAAAATAAACTTCTAGGAAACCTTTTTATGGATACCGAGAAAACTGTGACAGAGTTTCAAAACGCGTCATAGAGGCTTCTAGGGACAAGAGAGACAAGTAGTTCCATCGCATGCAGCAATTAAATGAAGTGGACACTTACAATATAATGATATACCTACATAATTTGCTAATTTGCTTAGTTTTTTATTTTCTAAGAATTCTTAGTTTGTATATATGAATATGGAGTTGCTTCTAAAACGTCAGTTTAATATTATTTAATAAAGTTTTAATTATATAACATGTATTAATAGAAATAAATTTTACTGTTTTTTTATAAAAATAATTTAAATAGTTTTTCATTTTTCAACGAATTTAATTTACACCAAGTTGTGAATATTTCAGTTTTCTCACGTTTGAAATGAATAAAATTTTATAAAATTAATATGTTCTTTTCCATGAATTTAAAAATTTGGACACTGAACTTTAAACGAAATGTGATAAACATTTATTAATTTTATTTATTCTATTTTAAAAATGTAGCAAAATTGTAGCAAATCCAAAAATGTAGCAAAGGATGAACTTAATGCTACAGAGCATTCTCTTTCTTATATTATAAAAAAAACTAGATATTATATTAAAAAACAAAACATTATTTCAAGTATTTAGCCTTATTACTATATTATCTAGTATTTAAAAAATTTGCTTACTTGTTATTAGCCAATTAGGGAAAGAAGAAAGTGTAAGTCATTTTCAACCCAGTGTAATTAATTACTAATAAAAAAGATATTGACTGAGAAAAAAATAGCACTAACTTAGCTGCTAATATTTGTGTTCCTTATCCCATATAAATTCAGCTTAATCTCCTACTCCAAACTAATTACTAATTTTATTCATAATGCCAATGGATGAACTTAAATATCATCTATTTTACGGAAAAACTAACTTCTGTTCCAATCAATGTTCTTTTTTACCTTCTAACTATTTTGCTTGGAATCAACAATACTACTATCCTGAATAAATATTAGTAAAAGGCTGATTTATATTTCCAAATATAAATTGCATGTTTAGTATTAACATATTTTTTTAACTAGTAATATTATTATGTGAAATTACATTTTATTAGCAGTTTTTTTTCGCGGTGTTTTTGCAAGATATCTCACTTGTAATTTCTTGTAAATAAAATTATTTCATAATAAAGTGTACGTTATTGTGTATAATATCTCAACGAAGCCACCATTTACATTTAAATAAATCGCAAAAAAAATCTTTTACGTCATTATCCTAAGACTTAAAAGGAAACCAAAATCCGTAAGGAGATTATTAAAACTTACAAAGGAGATTTTATAGAAATTACTTCTGAAGGGAGTCTTCGAAGATTTTATTACATCAGCCAACATAATCTAGCCATATGACAGTATAATAAGCAATTAAATTATTTTACAACTTATTTTTAAAGCTGCCTTTAATAGCTTATCATGTATTCGTTGTTCCCAAAATCATGGAATATTCTAATCGAAGATATTGGGTAGACCTCGAAGAATTCGGTCTGCCCATTCATTTGTACCTGACTTTCGAATTTTGGAAAAATTTCTTCACAGGAGGTCTTGTTATGACCCCCTGAGTCCGAAATGACCATTGGTCAAAAAGTATATATATATATATATATTATATATATATGAGTGCGTGCGTCCAGATTCGACTTTGGCAGCACGATAGCGGCCGCAGTTTCACTCGGATCGTTTTCAAACTTTGCACGAAAATCAAACATCCAAAAATAAAGGTCAAGTTCGTTAACCAGAGAAATCCGGCTACGGGGGGCGCTAGGGCCTCACTTTTTCTGATTTCAGTTTTTGGACTAACATACTTTTACCCTATATAAAGAAGATCAATCGCGTTCATATCATATGATGTCTTTGATGAATACCTATAACTAATGTAGATGAACCGAAAACCTAACTTCAATAACTTAGGGGTGGGGGTAACAAAACCGAAAATTTTTGGAAAAAAATTCATAACTTCTTTCTGGTAAATATTCTTACATCACAAGTATTTTAATTAGAAAGGTTATTTTTTACTCTAAATTTAGGTACCAAAAGTTTTTCCGTAAAAGGTACAGTTTTTGAGAAAAAAAATAAAAACCACTTTTAGTTTGAAAATTTAAGGTAGATAAAACCACGGCAACTTTTTCTGGTAAGCATTCCCTCCTCGCAAATATTTTTAATAGAAAGATTATTTTTTACTCCAAATTTAAGTACCAAAAGCATTCCCAAAAAAGACAACGGCATCATGTGTTATTCTTAGGTACTGAGTTATATTTTAAACGAGTTACACACGAGGTCTACCCACGCGTGTGCCCCTGCGGGCACGGATTTTTTTTTATCTACTCTACTCTAGTACGTTATAAATTTAAAAATAAATAATTATAACTAATTATTAATTAATTATTATTAAAATTAATTATTTATTATTTTTCCAAAATTTGAAAGTCGGGTACAAATGAATGGGCAGACCGAATTCTTGGAGGTCTACCCAAAATGTACCGACTTTTCATTATCGTAGTAAAATTGCTTGAAGTGAAACATGATCATCACATTTGCTAGATGTTCTCTCTCGGGCAGATGTATTTGTGCAATTAGATCAATATAATGATATTAAAATATTAACCGGATCTGGGATTTGACTCCTGACTAATTAGATATATACATACTTGTAAAATATTGGATCTGAAAGGTAATTAAAGATTTATAAATTTGGTCCGAGACTCTGACTGGACTGAGCCAAGGATAGCTGTATTCGTTAAAATATCTTTTTATTGTAAAGCCTTGTTATTTCTGACGGAGACGCAGATATCTCAACTTAGCGACATACCTATCATATCCTGTATCTGTGTATCTGTGTTCGTAATGATCCATCTTTATCCTCCATCTGCTATCTTCACCTTCAAAATTTTGAATTTTGAAGGTGAAGGACCTGTCTGTACTCTGGTTGTGCGTAGTTTACGCTAGCATCTACAGGTCCCATAGTGGTAATGCAGAAACGGATCAACTCTTGCGCTATGTCCCAGAGAAGATTGACTACCTTTTTTCACAGACTTCTTCCGCTGAAGTCATAGTCTTTAACGCGTACAATGCAGATTGTCTACGGTCACAGTGCCATCAACTGCGCGGGAAGATCGGTGTTTAACTTTGCTCTAGCAAATGGTCTATCCTAGTTGCTTAAGACGTACAATCATCTTCCGGACGTGGACAGCCCCATGTCTGCTTTGTTGGATCTTTTGCTGTCTACACATCCGGGAAAGTATCACTCTTCAAGCGCACCTAGGGTCCTCTGATCAATGCCTATAGTGCCAATTCAACGTCCCGCTCACACAAAACCTGCGACCCAACGCGTTTGGCACTACAAGTCAGCGGATTGCCCATTTTTGCAACCTACCGTCCGGTCCGGTTTATATCTTTTCCAATGATCCCAGTAACTGCGCTGTAATTGTCGCTGATGTGATACTACAGGGTATGGAGTTATTTAGTGGTAGATCGCGGCCTTGCTTTAATGTGTCTGTTAGGGCTGCAGTAGCCGGCAAACGACAGGCATATCATGCTTTCGCTAAAGTGTTAGTGATTAAGGATTGGAGTTCTAAAAAATAAATATACATAAGAGAGCTTCATTAACCGACAGCTCCTATCAATGTCCGGCAATATGGCTTTCGTCATGGTTGCTCAACTGGTGATCTTCGCTCCTCTCATTGCCTCGCCAAGTATCAGAATACTGGGCCTCGACATTTCGACTGTCACTTTCGTGATCGCCTGGAAAGCAAGGCTAATTTGGCCTCTATAAAATTAGAGTATTCAATAAAGCGAGACATTATTTCAATTCTAGTAAAGACTTGGGCCCTATGAGGTGCAAGTCCGACCATACAGGGAATCTCTTCTCCTCTCTGGTCCGGATCACCCTAATATCAGCTTCTACCATTTGACAGCGTATAACCGAGAGCCGTGGTTTTTCGAGGACGCGGTGCCTTGTTAACGGCTGGAATTTCTGGAATTGTGTGGATAAGTAACCTCTTTGTACATCTTCTATTGCATTTACTACAGGTGTGTGTTTTCTCGAGGAAGGATTTTTTTCTGAATACCTTCCGCCAAAAATCTTAACCATACAGCACGTCATAACCTGCAACACTATCCCTACTTACTGGGAGCATGCCCATCTTCTACTGTGCGGTTTTCAAGAACTTTTTTAGACGTAGTACTAATATGCGGAATGAATTTCCTTCCTAGATGACTGAACATGCTTCCACCTACAACCGGCAGCGCTCTTGTCATTCCCCGAAAATTGCAAGTGATTGTTGGTGGCGGTGATCACTGGACATCAGTGACTCGCACTTTCGTTAGCCCTCCTCTAGCGTAATAAATATCTTTTCAAGTGATATTTTCAGTATTATTCATTCTTTAATTCCTATAACTTTTTTGTAAAATTTACAACTAAAATAAAAATTTTTTAGTTGTATTTAAAATATCATTTTTCGTCTGTCTAGCCGTGAATATTATATTTATTAGTAGTTTTATCATAGAATTAAAGTTTTTTCATAATCTAAATATTCAATTAAAGATAGTCGATTGTCGTCTTGTGTTATTATGAATCGGTTTTGATTCAGAACCTTCAAAGAAATTCGTTTACTAGAAGTTCCTACCATTATTGTTAATACAATATAAAAGACCTGGAAGTGACATTGATACGAAGTTGTCGACGTAATAAAATATTGCGACCGATAAGTCTAAGAACAACTCCGTCGCTGGGTCGGCCGATCGGTTATTCATATCTAAATACCTTCTTTTGTTTAATTAAGTTCCATGTGCAGTTTTGATCACTTTTATATATTGAATACTTAAGGTATTTAATACTATCACATTAAATAATGTAAAAATTAATTGTAATTTTATAAATTTTTATTAAATATTTTGTTACCATTTTCTATTAAATACACATAATTATAATGTAATTTTTTATAAAAGTCATAGTAATATTAATATTTGTAGATGATTACACATTTTTAATAAATAATACGATTTGCAAATCTAATAACAATATTTCACGATTTAGATTCATTATTTTTAATATATAATACCCCAAAAAATATTTTTCTATCTTAATATTTTATTTGAAATATTAATTCTTCTTAGATCTAATTTATTACTTGGATAGATTGCCCGTATTATCGAATTACTTTGACGTGGCCTCAGAAAAATTGGTTATTTATTGACGCTTAAAACAACGCTGTACAATCTGGAGGTAATCTCATTTATTTAGAATTAATACACTTTAGTTTGAAGGATAAATTTGTTCGTTCAGAAGGTGATGGAATAATTATTTCTTTCCTTTAAAATTATGTTTAGATTGACAAAATTACTCAAGATGTAATTTATTATAGGTTAACAGAAAAACCAAGCCTAGTAGTGAAACAATATTACTCTTATTAACTATAATTCTACGAACCTTTTAGTAAAAAAAAAATACAATGGATAAATCATACCAAGTATATTTGGAATTTGTGAATATAATGTCCACGTACCACTCGAATGTGAAACGAACTCCCTTCGGCGGTATTTCCAGATCGGTACGACATGGGTGTCTTCAAAAAAGGCGTTTACTCCCAGCTCTAAGGCCGGAAACGCTCTTGTGAATCCTCAGATGTTGCAAGAGATCGTGGGCGGCGGTGATCACGTACCATCTGTAACCCGCCAGCTCGTTTGCCCTCTTCTTACATAAATATAAATAGAATATAATATTTTATATTAAATTCACGGTTTTTTTTAAATGATTATGATAACCTCATCTTATTTTACAGACAAAACAATGCGTAAATAAATACGTAATCATACACATAAACAGACAGACAATCTGAAATACTTTTATTGTTTTTGTATTTAATATAGAACCTGTACCTAAACTCGAGTGTTAGTCTCGTTAGAATTGTTATTTAATAAATTTATTACTCTAGATAAGACAAACTCTTCCAGTTTAAATTACAAAGCTTGTTAAACAAAAATTAAACGAAACCCACCAGGCTTCAGAACACTGTCAAACTTATACTAAACTTAACATTTAAATTGGTGGCCTAGTCTAGAAATCAAATGTTCTAGTAATTATTTTGTTTTATTAAAGGTCAAAAAAGTTTTTAATTTTTCATAATATCGTTTTCAAAGATTCTTTGAAATTTTCGAGAACAATATTGAGACTTAATATAAAGGCTTCTCGTTTCATTAAGTTGAGCTCGTTTTAAACTTCTTTTCGTAAAAAAAGTATTTGACTAATGAATGGGTTTGTTTGTCTAATGAGAAAGCTTAAATTCGAGCGAAATCACAAAAGAGCTGCAAGATCAATCTGCTTCTCATCTATTTTTAGTTATAAAGAAGTATTTTCCTTTACAGACATGATTTCAGAAAGAAGAATATTTATTTAGATGTGAACGATCTATCAACAGTTCAATAATGTTTGTTATACAGAGTACTGAAACAAAAGCTCTTAGCAAAACCTTTTATTAAGAAATATTGTATCAGTAAAGTAAAGCGATAATGTATTTGGATAAGTGTAACTCAAATATACCTTATGATGGGTGCAAATTACTTCAATAATTTATTAATATGAAAGCTGACCTCAGAAGAGTTAAAATTTTACTTTTAAAATATATTAATAATTTCATGTCGAATATTAAGATTTTATACTCTGTGATTCTCTATTTTCTTAATTATCGTTACATAAGGAAATGTTAGAGGGTATTTGCTGTGTTTGTTGACATCAAAGCCTGAAAAGAAATTCATTTCAATCTCTTTGTTTTGGTATAAATTATAATATCATATATTTCTTTGTTTCATTTAATTTATATCGGAAGTATTAAAGTTGAAATATGGTATTTACAGCATTTAGTTACTTTATTTGATGATGTTATTATTAACTACCTTAATATAATGTCACTACTTTTAGAGTGAAATATTAAAACTTATAATATTTATAAACTTATTTATATATATAACAATAATAACACCATTCATGCATTATAAACACGTAAAAAGTTTTTTAATCATTAATATTATTATATATATAAAGTCCTTACAAAATATTGGGGACATCGATACGTTCTTGTTATATTGGTTGAATGTCCGTCCGTCATCTCGTCCGATCGAACTGATCACTTCGATAGATTGCGAATATTATGGAATTACTTTGATGGAGCCCTCGTTAAACTGTTTTTCTTTTTAATTACTTATAATTAATAACTTTAATACATTTTGGTTTTAGAAATTAAAGATTTATCTATTTTGAATATCATTTCTTTGTTCTCTTTTATTTGTATTTAGTTTAAGTGTACCGCACTGTCTTGAACACCCTGTCTCACACCAAAGGGTAACTCGGAGAGATCTCTAAAAGAGATAAGTAGTCCTTTGTACTACATTGTTTTCTGTTTTTTGTATTTGTGATTTTTATTGGTACATAAATAAATAAATAAATAAATAAATAAATAAATAAATAAATAAATAAATAAATAAATAAAAGCTTTTTATTAATCTTTACACTAAAAAAATATATATCATTTTATTTAAGTCTATCAAATAAACAACATAAATCCATATAATTATATATACCTATATACAGACGATTTTTAAACGTTTTTTTCGTCTACATTTGCTATATTTGCGATGAAGAATAATTGAAACATAATAAGTGAAGTTATTATAAATATTTTTTTATTATTTTATAATATTTTTAATTATTATTAAAATGTTTCATACTTAGGTACTTGTACGTGAGGAATATAATAAAAAATGTATACGTGATGCAAGATGCAGATGCAAGGATATGTTTTAGTATTCAGAGATATAAAAGAAGGTTCATCAAAAGTTCTTCTAAAACACAGACAGTTATAAGCGCAAATTATATCTCATTAAGCTTTATTTACTGGTTAAACGTGCTGTTCATCGACAATCTGATGGAAACATACAACTGCTAGCTTAAACTTAAATTTGCCCATATTTTGTCTGCAATATTTTAATGATAGGTATTTAATATAATACACTGCGATCAATTCTATTTAGTTTCGCTTATAATTGAGCTCAAAACTATTTATATAATATTTTTGGAAAATATGGGTATAATTTTTTACAGTAAATACAATCAGCCATAAATCTATATTTTAATCCATAAAGATCTGAAAGTACTAATAATACATAACGTGAATACGTGAATCTTATTGGAATTGATAATTGGATTTAATTATCTGAAGAGAAAAGACAATATAATAGCAAAGTCTATGCAAAGAGCAGTCTTTATTATAATATCAAAAATTTTTTGTACTAACTTTAAATAGTGACTGCAAAGTTGCTTTTTTAAATGGTAAAACATTTATTTTGAAATAATTGTTTTTAAAGTTCTTCGCAGGAGAGTAAGAACTTAAGAATAGGAATTGAGGAACAATAAATACCAAAACTCTTTAATTTTTTTATAATGTTTTTCATAATGTAAGCAGTTGGTTTAAAAGTAAGTAATAGTATTCAAATTAACTCGCGGCTTTGCATACCTAAAGCTATAACAAAAAGCTTGAACCAAAAGTTAAATAGACTTTACTATCTTTTCTTTAACAGGTCATGAACATTGAAACTATTGAATTATATTGAAATACTATTAGTCTCTGATAGGGTTATATAATTATAAATTACTTTTCATGAATAATATAGTATAATAACTATAGTCTATAAAGTCTCTAGCATTTCAACAGTTTCTATACGTTAAAATGAACCAAAGACACCATCCAATCAGAGTATACCAGTGTTTCGTGAATGACTTTGGTTAGAATAAATCTAAATTTAACCTATAAAGTTACATTACTAGATATTCAATGTATAATATAATCAGCAATAGATAATAAATTTCATAGATTGCTTTCCTTTAAAAATAATTAATTAACAAAATTTTCAAGAAAATTTAAAAATAAGGATTATTTCTATAGTTTTTGAATAAAACTATATAAAAAAACTATATTATTTGAAAATCTCCGTTTTTGTGACTATTGAACTAAAACTGTTTCCAACTTTTTAACGACTTTGTTACAATGCAAACTGAGGAAACTCGATAGACATATCGATTTTAAAACTTTATTTAAAACTTTATCTCAACAACACTGCTTAACTAGATAATATCATGAAAAAATTTTACTCGTTATTCTTTTAAGTCCTTTTTTGGTAATGTCTCTACTGTTCTCCCTACTGGCCATTACAGCGTCACCGGGTTTTAAGTTCTATTTATTGTATAGCGTACAAAAAGCACTTACTGATTTCTTGATTTCAAATCATAACATCTGTATCGCGTAATAAACAGAAATAATGTACCACCTGAATACAAAAGCGTTTAATTAAAAATCTATCATCTCTAAGTAATTTAGATAGTTCAATTGTTTAAAGTACAAAAATTAATTAGTCAGATTTTTTTAATATGATATTTGTGATCGATACTTCATATTCAGAATACATTAACGAGGTCAGGTTTAATGCTCCCAATATTTATATGATACCAATATACGTATTGAATATTTGTCGATAGTCTAAGAAAACAATTACGTCCTAAAACATTTATCAGTCTACGATTTGAAAGCCACATTGAATAAAGTCAGCAATACGACCACAAATTTGACAATCTATTTTTCAAAATTGTTATCATCCTTTGCTTTTTACGTCATATAATATTTAATCATTATATCTGACAGAGTGATTTCTTCATTTGTATACTATATATATTATATACTAGACACTACATAACATAAATATCTTGAAACCAATATAGTACGTTTCTGAAATCACGTTCAGGCAGAAGGCAAAAAAAGAATATTTAGTTACTGAACTCGAAAAGAATAAACTATTTATATTAATATTCCAAATTCAAATTTAAATAAGATTTACAATTTACCATATTATCTATGTGCATATGAGGATTTCCGCTCTTTTTGAATTCCGCTTGAACTATGATACAATGTTCAGGCAAAACACAAATACAATGTAATTTCCAAAAATAACTACGTTAAATGCAAGCAATATCTTCTCTAGTATGTGAATACCCGAATGAGTTATTCGACAAAAACATACCACCGCAAAGTAAGTAAGTAATTACCGTATATAGCTGAATGACTTTATTGTTACTTACTGGGTTCATCTTCAAAAAAAGGATATAATTTTTATTTATGTTTGTTTGTTATATGTGTGTGTTCTTCATAATAACCTCATTTATTTCTATAAAATAGATGTTTGCGAAAACATTAGACGGTATTATAATATTGAAGTTATTTCGAAACGAAAAACTTAAAAATATAAAATAACTCAATATGCAAATGTTATACATTTGCATATTGAGTTATTTTATATTTTTAATTTTAGACGGATTATTATTATATTATTAATTTTTAGACGGATACATACATAAATAAACAATTTGTAATAATAAATAGACGTGCCGAAACTATATATCAAATATTAATAGATAATATGTTGTTACGTAGACATAATAAATTACAGCGATGAAAGTTATTTCTATTTTTAATGGTATTTATATTATAATTGGTATTTAGAAGGACATGGCTTCTTTATTGTACAAAAAATCTATACATTAACGAATATTGTTCTAAGTATAATTATTAGAACGCCATTTTAATATAAAAAATATTTATGAATAAATTGTATCCTGGCCATGATATTCGATTTAATTGTGACTTTTCATAACATATCTTACGTTCTGTAAATAAATATTTATTTTATGAACTAATGATATAATTTTAGCGGTGTATTTAAATTATAAGCTAATTATATTCATACGAACTGTATTAATTATTATATAATATAATAAAAGTAAATGATGATGAGTTTATAAGAATCACAAATGGGATTTTAAGGAATAAATAACAAATTTTTGTTATTTATCTAATTTATATTTTTATATTATTATGTAATACTTTTTTTTCTACATTGGTGTTACGAAATTATTTACAAGTAATATTTAATTGTTTTTTTAAATTTTTAAACAAAATACATAAACTGTATATGATTTGATAGAGTAAAAAGAATGTGTTTTGTTTGCAATTAGAATTTTAAAATGTAGATGAGTATCGATGAATATAGAAAGAATAAAGAATCGTCGAAAATAGAATTTTTGCAGCAAACGTGTTGATTACAATTGTTTTTTATATATATATTATTATATTCATATTTTTTAATTAAGTGTTTCTTTATTTGTATTATGATTAAAAAAATCAATACATATATGAAGTTGCATATAAGTGTTTACCCATAGTTGGACTGAACCATTTCTACACATATAAAGTGAAGGAATGGATGGCAATGAATGTATCAAAGACTGTATTCAATCAGCGTCTGTAGTGAACCCTGCCGGTAAATCGGATCATTTCTCCACAAGGCGTCATACCGGAAAAGAACTATTGTGGTAATTTACTATCTTGAATAGGGTTTCAAATTTTTTTCATGATTATACAATTAAGTACTAAAAATCATAGGGAGAAAATATGACTCATGCCTGTCTGACAACTTTTACTAACTCACTTAAAACGTTTTGATGACGACGTTTGTCACTACGTGGTTTTGTAAAGAAAAAAAGGGTTCGATTGAATAAAATAAGATAAACTATTAGTATTGTTGATCAAACAACTAAGGAATTGTTATGTTTAATTTTTGTCACCAATAAAATTTTTAACTCTTATCTTATTAGGCATTTACTTGGTTATTTTATGTATTTTTGCGTCATGTTAAAAATCTTATTACAACGGACATCAATTTCAGTAACATATATTTCTCATTCAAATAGTGATTGTGGTTCATACAAAAAATGGTGTTTCTAAGCCTCACATATCCATTAACATCAGAATTCTTATCAAATCAGAAAAAATATTTTTATGAGTAGTAAGCAAGAAATATTAGAGCTTCCAAGAGGGGGAGATAAATGTATAAGAAAGGATGTTATTGACGTGATAAATTAGTCAGAGATGCGAATCGAGCATGGTCTTATATTCTTTATTTCTGGTAAAGTGAATTTGAACATTTTAGAATCTGTCCCTTAACTATAAACATTTTGAACTTATCATAATATATATATGAAAGTAGGTAGATAGAACAAAATACTATTGATAAAACTAATTAATTGAAATAGTTAGTCAATTTAATTAAATTAAAATTACTGTGTAAATCTAAATCAATTTCCTTTTGAGAAAAATACATTTTTTAGAAATGATAGTCTCTGAAAATCTAAATAAAAACTTGGCATGATAACAGAGTTTCACTGCATCCCGTCGCGTTTATGAAGTATATTTTTTTATTAATTATTATTAAAAAGGTTCATACTCAGGTACTTGTACTTGAGGAACTTGTACTTGATTACTTGAGGAAGTATCCTTGTTTCTTTATAGAATGGGGTCCTAAAATTAAGGAATATTATATCCCATTAGCAATCTATTGAAATACTCATAAATATAAAAAAGGAATTGCCTATCTATTTAAAAAAAATAAATTATATTGTTCAAGTAATCATTATATCAATATTTATTATTTTTTAATTTACTGATAATTTGTGGTTACTTTACTGCAAAATTTAAATGGACGAATGTTTAATAAATAATTAATAATAATTAATTATTTATTAACATATATTTTGCTTTACAATAAAATTTCCAGTATTCCACAAACAAGTAAACCCAAATAGTGGTGAAAAATATTTTTAATATGTGGTAATTATAGGCTTACTTGTTTTTCGAATATATAATATAATATATGTATTTATTATATATATTTTTTATAACTGAACGTCATATTTGGCTCAGGTGTGCTAGCCAGCAATTCCAGCTCCATACAAAGTACATATTTAAATTAATATATGAAGTTGCAATTGTTTTGTCATTATTTAATTTTTTGATAATTCAATGCCATGGTGTCCACTTCCCTTTGTTTTATTCTTTTTCAATATAAGAGAGAGTAAAAATAAGAGAGATTGAACGGAAATACTTACACATAACTTAAGATTTTTTCGGGCTATGTGTGAAGATGAAAAATTATATTTTAATCATAATTATGGTTCACGCAGTATTTATTCAATAACGTATTCACGATTCAAGTAAACAATTTATAACTTGCCATTCTCGACACGTACTGTTTGTAGAATGTGTAATTTACCCTCTGTCAATGAACGTCAATCACTCTTGGAGAGCACAGGCTTTTTTTTAATTAGAGTGATATAATGTTTTTACGATTTGTTAGGAATGTAACTTTATAAGCGAGTTGGGCTTTCATTTTGCCTTTAGAGTGAAATTTAATTGACATTGCTCTTCTTAATATAAAATATATCTGCTTAATATAAAGAAGAGTCGGAATATATTCTTTTTGAGTCTCTGTATTATATCTAAAATGCTAGCATATATGATCTATCTTATTATGTTTATAGACAACTTCAAATATAGTGGTAGTATATTGTGTTATGGTCCAGTAGCGGTCACACGATCGGACTTTATGAGACTTAACAAAGTGAATTGGTCAAAGGCGATTCAATCATTGTCTGTTGTTCGTCTGTTAAATCAGAAATGCTGGATATTTCTCAAAGCGTATTTCTAAACAACAAAACTCGTATGATATTTTTTTTATTATTGTGAAGTTTGTTTTGAACTGTTGGTATTGATTATTATATTTCATGTACACATGAGAAAGAAAAAGGCAATGATTTTTTTTTATATGTACTCGTATATAAAATTTAGGTTTTATTATAAAAAATATAATGTATTCCAGAATTTCCTAAATAATATATTTTTTAATAAAAGGCTTTCTTAATAAATAACTCTATTTTAAATGAATCTGAAATATGTGATAAGAGTCACTTAAATGATCATAAGACTTTTAAAATATCAAGCATTGAACAAAACATGGATATACTCGTATCTGATTTGTGGCCTAAATTTAACACTCTAAGGCATTTATTATCCTGATTGTGGCTACTTATATGTAAATTATAATATAGAATATTTTTATATCAGTATATGGAAATAAAAAAAAAGTTATTATCAAGTAAAATGATAAGAGGATTGAGAGAGCCTCACAACAATAGGTTAGATTGATGATTGTGCTCGGACGTGACTATTAATGTTGTCAATTAGGGTGAGCGGGTGTTCACTCTGATGTTATATTGTTCTGTAAAGGGAACTAATACTATCATCTTATCTGAAACTTCTCTAACTCTTTTGGATTACAGACGTCTAATGTCACATGTATTTTATTATATGACATGTTTGTCTAACTTAGTTGCTCTGAAATTAATATATGAAGTTGCAATTGTTTTGTCATTATTTAATTTTTTGATAATTCAATGCCATGGTGTCCACTTCCCTTTGTTTTATTCTTTTTCAATATAAGAGAGAGTAAAAATAAGAGAGATTGAACGGAAATACTTACACATAACTTAAGATTTTTTCGGGCTATGCGTGAAGATGAAAAATTATATTTTTATCATAATTATGGTTCACACAGTATTTATTCAATAACGTATTCACGATTCAAGTAAACAATTTAAAACTTGCCATTCTCGACACGTACTGTTTGTAGAATGTGCAATTTACCCTCTGTCAATGAACGTCAATCACTCTTGGAGAGCACAGGCTTTTTTTTAATTAGAGTGATATAATGTTTTTGCGATTTGTTAGGAATGTAACTTTATAAGCGAGTTGGGCTCTCATTTTGCCTTTAGAGTGAAATTTAATTGACATTGCTCTTCTTAATATAAAAAATATCTGCTTAATATAAAGAATAGTCGGAATATTTTCTTTTTGAGTCTCTGTATTAAATTTTTTATCTGGAAAATCTCAGAATATTGCCTCCCTCTCCCGATTAAAGAAAACTGTTCTCCTCTTCCACTATAGATCCTTTCCAAACCTTGGAATATAAGATTCTTATGAAAATATTAGTCAACAAGTAATCACAGCCGCTCTCTCTTTCCTGTAACACCGCGCCAAAAGAATTACGAAGTGTGTGCAATCAATAAATTTTTTTAAAGAATTTTGGCACTATTTCAATAAATATAAGGTTATAGTAAACTTATAAAATATGAAAGATATTGTTGTTCATTTATATTTATTTACTGCTTTTCAAGAGTAAGACAGTTTATAGAAATAAAACGGAAACAAGCATTTTAAGCAAGACGAATAAAAAGAAGAGCAAATAAAATCTTGTAAATTTCATGTCAATAACAAATATTCTGTCCGTATTCGGCTCCAATCTTTTATAAGATAGAATTCCAAAATATCGGATCACTGCACTCAATTTACTATCTCTTTCTTATTTGAGAAAATGACCATCGTAAATATGTTATAATATTTTCATATACTTTATTACGTGCACATATTTTGTTTTCTTCATCATGCGTATGTATGAAATCGACTTAGTTGCTTATAAAATGTAAGTCTTTATTTATTAAGGCCCTCTTATAAGGTTATCGATTGGAATATAATAAAAAATGTATATATAATGCAAAATGCGAATCTCATTTCCAAAGTTGCTAATTACACCGAATCAATTCAAACTTTGTAAATATTAAAATAGTCAAAATCTTAAAGGAAGTGGTTTGTATTTAATAGTTTTTTCTTTGACAAATATTATTAATAATATATATAAATAATTATTTGAAAAATGTATCAAAAAAGGTTAAGGTTAAGTTAAAGGTATTAAGGTAAATGTAACGAATATTCACGTTAATAATAATAATAATTTAGAAAGTAGATTGGTTCGTATATTTTTTATAGACAACTGAATTACACAGCTGCCTCTGTCATGTTCGTTTCACGCAAGATCAAACAAACAAAAACACGATCTACTCCAATACATTGCAATGCTTAAATTTGATTTATCAAAAATAAAATGCATTTAGAGTAATATCAAAGGTTTTTCTAAAACACAAACAGTTATAAGCGCTAATTATATTTCATTAGACTTTATTTACTGGTTAATCGTGCTGTTTCTATCGACAATCTGATGGAAACATGCAACTGCTAGCTTAAACTTAAATTTGCCCATATTTTATAATATGCTCTTATTGTCTGCAATCTTTTAATGAAATGTATTTAATATAATACACTGCTATCAATTCTATTCAGTCTTGTTTATTATTGAGCTCAAAACTATTTATATAATATTTTTGGAAAATATGGGTATAATTTTCTACTGTAAATACAATCAGCCATAAATCTATATTTTAATCCATAAATATCTGAAGGTATAAATAATATATATCGTGAATCTTATTGAAATTGAATATTGGATTTAATTATCTCAAGAGAACAGATAATTTAATAGCAAAGTCTATGCAATGACCAGTCCTTATTATATCTACAATTTTTTATACTAACTTTTAATAGTGACCGCAAAGTTGCTTTTTTAATGGTAAAATATTTGTTTTGAAATTGTTTTTAAATTTCGCAAGAGAGTAAGAACTTTAGAATAGGATTTGAGGAAAAATAAATACCAAAATTAAAAACCCATTATTTTTTTATTATGTTTTTCATAATGTAAGCAGTTGGTTCAAAAGTAAATAAATAGTATTCAAATTTACTCGCGGCTTTGCATACCTAAAGTTATAACAAAAAGCGTGAACCAAAAGTTAAATAGACTTTACTATCTTTTTTAATACGTAATGAATATTGAAACGTATGCAAAAATAGTCTCGTACACAGCAAAGTGGCAAAAATAATGATTATTAACTGTTTACCGTATTTAGAATTAACCTAATATAGTCTTAGTAAATATATTTTTTGAATTGCACACTGATTATAATCATATTAATATACAAATTAAAGATTCATTTGTATTCGTTTGCTATCGCTGTCTATTTGTTTTTTCATCAATAACGCTGTAAACAAAGGATTTTTTGGATTATTTCTTATAAGTGAACAAAGATTGCATTTAACCGTTTGATCTCTTCCGCTCTAAAGGAATCACTTTAAATGAAGTTTAATGACGTGAAGTTTATTAATATGTAATAAAGATCTAATGAATTAATCCAAGCCATAGAGTGGAGTACATTGTATTACAATACAAAGAAGAAGATTTATATTAATAACGGCTGTGGGCGTGTTATAAAGTAATATTTCCCATAAACGTTTTTAAAATATTTTTAGATAACTATTTGATAGTGTACACCATTTTTTCAAACTTGATACACTATTTATGTTTACTATGTGGTTATTTTTAATTATATACATATATTTTTACTAAGCAAATTCACTTCGTTGAATTAATTATCTTTATTACATTATTAAATAGAATTAAATTACTGGTAAATTACTTTACCTGTATTGTTAGACAAATGAAGTTGATTAATTTTTTATTAATAACATTCAATAAAGCCTACTTGACGCTATTTTATCAATATTTCGTCCAATAAGCAGCGAAGAGTAGATCACTGTTTGAACAAATATTATGGATTCTCGGTTGGTCGGACCTAGCACGCGCGAGTTTAATACGAGGGTATTATATAGCTCAAGCACAATAAACCCCAAATCAACACAATCAAAACAGCTATTTAATATAATTTTCGATAATAAGTATTTATGAATAATCTCTCGACAGCAATCAAATTTTTTTCTATCCACAGACAAGTTCGTTCGTGAATATTGCAAAATGTAAAAGAGAAAGAAGGTTAGTGTCAATAGATCACTTAAAATCACCCAACGTGTTTTGACACTGCAGTAGATTAATTTCTTAATTAAAACATTTTTTTATAAAAATCTTTATAATCGTTATGATTTTAATCTAGATGTAACAAAGAAAATGCGTTACGATAAAGGAACAAACATATAAATGGGGTCATTTTTTCTATAATTTACCTATTTTTTCCAAAGGGCCACCAAATTGGCTGATTTTTTTTTTCACAGTTTCCTCTCTATAAAAAAAGACGAAAAACATTTTTTTCCGATTTTTTTGTCGAATCCTGCGAATAATATAAATTACAATTGGAGATTACAAACTTGATTCGTTATAATTGTGTTTCTCATAATAGGTTCAACATTCTGATAAAATTCAAAACACAATATAAATGTCATATTAGAATTAAGAAAAAGCAATGAGAAGCGTTATGTGTAAACTGGAATTATTTTCTATTAAAAAATTGATATGAGTCCAACTAAATTTCTGTCTTAACTGTAAACAGTCGCAAAAATAAAACTTGCCCAAAAATATGGCTAAAAATTTTTTTACAGTTAGTTTGAGATGTCCCAAAAACTTTAATGCTATAAACGTTAAAATCGGCGATGGAGTATTTGAGAAATCGATTTTTTTGTAAAATAGTGAGTTTTTCACTTTTTATCGGTAAAAAAAAATAGGGTCATTTTTTATCTGGTCTCACAGTATTTTTTCAAAGTCCAAACATAAACAAACAAAAAGCATTGCTGACAGTAAATTCAGAACGAATTTATTGTTGACTTTTATAGGTATAAACATTTTTCTTAATTTATTTATCTTTTTTTGACATAAAATCAAATCATTATTTCAAGACGCAGGATTCGAAAAAGAATCGGAAAAAAATGTCGTCTTTTTTTTAGAGAGGAAACTGTGAAAAAAAAAATCAGCCAATTTGGTGGCCCTTTGGAAAAAATAGGTAAATTATAGAAAGAATGACCCAATGTATAGGAGAGAATGAGATCGAAGATATATCGCTTATTGCTGTTATGGTGCCATCTATTGCTCCATCTTAAACTGAAGTGATGCATATTTGCCTTGTTTACCATCCATACCACCTGGATGCGTGGCGATCTTCCACTGTGCGGTTTTCAAGAACTTTTTTTCCCACGTACCACAAGAATGTGGAACGAACTTCCTTCGGCGGTATTTCCGGATCGATACGATATGGGTACCTTCAAAAATGGCATATATTAGTATTTCCAACGTCCGCAACACTCTTGTGAATGCTCAGAAGTTGCAAGAGTTCATGGGCGGCGGTGAACACATGTCAATGGTGACCCGAAAGTTCGTTTTCCCTCCTCTGAAATAAAAAAAAGAATCTTTATCTTTTGTATGCTACTTTTCGAAAGTTTAACTTCTGTTGTATGTGAATTGCACACACACACATTTTTTATTCTTTAGTTTGGATTTTTTGAAAACCTGTGTTTAGTTTTATTGCATTATCATATTATTACATTTTCATCGATACTAGATAAGTATGGAAAGTTTTAAATTACTCCGACATGTTGAAGTATTTTAAAATCGTGTTCCAAGTTTTTGTTAAATTAAATTTTAGGTGCTCGACTAGAGTACTTTATTAGTGATTTTAATTGTAAAAATTTCTTTGCATTTCAATATAAATTTTTCTGGTGAATTCCGAATATAATAATACTAGCTTGTAAGACGAGGAACGTTTGAACAAAGGACAAAAAAATTGATATATTTATTTAAAGAAATAGGTAGGTAGAAATAGGTAGGTAAATACATATTATAATCAGATTACATTTAAATCATGTTGTCGATGATTACTTGTGTTATATATGAATCAGCATTTGTTGGTATATATTGTTAATAATATCAGTAAAATATATATTTTAAGAGATTTCAAATTGTAATAATTTAACATCAAACAATAATTAAGAAAAACATGTAGATTTTTTTTACATATTTTCAAATGAGGCTCTCATTTGTAATTTGTTCATCATCTGTTGTAATTTCAGTTAAATTGCATGAACTTGTGTATAAATATTATTAATTACAAATATTAACGTTTTCAATATCTGAGGGTAGTTGTAAACAGTCATGTTACTGTCCTATCTAGTTTCTTTAATTTAAAATTTACACGATTTATAAAAAAATTAAACAATGCCATATAACATTTATAAAGTAAAACTTTGAGTAATAGTTTTCTTATAAATAAAATAATGTTAATATTAAATTACCAAACATTGAAAATAAGATGTCCTTTTAACAAAATAAATTAACACAAAAATAGTGATAAAAATGGTTATATCCACATAATCATAATACAAATATAAATATATATTAAATATATAAGCGGTATGTACATAACCAATAAATATATAAGCGGTTAGTATATAAGCAGTAAGTTAGTTATATAACTAAGGCGAGAGGATGTTCACCCCAATATCATTAAGTTCTATAAATATAACTGATAACCGCTTTTGGATTACCAACTTTTAATCTTATTTCTCTTTTGACATTCCATAATTTTTTTACTACGTTACAACAAAAATAATTTAATAAAATGAAAAATGAAAAATTTTTCAAACTATTTAATTTATGTACGACATTAACGCCGTAATTATTTAATTTCGTGAAATATCTCAATATTCAATGTTTTTCTCGTATTTTATCGAAAAGTACCTACCGGTACCTACTATAACCAGCATACGAACTTAGTATAAGTATGCTGATTGCTTTTGTAATTTTTCAGGAATTAAAAACTTGAAAAAAAAATAGGATAACAGCTAATATAATATTAGATAATGTCGTATATTCAACACCTTCACGGAATATCACTACGATAATCAAATAAAACTAAAAAGAACTATAAAAGTGTATTATAGTTTATTATGGCGTTGATGTATTGAATAAACCGTGAGACATGTAACGCTTAGCATGACTGTAACGTATGGTATTATTGTAAAGTGTTGTATCATTGTAAGATTGACGGTAACTTTTAAAATTTTTGATTAGAATAAAGAGAGAGTTTCATAAACTTTTATCAACAATGTAGGTTTATCGAATAAAGCCTTTATAATATATTTTTTTATAATGTTTAGATTTTTATGTTTATATTTTGAAAATTTGAAATACCTTCGATGTATTTAAATTGTTAATTTTATAAATATCCTGTAGCTTTACAGTAGGCTAGCAAATTATGAAATATTATTTGACAATTTTTCCAATTATTTAAAATTAAACATTATGATTGGCCTTGAAAGTGAACTACAGCGAACTCAATATAACTTTCGAAGGCACGTGTAAATCTTGAATATTATAGGAATTGTCTCTCTGTCTGTCTTATTAAATAGTTTTAATACTTTTTTTGAAAAATAATGTAAGAAATTGATTTATTAATCTTTAGATAAGATTTTACAAATGAATCATTTTTTTGTTTTGACAGTCAAAAAATTAAATTGATTCATTGGTAAATTGGCACGTGTAAGTTTTGTGATTGTGTTTTGAATATGATAGGAATTGTCTCTTCGTCTGTCTTATTAAATACATTTAATACTTTGATTTGAAAAATAAGGACTGATTTATTAATCTTTAGATAAGATTTTACCAATGAATCAATTTTATGTTTTGACAGTCAAAAGAATATCTGTCGTTTGTTGTCAGTTATCAGTTGTTTGAATGAAATATCAGCGCCTAGCATCATAATAATAAAAAAAACGGTAAGCTGTATAATGGCTACGGTTTTATACAGTTTATGAGGTATTTAAAAATGAAAACCAAATAGTCTTTGTTTCAAGATACCAGATGCAAAAGAGGTTTTACCTTTTGATTACATAAAACTATTACTACTGTTTTAATCTACGAAATATTTTCCGTATTACTCGTTGGGATTGAGCTCTCGATATTAAGAGAAAGTTAAACGCGTCGCGTTAATTGATAAAAAGATAAGACAATAATTTTCATAGCGTTATTGAAATAAGTTAAATTTCTGTACACTTTTTTTCTTAGTATACATTTCTTTTTTAAGTTAATCGTACATAAAAATAAATAATTAGATGCTTTAATTATATAGTAATGTATTACTGTATAGTGTTAAATATGCATATGAATATTTAAAATGGGAATCTATGATATCGAGATTAGAATTATGTTTCCGAAGTTGAAACCTGCATATACTTAGAAAGCTTAGCGTTACTGTTTTTCTTTATTTCTGAAATTAAATCTCCATTAGATAATTTATTTTTATGATTCTACGCCATACTGTATAATATATGATCTGACTTTATTACTTTTTATAATGATGTTAAGAAAAAGTCATGACACATGATGTCATAATACATGGTGTTCGTAATTTTATGATTTCAAAATTGATAACATAGCTAAAATATTTGTTTAACTTTCTTCATATTCGTAAAAAGGAAAGTTGTGGTAATTTCTATTGTTTAGTTGTCGAAAATTGTTTGCAAGTTATTATTAATGTTCCCAGAAATATTGTTTAAGACATAACAAAACAAATCTGCAAATTAAAATACAATATTCCAAATGTAATATAAGAGATACGTTATAAGAGAAATACCGTCTGCGAGAAGAAAATAAAACTATTGACATTGACAAAAAATAAGACCAGTACCTTACATATTATGTGTCAGATCAAATTGAGATAACACTTAAATTATATCGACGATAAAAATTTTTGTAATATATGAATCAACACTTGTTGGTCATAATTTATTTTACTAGTGTTATTAATTGTATACTATTTATTAGTAGTAGTGAAATAATATAATATAAATATTTTCAAAATATTTTAAAACTCATAGTAAATTGCATAACATTAAATAATATTAATTAATTCATTGCATACGATAATCATATATTAAAAAATGGGGATAAAATATCTTTATCAAGAAACACATGTAGTAAGTTACCGTAATGTAGTGGAATAAAACAAAAATATGAATGCAAAGTAATAAAATAAAACTTGCATGAATTTGTATATAAGTATTATTAATTACAAATATTAACTCAGGATAATTTTTAAAAATTATAAAATTTCGTCAAATAATATTTCGATATTATAAATATGAGCATTGTGTTTGATAATGCTTATCTAAATAAAAAAAATATTGTTAGGTTACTGTAAAATGTATACTATTTTTTAAATTAAATATTGAAATATAAAATATTGTAATATAAAGAGGCCAGCAAACGACATGTCACCTTTATTAATCTTATTTTTCTAATAATCATCACTTTTCAAATCAAGTTTAATATATTTTACCTCCACGAGACGATTTCTCAGAGGTTATAAGGTGGTTGATTGTTGAGTTCTGTTGCATTACTATCGAGTTCCTCTGATTTCTAATAATAATAATCTTAATATGGCTAAACAGGGTTATAAACAATTTCAAACTAACTAATAAGTAATACTATACGTTTGTACTAGATAGCGGTTATACTCGTACGATCGGACTTTATGAGACTTCACAAAGTGAATTGTTTGAAGACGGTATTTAATAAATGTAGTTCGTCTGTTAAATCAGATTTGTGGGTCACTTCTCAAAGGTTGCTTATAAACCACTATACTCGTATAGACGTTTATAACTTTATTAGATTGTTTTCGCCTTGTTATATATTGTAGATAGCTCCAGAGTTAATACATTTTCATTTACATATACATATGAATAATTTTATATATTATATAATTATCCCTGAATGATCACCCCTTAGATGGTATTTAGATATTATAATTCACAATATCCTGTTTATCACTATTTATGTCCATTTTGCACAAATAAATTGTAATATACACAAAAAAGTTATTGCGAGTAAGCGCGACAATAGATTAGATTGATGATTGTACCAGCAGATGGTGGATTCTGTAAAAAAAAAAGTAAATATCGTAAAAAATATAAAATATATAAAAATATCATTGGAAAATTCTTCACAATTTTCAGATTTTAATTTTATTAAATTATTGTAATACAATGAAGAAGTAATTATTTTATACAAAAAATATTTCATTTTTTAAACTTTGGATAAAGAGGGTATCGAATATAAATAAATTCTGATAAAATTAATTAAAAACATAAAAAGTAATTTCTTAAATACATTTATTATTAAATTTTTCCTCAGTGTTGCTAAAAAGTAAAATATAACTAAAATGTATAAATACTATTCTTAATTATACATTTTCTTCCAACTATATACCTGAAAATACTTGTATTTTAGCTATTTTGAATTATTTTGGATAGGTGGCATGTAGCTTTGTATCTCAGAAATAATTATTTATTTATTTCTCTTATCATAGAACAATTTGTCCAGGGTAGGAAATTTAATGCGATAGACTGGTACCTCTATATTATAAGCCAGTGACATAGGGTAATAATCAGAAGGATTATTAGTTTATAATTTTATTTCATCGATCCTTGAGTCGTAATTAATAATTATTCTAAAGGTATTTACAGTAAAATTTACAACTATAATAATACTTTATTTCTTTATAAATTAAATAAAAGATCGAATGTGTTATACCAACCTGCATCGAACATATATTTGTTTGTTTTATCTTGCGTGCAGTGAACATGGCCGAGGCGGGTCTGTAATTGAGCTGTCCATAAATAAAATATATTAACTATTGTACCGTGTAAAAATGACTATTTAGTTTAATGTATTATAAGACTTGTAATGTGACAAAATTAATAATTTTCAATAGAATTTTTAGAATTAGAAATAACTTTAAAAAGTTACGCATATTCTACGTGAAGTATACTATATAAATAAGAAAATTTAAGGTGTCGTAATCATGTTTTCAATTTGGTAAAAAAATGATTGTTTTCCACTTTAATAAATAAACAAAAGAAATTATAATTTATATGCAAAAATAGAAATAAACAAGATACCAAAAAAAAATCTTGGGATCGATGTCATTGTTAATAAGGTGAAAATACCATTGTTCCTTATCACCCAAAAAGAAACTTATTCGGTTTTCTTGACTTGGCAATATTACAGTTTAGCCACATAATAAGCCGAGTCCTTGTATCAGACTAGCGCGTATCGGCTTCAACCAAACAAGAATCTACATTATTTGTACAACTAGAAGCCTATGATAATTATAAGATGAAATATTGATAAGAGAGCATTAAGATTTGTGCAATATATATTTATAGAAAACAGGCTAGATTCCTAAAGCTGATTGAAATTAATTTGGTAAGTAAAAATAAAATATTTAATTCATACAAATTATGTATAATGAGGTTATAAGTTGATAGTTAAAATTTAAAAGGAAAAATTTATTTTCTTCTTTTTAGAGATTATTTTTCTTCTTTTTTTTCTTTTTAGATTTTTTGATAAAGTTTTTTACTTTTAATTTATTTTTTACTTTTTAGTTATTGCTGCTATGGTTTCTCAATCTGTTTATCTCATTCAATGTATCATTGTTGCAAGTTCGTTTGCCGCTTAATTTTGAACAGTCCAGCTCTTAAATAAGGAGACTTTCTAATAATTTGATCTTACTTCAGGCCACGTATGCTTGACCAGCAGCAAAGGCCTTCGAGCTTAAGCAAATAACGTCGTAGTTGACAATGCTACCTTGCATTTTGTGCACTGTACAAGCCTAACATAATACAATTCTTCTTCGTTCCGCTGTTATATATTTACTATATTTTGCTGGAAATTGCAAAGACTACAATTAATCAAAGAATCAGTCAATCAATTGATGTTACAGGCTTAAAAAAGAGATTTTTTTAAACCAGCAATTTTATTCTCAGCGAACTCATTCATTATAGCAAAGCACAAAAAACGTCAATAGGGCGTCGTATTTCAGCTCAATCCGTTAAAGATCTACTTGCATACATACATACATAGCAAGTTAAACAAAAGCTTTTAAAATATATTTTATTTGCTTCATTCATTACAAACGCCTGTTGCACAAGTTGATTATTAATAGAATTATAAATAAGACAATCTATCACAAATCAAATA
Source organism: Melinaea marsaeus rileyi (assembly GCA_918358865.1). Lineage (NCBI taxonomy): Eukaryota > Metazoa > Arthropoda > Insecta > Lepidoptera > Nymphalidae > Melinaea > Melinaea marsaeus. The sequence goes on from OU911092.1 coordinate 5,275,223, forward strand.
AATAAACGTACGTAACGTTATATCCAGATATAAAGTCTTATTATTATTTATGAATTTGAACATCAGTAATATTGACTACTTGTTTAAATAACATATAAAAATATGAAAAAATATCACAACTTCACGATCAATCTTATATTGTACGTGAATTGAATAAATTTAATTTCACGAGGCGACAGAGGGAGAAGTAACCTGTGCTACTTTCGGTACAGTGACCAACTGTCCCTGGTAGCCATGGGGTTTCTTGTTCACAATTCTCTTCTCAACAACGTTGTCAAGATGGAGTATGTGTCGACTAGGGTTGCGTATCTGATACTCAAAAAAACGAAACGTTATTCATTTCAGGTTATACAGATTTACGCCGGGACCTAGAAACGAGGATATCAGCAGAAGAACCAACATCACCGACATAACATTAGCTATAAGAATTGCTTGTTTGAAGTGGCAGTGAGCGGTGCACATTGCTCGTGGAAGCTACGGCCGATGATCTCGAGTCGTTGAAGCGATGTGGGTAGACGGCGTACTAGATGGACGGACGACATAACCAAAGTCGCGGATAGTCGCGCGCAACGTTAAACCAGTTATCCTGGCGATCTTTAGGGGAGAGTTATGCCTTAGCAGTGGGCTTCTATAGGATGACAAGAAGAAGAAAAAAAAGTTATAGGTCATAGAAGCACCTGTTTAAAACTATGTCTATTGCTAAAACTTAAATAAAAAAACAAAAACACACAAAAGATCAATATGTGCAAATAACTAATAAAACAAAACTCGCCGGCGTTATTAGGCCTATAAAATGAGATTTTACCTGTTATTTGGACTTTAAGTAGATTTACTTTACTTGTAAACAAAAACAAATTTAGCTTCCATTTGCAGAAATAATTGTTATTTTCACTTTTTACGCCAGGGTACAGGGCCCTGTTAATATTTTATCTCCTCATTGCCGTGTTTCTTTAATTTGAAAAATTATAAATATTGTTAAAATATACTCCTTAAATATAAAGTTACAAAAGCTAAAATAAAGTATTCGCTGTTGCATATAATGCACGCAATACATAGTTATGTTACATGATTCTAATTACTATTATTTTAAGTTCTCACTACTTTCGCAGACATGCCAGTATACGGTAAGATCAAAAAAGATTAACTCTACAACGTAGCTTGGGATAATTTTGTTGTTCTTTGTTTAACTTTATTGTATTTTGTAAAATAATGAATTTTATATCTCTTACGAGTAAATTAATCTTTTATTTAATGCAAGATAAGTCCATAATATGTTATTTAGGTATATGTGTTATAGTTTGAATATAAACCTCAGAGACCGTTTTCTTTATGTAAGCCGTAACTGCAACATACAAATGTCCTAGCATAAGTAAAACTAACTGCATTAAACTATTGGGAGCTGACATAAATTATAAACTACACATTAAAGATAAGCAGTAAACTTCAAAATTTTTAGCAAAACTTATTTAGCACTAGCTAACCTAAATTTACCTAAATTCTTCTTCGTAATTATTTTCTGATCAGTCTTGAACGAATACAGAGATCATTTTGAAAACAATAACCTTTTGTCGTTATCGTTATCTCCCTACGGGTCTGTATTATGAATTTTTCGGCAAATAAGACAAGACAGCATAGTAAATAGAAAAATAAAATGAAATTGTTTTATATCTCAATAATGTAACAAATATTGTGTTAACTTTTATTTTTACCATGCCCTCAGTATAGGATGATTACTGAACTTTATACTATAGCCAACCATAGTAAGCATTTCTTTTATTATGCATTAGAAAACCGTAGGTTTATTTTATTTTTATTTTAATTCTACAAGGAGACATATGAATGTGAGGACGCCTAGGCCTTGAGTACCAGCGAAATGAAAGCGATTTAGCCGATGGTGAAATCAGTTTGCAAGAAGTGGAGAGCGCGATTCGCAGTCTAAAATTTAGTAAGGCTGCGAGAGCAGATGAAGTTATTGCCGAGATGGTCAAATATGGTGGGCCACGAATCTTGGACTTGTTCTAGTTTTTGTGCAATTTATGCTGAAATCAGGGGAGGTCCCAGACGATTGGCGAGGTGCAGTCATCGTACCTTTGTATAAAGGCAAAGGTTCACAGATGAACTGTGCAAGCTATAGGGCTATCAGTTTGATTAGCTTGGGCAGTAAAGTTTATGCTAAAATATTAGCGAGAAGAATGCAAGAGAGATCTGAAAGGCTGTTGTGGGAGGCCCAAGGAGGTTTTAGACCTGGAAGAGGTTGTATAGATTCGATCTTTTCCCTCCGCATGGTCACGAAAAAGTTTTTGGCCCTAAACAAAAGGTTTTCTGTGCTTTTGTGGATTTGGAAAAGGAGTTTGACAGGGTTGTGAGAAAGAAATTATGGGAGATACTGCCCCTACACTACTACAATGTGAGCGGACCCTTGCTACAGGCTGTAAAGTCTCTTTACTGAGATCACTCAGTCTGTGTGCGAGTAGGAGCTGACATGTCGACCTGGTTTGACATCCAATCGGGTGTTAAGCAAGGTTGCGCTATGTCAGCTTGGTTGTTCAATTTGTATTTGGATAATTATCTCCAAGGCGTGAAAGACAGTGACATGGCAGTGAAAGTAGGTGACCTTAAGGTCAATTGCTTGCTATATGCAGATGATGCAGTGCTCTTTGCATCATCAGAATGCGATTTCCAGACATTGGTCACCACTCTGAAAGATGGGTGTGAAAATAATGGTCTAAACCTGAATGCAGATAAGACGAAGGTTCTGATATTTGAAAGAAACGAAGGAAGAACAGAATGTAAGATCAACGTGAATGATAAGATAATAGAACAAGTGAATGAAGTGGTTTATTTGGGAAGTATGTTTAACAGAGACGGAAGATACGAAATGGATGTGGAAAGGCATATTGCTGCCGACAACAGAGTCAACGGTGCTTTGGCTGCATTGTTGAAACGGCGAATCGTCAGCACAGCTGCACGGTTGGCTGTACAGAATGCGATTTTGCTACCGGTAGGTACCGGTTTACGGCAGCCAAACGTGGGTAACACAGAATTAGAATGTAAAAAGATGAATGCTGTGGAGATGCAATTTCTTCGCAGAATATGCGGAGTCAGTCTGTCAGTCAGTCAGTCTGTCAGTCAGTCAGTCTGTCAGTCAGTCAGTCAGTCAGTCAGTCAGTCTGTCAGTCTGCGAATCCCGAATCCGCAATGAAGAGATCCACAGAATGACAGGTACTAGCGTAGATGTTACGGTGAGAATGAAAAAGAACGGGCTCAGGTGGTTTGGGCACGTCGAACGAATGAGTGATAAAAGAGTTATAAAAAAGATTTATAAAGAAAAAGTGAGCGGTAAGAGAGATAGGAGGAGGCCTCGAGTGACCTTCGAAAATACAGTATCTATGATATCGGAGGAAGATAAAAAGCATGAGGACCCCACGGAGGGCATGTATGAAGATGCTGGGACCGTAGCGTTTGGCCCTCCGTCGTCTCTGGCTACCGCAAGGGATATGGCGTGAAACTAAGTTAAGTTTTTAAAACGGTTTTAAGTTTGTTTTTGCGAAGAATAAATAATAAAACAACTGAAACTACTGACAAGGAGTTACGAGTAGCTCGACCTTATGCTGGTGAGATATTGTTGTATATTGTTTTATATGCAAGTAGAATCTACTACTACTTATATTATAAATTGGTTAAAGCACATGTCGTGAAAACTAGAAGACTATAAACGTTACGTTTATTATATTCAGTGTCCCTAAGCAATATAAACTTTAAAGGTATTAAACTGTGATCTAGATATATAGAGGTAAGTAGTGTTGATGGTCTTTTAAGTATATAATATGTGCCATATTATATACTTAAATACGTTTTATAGTAATCTTAAGAGTTCAGTTCACTAAGAAAGTTTACTCTATTTAGAAGAATCGATATGAAAGCAGCTATCCAATGTTATTCTCTTGCAATTGTATAAAAAAATAGAGATGTTTAGAAGCAGTTTACTGCTAATAGATTTTAATAGGTTGTTAGAAATAATTCTATCACACACCCGCACTTTCGAAATCTTATAATAATATGGTATAATAATCCCTTTATGCTAGAAATGCTTAATTTACTTTAAAGTTTAAGTATCCATGAAACTAACTACAAGATAAGTTAACCAACTTTAGTTTCGTCACTTATTAAGTCTTTAGCCTGCATATGGTAATCTTATATTATCCTTTGGTCTTTGAGTTATCTTACTTCTATAAGATCTTGAATTATGAACATATTTTAATCATAAATTATGTATAATATAAACTATCTTTATTCAAGTCGATCTTTACACGCATTTTTGAATCGTCGATTATTACATTAAAAACGTGAGTGTAGTCAATCCGTGAGTAAGCTACCACCAGTTCGGGATGCTCAGAAACTCAACAGTTGCTGTGTTAAAATGAAATTTAACAGTGTTCGTATTTTTAATTTAATTATATTCTATTTTCTTCAAGGCATAACTAACGCAAACATTGTCTATCCATAACATATAGATTCCTAAAAATACAGCATTAAATTATAAAAATTCGCAATAACATTATGTAAAGTAACTCTTAAGGGAAACAGCAAATGGTTTCAATTATCTTTAAAGCATAGATTAAACCCCCAAAAAATATGCTTAAACGCCCCGTTTGTCAGCAATTCTGTGAATTTCTTCATTACAATATAATTTGCGTGTCAAATGTAAGTTATAAAATATTAGTAAAAATCTTGTACTTTTTCCTACTATTATAAGATTTATAGATTCTCGTAGGGCGTGCTTCGGGTGTTGAATTATTCTATTGTAATAAGCACAGTGGTTGCAATTCTTAGTTGTGGGCACACAGTATTATGTAAATTATTAATAAACCTTACCAAGCAGTGATTATTTTTAATGAAGTAAACTAAAACACAGAAAAAAACATTCTATAATCAAAGTTCAGAAGAATATAAATTCCCTTAAACGATTTAGTTATAAATTAGCAGTTATTGTAAAAGTAGATTGTTTTATTCATATATTATATATAACATTGATATATAAAATAAGTAAGAAATACACAAACATACAAAACGGAACATAAAAAGCTGATATTGATAATATTCATAAAATTTTATTATTAAATGTATGGTAATTTTGTATCATTATTTTTTTTTACTCTATTTTACAAATTTATTAATTTTCAACATATATATGAAACGTTAATAGGTGGAGCTGCATCATCATTATCAGTATGTACAAAATAATAAGCAGCTTTTAACATGCGAAAGACGTCAAAAGCCAATAGAAAATTTAAAACCGATATGTTTAATTACGAATAGAATTTTAGAATTCACCTAAATTATAATTATTGTTAAGAAAGCGTTTATTACTAAACTTATTTTTAATAGATATTAAGTTAGAATTTTCGAATCAATTGAATTCTTTAAATATATATATTTATTATAATTCAGAAACCAACTAAGATTATTAGAACCACCGAAATGAAAGGAGACAGCAATTAATGGGTTAAAGATTGTATTCAATCAGTCTCTGTCGTGAACCCTGCTGGTAAATCAGAGCATTTCTCTGAAAGTGTAACTCTGAACAAGAAATTTTGTGATTTTTATTATCCTAGAAGGATTTTAAAATTTAAATTATTGTGTTAGTATTATTTTATATAGTTTTATTTTTTAAGGAGCAGTAAAAGTCAATTGCAAAATATAAATAATTACTGGAATAAAGGTAAGTTTATTAAAACTTATATTTTTGTGATGTGAAAATGTCTATGTAATGAAAATCAAGTTTGAAGTACCTACTTATTTATGAATAAACCATTATAAAATTCCTTTCAGAAATTGGAATGGTCAGTCAATATATTAAGAAACTTGGCAAATTTGGAATTAATTTTGACTTCGATTTCATCGAATTTTTATTTTTACTGGGTTTTGTTATTTCAATGTATATTATGCGTATGGAGTATTCTTTTTTTATGGAAGAGGCAAACGAGCGTGCGGGTCTCTGATGGCAAGTGATCACCGCCGACCATAAACTCTTGCATCTCCGGTGAATTGCAAGAGTGTTACCAGCCTTGGAGTGGAATTGAGAGTAATCGCCTTTTTTGGAGATTTACTTTAGTCATATCGAACCAGAAATACCGCCGAAGGAAGTTCTTTCCACATGGCTGGTTGTCTGGTCCAAACGGTTGAAGCTGGGATATTGGCTACTTTCTCTCATGAGAGATACTCGAGACGTCAAGAAGTTCTGTTCATCATTTTAGGGTTCGGTTTTTAGCGTTTTGAAATGGGTATATCTTTGCCGTTAGTCAATTTTTGTTGTTAACCTGTTAATTGAATTCAATGTAACAGCATGTGGCTGTAATTTTTTATTATTATAATCGGTCATAAGTCTATTTCTTGTTTCACTACGATGCCAACGAATAAATCTAATTAAACCGTTCTTTATTAGATTGAATTAACAAGATAAATTGTTAAAAAATAGTAATTTCATTTTAAGCGTGGTTTTGAAACCGATAAAGTAATATGTCTTTTTGCAATAGAGAAGAAAGAGTAAAAGTTAAGATAAGTTCGTTCCAAAAGAGAACTATTTCTTTAGTTCTTAAACTAAAGTAAAGTAGTCAAAAAAGTATAAATTAAAGATAATTTGGAAAGTTTCTTTAAAAAAATTGGTAATAACATGAGCAGTAATTTTTTTAAGTAACCAATTTGCAAAGCAACTTGTGGCTTTTGCATATACTAGATATTTTATTCATAAAATAAATACATTTTTTTATATTTTCTAATTGATATAACTGCATTGCATGTTACTTGCAATGGTTAAAAGTTATGTCGGTATAGAACAAATTATAACTAGTCTGTTAACTCATTATTATAAATTGTTTACCGTATATATAATTAAAACCTATTATAATAAAATATATTATCCCTAGTACCAACTAATTTAGAATAGCAAATTCAAATTAAAATCATAATATAGTATATACAAAAAATACTTGATTTGATTTATTAATTTGTTTTTTGCTTTTTTCATAAATATCGCTATTTATATTACACATATATAAATTTTCATATATATATATTAATATATATATGATAACTAATACTGCATATGACATTCAATATCCACGACTTTTTGGATTAGGTCTCGCAAGTAAATATAATTGATCTTCCACTCCAAGTTAATAACTTTTTAAAAGTTAACATAAGCTGAATACACTAAGAAATGAAACAGAGTACAAGGCAATACAAGAAGCAATTAAGTTATACAAACTTAATGTTGATAGCAGATGCGGGTGGGTGACATGATAGAGTAATATAATTGTTCTTAGACGTGAAGATTTGTTCTCTGCAGTTACTTTTTTTATATTATTGTTTGTTTTCTTAACTTAACTTTTCAGCTTTTTATTTGTAAATTTATTTTGCTAAATTATATTTTTAGGACACTATTGATGCTCCAATGTATTCTTGCTAGAAAAGACGGTAGCATTTTCTGTAAGGGATGTCATCCGTTTCCTCTTGTCCAAACATACCGGACACTGAAGTCGCGAAAATCGCAACAGAATCCTTAATGTTATGTTTACCGAAAATTCTAAAACAATTTCAGTATTTATTGTTGAATGATTTCTACTATTGTATCTTATAAGACTGGTCTGTAGAATATCATTATTGCGTGCTGGCTTCAAATAATCAAGCCACTCCATTATTACAAAATATTGATAATATAGCATCAACTATGTAAGTTGTATGTCATATTATTGTGATGCACATAACAATATAACATACAAGCAGTAGCAGCAATTCCAGCAGTATATTAAACTTAATTACAATTTTAATGTGATTGGATATAAATAATGGCAAGTAATAAAATAAAACGTTCAGCAATCATTATGTGTATATGTTCGTAAAAATTTATCTTGTTCTACATAGTATTTCAAGTGCTAAATTAGATTTTATATTTTCTTAAGGTTAAGGTTCTTTTAGGAAACGTTAATTTCTACAACTTATAAATATTTTAAATAAATATGCAGAAGACAAATTATCTGATATCTTTACTTTTAAAATATAAAAAACCTACCTCTTCTACCCTACAAATGCATGATAACTTTATATGACTATGCAGCTAGTAATTTTGGCAATATAACAATGACATCATTACCTACCAAAGTAATAGCTTTATATTTGTTTACAATTGTAAATATCGCAACAAAAGTATTTAATTAAACCTACTTAATTGCTCCGACTATTCATTCTGTGACAAAGAGATGAAATTAAAATAGAGTTTATCTTTTTATCTTTCAATAATGTTATTTCATTCAAAAATGTATTGTTTTTAAATAAATATATTATTAACTTTAGCATTAATTTGTACTCAGCACGTTTAAGTATTTGAGCGATAGAAAAAAAAAGAATTAATGTTCCAAATTGAATATTAATATCAGTATTTTAAATTAGTTTGTAATTTTCAATTATATTTAAATTTTAAGATTCTATGCAAATTAACGTATAACTAGCCAATTACTTTTAGAAAAAAGTGGCTTTTGTTTAATTTGCTTGACCCATAATATTCATTCAAACATGTCTTTCAATGAACAAGAATCTTTTAATACATAATTGCTGAACACAAAATCAATGGGAGAAACATAGTTTTGTTTCTTTAACATGGTCTTGAATAATTTAACAAATATTCCATGGGCTTGAGTATATCTATATAAAATAAAGTTCCACATGATAGTTTACTTTCCTATTCTTAGTTATTAATTTAAAATTAAAATTATATTAATAAATAAAATTCATTATAGCATTCAAAATTTTTAAGTTCTTAAAAATGTTTGGAACTTAGGTCATAGACTCATTTTCAGGGTTGATATTCCAATGCATATATTTCATTTACAAAGACCAATTGTTTAATTGAGACTCATCTCAGCAAGTAGTATTCCGAACCCATGGACTGACTATGTTGACCTTAATGTAATTGACGATTCAAAAGTGCGTGTTAATGCCTACTACTGATAAGAGATAATTTGAATTTAAAAGGTTTGATTGCGATATTTCAAAATTACAAAGAATTAGATATTTCTTGATATAACAGTATTCCGAAACATTATTTTTTAATAAAGTCCTTATTAAAACATATATTGTAATTTTTTTTTATAAAATAGTAACTAAATCATAACGTGCAAATAGCGGAAAAAAAGTAACAAAATTTGCCAGAATATTGTTAGGCCTATAAAATGATTTAAAGGATCATTATCTGTTATTGGGACAATATTTTTCTTTAACTATGTACTAGGATGTTCTGGTCACCATTCATGTTTAATCTCCTTATTATCGTATTATTTTAACTCGTAATATTATAAATGATTAGTAATCATAGTTGTTCGTGTTCGTTTGATATTCGTTTTATGGATTTTATACTTTTTTTTAAATACTTTGAACGATTACTTTTCTTACAATACGAATTCATTGGTGCGAAACGGTTTGTGTAATTTTGCTACATTTATAACAATTTTAATGGAATTAGAATATGTTTATTGTTTCAAAAAAAAAATTATTACACTAAGTCAAACATTTTTTCATTTTTTATTTTATAATTTCAAATAATATATATTATATAATTTATAATTTTACAATATAACGATAATTTTACACGAACGTTAAATAACCTTACAAACCATAAGAAATAAAATTATACATTTAGAGCATTGTAAAGAAGGTTAAGTCCTATTAAGTAAATAGGTCGAAAATTTAATCTAATTCCATTTTGTCTTATGCTACACTAATAACAATATTAAGTTGCTTCACGATATCTTCTACTTAATACATAGAAATTATGTAGTCTCGCTTACAGTAGTAAAAAACTAATTAATTATTATAAAAAGAATTTGGAAGAACTAATATAAAGAATGTGGTTAATACAAAAGGCCAAAAAATTTTAACGTGATTCCAACGTTTTATTATAATGACCATCATATTAATTAAATATTCAAAATCATAGTAACATATCTAGAATGTTATATATTTGTATTAGCACTTAGGGTAATGGAAATTATTAAGCCTATTAATTCCATTGAATAACATAAAATTAAACTTACGGCCCCATGGTAGAATGTGATTTATAACAATAATAAAAATTATACATATACATTCATAACATATTTAATATGAATAAGGTAGAAATACAATTCATTTAATATTCAAAACAAAAAACGGAAATAGCTCGTGCCTTTGAAAGTTATATTATTTTCGTTGTTCACGTTGAAGGCTACAGTCAAATAATTTTTTGTTGCAAATTATTTCATAAATGTGAATGTCAAACATCCTTTTATTAATTCTTAATATATTGTGAAGGAGTACAGAATAATTTTAAATAAAAAAGTAATGATATTGCTCTCTGTAACAAGAAAAATTGCGATGTATCTGTTAGTATATTATTTATTATCAAGTACAGCTGCAAGAACAGATACTTGTCATTCATTCGTTCATTGATTCATTCATGACATAATTGGTTGAAGGTCCACGAACGTTGTAGGTTATCTTGTACCTTGGGGGACAATCGCTGGAAACCTCGTGTTACCGTTCGTTATCAATGTGACTCGGGATAGACCCGTGGAATTAGAAACAGCATGGGCCGGTGCTTTCTGGGGGATGGTTAATTTAATCTCTTGGGACCGCGTTAGCCGTTTCCTAATTGACAGCGGTGGGGAGTCAGCCCTGAGGTGCTCGTCTCTCGCTCATAGCTGAAGGGAGCGTGCGAGTTGATCGTGGGGTGCCCGTGTCTGGTTCATGATCGGCAAGGGACTGGGTACGCGGCAGTCTGCCTTTAGGGATGGCCGGTCTGCAGTGAAGAGCGTAGGCCTTTTACTTTCGTCCTCCGTCTTGGATTATTCAGTGATAGGTTGCAGGCCAGCTTTTCCGGGGTAGAAAGATGGCGGCTATTTAAGTCCCATCAGTTAAACTGAATGTAAGTTTCTCAAGAAATAAAACAGCAATAAAATTGTCTGTGTTTTATTTAACGAAAATAAAAAATATTTTTTATTACATATTTTGAAACAAAATGTAAAAAAGTACTACTTTAATAATCTTTAAAGATGAAGCGCGAAAATTCTGAGACAGAAAAGGATGACAGGTTGACGAACAACTTCCGGGAAAACACGAAACTTTTCTGGGGAGAAGTTAGTGATTCCCGGGTTTGTTCGGTAACCTGTAGAATGCAAGGGATGCTTTTGAAGAGCAGTAAAATCTTAACAAAGCAAGCACACGTATTGCAGCGGTGGGCGGAATTCTACAAGGAGACGTATGAATGTGAGGACGCTTCGGCCTTGAGTACCAGCGAAATGCTGAGTCCGGATGTAGCCATGGTGAAATCGGTTTGGAAGAAGTGGAGAGCGCGATTCGAGGCCTGAAATGTGGTAACACTGCGGGAGCAGATGAAGTTACTGCCGAGATGATCAAATATGGTGGGCCACATCTTGAACTTGTTCTGGTTTTTGTGCAATTTATGCTGGAAATCAGGGAAAGTCCCAGACGATTGGCAAGGTGTAGTCATCGTACCTTTGTATAAAGGCAAAGGTTTAAAGATAGACTGTGCAAGCTATAGGGCTATCAGTTTGATCAGCTTCGGCGGTAAAGTTTATGCTAAAATATTAGCGAGAAGAGTGCAAGAGAGATCTGAAAGGCTGTTGTGGGAGGCCCAAGGAGGTTTTAGACCTGGAAGAGGGTGTATAGATCAGATCTTTTTCCTCGGCCCTTGCTGTAAAGTCTCTTTACAGAGATCACTCAGCCTGTGTGCGATTACGAGCTGACATGTCGCCTTGGTTTGACATCCAATCGGCTGTTAAGTAAGGTTGCGCTATGTCAGCTTGGTTTTTCAATTTGTATTTGGAGACCCAAGGCGTGAAAGACAGTGACATGAGAGTGAAAGTAGGTGACCTTAAGGTCAATTGCTTGCTATATGCGGATGCTGCAGTGCTCATTGCATCATCAGAATCCGATTTTCAGGCATTGGTCACCGCTTTGAAATATGGGTGTGAAAATAATGGTCTAAACCTGAATGCAGATAAGACGAAGGATTTGAAAAAAATGAAGAAAGAACAGAATGTAATTTCAACGTGAATGATAAGATAAAAGACCATGTGAATGAAGTGTATAGCGTGTAACAAGTGAATGAAGTGGTATAGCGGTCTTTAGGAAGTATGTTTAGCAGAGACGGAAGATACGAAACGGATGTGGAAAGGGGTATTACTGTCGGTAACAGAGTCAACGGTGCTTTCGCTGCATTGTTGAGACGACGAAACGTCAGCAAAGCTGCACGTTTGGCTGTACACAATGCGGTTTTGCTATCGACGCTGTTATACGGCAGCCAAACGTGGGTAACAGAAGAAGAATGTAAGAAAGATGAGTGCTGTGGAGATGCGATCTCTTCGCAAAATATGCGGAGTCATGTCAGTCTAGCTGAACGATTCCGCAATGAAGAGAGACAGAATGGCAGGTACTAGCGAAGATGTCACGGTGAGAATGAAGAAGAACGTGCTCAGGTGATTTGGGCACGTTGAACGAATGAGTGATGAAAAAATGGTAAAAAAGGTTTATACAGGAAAAGTAAGCAGTAAAAGAGAAAGGGGGAGGCCTCGAGTGACCTTCGAAAACACAGTATCTATGATACTGGAGGAAGGTCACGTAAAAAGCAGGAGGACCCCTCGGAGGGCATGTACGAAGAGGTTGATGTCTGTGGCCGAGGCGAAAGAGGTATGCAGGGACCGTAGCGTTTGGCGCTCCGTCGTCTCTGGCTACCCCGCAAGGGACATGGCGTGAAGCTAAATAAATAAATAATAATAATAAATATTAACCTTTATATAAGAGCTAATGAATCAATTTTGGATTTTGTCAATCTAAAGAATATCTGTCGTCCGTTATCTGTTATTTGATGAATGAAACATCGTTGCCACCCAGATAATCTAAATAATGGTAAACTATATTGTTTACTATTATTTCCATGTACCTCGTAGTTAGCTTGCTTCGCTGTAGTTTATGATGTATTTGAAAGTGAAAACTAAATAGTCCTTATGTTTAAAGAAACCAGATGCAACTACTTCATTGAACAGAAGTTCAATCCAGTCCAGTTCAATCTGCGGCATATTTTTCAAAAATCTATTTTACGAATAAATTACACGGGTCATATTTATTGAAAAAAGTAAGACAATAGCGTTATTAGCTTTAATTATATAGTAAGGTGTACTACTACTGTGTACTACTACTGTGTAGTCAGTTAATATGTCTGTGGCTTTATATAGTAATTTTAATTTACTTTTCTGTATTTTAGTTATCTTATCGCTAAAAGTCATTTACTTATAATATAGTATATATTATATACTTTCTCCATATTTTGTTTTACTTATAATACTGGTTATTACAGAACACATTACATTATCATATCGGCCAGTTAGTATCGATTTCAGATGACATTCCGTTAAAAAGTTTTGAAAGAAAGCTTTTATAAAAACAAATTACTTTCAAGGTATTAAAACTGCACTTTTCTCTCCATTTTAAATATCTATATCTGTATGCAAATGTTAATGCTATTTTTATTAGGATAAGTTAATTTGGGATAGACCTCATATATTAGTATTTATACATTTTTTAAATTCTTTTTATTATTACGGTTACATTACATTAGGTGTCAAATACATTTACAATTTCAAATTCATCAACTCAATTCTCAGAATTCTGTACTTTAAAAATAGTCAATATCTTTAGATGGTAATAACTTTTATAAGTCTATATTATTATTGAAGTAAAGCCAACGCACGCTTGTTACATAGAAGCTAAAATTTTTGCAAAAATAAATGGGCAGACGGCTAATAAAAGATGCTTTTATTTCTTATTAAAACATAGACTGTCATTATGAGAAGTTAAAACGTCCGTTGTTACAATGAATTGTATGATTATAATAATGCACCTTATTATATATGTTATTACCTAATAAATAATATAAAAACGGTATACAGTATATAATCAATAAAAATGCTAAGTTTAATAGAAAACAAATCACAAAATTTGTTTTTAATGAAATAAATAACAATTTTGTTATTTTTTTCATATTGTATTGATGTTTTTTTTTATATTGTATTGATGTTACAAAATCGTTTACAGTTAATATACGAGTATAATTATTTTATTATTTTTAAACCCAAATAAATAAGGTACATAAAATGTTTTTGATGTGATGATATAAAAAGAATGTATTCTGTTTACAAATAGAATCTTAAAATATCGATGAGTACTTAAAAATCACCTAAAATAGAATTCATGACACAAAATCTTTTTAATGTGTTCCTTTTTGTTATATGTTTTTATTAATGTCTTTTTATGTGCATTATAATTAAAAAATGAATATATGAAGTTTTATATAAATTTTTGCCTACAGTTGAACCCTATCAGTGTAGAGCTTTTACTTCAATGTGGATAGCAATAAATGGATTAAAGACGGACTCAATCAGCGTCTATAGTGAACCTTGCCAGTGAATCAGCTGATTTCAACTCAAGGCGTCACACAGGAAAAGAGCTATTGTGGTTATTTTCTATCCCCTACGGGGTTCTAAATTTATTTTAATGATTATTCCTAAAGTATAACGTCCACCAAACAACAATATGTTTTACCACATTTACATTTATGATGTTTGATAAACCAATTTTCATTTTTATATTCTATTTTAGAAGCTGTATTTTCGTATTAAGATATTTTACTTTACAATATTTTTGACTACTATTTTGTATATAATATTAATGGTTTTACATTCATTAACCTATAAATTCTATGATTATGAACAGTTCGTAATTTTCGGTGACAGTATAGTAACCATAATCCAAATTCCTTTTATATTTTGAGTCCTTATTATTATTCCTTTTCAAAATAGGGTAAAACAAACAATGTTTTCTAGATACAATATTAGGTAACTGTTGGTAAATACATATTTACGACCAATAGGCCTTTGGATTTGTAAGCGATTCAGGTTTTAACTGTTCGCAAATTTACTTATACATAGAAAGTGAATAATAATAGATGAGACTGACATGACCGAAAGAATAAATGTAACATTGTATTATTTTCTATTGAATCAGCTTAATGGTTGTGGTCTTTCAAAGTTATGTCCTTTTATGTAACTATACCTATGCTCGCTTGTAAAATGTGTAAACAGAATAAAATAAGGTAACATATTTTATATCATATTTTAAATATTATAATATGAAAAAAAAAACAATAGCATTCCGGCAAGTCTACTAATTCATAAACAAAACATTATCAAATTTCCTGTTGAAATTTAGATGTTGTTCCGGTAGAACCTTATAAATGCAACGCTAATTAAGTTTGAAGAAGTATTATTTATGTGGGCTACTTTTATTTTCTTTTATTTTTGGTTTATAATTAAAATACCTAATACTTCATAATTTTATTTCCAGACATAAGTATGTTTTATTATACTCGCTTAGATACAGTCAGAGAATTAATTAATTTTTACTATATTAATTACTTAAAAGCAGAGTGAAAAAAACTGACTTATCCAATTATTGATGTGAACGTATGTGTATCTGGCATTGCGATACCAACTTTTACAAGCCTTTGCGATTGAACTTACTTATTCATCAAGATCAGAATTCATACTATTTTAGAAAAAAATATATTTATTCGCAGTGAGCAATTATTTTAATAGTTCCTCAACTAAAACTACTAACAATAAGTAGTGCTAAGTAGTAGTCTCACTTAAATGAAAAAAAATACTAAGAAAGCAAACGTTCTTCTTTTAATTTCGCATTCTGTAATTATAGGAGACTCACTGTCAAAGAGAAGTGAGATTCTTATCGAAATTTATTTAACAATCAGGTTGAACGATATCAATATAATTCGTCGATTCAAAAGTTAGGAATTTGAGAAACTGCATAATAAGTTCATTGCTGTAAGATATGTTAGAAATTATTTCTCAGTTACAATACTCCAGTTCAATACTCGGTCAGTTCAATACTCGGTCTTATTATCAGATAATGAACTAATTTTAAAACCGTTACATTAACATGTTGATTCCCCCCCCCCACCTTCTAAATAGACTCCCACGTCAGTGTCCTCGCTTAGGTGCTCGCTCTTAGGAGTTATTTTACATTCCCTTATATCCAACAAATAGTTTAAGGAACAGTTACATAGATGTTGTCATTATTATAATTAATAATATCACCATATTAACTTGATTAATAATAATTAAAACAAATATGTATATTTTGTTAAGGGTGCTTAGGTTAATTTTAGATTATTTTTTCTCATTTGCTTTGTGTATATTTTTTATTTGTTAGACAATTTTTGACTTTCTTTGTGAAGATGTCTTTAGTGGAAACTTTACTGGCATATCGTTGTTATGTTTATATAATAAAATAAAATAAAATAAAGAATGGACGATGTTATTGTTCATTTATATTTATTTATTGCTTTATCAAAACCATTTCAAGAACAACAGTAATAAAAAGAAGAGCCAATTAAATCTTGTAAACTTCTTGTCAATGACAAATAGTCTGTCCGTTGAAGCAAATTCGGCTTCGACCATTTTAAAGAGAGAATTCACAAAATATCGGATAACTGCATTCAAATTACGATCTCTTTCTAATTTGAGAAAATAATTATCTTAAATCTGTTATTTGCAGGTATTGTAGCAGAGCACTTTTTTTTATTTAGGTATATATTAAAGTTGATGCTTACTTAGTTGCTTATCGATTTTAAAATGTTATATGTTACTCTTATAAGGGTTTCAATTAAATTATGATAAAATATATATAATCACAACATAGTTTGTATCTTAGCTACTTCAGGTATATAATTTGGTCACGATGCAGATGTCAGGGTTATGTTTGGTATTCAAAGATGTAGAACAAATCGAATCTCATTTCTAAAGTAGTTATAACATGAACTCTCATATACTTTACATTTTTAAACGAAATACTTTGTATTTAATAGTATTCTCATGTTCAAAATCTTATTAATAATTTCGCAAATAAATAAAATAACAACAATTTTATTACATAAAGCAATCAAATAAAATAAATATTACGAAATACTAACCCTTTACGTGTAAAATTAACCTAATAATTAATAAGGTAAATGTCCATTATTTAGAAAATAGAATAGTTCTTATATTTAATTTATGGACAGCTGAGTTATAGAGCTGCCTCTGCCATGTTCGCTTCACGCAAGATCAAACAAACAAAAACCCGACCGAAATCAATATTTAGCAACACATTTAATCTTACATTTTTTATATCAAAAATAAAAGACATTTAGAGTAATATTAAATGTTTATTTAAAACACAAATATTTAGAATTGTTAACTATTCTTTATTAAATTGTCGTGTTATTTACCAATAAACGAGTAGTTTCTGTTTATCGATGATCTCATTGAAACGTGCAAGTACTCTTTAGATTAAAATTTTCCAATATTTTGTATATAGTCATAGATTAATCCTATTTGCAACCTTATTGAGAGATATTAAATATAAGTCACTCTGATCAATTCTATTTAGTACTGTTTATTCTTGAGTACAAAATTCAACTTTTTATTTAGTATTTTCTTAAATTATGGGTATGATTATCTGTAGTAAATACAATGAGCCATAAATCTATATCTTAACCGACAAAGATCTGAAAGTATAATATTTAAGTTGTATTCGTTTGTTATCTCTGTCTGTTTTGTTTTTCATCGATATAGCTTTTTGATTAAAAATTCAATACTGGATTCAAAATTCAATATCGAGGACTTTTTGGATTAGTTCTCATAAGTAAACGTAGAGTGCATTTATTAGTTTGAACTCTTCCGCTTTAAATGAAATTTATCAATATATAATAAAGATAAAGTGAATAAACCTAACCATAATATTCTAATATAAAAACATTATTCTAATGCAAAAACGTCAAACTAATAACTAACTAGTAAAACTATTTAATAAGCTTTTTCATAATATTTTTAGATATATTTTAATTTATATGATACTTTCTAAGAGTAGATAGGTAGATTGATAAGCATTTTATTTCACAGAAAACTATAATAAAGAAGTAAAGGCGTTAGAATAATCAAAATTTGTAAAGGCTATTTATTGCTAAAAGCAACGTCTGTCAGACAACCTTCCGAATCTAGAAGAAGTAATTTATTTTGTTTTAAGATTTAAATGAATAAATTGCTTGTTTTTACAAGAAACATAATATGTATACAACTTTTTATGGTTTTATGAGAAATATGTGTAATAAAGTCTATTACTTCATAAAACTATACGGATGTCAAAGTATTGTTAAAAAAATATATAGAAGGCACATTAAATAGCTAATCTGCTAGCATCAATCAATTCATTAAAAATAATTAATTCAGCAAAGTGAACTTTCTTATTAAAAATGTGTCTAATTCGTTTGACAAATCGTAACTTATATTATTAAGAGATAAAATGAAAGATTATGATTTGACGCAGCTGCATGCGCAATGTTTTGGGAAATCTCTGCGTCGTAATATATGTAGTAGAATGATTATAAAAAAAAGATGTACCTCATTTCTTTAAACATATTATAACTACCTAAGAAGATAACTTTTTTTGTTTAAGATCTTATCTTCTCTAATATTTTTTAATTAATATAAAATCTAACATCTACACGGTGAACATAATTAGTATACCAATTGAAAAAATGGTGTAGACTATTTGATAAATTTTATAATTAAGATTTCAGAATTTAACAAATTAAGACAACAAAAACATTGTTTAAGATAGCCATGATAGGTTAATTAAGTTAATTAATTTTTCTTTTCAGCTTTCGAAATTTTTTTCGCATTTCATTTTAAATTTTTCTACCTAATTATCTTTGTTTTTTTAATAAAACAACATATTATTAGCAATTAAAAGAAAATATTCCGAATATAATGTTAGATTTTAAGACGAGGAATGTTTGTGAATAAAACAAAAACCTTTATCATATTAAAAAAAATTCTTTCATAAGTAATATGTATTAGATTATATTCAGATAAGCTGAAATCATGTTGTCATAGGTTACTTTTGTTATATATGAATCAGCTCTTGTTGATAAGTATTGTTAATAATACTAGTAATATAAAATATCTTTGAAAACAATCTAAAATTTATAATAAATAGTAACAATAATTTTTTAAGTATACTCGCAAGTAGGACGTCAATTTTAATTGTAATTTAAACATTTAGAAAATACACCAAAGTTTCAAATGTAAGCTTTTCTTGCGCTGTTATTTTCAGTAATCTTTCATTTGCTAACGATTAAAGTAGTCCTATTAAGAAGAACTGAAAAATATACATGTAGATTTTCATAATGTAGTAGGTTAGTAAAATATGGTAAAAAGTAAATTAAAAGTTGCATGCACATTTGTATAAATATTATAAAATAACAAAGACTAACGTCTTCAATAGCTGAGGGTAGCTTTAAACACTGTTCTATTGAGTTCCTTCAATCTAAAGTTTATAAAATTTATAAACAAAGTAATACGTTATAGTAAGGTAGCAGTTACATGGTAGCAGTTACATGGTAGCAGTTACATGGACCTTACGAGATGAAAAATTAAAACGCGCTGTAGTTTGTGTGTTAAATCAGAATTGCGGGTCACTTCTCAAATGACTATTCTAAACAACCAAACTTGTATAAAAGAAATTTAATACTCGTACCCAGCTACACACCTATCGCCATTGTCTCTCTTGTCTCCAAAGTAATGGCGAGCATCATCAATCAACAGTGCCTAACGAACGTTGAGAATCACCATTTGATTCAATGATTGGCAATATGGTTTTTGTCACGGTTGTTCGGCTGTTAATTTTCTGTTATATCTTACGCACCGTTGGCTGTTATAGAGATATAGCGAAAGCCTGCGAACGTGTATGGCACAAGGGGCTTCTTTTGAAGCTTCATTCCTATGGATTTCCCGGGAGTTTTACAATTGACTCACCAGCTTTCTCTTTGGGTGGAGAATATAGGATCTCGATCGTTTTTGCTCGGACTCCAAGCCCGTGAATGCCGATATAGCTCTCGGGAAAACGTAGACGAATGCCGAAAGAAGCTTTTTTCTTCAAGTTTATCACAAAAAACACTTGTATCACCGCTCTTCGAGAGCATTCCTCTTATTACGAAAGTACAACGAATCCATTATCTAAGTTATTGAGCTGAGCGTAGGCGAAGCTCCTAACCGTTTGGGAGACCTTTTTTTGTGTTTAGTTGTCTCCAGGATGCGACGAGATAATTAGCTAAAAATTTTCTCATGTATATTTGAGCCGAACGCGGATGTTACAGCGAAAACAGATTGAAAAAATGTTTAGCCATTCAAAAATTATCAAGAAAAGAAGAAAGGAGAGGGGCTCAGCTCAACATCCGCCGCGCACGATTGGCAGACCCTAGTATACATATTTGTTATAGTATACATATATGTTATATGTACTTAAGTACTTGTGATAATTTTTATTGTTCCTTCAGTGGTTTTTAATTTCTTTCCAAGTCATTATTGATGGTTTTTTTTGTCGTTATAGAAGAAAACATAAGTGGACATGTCATTCATATTGGATTGAAACAACCTACCAATTACAAGATAATATTCCAAATATATAATACGATGAAAGACAAGGAATGTCTGCGAGAAGAAAATAACATCAGTACCATTACATACATATTATTTGTCGCATCAAATTGAGACTCCGAAAGTAATTAAACTCACAATTAATAGCTTAACATGAAACAATAATGAGTCAATTAAGCAATTTCAGCTCATTAACATTAAAAAGTCACTCGGACTCGTAAACGCGATGTGTGTACGTTTAAATTACGATTAAAATATTAACTGTAATTTAACATGGACAAAATAGGTCAGTTCGCAAAAAAAATATAAGGGTCTGTTGCGATGTCATTTCATTTGCGTATGATAATGTACTAGTAAAAATGTCTTTATCAAAAAATAATATCGTAACGTCATGTAATGTGTAAACATGAAATATAAATACAAAAAAAATTATAAAAGTTGCATGAGTTTGTATATATATTATTAATTACAAATTTTATAGTTTATAACATCTGGGGGTAGTTTTCAAAATTATAAAATATTTCTAAATGTTAGTGTGAAATTGTTGATATAAAGCTACTTGCATCGTGTTTTTTATAATTTCAATCTAAGAAAATCCAAATAGTATTAGGTTACTGTTAAATAAATAATATTTAAAAGTTAACATTATTGTAATAATATAATGAGGCCAGCAAACAATGACAAGTTACATTAATTCAATCATATTTTTCAAACAATCTTTAATTTTCAAATCAAGCTTATTAAAGGTCACCTCCATATTGGTAAAGATAATTACGACAGGGTAGAAACTCAATTAACACTGCACTAGATTTTTCATATCAAGTTTCCTTCATTTAAAATGTAAATGTGCCTTATATAACTTAACGGCTTTTATAACCAATTGTAAATAAGGCAATATATACATGTGTTATTGTTAGGTAGCGATTACATGATCGCATTTCATAAGACTCGAGACACCAAGTGAATTAGTCAAAGACAGCTTTTAGTCAGCGTTGTAGTTTTTCTATATAATCAGATTTGCTGGTTAGTTCCCAAAGGTACTTCTAAACAATTATTAATAATAATAATTACTATGAAGATTGTTTAGACTATGTTATCTATGATTAAAAGATTTTTCATATATAATATTGTTTTCTATCAGTGCCTAAATGATCACCACTTCCTTGGTCTTAAGATATTATTAAGAAAATTAAAAAAATAGTTATCGTTTTTTGAAAATAGTCTTAAAAATAACACCTAATAAATAATGTGGTTAAGCCACGTAAACATCATAGAAATATAAAAGAATCAAGCATCGACACAGTCAATGGGTATCTAATATTTGACTTGTACAAATAAGGTCTTTAATTCTACGACATTCTGTCCGTTAATCACTATGTATATATATATATATTAATATATCAACAAAGTTACACAAATAAATCTTAATATACATTTTCAAAAAGTATAACCAGTTAGCGACAATACATACAATTGATGATTTTGCTAGGATGCGACTATTAATCATATCAACTAAGGTGAGAGGATGTTCACTCTGATGTAATGTGGTTCTTCAAATAGAACTGAGATTACACTTGAAACTTTTATATTTATTTGTATTTTATTATACTATGTTCTTTTTTGTCTAAGTTGAATGATATTAAATAAAAAATAAAAATGGTTGAAATATTCTTCCGAATTTTCAAATTTTAATTCTTTTAAAATATTGTAATACAGTTAAGTAGAAAATATTTTAAAAAGATATTTAAATTCCATTTTTCAAACCTTGGGTAACAAGGGTATTAAATATAAAAAAAACACTGAGAAAATTAAATTAAAAACATTTTATTTAAATTTTAGTTGGTATTGCTGAAAAGATAAAATTAACTGAAAGGAATTAATACTATTCTTATTTCCAGTTTGTTACTTTTTGGTTTATGTTTAATAAAATATGAATACATTATTTCCTCTGTTGTAATTACAACGATTATGAGGACTATTAAATTCAGTTAACAGTCGATTCGGTGTATAGTGTAATCAACAATAACTGTTTTGAACATTGTTTTAAATTTTTGGATATTTCGAGCCAATGTTAGATTAACATTTTTGTTCGGAACGTTTTGTATGAGAACATACTTTTTTTTATGTTAGAGGAAGGCAAACGAGCTGGCGGGTCACTGATAGTATGTGATCACCGCCGCCCATGAATTCCTGCAACATCCGAGGATTCACAGGAGTGTTGCCGGCTTTGAAGGTAGGAGTAAATGCCTTTTTTGAACGTATCCATGTCCTACCGATCTGGAAATACCGCCGAAGGAAGTTCGTTCCACAAGCGAGTGGAACGTGGAAAAAAGGTCCTTGAGAACCGCACAATGGAGGATCGCCATGCATCCAGGTGGTAGGAATGGTAAAGTAGTCGATGGCGCGCTGTGCCGTGATGAAATTCGGCGGTAGGTATCAGATCGAATAGCTCTTCGGAACACTCCCCGTGATAAATGCGGTAGAAGACGCACAGAGAAGCAACGTCTCTACGCAATGCCAAGGGTCCAGCCGTTTGCAGAGCACTGGGTTCCCGACAATCCGAACGGTTGAGCCAGCCCAATACGAGGTGTAGTCAGATAACTACAGCAAGGCTACATTTTTAATTTTTAAACCAGTCTTGTTTCACACTTTGGACAGGTGGCACGACAGACGACGATACTTTTGACAGGTAGCTTTGTAACTTGGAAATAGTTGGAAATAATAATATATTTATATATTTCTCTCGTCACAAAGAAATTTATACAGGAAAAGATATTCAAAGAGATATATATACTGGTAGTAATAAAATAAACCAGTGTTATAGAATAAGAATCAGCAGAATTCAGTCCAGAATTAATCCAGAATTAGTCCAGAATTTTATATCATTGTTCCATGAGTTGTAATTTTGACTAATTATTTGTATTATATTATACAGATGTTTTTATTTACTGAAAGACAGCGTTAACATTCTGTAAAATTACAAAATTCAGATGAGAGGAATATTTGATCAGTTTTATTATATAAATACTTATATTATTGTGAATATATGATTCAATAAAATATTAAATATTAAAAAAAAAATAACTATTATTTTCTGTGGTTAACATAATCAGCCATATATTTAAACCATAAAGACCTTAAAGAGATAAATTTCATGAATCGTTGGATCCGTTTACGAATATTAAATTGAATAAACTGGAAGGGAAAGATAAAGAAAGGCAAAGATTTCTTTGGGGTAATATTTTTACATATTAATTTAGGTAAAATGATATGTAATATGTCTTGTCTAAATATTTAGAACCTTTTACCGTAAAAATATTTATTTGACCAGATCACTTTCCAAGACAGAGTTAAAACAATATAATGGGAGTCAAAAAAAACATAAATCAAAGAAAAACTGTAGAAAGGTTTATAAAAACAGGATTGGTTACAAGACTTATTATTAAGTCGTATGTGGAAAAGACTTTACAAACTTTTCTTATATATGTCTGAATTCTAATAAACTAATTTACACAAAAACGTTTATCTGGTGTGGTTGTTGTTGTTGTCAATTAAATTTCTGGATCCATACCATTTTTTCTTATATTATATATATAATATAAAATAATGTAAGTAAACGTAGTTTGTATTTATTAAATCATGTCTTTAAAATTTCATTAATATAATAAAGGTCTACGTCGAGAAATAAAGTACAATAATTTATACACTTTTATTGGTCATTGTCAAGATATTGTTAGTTAGAGGTCGGCATGTGCTTAGATTTGTCACAATATTGTTTGTTTTCTATAAATTTAATTTTTAATTTTTTTATTGAAGAGAAAAAAAATAATTACATTAATTATTAATCATAATAACTTTATTCGAAACAGCCGTCTAGACAGGCCTTAACAGAAACCTTCCTTCCTTAATGAGTATAGTGATGTGACGATTTTTGGATTATGGAAACTGTTCAATGGCATTCAATACTGCAAAAGTTAAAAATATTGGTTAGGATTGCCCAAAAAAACCTAACAGATTTTGCCTGCACCTCGATAAATATATAGTTTCATTAGCGCAAGTAGCAACGCCATATTTTAATTAATTATTTTACATCAATAGAATTAAATTAATAACAACATTATTTAATTCACCTGATAATCTTTATTGACGACTTATAATTTCAGGAAATTATTGAAGATCTAACGTATTCTTGCTAGAAGATACGAAATTGTTTTGATGATGGAAAACAATACATTAGTACAAATTTAAAAATAGGACAAAATAACTTAAAACAAATATCTTTGCTCGATGGCATGGTTAATAAAATGAAGTTACCATCAATATATGAATACCGACAATGAAACTCCTTTGATTTTATTGCCTTGGAATTTATTATTGTTATTGTTATATTATGTAGCTACACAAGTAAGGTTCTTGTATCAGACCTGCGCGTGCCGGCTCTAAACAAACAAGCATCTACACTATTGGTACAACTATAATACCCGTTGATTGAAATATTAATACCCTACCATCAAGATTTTATGCAATAAATATGATAGCAATAAACGTGACAATACCCGCTTAATTCCTATAGCTGAAATAAATTTGAAATACATTTTATAAGAAAAAAAAAATCGTTTAAGTATCTAAGCTAATATTTTTATTTTGTTTTACAAGGAATTTTAAAACAATTTTCAAAGAAATTAATATTGGCCTTTGAGATAACTTCATGAGAAAAAGTTTGACCGAACCGTATCGTATCGGACCGTAGCTACTAGTACAATAAAACGTTTAATAACAATTATGTACATATGTCCCTAAAATATATTTTAGCTACTATTTAAGTTAAGAAATTCTTAAGAAAATATAATAAACGATAAAAATTTAAATAAACGCAGTAAACAGCCTTTTAACAAGTATTAAGACTAAAGATATATTGTTTGAAACATACGTGATATAAAATATAAAAAGTAACACTGTGACGTTGTTACTTTTTATAAGAATTTTGTTATTTCAAATAAAACTTTGTATCTTTATTGTTGTCTATTAATCAAAAATAAAGACACAAAATATAACTATAAAAAGTAACTTGAGTAGTAGTCACTGTAGCAACGACAAATGGTTGAAAACAAATATTGTTTATCGTCGATTCAATTTTTTATTGTAATTCAGCTGCAGGATCTAAAAATACAAGTGCTTTGTATCTTTCGATATATTAAGACGAATATGAACAAGAGAATAAAAATAATTCGATTGATATTTTTACTTTCCACGAACAAACTTTGTTCATTCTGTATTGTTTTCACTTTTCTCGGATGGATATCCATCCATGATCCATGAAAACGATGTGTGGATGGATGGATGTCCTTGGATAGGAAAAATCCTGAAAAAGAAAAGAAAAGTCCTGAAAACTTGTCGGGATTTTATTTTATATAATCGAAAAACATCGGTTGCGTCTTGCTGAGTAAAAACATTTTTTTTATATTTTGTAAAATTGTATTTTTTTAATTTCTGTGTATAAAATAAATGTAATTTATTTTTGTGTGTAGTCTATGTTATCTTTAATAATTACTTTTAAATATTTATTTTCATAATCATTTTACTTAAAAATTAATTGTTTTTTTATTAACATTTATGATTTCGTCAAAGTTTGTTCGGGAAATACGGAAAACTTTCCAATGTAATTTAAATCTTAACACGACATATGTATTCTATGATACGCTACGCTAAATATATTAACTATTTTGGTTTTACAGCGCTCATGTTTTCTTCTAGTAATGCTTCTAGTCTTCGTTAAGCTATTGGTATTAAGCTATCGTTTTGTATTATTATGTTGTGAAAATGATTACTACCTGAATGTGTACTTTCATGTGTTTTAATTATATAGCACTAACATAAGAAAATATATCAATAAAACCTTAGATATCATTATTTCAAATTTTCCTTTCCTTCCAACCGATAACCAAGATTTACTATTATTAAAGTTATTTAATCATTTTTCATTATCATCAAAATGACAGAAAAAGATTATCTGTTTTCATTTTAGTGGATTAGTATTGAATAATCCCAGTTCAATTATTGAATATTGGTTGTTTTTTTTGTAGATAAGGAGATGTAACAAGCTTTCTTATATCAAAATACATTTATGAATAGTTTTTGTATTTTTAAAACATGAAATATATTTGTGCAATTTACAACAGATTATTCGGCCATGAAAATGACAGAAGATCCTTAGAATAGTTATCCAAAAGCGGTGGAAATTGTAGTAAATAAGTTATAGCTCGTATTAAAAGGTTTCTGTATTAGTAGATTATAAGTTGGCACTCGATTGCCAACTTTGTGGTTTAACAAAATATTGTTATTTAAAAAAAAATACATTTTATTTTCCGCATTGCTACTCGTGTCGCACAACTTCACTACAAACAAAATAACATATCAGACAATCTGTTACAAAACAAATAAACAAACTTAGCATTGAATTTGTAATATAAAAATATGAAGTGGTAAAACAAAAAACATGTTTCATAAAATATATTTAAAAAAATTTGCTTTTGATTTTTTTATCGATAAATAGATTGAATGTGTAAAATTATTATTACCATTTGATAAAGTCTTTGTAGCGTTTTATAATAGGAGTAAAACATACGTAACTGGCCCAGGTGAAGTATATTTAAAAAAAAATAAAATAGTATTATTATTTTGCAATTTACATTTAAATCTAAAATTAGTTTCAAAATTACTTAATATACATTCGTACAAATTACAGATAAACATTCGAAATAAAAATAAATTATTCTATTATAATTGCGAATTGAGGATGCCAGGGGACTGGGGACAGGGGTAAAAAACAATAAGATTATTAAAAATAAATTAATTCCATAGAAATTAATTTATTCTTATCTTCTTTTAAGGTTAAGGTTAAATTTTAATTAGAATGAATAGAATTATATTAGAATATTTAAAGTTATACATTTTTCGAATTTGATCATTTATCAATATTCTTAAATAGTTTGCAATTTAGAATTCCAATTTATAACTGGCTAATTTACTTTCAGATATTTCTCCGTTTCTCACTTTCTTTCAATAAACGGGATGCTGAAGATATATGCATTAGACGATTTCATTTTTGTTTATTCTTATAATTACGCAGTTTCAATTACATATTTTCTTTTCTTTACTTTTTTTTCAGTTTACTTTTCATATAAAGTAATTTGTCACTATCACCGAGTGATTCCCGATAATAAGTAATAATAAGTATTATATTTATTATATTATAGTATAAAGTAAGTGACACTTATTGATCGTCAATTTCAAAATGTCATTAAATCACTAGTAAATTACTTACTCCATAATAATACTTACTAAAATTTCTTGGTATTTTGTCATCTATAGAATTAAATTTGCTTTATACGTGAGTCACTTAAATTCCTATATATTTTACCATAAGTAATGTTATTATAAAGGATGTGGCGTAACACTGATAAATAAAGTGATATTAAAAAAGTTTTAAAATTGGCATATTTTGTGGTTATCCAATTGATATTATTCGGAAAAGATCTTTCAAAAAATTATCCTATCCTATCCTTATGAAGGCTTTTATTCTTTATATGTACTTAGAATAAGGTTTTTATACGAGTAGTTGCAGTAATTTTATATAGACATTTTGATATATTAAACAATAACATATGTTTATAAAAGTTACATACTTTGATTTAAGACGAATTTTCTGGCAACAGACAGTTATTATTTACTACTAAAATAATAATTACATATCGTAGAAACTCTTGATTAAAACTATGTCTATTTCTAAAACTTAGTAAAAAATAAAAACAAACTAAGAAATTCCTTGCAAATCACTGATAAAACAAACAAAAGGCCAGGATATACCATACATTGATATTTTAAGGGTCGTTACCTGTTATTGAGACATTAGATAGATTTAATTTACTTGTAAAACAGAAACAAATTTAGTTTCCATTTGCATAAATAAATTATATTTTCACTCGTAATACCAAAAATTTCTACCCCTATTCAATCTACTCATTATCGTATTGCGTTATTTCTAAAAAATAAAAAATTGCACATGTATGCTTACACGATAGTTGATATTGGCCACGAAATAATAATAAAAAGGTATCACACATTCTTATAAAAAAATAATAACATAAAGAAATGTAGCTTTTTATAGGAAAAATGAAGTAGGTATTGATTAAACACCGTCCTATTTCAACATTTTATTTGAATTGATCAGTTAGTCTTCTGTCTACTAAATTAACATAATTTATACAATCGTCTCAATCGGAAATTTACGTCTAAATTGTGATTTGATTGTTTTTTTTTCCATTTTTTACATCGTTCATAACATAATTTATTATTAAATAATGTGGAGGTTGTTTTTGTTCGTTGATGTGATTTGTAACCATTATATGTATTGTCTATAAGTATTAAATTGTTTACAATTATTTTAATTATCCTATAAGTCTCAATTTTTGTAATAAATATAAAAAATGGAGTAATTTTTATATTATGATATATACAATCAGTAGATAATAGCAGAAACTTTCGGAAGCCCATATAGTTTGCGTATAATGATAAACGAGGGGAGAACAATATATCATACAACTTACATAATGGAATGGAATAATTAATTTATGTTTTAATACCAACATAAGATAATAAACTTATGGCTTGTAGATCGTAATATATAAATAGCTGTAGTCATCGCCATTCAGCTCGTATTGGGCTAGTTCAACTAGGGAAGGACCACGATCTCACGCAAGATCGACCTGTAGTAATGAAATTCATATCGGTGTGTGAGAGAAACCGGAAGCTCAACTCCCCCCCCCCCTCCCATATGAAAGCGATGCCTTCAAAAAGCATCCCAAATCAAATCGCGGGAATTTTTCTCGAATTTTCTCCTTCCTGCCTACGTTTCTGCCCTGTTTTATTTGTTCTTCGAGATAAGAATAAGTAGGAAGAATTTTTTTTTGCTAAGAAGGAACAAAGTGTAAATATTACACTTGTGTAGACTATGTGTAAAGATATGTCGGAAACAATATCTTTTGATTAATGTATTTTAAAGCCTTTAATTTTTTTGACCAAACCATTCCTTTATCGATCTGGGCATGTACAATTTATAGAATGTGCAATTTTCTCTCTGGCAGTGAAATGTGGAGAGCGCTTGCAGTCGAAATCGGAGTCAAATAATGCTTTTTGTTGGGAATTGGATTTTTCTCTTACAAGGCGATTCAAGTTCACATTTTATAGATTTAAAATATAAATAGGAAATAAATCTGTTTAATTAAATATATATTTAAAACAATTATGGTTTCGTGTTAGTTTAGATATCTGCATTAAACGAACATTTTGGAAAATATCACATGCAAAATCCTATCCCTTTGATCAACAGTGTTTTCCCGTTTAGGCTATATCTAATATACAAACCTGATTTGTCCCGACCACTACGATATTCTGTAACATTGAAGGAATTACAAAAGCGTTGCTGACATTGAGGAAGCAGAAGACGCGCTTATATACTATGTTTGCCACAAAAAATGCTTAGAAAAGGAATAATCTTACATATATAATGTTAATATATAATATTTTAAAAAGGTTTTTTTTATACAAAACGTACTGCCAAATTCTTAATTATCGTTAAAGGTTAAAAATTTATGAATTAAAATATTTTTTTTGTTATTTAACACAAAACCTTCATTTTAGTTGATCTTACTAGTTGCAGTGAACAGAATTTTAGCTTAACTCTAAAAATATACAATAATAGTAAAAACATGAAACTGTAGTTTGTTGTTGTTAATATTTATTAATATTTCTTATCAAATGCGAGTTAGTTTGGAAATAAGACCATTTTTCTCTTCTAAAGCTTTTGTATTTTTTTTATAAAGCAGAGGAAATCCAATCTTATTAACTTCTTGTCAATGACAAACAGTCTCTGTTCTGAAAAAAATTCCTGCTCTGATCACTTCATTCAATGTATTTTCTTTATCACTTGAGAAATGACAAACGTACTCTGCCATTTTTAGAGGTAATAACAGCATTCATTTTGTTACTTTATATTTAAGTTCGTGTTGGAAATAGATTTATAAAAAATAGAATTTTGATATTTTTCTTTATTTATTAAATTTTTTACTACAACAATTCAAATTAAGCAACTTGCATTTTAATTACTACAATCATTTCAGTTGTATAATTAATGTTTAATAATTTATTATTTACTAGTCCAGAATGCAGATATCACTACTTAAGGGTAGAATGTTTTTCAATTCCACTCATTCACGCACTCCCTCGCTCACTCCCCAACTCACTCATCCTCTCGCCTACTCACTCAAAAGCAAATAGAAATATCCTGTTGTATACTTGCTTGGAAATTAAAATTTATAAGATTTTCCGAAATATATAAGAGTGAAATTATATTTTTAAATGATAAAAGATTGAAAATTCTTTAAAAGGGTTTTTCAATCCATTTGAGTGATATTAACTTTTTGTTGACTTTAGTTGACTGAACTTTCAGAGAAAATCGGTTTCGTTATAACACGATTGATACGACTGACTATACACTAATTGAATTGTAACAAAAATAAAATATATACTCTAATCATTGTTATTCTGTCCAACTTCAATGACTAATTGACAAACAGATATTTCGTATTTCCATAAACATAATGTCTGCAAAACATCTCAAAAATATAACCAGATAAATAAAAAAAGGATCCGACATTCGTGTGTTAAATATATAAAATAGCTTCACATGAATAATAATATTATGTTTAAAATTGTATTCATCAAAGTATAACATTAACATAGTTATTGCCAATAAACGAAGAGGTTATACATCCTATCCAAATAAGATTGAACAGTGTTGCTTTAAGCGTCGATAAGTAACACGATTTTGTGGAGGTCGCGTCTAAGTAACTCGATAATATTTGCTATCTATCCAAGTACGTATTGGATCAGAGGAAAATTCACAGAAATTTTGATTATTTTGTGCAAACATGTATTTTTGGAATATTAAGTTTGTTTTAAATAATTCTTAATTTGTATGCTTTTATGTTAATCTATTTTAATAAAGTGAGCTAAGATAGACACTGAATAAATTAATTTGTATTAGATTGAAATTGCACTGAAACCACTGATTTAAACGCATAGTGCAGTTTTGATTTTAACCAAAACCTTAAAAATTTCAGTCTATAAACGATTTATGAATAAAGAGAAGCCATTAATAAAATAAGAAAATACTTGTATTTACTCATGTTTTAATGTTTTTATATCACATTAAAAATAATATAAAAAAAACTTATGTGCATTACTTTACATCAAAGTTTAATTTTAGGTCTTCAAAGACTCGGTTAAATATGATATCTCTAAAATTAATCCAATTTATGCAACCCAAGGAACCTAACCGAATAAGAATTTATTGAGACCGACGGAATTGTTCTGAGACATGGCGTAAATCTTATTACGTCTTCATCTCATCATTAACCTCATATTCTTCAGCTTCTACATATTATTATTACTGCTTACATATAGATATGTCTCTATCTGTAGTAAAAGGTATATATATTTATTAGTGCTAAGTTATTAAGTCCTTGAAAACCGCATAGTAGAAGATCACCACGCATCCGTGGCAGTATTGAAATTTGGCTGGAGGCATCAAATAGTACTTCGGAACATGTACTCAATGCCAGGGAGTTTAGCCGTTCACAGAGCACCGGCTCTCTGATAATCCGAATGGCCCAAATTCGTTGCGATTTGAGAACACTACTCTATGTGTGGCCGGATTTACGCCTCAAAAAGCGCAGAATATTTGAAAAAACTTAATTACTTAATTTATTGTAACAGATATATTTTGAAAAAAACATTTGCTGTTGATACGATTCTTACAGATCGTCTTTATCTAAAGTGCTACAGATGTGATAAAAGCGGTCTTAATCTTCTTTTTTTATTTATATTTTTTTTATATACACCTCTTTTTTAATATACATTTTTCACATAATGAATCAAAGGTAAATGCTATTGGTATATATACAAAAGGAAGCCTATCATTTGAGATGTTTGAAATCGTTTGGACCTTATGATTAATTCATCAGGGAAGTGGTAAGAAATATTCAATCGCTTAAGATGTTTACAAAAAGGACTATCCTTTCCATATATAATTCTTTTTGCGGATTTTACCAAGTTAAATAATTTAAGGTCATCAAAGTTTGTAATAGGTTTAAGAAGACTTCTATAACATTTTAATTTTAGAGTATTAAAAGTACGTTATATGCGTTCTTGTATTTGATATTGTCAAAACTAAAACGTCGAAAATTCTCAGAGATAAAAATATTAGACAAGTATTCAAATAATTGAATTAAGCAATTTAAGAAATGAATTGGAACAACATTATTTAAACCAGATTTATTTTATTCTTTTCTTTGTAAGAATCCCACAGAATTTAAAGAAAAATGCGACTTAATATCAAAGGAATCCGAGAACAGAATGGCTGCAAAAATATTTCAAATGTTGAGATAAAATAGAAAAGGAATCCGACATACGTGTGGTATATTCGTAAAATAATTTTACTTTTTTAAATACTAATATTGTTAAATCATCTGCAAGGATAACATTAATATAGTCCTTGCGCTTATAAACGAAGAGGTATAAATCCTTTCTAAATCAGATTACCTTCAGAACCTAGGTTGTTTTAACCGTCAATAAATAACACAATTTTGTTGAGGTTGCGTCAAAGTAACTCGATAATATTTGCTATCTATCCAAGTACGTATTGGATCAGAGGAAAATTCACAGACATTTTGATTATTTTGTGCAAACATGTATTTTTGGAATACTAAGTTTGTTTTAAATAATTCTTAATTTGTATGCTTTTATGTTAATCTATTTTAATAAAGTGAACTAAGATAGACACTGAATAAATTAATTTGTATTAGATTGAAATTGCATTGAAACCACTGATTGAAACTCATAGTGCAGTTTTGATTGTAACCAAAACCTTAAAAATTTCAGTCTATAAACGATTTATGAATAAAGAGAAGCCATTAATAAAATAAGAAAATACTTGTATTTACTCATGTTTTTAATGTTTTTATATCACATTAAAAATAATATAAAAAAAACTTATGTACATTATTTTACATCAAAGTTTAATTTTAGGTCTTCAAAGACTCGGTTAAATATAATATCTCTAAAACTAATCCAATTTATGCAACCCAAGGAACCTAACCGAATAAGAATTTATTGAGACCGACGGAATTGTTCTGAGACATGGCGTAAATCTTATTACGTCTTCATCTCATCATTAACCTCATATTCTTCAGCTTCTACATATTATTATTACTGCTTACATACGAGTATAGATATATCTCTATCTGTAGTAAAAGGTATATATATTTATTAGTGATTAGTTATTATGCCGTACATGTCTGTGTCTGATCTATTAGGTCTACAACTTTGCTCCCGCCGTTTTTTTTTTAATTTTAAAAATTATATAAAAAAAAAATGGTATCTTATTTATGTTTCAAAGTATTGTCCGTCACTTTCCACTACTTTGGCCCATCTTTCAGGCAACAAACGAATCCCGCATCGGAAAAATTCTTCATCCTTTGATAAGATCCAAGAATCGATCCATTCTTTCACTTTTTCAAAAGAATCGAAGTACTGGCCCGCCAGGCCGTGTGCCATCGACCTAAATAAATGGTAATCAGATGGAGCAACATCTGGAGAGTATGGCGGGTGAGGTAGAATTTCCCATTTCAGTGTTTCGAGGTACGTCTTGACTACTTTCGCCACGTGAGGTCAAGTATTGTCGTGTTGCAAAATTACTTTTTCATGTCTATCGTATTGCGGCCGTTTTGTTTTTAATGCCCGACTCAAACGCATTAATTGCGTTCGATAAAGTGCACCAGTAATTTTTTCAGAAGGTTTTAGCAGCTCATAATAAATTACGCCAAGCTGATCCCACCAAATACACAACATGACCTTGGATCCGTGAATATTCTGTCGAGGTGTCGCCGTAGGATTGTGGCCGGGCAATCCCCATGATGTACGTCGCTTAGGGTTGTCGTAATGCACCCATTTTTCGTCCCCAGTAACAATACGATGAAGAAATCCTTTTCGTTTTTGTCTTTCAAGCAGCTGTTCACAAGCAAATAAACGTCGCTCAACATCTCTTGGTTTCAACTGATACGGTACCCAGTATCCTTGTTTTTGGATTATCCCCAGCTGTTCCAGGCGTTTTGATACTGCTTGCTGAGTTACTCCCAATGATTTTGCTAGCTGTTCTTGAGCTTGGCACGAGTCTTCATTAAGTAAAGCCTCCAGTTCATCATCTTCAAAAGATTTTTCTCTGCCACCGCTAAGCCGATCTTCAACAACAAAATCACCGCTTTTAAAGCGCTGGAACCACTCGCGACACGTTCTTTCACTAATAGTATCATCACCATAAGTACTTGAAATAACCCGATGAGCCTCAGCCGCCGATTTTTTCATATTGAAATGAAAAAGTAAAATCTCCCGCATATGACGTGAATTCGGTTTATAAGTTGACATATTTAATAAAGTGTAACTATATGACGCAAACAAAAATTAACTAATATCGATGTAAGGTTATATTTATAGATGTCAAAACTGATGGAAAACAACTGTGATTTATTTATTTGAACTATTACTGGCTACTAGCGCCATCTTTTGGAAAACGGCGGGAGCAAAGCTGTAGACCTAATACATACAACACTACGAAATTGTATTATAAATAATAGGTGAATAAATGTGCGTGACATTTTTGATCTGCTTCTGAAGGTTAGACAAGTCAAGCTTATTTATACTGACTCGGCTTGAGAGTTTCTCCGTTCGTCTGTCATGCAATCACTTCGGAACTGATTTTAATGAATTTGAATATTAATTGGTAATCGATATAATCGATATAATTATTGATATTACAAACATTACAAACCTATATCTGTAAGTTTTTTCTACTCTAAATATAAAAAAAGCAGAATAATAATTTTAACGATAAGTTAATACCTAGACCTTTAACGACAAAACCACTTACCTCTGTCCTATTTTTTATCTACTCGCTGTGCAATGTGATTTTTCTTTTTTATTTTACGGTTAATGTTTTTTTTTCAGGGGTGAATAAGGGCTGAAAACAATATTAAAATTTAACTAAAATTGAAAATAAGCTAAAACAGTATTGTCGAATTTTGTATAACTATAAATAATATTTATATTATAAACCTATTTTTATTGTAAAAATATAAAATACTAGCTGTACCCGGCGCGCGTTGCTACGCTAAGAAACTAAAATAAATTTAAGAAAAATAATTTTAAAGAAACATCAGTACACAAATATTCAATTCATTACAAGCCATTTTATTGATTTTGTGTATTTTCGAAAAAATGTGACATTACAAAGTTTAGTTTCAATTCAATGTTTATTGAAGTGCTGTGGGATATACAATATTTCTTGTTTTTCCATCTGGTGCGTAAACGAATAAATCAGAAGGTTTTCGGACACGTGAGCAAGCCACTTAGAGCTGTCCATGTGAGAAGCATGGATTGTCCAAATTTAATCCACACCCTTGTAACGATTGTCCTTGTGCTTTGTTCATAGTCATTGCGAAAGCCAGTCGCACCGGGAACTGTAAACGTTTGAATTCGAATGGCATATCTGTCGGGATCATTGGGATACGTGGGAATAGTACGTCTTCACCTTAGAGTTTTCAAGTCAAAATTTTTGCCTTGATAACATTGTTCATCATTTTTTTGACTGAGAGTCTGGTTTCGTTGCAAAGTCGTGGTGGATTTATGTTTGGAAGAAGAATGATGGGTATGCTAATTTTCAATGTAAGAACGTGCGGTGGCAAGCCTGGCAAATCAAGCAAAATTCAAGAATTTAGTTGGATAGTTGACAACCCTGTCTTGATTCTCCACAGTATCGATGGACTTATATGTTGTCGTTTCACTG
The DNA here is from genome assembly GCA_918358865.1 of Melinaea marsaeus rileyi. Lineage (NCBI taxonomy): Eukaryota > Metazoa > Arthropoda > Insecta > Lepidoptera > Nymphalidae > Melinaea > Melinaea marsaeus. The sequence continues at coordinate 5,311,781 of OU911092.1, forward strand.
GGTATTCCATGCTGACTGGTGAAGTTGACGGTATTGAAATCGATGTTTTTGGCTGCTAATATAGCACGCGTACTGAGCCGCATATGGTTTTTGTAGTTTCGTGCAATGTTTGGTAATTTTTTTTGCACCATTTCCTCGATGCTTTCTGTGATCTTACAGAAGTTAGTTGGCATGTGATACGTTGTGTAGATTTATCTATTTCTATTCGCCCATTTCTATTCCATTAATTGTTTTGCAAAATTTCCAACCGTGCATCCCGTTGTGGTTGTACACGCGTGTTAGTTTTCAAAGTAAATTTCTGTAAATGACGACATAGAACTGATGATTTAAGACATGCATTAAGTTCATCAGCGGGTATTGAACGTGGTATTATGGGCAGTGTTTGTTGAAAATCACCAAACAATAAAATTAGTGCGCGACCGAAGATCCATCTGTTTTCTCTAAAATCACGCAGTGTACGATCAAGAGCTTCCAACGCTTTCTTGTGAGACATAGTACATTCGTCCCATATGATAATTTGACACGTTTGGAGTACTTTCCAATTCCAGAGTTTTCACTGATGTTGCATGTTGATGCCTCAGTGTTTTGCAAATTCAACCGCAGTTTCAATGCTGAATGCCCTGTTCTGCCACCATCCAAAATAGTTGCCGCAATGCTAGATAATGCAATAGCCAGTGCAATATTATTTAATGATCGTTTGGTTGCTAAAATTAGTGAAAGAAGAAAAGTCTTGCCTGTATCACCGGGCGCATCTATGAAAAACAGTCACGCATAATTTTGTCATACACAATGCTTTGATCTGGAATCAACTGCGGAAGATTTGTTCTAACGAATGTCCCAAGTTCGTCAGAATCATAGTGTATTTCTCGTTGCAAATCACGGTTGAAAAGGTCGTTTGCAGGTCGGCTTGAAGTAGGCATTCCCAGTGTCACCAGTGCCTTGTTAGCGATTGTCAAATATATGTCAAAATCAATGCTTCATTATACACGTTCGGTGTGAATTGAATGTCCTGATTTTGATTCGAAGCGCACAAACGATGTAGAATATCTTCACTCATATACTCCTTGTATTTTTTCCAAAGATTTTTGGGATTAGATGGGAAGCAGGTCACTATTATGGCAAATAGCGTACGTATTTGCTATGGTCGAGCAGTATTCGATGCATCAGCCAGTGCAGTATCCTAATGTGCATCATTCTCGAGAAGATTTAATTCCTGGTAAGCTTGGCGATAAGTAGCGCAAAGGTGACCGTTGACTGTTCTTAAATCTTGGAAGGATATTGGTCCACGTATATTGATCAACAGCAATCTTAGATATATGCATTCTGTATTATTGGCATATAAATTGGGATATCCTTTAACTGCTTTACCTTGTTTGCGACGTTGAAACTTTTTAGTCGATGCATTCCATGTATAGAATTTCGGTACTTCAGAATAAAGCAAAATCTTATCAAAAAGATCATCTTGGCACAATGAGTAAAAAGCAGTTAAAGTTGTTGCCGGTGGAATCAATGCTCTTGCACGTACATTATCTGCTGTAAAGTATATGCGCTGTCCATTCTCGAGATGCACCGCCAAGTGTACTACTGTTGGATGTCGTTCCTGAATTGGAAATTATAAGATGCGCTATACCTACTGCTTAATTGCTGCTTATGTAGTGTTTAAGTTGGTATTAGTTGATTTCATCGAGCGGTGCAGCTACATTCCCTACTCCGAAGACTGCCATGTCGCTTCCTTTGTTGACATATTTGCAAATGTATTTGATCGACTTCACTCAACTCAACTCAACATTAATGTGTGCTTTGAAGGTCTTTGAAAGCAATGGTGAATATGGCACAATCCAACGATTATTTACTTCAATATTAATGTTCCGTACTTTCAGAACGACAGATTTGCCACCATTCTTAGCTGATCACCGACGATACAGTGGATATCCGTCATTGCTAGTTACGGTATCAGAAACCAATTTTATTGGGTATCGTTTTTGCATTTCCCATCAGACATCCATGATGAATTGTTGATGAATACGCCATATGCGCCATGGATCATATTTTTGGTGACGATGTCGAATAAGTCTGGATTAATGTTCTTATCTGGTTTTTCTGCTGAGATGATTTGAACAATTTGATCTGGCGTAATTTCGTTGATTAGCCAAATCAAAAAATGTGCATGTGGCAATCTTCTTCTGTACCATTCAATGGAATACATCCAGCAGCGTGTCTCTCCTAAAACATGATGCTTGATATTTAAAATCCATCAAACATCAGACATTGAACGTATGTTATCGCATCTTGTGCGTATTCATGCACTTGCCGTAGACTCCCCGTGAATTTAGACCGTAATATGACCATTCTTCCCAATTCGTTTGGAATGACAATCAATCTTCGCATACATGTCAACGATATATTGATGGAACAATTGTCTCCATTTCAGAAAGTGGTTCTCAGCGTTTTGATAAATCATCAATAGATACGAATAATAATTCATGGCACTGACTTTCTTATTAGTTCCCTCACCTGTTTGTGGATTTCTCATTTTGATGTTAAAATGATGTCTATCAACTCCTCGCCAAAACAGAATCAGATACTGTAATCCGTCGTATGAGCGATGAGTTTCGCAGACTGGCTGTATGCTACCACTTCTGCGATGAAGAATTATATCGCGCGATTCAAATTCTTCGCCAGTTATCAGAATCACCACTTCATCGATTGTTGGTGCATTGAACTGTCTCTCGTGTTGGCCAACGGGTTTTTTATTTGCTCGAATCACAACTGCGTAGTCATCAGGTAGTATTCGTTGAATGGCGGTTTTAAACAACCGAACTAATTCATTGTGTTGATCGAAAAGGCCTTCTAGGGCAGCCACAATTTCTCGTCTAGTGCCCGCATTGTAATGACAGCGTTGTCCAATTTTTTCATCACTATTTGCCATAAAATAAATTTGAAGAAACTTGTGATCTGCGCCCGGCAATGGTAGAAGCGACTGTTGGCATGTAATTTTCGCGCACGATGTTCGTTACACCGAATGATGTCATTTAGAAACATGAATTGTACTTGCGGATGTTTTCCAAGAAATGCTTCGACACACGTGTAACACCAGAAAGAAACGTTGACAGTGATTCGGGTGGTGAATGTAATTCTGGTAGCTAAACTTTTCCACTGGCGCAGCACATTCCAGGCGTTTCATTTTAAATTTGAGTGCACTACAATTTCTCCAATGACGACATTTGGATAAAGACTGTAATCATTATTACCGTCAAAATGTAATGCGTTAAGATTCAAATCAGCGTGCAGTGTTCGTCTTGATCGAGCAGTGCTTATTCGAACATTTTGCAGCCTTCTTTCCCGTAGTTCAGTTGTCTCCGAAAAACGGATCAGATTAGTACGTATTCGATCAGTTTCTAATCTTACTTCTCGTTGTTGAGACGATTCAGGCGAACGCGTCTCAGCGTGTACTCGAAGATTTTCCAGCCTTGATGCTCGTTGCTCGTCTGACTCGTAATGCTCTTCTCGTTCGTGCTTAAGGTGTAGATCGGCAAATTGCTCGTCGCTTTGGAGACAGAATTATACAGAAACGACGTAATGCTTTTGAATTTATAAGATGTCGCCAAGTCACCGATGGTATACGATGTTACCAAAAAAAAACTGCACAGCAAATGCGTTTGGAATATCAATCAGCTTTCAAATCAAATCCTTCACATACACATTCGATGATCTTTTTAAATTCACTGTAGAAAATGAATATAATCAGCTCACGGAAACTACAAATACTCAACCCGATTGAAGTATTAATCTAAATTAATTCAGCGTATGATGAAATACACAAAATTATTCGAAAAACACTCCCAAATATAAAAATACGCACAACATTGTCTGTTTAATGTTAGCTAGAAATGAATTTCACAACCTACACAAATTCTTGTCACTCTCGTCTCGAAATATCATCTATCGTTCGCTTTTTTTTATTTCAATTCATATCAGCATCTACTGTAACGACCATACATGAAATTCATTAAAATGATATCATCACATAATCAAATACAGAGTTTACGATTCTAGAAAAGACATACAGGTAAACAATCATTTTAATAGAGATAGAGAAGAGAAGAGAAGAAAAGGGAACAAGGGATAGAGAAGAAATGAAAGAGAAAAGAGTAAGAGAAGAGATAGAGAAGAAAAGAAAGTTTATAGTTTTATTTTACTTATTGCACCAAAAACATATATTTTTCTAACTTATATTTATACGAATTCGTATAGATATCTATAAATCAGTTTTGAACTTGATACATGGAAACGCCATCTGTTGGTAACTTTCATTAATACGAATATCATATTCCTTTTCTCTGTGTACAAACACATGGTCATACGGATTTTGATGACAATCGATTGAATGGGGCAGAAGTTGCTACTCTGCAGCGCCACCTGGTGGTGGTTGGCATCAATGAACATTTTATACAAACCTTCTCCGTGGAAAAATACATATATATATATACCAATTTTCATAATAACCGGTACAGTAGTTTTTGAGTTCATCGATGACATACAGACAAACATTCATTTATATATATATATATAGATATTATTAGATTTACATTTATTTATAAATATGTGTTCAGAGCTTTTATAATAGAAATATTATATATTATTATATGAAATAAACATTCTTTAATAAAATTGTTGCATTACAACAAGTATTTTTACGAAAACATTTACGTAATGTTACCTGGAACGTATACTAAAGGGTAAATTAAATTCTTTCATAATACTTACATGATTAGGGTGGCCTGTTATTTTAAACGGCTGAATTTATTAAAGGCTACCTTTTTTAATTACGTGATACCTTTGTTTTATGCAACAGTATAAGTTTTATAAACAGAACAAAGATATTGGACCCGTGGATGAAGTAAATCTCAAATATCTTAATTCAATCTTGAATAAAGTGAATGAACAAAGAAATTGTACCATTGGTATACTAGATTTATTTTTTTGTAGTTAATATGACTAGCAAGGCAACGTAGCTCTGAGCTTAACTGAGTTAGATCGAAATCTTAGCTACGCTAAGTTCACGTGTAACACATAATTGAATTACAATTTACTGAGTACATTTGTGCAGTCTAGAATAGTTATATTAAAATATGCTAATAAAAACACCATAATATTGTTTTCAACAGGATTTATTATGAAATCAAATACTTTTAAAATATATTGTATAAACCTTTTTTTTTTAATACGCTTAAAATACTGAGGTTTAGATGAACATTATTTTACAAAACCGTTATAAGGTTTACATTTATTTAAAAATAAAGTATGTTGAATTTATTTTAACTGAAAGCCTGTCCTTCGTAAAAGGCATCTAAAAATTATATATCGTGGTATATAACATATGTATATTTAATCATGTAATCTTATTTTGATTTTTTTTTTGGTAAAAAAAATATCTGTACCACATGTTAAATGGTATTCATTATTATTTCAATATTGCCATAAAAGTTGCACGTAGGTTATGTATAAAAATGTTTCTGTTATCTCTCCAATAATAAATGAATTTAAGAGACGAAGCTTCTTAGCATTCCATGGATTCACCGTGCGGGTGCCGGGCCCATCGCGTTGCAGGAAAAGGAGCGCAAACAATGCCTGGGACTTGCGACCCAGGTGTAGGTGGGGCCCCTTTATTATGCGCATACACGCTCACCTTCACTGTTCACGCTCCTCTCCCTACCTAACCAAATATCGTAAGAACCTACTAAAGCTGCCTTTTGAAATACGTTCCAGAAATGAACTGATGATCGTTCTAGAAAGGCCGAGATCCTTAAATAAATTGTAGAGAGATTTTGCTGTTATACCTCTCGCTCCTACTTCTACAGCGTACAAATTAACTATAAATTTATTCCTGATCAGTTCGTTACACAGTTCGTAATACTTGTTAAGCTTAAATGTATGATCTTTGGGTATGTTTGTTTCCCAGGGTACAGTAAGCTCCACAAGTATAACGCTCCTTAGTTGTTTTGAATACAGGAATAAATCCGGCCTAGATGACGAAACACAAACATCCCCGGGGATTTTGTATTGCCTTTCATACGTGTCCATCATGAGAGTCCAATCAGGAGATGCGTCCAAGATGGAATAAGGTTTTAATTTAGATTTTTTGGACGAACCTGCCTTTACGAACTCTACTGATTTTTTGGTGGTTGTTATACCCCTCTGCGCTCTTGCTACAGAAAGACTAACCGCTTCTCGTATGATTTCTAATACTTTATCGTGGCGACGCGAGTATTTACCTCTATTTAATAGTACCCTACACCCTACTAGCAAGTGTTTCGCGGTTCCTACTGCCTCCCCGCAGATGTTGCAAGATTTTTCGGTGGCTTTGCCCCATCTTACTAAGTTACTTTGATCTGGGAGAGTCATTTGGAATGCATTAAGATAAAATTTTAATAATGCTGGGGACCAATCATGAAGCAGGGTGCGCCATCCATCTCAAAGCTAGCGGAATACAAAAATCTCCTATGGTCACCCATTCATTTTGCAATTCTAGGCTCATCGCGTGCAACCGGTAATTATCGTTTTCATCTTGCCGAATAAAGGATTTTGTTATTTCTAAGTCTTGTTGTTTCCTACTTGATCCTAACCCTGTTTTATTTGTTTGAGCACCTATCATAAATTGTTTATAGAATTGAAGTCGTGACTCTAGTTCTGCGGCAATTTTATCTTTTGGGAGAGACGTTATAGTATCATCATTCGATTTTGAGATGATATGTCTTTTGGTCATTCTTAGGTGTTTATAGAGTTCCGATGGTTTCTTTAATTTTAACCCAAAATTGTGTCGGTCTCTAAATAAGGTAGAAGAGTCCGCTGGATGCGCTAACCCGAGCCATGACTTCAATGTCCTTATGACGCTTGCATCTAACTTCAACAAAAGGGTCTTATTGATATCGTAAACGAGGAAAGGCCAATTTAGACGTGATGTTAAGTAATTATCGTATATCCAAGTCTTTTTGATGTTACTTATTGGTTGATTGTCTACCTTTTTTACATCATTCAAAAAGCTATCGACTATTATATCTAACGATGGAGTGCGCCCTTGGTAATCGATTTTTTTGCCTAAGAATTTGAACGGAGCTGCGTCGGTAATTGTAGTAACGCACTTACCGCCTATTGTAAGACCCGGATCGTAAGAGGTATATCTGGTGTTCCGCCTACCCAGACATAGACTGTAGCATTTGTTTGGTTTTGTCCTCAATCCGTCCGTCCAAACACAGAAATCCTCCACAACATTCAAAAGTAGCTGACATTGTTTTGGATTACGTGTCAGTATCGCGAGATCGTCTGCGAATGCTAGTATGGATTCTGTATATTTATTGTTAAACTTGAACCGATAACCCCATTTCTTTTCGTTTTTAATTAATTTATCTATTAAAATATTGATTACTATGTTAAATATTATTGGAGAAATACAACAGCCTTGAAATAAATCAATGTTTTAATTTATGGGTTTGGAATGATTTTCATTTGTGATTATGGAAAATTTTAATTTTGAATAATATTATGCAATCATGTTACTAACTAACGTTGGAAAGTTATACCACCTTAGCGCGAACATCATTAGTTCATGTCGTACCGAGCCGAAAGCGTTTTCTAAGTCTATCCAACATACCGTTATTTGTCTTTCACCAGTTCTGGCATCTTTAAGGCTTTCCGATAGTAACGTGTTATGTTCGAGGCATCCAGAAATGCCAGGCAAAAACCCTTTCTGGTGATTAGGCCCGAAATATTTGTTATTTATCATGAATTGCGTCATTTTCGTTTGTAAAAAGGAAAAAAATATTTTTGATATTGTGTTTGTAAGAGCTATCGGTCTAGTGTCCCTAGGATCCGAGACATTGTCACGTTTGGGAATGAGGACAAAAAGAGCATTTACGAATGTTACCGGTGTTTGTCCTCTTGACCAGATTTTACCGAATATATTCAATAGATGTTCAATAGGTGCTGACTTAGATGGTTTCTTTTTAATTATTTTATTGATCTCCTCCAAAGTTGGAGGGTTGGCATGAAAATCTATGGAAGGACTCTCAGGTTTTCGTTCGTTGGGATCCCCATACAGCCTTTGATTTTTTGGCACTTCGTATGTGCTTCTATAATAATCAAAAATTTGCACGTTGGTCAAGAGAAACTTACCTTTTTCGTCTTTGAAAATGTTTTTGGAGTACTTAAAAGGATTTTTGTCAAAGTCTACTTCGTGTTTTGCCCGGTCAAAGCTATCACGGTTTTTTGTTATTTGTTGTGATATGCCTTGTATTAATTTAAGAATTGACCTTAATGCCCTAGACAGTTGGTGACTAAGTTGGTTGTCGCCCATGGCTTTGGCCCTACGAAGTTTCTTTATGAGGTCTCTTTTTTTCCTTCTCATTTTCTCAAACTGTTTTCTTTATACTGGTGAGCATAACGATTCGAAGGTGGATAGTGCTCATTGAAGTAATCAAAAATAGTGTTTTGTAGTGTCTCTACTTGCGCGTCGAGTACCTGGTTTGAGCCCGGATGCTCTAACAGATCCGCTATATTTTGGTCGTGTATTTTCCATGTTAATTGTTTAATATTGGGAATGCTAAGACGCGTCCTGATGGTCATGGACTCCTGGTGATTTGCATTCAATGGCTCACCATGGGATATATGAGGGTAAACTCTATCCGAAGTGATAACTGAAGATATTACCGGCGATTGCCGCGCTTCAGCACCATCGTGTGTTTTGAGATGTTTAATGAACCAAGCTCGTCTTTTGTAAATTTTCCCGCACGTAGGGCATTTCAATTCCGTTTTCGCGCCGTTTTCGTCGTTAATATCAACCGATGGACAGTTCTTCCGCCCCTCCTCTCGGACTGTCCCAGGGGAATTTTTTTTTTTTTTTTTTTTTTAATATTTCTTTTATACGAAAAACTCGAATTAACAATTTTGTATCTTCTAGCAGTTATTAATTATTTTTATTCAAAACAACGTATATTTATAAACGCCGGTGGATCCAATGGTCGGCAATTTGTTTTGTAGGTTGTTTATTTGTTGTTGGCCGAGGCGAAAGAGGTATGCAGAGACCGTAGCGTTTGGCGCTCCGTCGTCTCTGGCTACCCCGCAAGGGATATGGCGTGAAGGTGAATATATTATAAAGTTGTTGCTTATTTAAAGGTTTGAATGTTTTAGGTTAGCTATATGTCATGTTGTTTATATTTTTTTCAAACCCATGAGAGTACTTAAATAACTACATCTATCTATTGTGTAAAGTAAAGTTCAGCCTTTTCATTATCGCTATATTTAATTACTTTTTATTGGCTTAAAGAATATTTTCAACTGTAGTTAAATATATAGCATATATTTAACTACAGTTCTATTCATATTATATATAAATAAAACAACTCCGGCAAATGAGGATAATCTCTGTATTGAGTTGGGTTTCACAAATAGAGAAATATTTATCTTAATCTCAATTAATTTAAATATTTAGTTTATCTCAACTGGAACTATACCATTCACCATGGCTCAACAATGTCTTTAATGACTGGATTGTCAAAATACGAAAAGGAAAAAAAACACTCTATATATATTCTATTAATAAGGCCAACTACATTACATGAATTTATTATAAACTGCTATTGTATTATTATACAACAGCAGTTACGGTATTCCGTAAGCTATGATTTTTCATCTTGCACAAGCGTACTAAGTTACTTAAGAAAGAAAGAAAAGCTTCAATTTTAGTTAATATATATTTATGTTTAACTTTTTTACCGTTTAATAAAAATGTAATTTTAGGTATAATTTTAAAATATTAATTTTTTTTTTCTTAAGAAACGTCTATGTAAATTAAATTAAAATTTATTTTAACTTTAAATTTGAATATGTACGCAACGACTATTTTGTATATAATGTTATATCAATCAATAACTTTGCCGTAAACTAAAATAAATTTAAAATTGTAATAATAAGCTAATGTGGACTTAGAGCTAAATAGTTACCTCGTACATATATCTATCAACAGCTTTATAAATGTTCTCGATAAGAACTATCATGCAATAAACAGCGTCATGTACGGTACAACTTGTATATGACTATAATGTTTATAGGCTTATGAAGTAGGCTTCATGCAAAAGTATTAGAATTTATGTAAAAATATAAGCGTGATCCCGTTAAACAATAATTCTGTGAATGCGTCCATAAAATATTGCTACGAAATTAATATAACATGTTCTAAAATAATCTATCGGGATTTTATTTAATTATTCATAATATAAAATAAATAATAAAAGATAAATAAAAAGTTAATTAAATAGAATTTTAACAAGAATTAAGACTAACGATGTTTTAGTTTAGTTTTGTAAGCCTTTAACCCCCATAAATATGTTTCAAAAATATTACACTGAAATTGTTCATTAAATATGAATATATATTTATAAACAAAAATATTCCGATGCAATTAATGCCAGCGGCAATATTTTCGCAGTATTGATTTGCAGATTTGGTTTGCAGCAGCGATTATTAAAGCTTTCATTGTTCCATAGGTGAATAATACAATAACTATTTGGTTCCCGTTAATATCGGCACTTAACCGTACGATTATGTATGCTGGTATTCCTTATATCCTTATATCTATAATTGTTCTATTTTTTATTTTTATATATTATTAAATCGTTTCTCCGTGAACATAACAAAATTATATTTAGAGCAGTGGAATGTAGAAATAACTCCAAATTGTTCATTTTTACAAAAAGTGACGAGTATTATTTATTGTGGCAATGAGATATGATTGAAAAGAAGAAATTTGTGTAACGCTGACTTGATTAATATATTATTATTCTGTTGCCGGGTCTGAAATACAAGTGTTACAGATATTTTTAACGGCTTAGACTAACATGAAGACCATAATGAAAATTTTACCTCACAATAATAAAATATTTTCATTGTACTGTATGTACCCCACAAATACACGATAACCTTATACGAATGTAATCCTCACTGTAATTACTCGTACATTGGTGTTGCTGCGCTCATGTTTTCCTGATCGAAATGCACGTTAAGCTTTCGATATTAAGTTTTTGTTTGCATGTGCTTTTATGTTCTGACAATGATAATTGTTCTATTGAAGTATTATACTCGTAAATTCAAGTTTTAGACTATGTCTTTTTTTTAAAGATATATGTTATTATGATACCAATTATTATAAATAATACAACACTCTGGATATGGTATACAAGCTAATAAGTTTATAATTGGAGTGCTCTGACTCGATGCCACATTATTTATAAACTAAACTATTGTTCCAACTAACGCGATGACAAAAAATTTTTAAAAGTTCACGCCAATATCTAAGTGACCTAATTACAGAACTAATTAGATGCATTCATAATTTTATTGTCGTTAGAAATCTAAACTAGATGTCATTAGAAATCAATAAATTTTCACACAGTAATTTCAGAAAAAAATGTCAGCGTTTGATTTTTTTTTTGTGCTGAAGGAGAGCCAACGAGCGTCGGGGTCACTGATGTCAATTGATCACTGCCGCCCAAAAGCTCTTGCAAAATCCTAAGAATCGCGAGAGCATTGCTGGCTCTGGTGGTGATAGTATACGTTTTTATTTTAAAGTAGCCATTTTTATCGATTTGAAAATACTGCCGAAGGACGTTTGTTCCACACCTTAGTGGTATGTGCAAGAAAAGTCCTAGAAAATCACACAGTAGAAGATTGCCATACATCCAGATGATAAGGATGCTATTACAGGCAATAAGATGCTGTGTGGTGATGAAATTTTATCGGCAAGCATCAGATCAAATAGCTCTTCGGAACACTCCTCGTCGTAAAGGCTTTGAAAGAGGCACAAAGAGGCTACGTCTCACACAATGCCAGTGAGTTCAGCCGTTGACAGAGCACCGGGTATCCGACAATCCGAACGGCTCTCCATTGCATGCGGTCAAACGGTAGAAATTGACATTGGAGTTATCCGGATCAGAGATGAGAATAGTACTTATGTGCCCGAACTTGAGCCTTATAGAACGCAAGTCTCTGACCAGGTTTGAAGTACTGCCTTGCTCTATTGATTATTCCCAATTTAATCAAGTTCAACTTGGCTTTGCTATTCAGTTGACTACGAAACCGACAGTCGATGAATATATCAAGGCCTAGTATTCTAATAATTCTCAAGGTATTTATACAATTGTTCTCGAACAGCAGCGCTACGACAAATGGGGTTTTTTAGTGGTAAATTTGCAACTTACAAACTTGTGTCTTTTGGAAATCAAACTGAATAAGGTTCAGTTTATCAAACTCTGAGACCAACCCCAAGAAGGTTTTTATAAAAGACGTCGAACGAATGAGTGATGAAAGAATGATAAAAAAGATTTATATAGGAAAAGTGAGCGGTAAGAGAGACAGGCCTCCCCCTGACCCCTGACCCCCTGACCTCCCTACACTGACTCCGCATATTCTGCGAAGAGATCGCATCTCCACAGCATTCATCTTTCTTACATTCTTCTTCTGTGTTACCCACGTTTGGCTTCCGTATAACAGCGTTGGTAGCAAAACTGCATTGTGTACAGCCAAACGTGCAGCTATGCTGACGTTTTGACGTCTCAACAATGCAGTCAAAGCACCGTTGACTCTGTTACCGGCAGCAATACGCCTTTCCACATTCATTTCGTATCTTCCGTCTCTGCTAAACATACTTCACAAATATACCACTTCATTCACTTGTTCTATTATCTTATCATTCACGTTGATCTTACATTCTGTTCTTTCTTCATTTGTTTCAAATATCAGAACCTTCGTCTTATTATAATACACTATAACTTTATATGAATATAATCCTCTATGTAATTATATTGATGTTGTAGATCTCATGTTTTCCTTTTTAAAATACATAAGTTAAGCTTTTGTTGACCGTTATCTGCAATACTAGATATCGAATCAATTTAAGAAGCCATTTACTCTTCAATAGAACTGATTAAGGTAATTCATTTTTTGTAATATTATCTATAGGTTCTAATTTGTTTTACACATGTGATTTACTCACATTTCTACAAGACTTATTGCGACATTTTAAAGAAATAAGAACACATTTTTATATAATCTTAAATTGCATTTTTCTTAAATAATATAGGACAAAACCCTTATTAAAAACAATGTTATAATAAAATTCAAAATAAACAGTATTGCCCAAATAGCTGAATAAATAATAAGTAGGCCAGTTAAATAAGATTTTTAAAATCGTTATATGTTATTTGAATATTCATTAGATAGTATAGTATAGTGTTTCTATCAAAGATTACTACAAACTTTCCATGTACATTGACTGTTTGGTTTTGGTTTTAGACTCAATTTAGGCTGCAAAACTACAGTTTTGCCACGAACACGCGACAGATTATTTTTTGGATTGCTTTAAATTGAGTTAAAATATTGGAACTTTTCACTTGTATAATACATTTTCTTTATTCTTAAGTAGGCTATTTTAGTAGGGTTCCATTAAAAGTATTTTTAATGTATAATCACTATATGGAGTAAGAAATATTATTTGAGCTTCGAACTTGAACAGTCCTAAATTAAGTCATTATACCATTTTTCTTAATAATCGCTGTTAAAAGTAAACAATGAAGTGTTATTAAATACATTGGCAGATATTGAAGGATATTTTCTTAACACATGAAAACAAATATGGGTTCTGTGGGCATAAAGTTTTTTCATAATTTTCTTTAATACTAATTACTAAGAAATCATGACCCTCATGTAAAATGTTTAATCTCTCTATTATCGTTTTCCTATAACTCGCTAAATCATTAATATTGTAAATTGTCATGAAATACATAATGATAGTATTGTTGTTAATACTAATTTAAAAAAACATACACATGATATTCTTCAAACGTAGCTTTGAATGCTGTGTTACTTTTTTATAAAAATGATTTTTAAGTTTAAATATCTATCTATCCTTTATAAAATTATCACTGACATTAAACCTTGTTTTATGTTCAAATATTACTCAAAATCAAAACCATACAAGTATAAATTTAAGTATATTATCATCTTAAATAATAAAAATGAATAATTTACGAAGTTTATGAGCATTTCATCTTCTTCCTGCCTACTTTTGGGGTCGGCGCAGTATGTTTTTTCCTTCCATACTCTCCTGTTACTCGTCATCTCTGTACACACTCCTTTCTTCTCCATATCGTCTTTCACGCAATCCATCCATGTTTTCTTCTCCCATCTTCTACCTGTCTATCCCTCCACTAGCATACCCAGCACTCTTTAGGTCTCATGCGTTTCCTCTCTCTTCATAACATGCCCATACTAAGACAGACGGCTACCTCTATTTTTTTCTGTCACTGGCGCTACTCCCAAGCTTCTCCTAATATACTCATATCTTATTCTGTCCCTTTTTGTTACCTCACACATCCATCTTAACTTAAATTTAAGTTAAGTTTATGAGCATTTAAAAAATTCTTTAACTTTCTTGCAAGAAACTCTGTAATATATTTTAAAAGATATTTTTTGACAACAATACTGTTGTTGATACAATTGCTATAAATCTCTTTTATCTAAAGTGCTACAGAAATTATTGATGCGTTTCTAATCCTCAATACTAATATAAGAGATTAAAGAGTTAATAAAAGACAAATAATAAAGATTTCTTGAACAGACTCCCTTGTAAAGTTAAAAATTTTCTGCATGTCGAAATTTTTTCTAAATTTAATAGTGAAGTGTAGTGGGAGAAACGTGCATAGTATACCTAAATATAAAGCTTATCCTGAGGTGATGAATTGTTTGGGCCTTAAATCTCGCAACCCGGTAAGCGCCTTTTCATCTTTGAGTTATTCGCGTGTCGAAATGAAAATAATTGAGCTGAGCGAAGCGAAGCTCTTTACTGGTCAGATCGGAAAAAATGCGAACTCTCTGTTCTTAAAAACTATTTGAGCTACGTTGACGAAACTTGCCACAACGATTGCGAGCATAAGGCGCTAAGCATATATTTAATTTTGTAAAAAACGTAATTCTAAATTCAGTATAATATACTAATTCAGTTTAGGACAATTTACGTGCTAGCTCAGAAACTATACATACCACAGTTTCGAAACTCGGCATGGTGCTTGATGCTACATTGTTTTATGACTGTGTAAAATTTCGGATAATTTCGATCGACAGATGTTGAACAATTAACAAAACTAATTTAGTTCGATTAGTGACTCACCAGCGCGCGCCTGCTCGATGCACAAGTTACGAGTGGATTGAAATCTAAGAAAGTTTGTAACTACTCTCATAAATAGCAGAACTGACTATAAATTCGTCAGAATGCAGTTCCCATTGAACTTGAAGCACACTAAAAGAATGGTAACTATATATTAATATATATATATATATATATATATAATAAAATATACTTACGTCTTTATATATCAATTTAGTTTTGAAAATTATAAGTATAACTTTATATATATTATACTTATTCAATACAATAACAATTAATATTGTTAACAACCAACAATTTGAATAGGCAACCATTTTATTCGTTGCCACATAGTAAAAATGTCATCTTAAATTTGGTTTGGTTTATTTTAAAGTCTGTTATGTTTTACCAATATGATTAAAATAGTTTACATTGCTCACGGTAAGTAATATGAGTGAGAGGCAGATAGCGTTCCGTGAGATTGTGAGCGAGACGTCATTAGTTCCTATGACACTTTACGTCTCCTTAACTCATCTGTCACGAATTATTATATCATCCCATTATCATAAAATGGATCGTGGACGAGGCAGAGGAAGAGGCAGACGGCTTGCAAGTGGCATATCACGATACACAGCAACTTCTGGCCGTTCACAACAGTATCGAAATAGTGCAGCCACACATATCACGTTTCCTAATATCGCAGCAAATAAGCGTCGATTCAATAAAGAGTTAGAAAAATTGGCATACCTGTTTCCTGTTCCGGTTTCTTGTTCTAAATGTTCAAGAACCGATTTAAAAGAAGCAGGAGTTCCCTATACTTGCTCTGCATGCTGTTCCATTCGAACATCAGGAATGTTCACCATAGAAAATTTTATGGATCCTGGGGCAGTGTCACCACAATTACAAGGGATGACACAGATCGAAACTATGCTCATTGCACGCATACAATCAATTATGCGAGTGTATCGGCGCCAGCGGTGGGCCCGGACAGTTTCGTTATGCAGGACATATTTTTAACGTCAAGCAAGAAATTCAAACGATGGCAACTGTAATTCCTCAACAATTTGCAGATCTGAAAATAATCATTGTACGACGCGAAGCAGCAACAGCAACAGGTTTTATCCCCAAGGAGGTCGAATGCTTTCTACGGTATCAATAGTATTCCAGTGGACCTGATTGTTTCAGCGTGATGCTATTACGAAAAGAAGGGTGTTATGAGCAATTCTGTAGAAAATTTCCCATTTAAAGACCGGAAACGAATATCAAGCTTGACATTTTTGGCAAATGATTT
Source organism: Melinaea marsaeus rileyi (assembly GCA_918358865.1). NCBI lineage: Eukaryota > Metazoa > Arthropoda > Insecta > Lepidoptera > Nymphalidae > Melinaea > Melinaea marsaeus. The sequence continues at coordinate 5,328,265 of OU911092.1, forward strand.
ATTGATAATATTCTATATTTCCATTTAACTCTCATAGCGTTTGTAAGAACTAAGCTAAAGAACATCGTAGTAAATAGCCTGACGTGCACAGAGCAAAATTTTAGCTCAGCTCACGACCCCGCTTGCGTGACCTAGTTAAACTATTATTTATTCATTTAACATTTTTGTTATTGAATAATGCAAAAATAATGTACTAAAGGGAGTCTCTACCAGCTAACCTTAGAATGTGAATGAGTAGACACTTGTAAGCATGCAAAAAGAAAAAAAAAGAATATACAAATAAAACAGTTTATGATATTAATATAGAAATATATGTATATATATAATATGCGACATAATTTATACACTTATATTTATTTCTACTTCTTGAGTCAAACTGCAGTTACAGCAAACGAAACCAGACCGATGTAGAGGAGTTCTGAGCAATAAATTTCTAAATGAGTGGACAGTCAAGTGAATCAGATAAGAAAGAGAATTTACATTTAAGATATGAAGGAGTGGAAGGATTAAACGAAACAGAGTATAGTAGACAAAGGATTCTAATATTCCTACGAGAGCGTATGGGTAGCTAATTTAAATTTGATCTTAAGTTCGAAACATGAACATACGCAGACCGAAAACTTTATTAGAGTCCAAATAGCCCACATCTGCATAATCGAGAATTAGTAGTAACTATAATTTCACTACCTGTAACTTGTTAAGTTTGAATGGAAGTCATTTTTTAGCCGTAATGAGGTGAGAGGTGAGGTGTGCTATAAAACTTGCGAGATAGCTCTCTAACATGGATATTCCAAGAGAATTATGTAAAAATGTTCCTAAATTTTTGACATTACAAGAGAACGGTATTATACTATTATGATAATAAGGATTTAAAGTCGATCTTTTCAAGTTGGCGTGTGCTACCTCTAAGTATTAACGAAGATGTAAGAAATGTTCAACCTCCTGAGACTTTTACAAAAAGGTTTATTCTTTTAATATATTTCGGAAATTTTACTAATTGAAATTATTTACGATCAAAGTTTCTAATATTTTATGTCATATTCAATAACATTTTTATTAACACATATTAAAAATATTTTTAATTAAATTATATATATTTAATTGCATAGTTTTAAGATGTTACTGAGAAAACTTGGCTATCTTTAAAATAATATAAAGGATAAAAATACAAATTTATATAAATAGGTCAGATTAAGGATAATTTTTCGGTTTAGAAAATTTAACACAGTTCCGTTAGCTTCGAAGGAAAATGGTATTTTGTTTTTCCGAACATCGTATCTACACGTTTGTTTGTTTCTGTTTTAATTTGTTGAGCGTCATTATCAAAACAATAATTGAATTTATAACAAAAATATGATACTTAACAAATGCATTAATTATTCGTTGATATTTGTCATTCTGTTTACTACTTTGTCCAAATTTAATCATTAACTGTTTACTATTTCCGTGAACACAAAGGTTGCAAATATTTAAAATATTATTTAAAAATAATAAATGAATCTGATATACATTTTGCAAATTCGTAAAACAGTTTCACTAAATCTTCTGCAAGTATAACATCAACATTGTCTTTGACCTTTTAAACGAAGAGTATAAATATAGATCCTTTTCAAATAAGATTACTTTTAGAGTCTACGTTTTTAAATGTCTATTATTAATACAATTTTGTGGAGGCATCAAAATAACTCGATAATATCTTCTATCTATTCAAGTACGTATTGGATCAGACGAAAATCACATCACATATATCACATACATATATATTTTTTTATTTAATCATTTTCTTTTGGCATATTGAGTTCATTTTGAATAAACAAAAATTTGTGTGTTTTACTTGTAGCATATATATGTTTGCCTATTTAAATAGAGCAATCTGAGATGGGTACTGAATATATTAATTTGTATTAGATTGAAATTGAATCGATACGTATAGTGTAGAGTTTTGATTCCAAATTAACAAAAGTCTGTTTATTAATATAATAATAGTAATAAAATAATCAAATACTTGAATTTCCTTAATATTCTTGTATTACATTATAAAATAACATAGCTTAGAGACCTTAACAAAACTCGCTTTAATATGATTACATTATTCTCTAAACCTAATTCAACTTATGCAACACATGAAAGCTAATGGAATATAAGACCGACTGAATTGTTCTTAGACATGGTATTAATCGTATTACGTCTTCATCTCCGCATTAATGTCATATCCATTATCTTCTAAATATTATTATTACTATTTACATATAAATATTTATTTGTATCTATGAAGTAAAAGATCTATATTTTTATGAGACCATGTCCTGCACAGTCACACAAACCATTCCACAAAATACTACAAGAGAAGTGAATGGTTTGTTATCATTTTGTATTTTGTTATAACTATTTCAACATAGTATTCTGTATTAAACAATAAAAAATATATTGAAAGTGTTTATGTAAATTTTTAAGTAAGTAAGATGTATATAAGAAAAGGAAGAAGGAATATATGTTGCTAGATGACCATGTTTTTAATGACAAGTCTAATAAACCTTAAACGACAAAATCACTTACTTCTGTTCTATGTTATAATCTATCAACTGTGATATTTTACTTCATTTCACCATTAATGTTACTTTGCTGTTTTTTTAGGGCTGTATAAGGTATAACAATATTTAATTAAAAGTAAGCTCAAGCAGTATTGTCAATTAAGTATATACAATATTTAAAATGTGATCCTGTTTTTTTCTACCAAAATATATTATATTTTATTACGTTTACAATTATGCACAAATAAGTAACATTTTCATTTAAACTTTTGAATAAATAAATTGCAGAACAATCTACAAGAATTGAATGTATTGACATTTTATACAATCTCAATTAATAAAGCATTTGTTCATAAAATTAGTTCATATTAAAACTTGAATATTAAACTTTAATTTAAATAATTACAATTTATAAAATCATAAATGGCCGTCGTCATACCGTGTTCTTTTGGTCGCGTTAACATTCTGTATAAAATATTCAAAGTCTCATTTTTATATAGTGATTATAAAATATAAAAAACATTATCTGGATGTTATACTGAAGGGTAAATTAAATTCTTTCATTATACCTTCATGGTTTAGGTGGCCTGTATTTAAAAAAAATGAATTTATGAAAGGCCACTATTTGTTAATTGCGTGTTACCTTTGTGTAAAGAAATAGTATGTTATAGATAATGTTTATTATTAGATCAAAAATATTGGCCCAGTAGCGAAAGTAATTCTCAAAGATTCAATCTTGGATTCAATCTTGGATAAAAAGATTGAAGAAAGAAATTGTACCAGTGGCGTTCCAGTCTTATTTAATTGTAGTCAATATGTCTCACAAGGCGAATTATCTCTGCGTTTAAGTAAGTTAGAACGGGATTTTGTCTTACGGTATTTTATTATGGAGCAGTGCAATCGAATATCATGCTATATTTTGTTACCAAAAAAAAGATGTGTGGCCAATTTATAACTTAGAAGCTAGAGATTCGATGAGAGATGTCTTTAAAGAAATTGATTATCTCATGGCCGTTTTCAAGAGGCTAACAACTAATACTGTTGTGAACGTAAATGCATCTATAACAAAGTTCCACAGGTTCGAGAAGCGGACGTTGTCCTGGTGGTCTAGTTGAACATCGCCAAGGCCTTTAATAGTCTTCTGTTTGAAAGTCTGGTTGAGACACTGGTTGTATGAGTGCCTGCCTGTCTTTGTAGGTTGTTGGGGCTTACCTGCAGGACAAGGAGGCCTTATAGGAGTGCAGCGGCCGGAGGGTTTGCCGGCGTAGCGTTAGCCAGGGGGTCGTGCTGGTGCCAATTTTGTGAAATCTGGGCTATGAATGGCTGCTCCGATATCCATTCCTTCCCAGGATAAGGAAGTTTTATCATGCTGATAACATCCTCGTCATTTGTCATTTGATATTATAAAGATATACATCTTACATTGTTAAATTTTGTTTGATAAAAGCAACTTTCGAGTTTCTTGCCAGCTCTTTTTAGCGGAACAGCATTCCTACCTGGTGGCTTATCACGGACTGACGAAACTGATGTTTTTAATGTAATTTCATTTTATCATTGCTAAACGAAAAGTGAATTCGTTCATAAAATTGGTTCATATTTAAATTTAAATAATACAACTTTATCATTATTATCACGTAAAAAAATGTAATTTAAAACATTTCTTTTGCTTTATAACTTACCATATCCAAAAGATGTCAACTAATAGCTAATAATATTATGTTAATAAGTACTTCAAAATAAACCATGAAATATCCAAAGTCTCATTTTTATAAGGCATGGCATTGCATGTATGTACACGTTATCTGGAAAGTATACTAAAAGATAAATTTAATTTTTTATACTCCCTTGATGTTTACGCTGGCATGTAATTTCAAAACGCTGAATTTCTGAAAGGACACGCTTTTTAATCATGTGATACACAGAAGTGTTTTATAAAAATATAGTAAAAGTTTTCTAAGAGAACAAAGATATTCGGTTAGTGAAATACAAAAAAAAGATGATTTATATTTTTTATCTTGTCTAGTAAATATAGTAAGTAGTTTTTCAAACATAAATTTTAGTAATGGTAAGAAAAAAATATCTTAACATAGGACGATGTTACAAGTTTCACAGGTTACTTCTAATTATTTTCTAAAATTGATCACCCAATTTTCTAATTATTTACGAGCTAGTGAACCAAAAGATGATATAAAATTAAAGTTTAGCCAATAACTATTTTCTGCACGTTAAGTTGATTGGAGCACGAAGCGAAAAAGACATTTATAATATTAATATTTATTATATCTCATATATAATAAACATATTCGATTTCCGATTTTCCAAATATTATATTTGTCGCTTTCAATGATTAATATCTGTTGAAGAATTATAGTATGAGGAGGAAAGGCATTATGTTATCATGGCTAAGGTACTTTTAGGTGAAATTATAAAAACATTTATATAATCCAATCTAACCTAACCTAATCTTTAAGATAATAAATAGCTAGCTGATCCGAAGAAACTATAAATTTCAATATTTATTGTAATTATAGGCAAATCCGGTTTTTTGCATTAAAATGGATTTTTTGTTCTCCTATTAAATCAACAGTTCCTAAGTATTTAAATAATATTTAATTATTAAAAGAAAATATTTATTGCAAAGATTTAGGAAATATAAAAATATATATTTTAAATATAATATATACCAACTAGTACTACTTCTTACGATACACCAAATTTTTTATCATCATTGCGTTTCAGTAGTACTGACTTCTTATTACATTATTTTGTAAAACGTATGACTTTTTAGTTTAAAGTATATACATACCGTATGTACTTTTTTTCTACATTATCTTTTATATGCTGTTTAGTACTAAAAAGTGTACATTGTGAAATCCTTACTTTAACGTTATTACTTTCTGCAGTGAAACTACTGTGCAAATACTGAATGTTAATTCTACTCAAATATAAATTGTCGTTTCGCGGTTGTCTCGTGTATTATATCAAATACATGTATTCTCGTTATATTAGATTAAAACTAGGGACGCCAACAAACCCTCAATTTCGACTCGCTGCGCTCGCGAAATCTCGGGTGCCGTTTGCATATTGAGCGAAGCGAGCCCAGTGTATTCACTCTTCCTTTCCCATTGACTTCAATGGGATATCAGTTTGTTGACATGAAGTAAAAAAAATTTTTTTTTTTTTGACATTAAAAAATTTTTTTTTTCAAAAACCATCACCTAATATGTGTCTTTTTGTTTGCAAAGTTTCATAATTTTCCGTCAAGTAGTTTTTGAGCCAATTCGTGACAAAGAATGCAAAATGTCTCCAGTAAAACGCTCCGCTCACTTCGTTCGCTTCGCTCAATTAATATCAGTTCTCCTCTTTCTATTCCAACTTAAGTTATAATATCAATGCTAAATTATTAAACCTATTCCCTCTGAATAATTAAGATGATAACGTCTACTTAAGCTCGTATCCAGTATCTATTAGTATTTTAAACTTCAGTAAAAGAAAATTTTTAAATCACTCTCCTTACTTTATACCCCATGTTAAAAAATTAAACATCGTAAAATACACATTTGTGCCTTGTAGCTTTGAAGAAGGCAACGAGAGGAATAAATGAATGTAGAAGGGAAACCGATTCCAGCTCTCTTTCCTTTCTATGGTTCTTTCCTTAAAATATTCTTTATTTACAGCTACAAAATATATTTCTTAAAATGTAAACTACTGTCAACTACGTAAAATTATGTTCTAGAGAACAACGTGTAGGACTCATCTTGTAATTTATAATAAAGTCCGCATCTTAGGATTTCTATATTTATTTAAAGTTATATTTTCTGTGGCCTGTCGATAAAATAACTTTTATTAAAAACCTCTAAAAAGTAAAATAAACGCGATAAAATGATATTAGTTGTGATATAATAAATAAAAGCCTTTTGTTGACTAAATAGATAACAGAGTAAATAAAGAATGGCATGAGAGAACAGGTTTTAGTTACCTATTACATCAAAGTAGAATAACATAACAAAATAAGAATAAGTATCCAAAACTAAATTAAAATTTAGAAAAGATAAAGCAATTTATTCTTAAATCCGAAAATGGATGCTTTAGAAAAGCCATAATTTCATATTTATTTATTTTGATTTTGTACCACACAAGATTAATAGTTATATAGCACGAAAACAATATACACAGATATATATATAGATGATTTAACTTACTCTCTATCAAAAATTCTAATCTAATAACACACAATACATAATTTGCTATATAAGTATACACATAAACATATTGAATTATTGTAGTAATTATACTGGTTATTTTATGAAAAATTCTAGTATTTTTTTTTATTCATTATATTTTTTTTGAATTTGAAGTGAGTTCTATGATTGCACAGTAATAGAACTGGCTTATATACTAACTTGTATTCTATTTCAGCACGACGAATTTCAGTACAACACACTTAGGTTGATTTCTAGAATAATATAATTCGTAATTTTTAGATTCTATCTTGATTTTTCACTTACAGTTTCAATCACAAATAGATAAATAAAATAATTTTTATAAAATATAAAACCGAAAGTCTTATAAAATATGATACTGTAAGATATTACAACAAATAATCATAGATATATGATAATATGTTGTTCATGTTATTAATTTTATATTCTCAACGTACTCGTATATAAAGAATATAGTTATAATCTTTATTGGAAAATAAAAAGTGAAGAAATTAAGAATTGTCTTAATTTTTAAAAATTTTAAAAAATAAAACTTTATTAAGCATATTTGCGAACGTTTCAGATAACAAGTAACACGATAACTTAAGAGATTTATGTTTTTTATGTTTAAATTAAATGTGTAATATATTTTCGTAAAAAAAATCAATTTCTTAGTGATATTTATTTATGTGTACCAATAGGTATAAATTGTAATAATTATATTAAATTATAGCATATGTTAGTAGCAGCTTTTGCACTGTAAAGATAAATAAAAAGTCAAGTGCTATGTGACAGACGTTAATTATTTTTGGAAATAATATTATTTCGGAATGAAACTTCGTTATGTTCTGTTCTATACCAGGAGTATAAAGGCTGTTTGCAAAAGTAATTAATAACTAAGAAAATATGAATACAAAGTTTTATTGAATTTTATATTGTAAATGAATAAATAATAAAAAACGGTGTTCATAATTATCGAAATCATAAATTTACAATCGATAATGTATCGTGTCCTTCATTAATTATTTACAATAATTTCTGTTCTAAAAGGCATTTCATATTAAACAATAATATAGTATGTCATTTGAATTCTCATATACAATTTTCTATATATCTCTTTAAAACTTAAAGTAATGCATATAATTAGATATTATATATAATACTATTTATTTTATTTATTTATATATTTTGCATTCTTGAACAAATTCCTTGATAGATATATATTTCATTCATAATTTATGAAAATTGTTAAAAATCCTAATCATGTTCTTGTATAATAGTTATATTATATAAGAAGTAACTGTCCGCTGGCGGTAAGATAGTTTTGAAATAAACCAAATTTTTACGTCTGTTTTTTCTTTTTAAGCTTACAACAATAATTCTGAATCCTATTATACCGTGACTTAAAAGATCAGTTCATTTATTAATTTAGTAAATATAATAATATATTTCTAATTAAAGAGAAAAAAATCTTATAAAATAAAAGAAAAATAATACAGCGGGGTTTTTATTTATTTGAATAAATAAATAAATAACCTTTATAGAAACAAAAGGTGAACTTAATGCCTGTTGAAATTCTCTACCAGCTAACCTTCATGGATAGTGAGAAATTGCGGTAGAAAAAGCAAAATATATAATTTATTATACTTATAAATTATATATATATAACGCATACACCTGCATGAAATATGTATTCCAGGAAGTACTTGCGAACAAGGTTTTTAAAGAACCTTTTGGAAGGTGCTCTCCTAATCTTTTCAAGTAGATTGTTCCAGAGTATAGAAGCTTGAACGCTAAAGACATGTGAAGGGAATCGGTTTTATGCGTTAGAATGGCCATTTTAAGGTTGAAAGATGATTGAACTACTTTATTATGTGCATGAATTTCTCCTTTAAATATGGGGGCAAATTGGAACATTTAAGATTTAATAGAGGAGATAAGTATTCTAGAGCTATGCCTATATCAAATAGTGAGTCATAAGTTTAGTGCGAAATTGAGTGACATGATTGTACTTACGTAAAACGAAGGTGTAACGGACAGGTAGTGTAGGACAGTGTAGGTGTGTAGGTGACAGTTGTTAAGAAGCGTTCTAACTTATTAAGAAGATTTTTGTTTAGGTCTGGATAGAAAACATCGGCCTAATCAATGGATAATCGAAGAGTAAAATAAGAGAGTTTACTAGCATTATCTTTATCTTAATGGGGATGTAATGTTTAGTTTGATATAAGGATCATTTATAATTCGGCAGTGACTTTACGGTTTATGTCTTTAATCTGCTGGTGCCAAGCCATCTTACAATTACTGCACAATTGCTTGTTATCCATACCAAGTCGAATATCATCAGTTACTTTTATGAGAGCAGTATTCGTGCTCTGACCTGAACGAAACCCAGACTGATAAATACTCAGTTTGTGGTACTTAAAAATATGAGAAGATATTTACTTATAAACACAGTCTTTTAGTACTTTTGATAGTAATGGCAATGTGGAGACCTGTAGTTATTTAAGACAGTAGGTTGAGCAATTTTAGGTAACGAACGCTCTAAAACTTTTTTCCAAATATATTCACCAGAAATTAAAGAAAAGTTAATAATATGAGAGATAAGAGGTAACATAGGACAGATCTGCAAATATCGTCACAGCCCACTGCCTCACATTTTAAAGAAAAAAATTGTTATTTTAATTTCATCCTGTGGGACAGTTGTGAAATAATAAGATGGGGTATCAGGATTCTACATTGATGAAATGCAAGCAAGCATTTCAGATAGGATTATATGGTCTAACTGAAATAATTATCTCACTGAATGGCAAAGGGGAGCAAAAATTCACGGTAGGTGACGTGTAAACACCAATAGAATTTAGAAACTTCCATATATCAGGGGATGTAGAATCACCAATATTGCTGTGAATGTAACGGCGTTTAGTTATTCGCATTACTCGATTGCACCGATTCCTCACATGTTTGTATATTAATTACGACACATACAGATTGACAGAATTATGTATTACTGTATTTTAATTTTACATTTTTCTTCCTACTATCGTTCATGACAAAAAAAATGAAAGTAAATTCGGATTTACGTTCAATCTTTGTCAAAATAGATGAACAATAGATGGTTGTGTAAATAGTTTATTATTTTAAAAGATTTTTATAATTCAATAATTTTATTGGTATATTAGAAAGACAGAATACAAAAATGGAGATATAGGTTATACTCCACTTTAAATTTGCGGTTATGAATACCGCGCTTTTTTATTCTGGTAGGTTGCCTTCATTTCCTATACCGAACTTTAGAACAAGAGGAAAATATTTTAGTCACGTATGGATTTCAAACTTGCTTATTCTTTTGTATTGGTACAATATGTACCAGACGGTCCATTAAGATGTTTATTAAAATTTAAAATATCTAAATTGATGGTAAAATTTAAGCATGGATTGTTTTTTATAAGTTTATAATTTTATTATTTTTTTATTAGTTTAGTTTAATTATTTATTTCTAGACTGTTGATAAAACAATTGGGCAAAGGGAACTTGTAAACTGGTAATAGGAATTGGCTGGCCCCGAAGGTAGTATCCACCATCAGCGTTCTGAGCTGATGGGCAGGGACCTTTCGCTGCTGCGCATCGTCAGCTCGATTGTCTGCAGCTAAGCTGCAATGGCCTTCTTATGCAAACAAGATATTGTAGCGAAGGAGGCCATGGAGCGGGTCATGAAGCAAGGATAAAGTAAGAAAAAAAAAGGTAAGGTAAGGTGTGATATATCATTTATACCACAAACAAATCCGACTTATTCATATGATGATATAATTATGTTTCAACGTAGGTTGTTTTTGTAAGTTTGTTACAAATTTTTATTTCAGGTTGAATGCGTTTTATCTTTGGCTTTTTAAATATATATATATATATATATATATATATATATATTAAGTTTTCACCGCTTTTGTCTAGGCTGTATTAATGAACACACTAATACTGTTCTTATGTAGAACGGCCGTCTAAAGGTTACTCTACTGTCATTCTGGAAAATACATTTCCAGAGGGAAAGAAACTTATGTTTTTCTTTGCATACCCATAATATATTTGCAAAAATCCTTAGTGAAACGAATAATTTTATTTTGGCATAAAAATTATTGGTTAGGATAAAAACATGTACATTTTAGTAACATAATCAATTATTAAATACTTAAGTACTTAAGAGATTAATATTAATTTCCTCTGTACATGTATACTGTTACATGTATTTGAAATTTCAGTAACTAATTCAGTACACCAACAATAAAAAAATTGATATTTTTTTTAAATCAATGATAATTTGATTTTTTTTAATAATTTCGGTATTTAAAATTATCAATTAAGTTTGACACGCTGCTCATTTTTAAACTTTAAAAACCTACCTGAGACCTAGTTTTAATAAAATATTAGCATCCGCCAACCGCGCGGGGCGAGTGTTGAGCTGAGCCCCTCTCCTTTCTTCTTTTCTTGATAACTTTTGAATGGCTAAACATTTTTTCAATCTGTTTTCGCTATAACATCCGCGTTCGGCTCAAACATACATGAGAAAATTTTTAGCTAATTATGTCGTCGCATTCTGGAGACAACTAAACACAAAAAAGGTCTCCCAAACGGTTAAGAGCTTCGCTTACGCTAAGCTCAATTACATATGTTATTATTTTATTATTTATATATTTTTAAACATACAAAACTATTGTTTAATTTGCCCTTTCCGTGGCTTTTCTTCTTTGATTGGCAATGACTTTTACAAACCAAATCGTCGTATGTAGGTTATTTATTCATTCGAAATTACGGTAATAAATTAATTTACCTTTATTTTGTTTGCATTTGTTTAACTTTACCTTGGTTGGCGTGCTGAAATGTTGAAAATCCAAGGGGTATTGTTGCAATAGAGCAACAACTGTGTCTGTCATGATAAGATTTATGAAAATATTTACATATATGCATTACCACACTTGAGGACCGGAGAGGAATAAATGAAAGTAGAAGGGAAAGTTCTCTTCTGATGACAAAAAAATGCCTATCCAAAAGTAAACTGCTGTCAATGACATACAATTTCATTCTTGGAAACAAGGTTAAAGGCTCATGTTTTTATTTATAGTAAAAACCGCATCATAGCATTTATATATCTTGCGAAACTTGCACTTATATCGAAAGCAATAGAGTTGTAAGTTCAATATCTTAAGTTATACTTTTTGAGTCATGGGGATAAGAGAACAAATTTTATTAAAAGCCGGTAAAAAGTAAAGTAAACGCCATAAAAGGATATAGCGTGTAATAAAATAAATTAAAATGTAAGAAGAACAAATGTATGAATTATTTACTAAATAGACAATGGCATGAAAACGTTTTGTTTGCCTATTGCATCAAAGTAGAAAGATAATATAATAAATATAATAATAATAAATATCTAAAAACTGAAATATAATTTCAATAAAATACAGCAATTTATTCCTAAATCTGTAAAATAGATGGTTTAAAAAAGTTGTCTGGTTTAACAATAACGTATATATACATAACCGCAAAGAAATATATAAATAAATAAAGGAAATTATAATAAATAATGCTGATTATGTTGTGAAATTTTTGCATTTTTTTTATTAAATACATAATAATATTTTTAAATTTTAATATATTAATACAACAAAAATCTTCGTAAACGTTCAGGAAGAGAATCCTATTGTTAAACAGCACGAACTTATATAATAACTTGTATTCTACTGCAGCACTTCGAGAAATTTCAGTATAACACAATAGCACTCAGGTCGATTTCTAGAGTAACACAATTGAAAACGATCCTAAAAGCACGTCGAACAAGAATTGTTTGATTTAGAATTCTTCGATATTGTATTTTTGCTTACAGTATCCGTAACAAATAAGACTTATTTTAGTTAAAAAATAATAATTACTATATAATGTGAAATTAATGAAACTGTAACTTTCTATGAAAATGTTATATTTTGTTGTGTTATTAGCTTAATAGTCATAACGTATTTAAAGAACACAGTTGAAAGCCATTTATTATATAGTACAATAAGTTTTGGCTGTAAAAAAAAAATACTAAGAACGTTTGCGAACTTTTCACGTAATAAGGAACACAAGATTTATGACTCTAATATTTCATTTAAATGCATGATATGATTTTGTTAAAATATATTTAATTTCTTTTATTTTGGTTATGTATATAAATATATAATTAATAATAATAATAAATAATAATAATTAATAATTATAACTTATAATATTTAAATTTAATAGTAACTTATGCCAGTGGCTGCTTTTGCACTGTATAGGGAAATAAAAAGTTATGTTATAGAAACGGGGACGTAAATCTTATATTTGGCACAAATATTATTTCGAGACGAAATGTTTCTTTATTATTTTCAGTAAGTACTAATCAGTGCCTAAAAATAGTTAACAACTAAGGGAAAATGACTAAATTTAATATCTCATTAATATAAATTTAAACTTTAAAAAAAAGTTAACTCGGAAAAATTAATTACTTATCGGAATTTGTTTATTGTTTCGTTATAATATTGTAGGTTTACAAAGCAATTAATTTAGACGAAAGCTCATTAAGAGAACAAATACAAATACTCGCACTGTTCGTATTAATTACAAATTAACAGTTGCTCTATGCCAAATATGTTAACATTAACTTTAGAGCGATCTAATTTAACATACTCGTAAACTAAATACATTTAACATTCTAACTGCAATTAATCATTTTTATTAATAAATTGTAAACATGGAATATTCTTATAATTATTTTATGTTATTAAAATAACCAAACCTCTAAGTTTTTTTGTTATTGTGGCATTAGATGAAAATAGACACACATACGAGTATAATACTAAAACTAAGATCCAATTATACAAGACATGTCATGACCTATTAAAAATATTTATTCATAAGTCCTGGTTACAATCCACATAAACAAAGCTATACTGCCTGAAAACAAATTATACAAAATTTACGAACACGCCAATTGGAATACTAATGTCGCAATTCTCCACGCATATTATTCAGTTGCTTTGAATATATAAGCATTTTGTATACAAGGTTTTCTGTGTATATACATATTTGAGAACGTACAATAGATAGTTTTCTTAGTTAATTAAGAATATAAATGTGATGTTCTTTATCGAATATAATGTTCTTGATTATATAATTTTTCTATTTTTCGAAATCATGAATCGAAAATCTATATTGGTTTATGTGAACTCTTCATCAATTCTTTACAATCAATTTCTGTTTTAAAAGACATTTCATATTTATTAATAGTGTATTATAACCGTCATTAACAATTTGATTTTACATCTCATCTAAAGAATAAAAGCAGTGGTTAAAATAGAATGCTCACAAGTTATAATAGTACATCGTAAAAGTTGTTTTTAAATAAATAAATTTATTAATTATAATAAAGTAAATTATAATAATATTGTTCTTCATTAATTATTAAGAATTATTTAAAATAAAAAAGCAATACGTGCATTGCTATTTAAAATACTATTTGCAACACAGATAAAATAATAGATTTGTGTATAACTTTATTTTTTATTAACGTAATAACCAACTTCAATTCTTGACGAATCATATTTTTTATTACAAAACGGATAGGAAATATGAAACAATATATTTTTTAAATTCAATTCCGAAGCTCGTATTCGATGAATATATTCAGAATAAACACAATGTTGTACCTTCATCTATTTCCACGATGTCTGAACTTAACGCACAAATCACGGTTCAGATATGTTCGCAAACTCGTTCGTTATTTATTTTTCGCAATATAAACCAAAATAACACAGCTACACTTTAGATTTACTGAATTCATATTTTTTTAAATTCTGGTAGGTCACCTATTTATATTTCATTACAATATTTTTCTTCAATAAAGTTTAGAATAAGAGGAAAATATTATTGTATCGTGAGGGTCTAGATATATGTATGTACCAAATGACTGTTTATTAAAATTTTTTAATAGCATTTTCATATTTCATATAATATGGAATTTTTGTCTAAAATACTCAAATTAATGGTACTTTAGGTATTATTAATTATTTCTTTCTCATTTATTAATAAAACAATTAGATAAGGGAGATAATAATATCATAATCTAAAGTTTATCTTTTTAATATTATTTAACTTTCAGTATTCTCAAAAATCGACATCCATAGTTGTAATGAATAATGTTCTTTTGTAATCTACCATTAGCGAGCAATTTTAATAATTTTTTGCGCAATCACGCTAATGATAGTTTGTCTGAAATCTTTTAAAAGTTACGTCGTTTAAGTGGAGTTATTGTGCAAATATCCTTTAACCTTATTTAAAGTAAGGAACTTAAAAAAAAATCTCTCAAATAATTCGATTTTTTTTTTAGGTTATAAGAGGCTTTGATTTGCGTAAGTTTTTCTCAATGGTAATGACATTTATTGAGTCTAGTCGATAAATGCCTTAGTAAAAGGAATAAATTGTTTTCAAACCAGTAAAAAGTGTTAAAAAAAAGAAAATATACAAGACAAAATAAGTAATTATAGTTTTTATCTTATGTAACCATATAGAGCGATTTCTACGCAATTTCAAAGTAAAAAAAAATAAAAATAAATACAAGATACTCAATTACTAACTGTGTACGAATACTTCAGTATTCTCTATTTTATTTTAATGAACAAGTTAAGAACTGTGGCCTAAGAAATATATTATCTAGCTGAATACAAGTCTTAGCATACAATAGCATAAAACGAATTAAATAAAGTTATTCCATTCAAAGGTTGACTGACGATAAAGTTCTTAAACTTATTTGAAAAGTTACAAGTGAAGTGTAACTTTACGAACAGTGCGAATATTTGCCTTCATTAAGAAATGAGCGTTTGATCTTGTTATATTATATAACAATAGTATTTTAATGAGATGAATTCCTTTTAAAATACTTTCTTCGAAGCTTTATATCTATAATTTACAATTATGCTAGCTATAACTCTTACCATTAAAAAACTGAAATCATTTTGGCATATATATATATATATATATATATATATATATATATATATATATATATATATATATATATATATATATACATTTATTCAATAATTGTGTATATTATTTTGGTCTTATGGATTTTGATGGGCGGCGTTGGGGACCGCCAACCAACACGCCATGTTCCGAACGTTGAAAGTGGAGGACGGAGCTACAAATAGCTAAGTGAATGTAAGAGGAGGAATAGAACAGAAGATAAATGAATTATTTGATATGATGGATGACAAAGATCTGGATGTTATTTGTGTGTCTGAGACCAAGCGAAAAGGCAATGATACGACCGATTTGCCTGGCAACCAGATTGCTTTCTAGGCTGGGGTTCCAGAGGGTGAGCGAGGTTGCCAAGGTGTAGGCGTATTGTTGTCCTCTCGAATGGTTAATACAATGGTAGAATACAAGGTCATCAACCCGAGGCTTCTTTGGGTTCGCTTTAAGCTGGGAATAACAAGAGTATTCTTGTTAGCCGTGTATGCGCCAGTATCCTCAGCTCCAGTGAGTGACCTCGAGGAGTTTTGGGAGAGTATCAGGGATGTTCTAAGTACTGTTAGAGATAATGAAAAGTTGATAGTATGTGGAGATATGAATGGATGGGTTGGAACCGCGCGAAAAGGTTACGAAAGTGTGCTAGGCAAATACGGAGATAAGAGAGTAAATGAGGCTGGAAAGCTTATTTTGGATTTTTGTAAGGAGAGAAATTTGTTTGTGGCAAACACGATGTTTGATCACAAACAAATTCATATGTACACATGGGAGCGAGCGGAAGAAAGAAGTATGATTGATTTATTCCTAGTGGCTCAGCGTATTCGAAGTCAAGTTATGAACACGCGAGGAGTGCTGATCTGGGAACGGACCATTATCTAGTCGTTGCTAGAATAAGAGGTCTGTTTGCAGGTTGGCGCAGCCGCACGACGTGTCCAAGCTTGGAGTCCAATTATCGCATAAGAAGCTGGAAGCTTCAAGATCCACCGATCAGAGAGCAATATCAAGAAAGTTTTTCCAAGAAGCTTGAAAGCTGTGATTCTGGAAATGAAAGTGTTGAAGTATGCTGGCAGAACCTTAGGAATGGTATGGTGAAAGTAGATACAGAAGTATGTGGTAAAAGGAAAAGAGGTTTTAGTAAAAAGCACGATGAATGGTGGGATGATCAAGTGAAAGACGCTGTAAAGTTAAAGAAGAAAGTATGGCTGGATTATAAAGCCTCGGGTAAGGATAAAAGTATGAAAAAGATAAAAAAAAGAGCGTTCAAACTGCAAAAGCACAAAACGAAAACACTTATAAAGATGAAGCGTGAAAATTCTGAGAGAGGCAAGGATGAAAGGTTGACGAACAACTTTTGGGAAAACACAAAGCTTTTCTGGCGATAAGTTAGTGATTCCCGGGGTTGTTCGGTACCCTGTAGAATAAAAGAGGTGCGTTCGAAGAGCGGTGAAATTTTAACCGAGCAAGCACACGTTTTTCAGCGGTGGGCGGAATTCTACAAGGAGATGTATGAATGTGAGGACGCCTCGGTTTTGACTACCAGCGAAATGCTGAGTCCAAATGTGAGTACAGTGAGCATGGTTCAAAGTCTGAAATGTGGTAAGGCTGCGGGAGTAGTTGAAGTTACTGCCGAGATGATCAAATATGGTGGGCCACGCGTCTTGGACATTTTATGGTTTTTGTGTAATTTATGTTGGAAATCGGGGGAGGTCCCAAACGATTGGCGAGGTGCAGTCATCATTCCTTTGTATAAAGGCAAAGGTTCACAGATAGACTGTGCAAGCTATAGGGTTATCAGTTTGATCAGCATGGGCGGTTTGTGCTAAAATATTATCAAGAAGAATGCAAGTGAGATCTGAAAGGCTGTTGTGGGAGGCCCAAGGAAGTTTTAGATATGAGAGAGGGTGTATCAGATCAGATCTTTTCCCTCCGCATGATCACGGAAAAGTTTTTGGCCCTAAACCAAAAGGTTTTCTGTGCTTTTGTGGATTTGGAAAAGGCAGGGTTGTGAGAAAGAAATTTTGGGAGATACTGCCCCGATACAATGTGAGCGGACCCTTGCTACAGGCTGTAAAATCTCTTTACAGATCACTTAGCCTGTGTGCGAGAAGGAGCTGGCATGCCGCCCTTGCTTTACATCCAACCGGGTGTTAAGCAAGGTTGCGCTATGTCAGCTTGGTTTTTCAAATTTGTATTTGGATAGTTGTCTCCAAGGCGTGAAAGACAGTGGCATGGGAGTGAAAGTAGGTGACCTTAAGATCAATTGCTTGCTATATGCAGATGATGCAGTGCACGATGCGGTTTTGCTACCGACGCTGTTATACGGCAACCAAACTTGGATAACACAGAAGAAGAAGGTAAGAAAGATAAATACTGGAGATGCGATCTCTTTGCAGAATATACGAAGTCAGTCTAGCTGATCGAATTGGTAATGAGGAGATCCACAGAATTGCAGGTACTAGCGAAGATGTCTTCTTCTACTTCTTACTTGTGATAATGGAGGAAGATCACGTAAAAAGCATGAGGACCTCCCGGAAGGCATGTATGAAGAGGTCTGTGGCCGAGGCGACAAAGGTATGCAGGGACCGTAGCGTTTGGCGCTCCGTCGTCTCTGGCTACCCCGCAAGGGCTAAGGCGTCAAATTTAATAAATGAAAATCTTTTATTAATAACGTCATTTATGCAAATTATTTAAAAAATCTAAAGCGTTAGCATTATCTGTTTTAGAAGTATTTGTACATTTAAATTTAATTTAGAGTATTTGTGTAAAAAACAAAATAATTTATTAACTTAATAAATATTTATTTAACCATTTCTTCGTTCTTGATCCTGTTTGCGTCCGTACGTTATTGATTGTAACGATAAATATTATTTTATCATAGAAACAGTAGATTAACAATACCAATAAATACAACATTGCTTCTGTACAATAAAATTTACTATAGATTAAACAACCTACAACCGGCAACGCTTTTGCCTTATTGTAGGTCGTTTATTGCGTTGCAAAAGTTCGTGGGCGGCGATGATTACTTTGTGTGATCAGTGACCCGTACGCTCGTTTGCCCTACCCTTGAAAAAAAAACTAATTTTTCAAATGACAGGCTATTGGTGTTGGTGTTGTTTACGTTATGGTTAATGGCATTCACTGCTGAATCAAACTGGTTGGTTGTGTGTTCAACTTCCACACAGGAAAATTCTTTGTTATCCATCCTTTATTTACTTGAAAACTTCTCGTCATAAAGAATGATTCTTTTCTAATGGGAGAGTTATTTCAAAGAAAACTCAGTACTTTGCAACTCTCGTCCTAACTTAGATCAATTTGCCAATACCAATACCAAAACTAATGATGTATTTCAAATCTTTTCTGACTTTTAAGGCTTTCAAACTTTTAAGGCTTTATTTTTAGGAAACTAAAACCAATTAGAAATAAGGCTTTGCTATTACGTGTCTGATACACAGAATATATAATAGGAACACTATGGAAAACCTTCAAACATAATTTAGTTATCTTATAATTTGTTATGTTCAAACAAACGCTTACGCTAATGCTTAAAATGTAAAAGAAACCCTTAAACCAATCGCAGCAGAACTTGGTAAGTTTTGGCATACATAGCCCCGTCAAAAGAAATGTGTTGTATTTAAAATTCGTCTCACAATTTTTTCCTAAATCTATCCTTCTTTTATTGTTTAAAGTCGTTAAAAATGTTGCATTCGAAAAGTTGTCTTACTTCCTGAACCATAGCAAACTTCTTAGCCCTTTTTAATTAGGTTTTCACACTTCCCACAACACGACAACAGTTTTGCTGAATATTAACGACGATATCTTGCTCGTAATTAATAACCACAGACTCCTCATACTTATTCTTCTAGATTTCAGCAATGTTATTAATTATATAGTCTTTGATATATTACTTGGTGTTATTCGCAGTCTTAGCCCTTGATTAACATTCCTACGTATATGTTACAGTCGTCAAAAGACCACATGCACTAATGATTCATCCTCTGATTGAGCTGATCTGTCTGCCGGCATTCCTCAGGGCGCGTTATATATATTTTTTTTCTATAAAATGTGGAGGAAAACAAAGTGTCTAATTTATCCTAGTCATATTAATCTATAAAGGAACGGAGGCATTTGAATAATTTTGAAATTTTATTAATAATCTGCGTAAAGTAAAGCACATTTATTATTTTAAATATTTTGTATAATATTTTAGTACACTACAAAATTACAATGAAGACAATTATTTATAACTATGAATTAATTATGTTTATCCTGTATAAAAGGTTTAACTTATTTTTGTCTAAAAACTAATATTCTGAACATAAATACATTATAGAATTAAGAAGAAAAATGTCAATCAAAATAAGAAAGTTTTAAAACTTACAACTTGGGATGTCGAACAAAAAATTCTTAAAATATAAATATACTTTATTCAATGCTACTGTTAATTTCAATTTATTTTGGATAATTAGATTTTGAAAAATATGTAAAACAGATTTTGTTTTACATAATCCAATTGTGTAAAACAAATTAGTGTTAATAAAATGATAGAATAACCTATTTATTTAAATATAATTGGATAAATTGCTCTTGCCTCTATATCGTTACCTATATAGGGTCTGTCAGTTAAAAAATAACAGTTATATTATTTTGTTTGTTTATTTGAATCAATTTTGACGGCGCACTTATTTATTCAAACTACGACAATATGAAATATAATTATATTTTTTTTAGGAATTTTTAAAATCTTTATTGTATACGTTTTCGAAATTCCTAAGATTTCCTGTATTGTGCGAGTATAGATATATATTTAAACTTTCTGTTTCAAGCATAAAATTAAATGAAATAATATTTTGAATACCTGTCAGCTACCAAACATTTTCGCCTGCGGTTCAATTTATAAAGAGTGCTTTCAAAACAATAACTCAAGAAAATTTGGAATACAACCAACAAAGAAAATACGAAATGGAAATAAATATTTGATTGCATAAAACTCTATGCATGTTATATTTAAGGGTTTTATGTTTTGTTCAATACAAATATTGAGTAAGTACATGGTAAGCTAGAAAAACATTGCATACAACATGTTTCTATTTGTATTAAGTATTTACTATTTTGAGTAATGATAATAATATCTACGTGATTTATACAAAACATTTCAAGGTCACATTAAGTTAATTAAAACATCTGGCAGGTGCTGAGGTCACATAAATAAGGAATTATGAACTTCTTCGTTATAAGTAAATTCGTTGTTATAAGTTTTCAGTTAAAACATATTGCATGACCAACGCTTTCAATATTTTTGTATACTTTAGTATACAAAAATATTTTGAATGTCGTAAAATGCTAAAATTTTCTAAACATGAGATTGACAAAAATTATCGAACTTTGTTTGATATAAAAGTAGATTGCCCATTTATTTTAAACTTTTCATTTAAGCGAATACAAAAAAATCATAAAAATTTGACGCATTAATAAGAATCGAAATACTCGAATGAATCTAATCTACTTTTGCATTTTTATACCATTATATCAGAATATCTAAGTATTAGTAAGATTCTATCATTTATTATTAAAAAAGTATAAAGCAGTGCTTAATCAGCACTAAGTTATTATTGACAACTGAATATAAAGTTTTGCTTTCTAAATCATAAATGAACTCTCGTCTCATTTTCAATATAACTTGAAATCCTTCATTCTTAATATCGATACATAAACTTATCATCTTATGTTGACCTTTTATTAAGTAGTTTTAAAAATAGTTCAGAACTATAGCTATATCTTAAACTAAATGTTGCGTCGTCTATCTTAAAATTACTTATTATTATTTACTGAACAACAGTTCAAATAATAGGTACTTTTTGGAGGTACTATTGAAAGAGTATTTTTAGTATTCTTTACTACCTAAATATTGTGTTTTAGAAAAACAATTATACTTAATAAATACATTAACAATCTTATTTACATATTTTTTATACGTCAATGTTTTAAAAAATATTTTGTATAAAGCTATAAAGCATTTTATATAATACAGAGACGTGGTGTTTTTCTGAGACCTCTGTGACACCGGATTAACCTCGACAGGGGTGTGATATTTGAATATATTATCATGTCAATATGTCGGCTTAGGCTGTGCTGAATACAAAGTGAACGAGGAAGTGAAAAATTAAGTAAAACCTGATAGATAAAGGTTGGGATTAGAGAATATAAATATTTTATATATTTTGACTCAATTCATTTTTACTATGAATAATTTCACAATTTCCTTTCATTCACAAGTTCTTGAACTTACGGAGTTTTTATTAAACTTTCAAAAACTGATACAAATGTTATAGAAAAAATTATAAAAAAATTGTCACCTGATCTTTATCTCAGGGGAGCAAGTTGTCGGTCCCGATAATTATATCCAAACTGATAATATTTGTCTGATTTTCAAAGAATTTTGGTTTTCTTATTAACCAAATAAAAATTAATTATTAGTATGGTAGTGGAGCTGGACAGTACGAAATATTAAAGTGTAATTGTGAAGTTAGAAACATTATTATTATGTATAACGGATTATACTCGTATAATAAATAATCTAAAAACAATAAATCTTTTGACAAAGTTTTTAATTATATTGTCCAAGATGCGACATAAAAGATGTCCTCTAATTGCAGTTTTTTTTTCATGTTTCTTAAGTCTCATTTGTTTTCAGACCCTTAAAGCATTATAAAAACAAGTTAAACCCGTTTATTACACTTCTCCAGTTTAATTTACAAAATGAGATAATAGCCCCTAATCCTATATTAAAGCTGCAAAAAAGAATTTCTCATATTTTCTTTTATAAGATAATTGCTCTGACCAATTAGGTCACGACCTTGAGTCTCTTTTAAATAATGAATTAAACAATCTATTACCAGCACAATTTAGTAAAAAATATTTGTATTAATTTGACTATAGAAAACAAATAGCTATTTTAGTAGCTTTTAATTTTATAAAACTTCGTTTTAAGGGATACAAATAATAATAATGAAAATAATATAGTTGTAGAAAAAAAATAACCGTTTTACTTAAAACCGAATAAGATAAAGTTATTTAATATTGTTCATCAAATTATTAAAGCTTTGGCGGCAAGGACTAGGAAGTGTAACTGTTTGCTAAAAAAATATAACTTCACTTTATGAATTACAGAACATTGGTTGTCAAAAAGGGACAATATTACTAATATAGAAAATTACAGATTTTCAAGTTCGTTCCGTAGAAAGAAAGCTATTCACGGTGGCTCACTTTTCTTAGCTCATAGTGATGTATTTTTAAAATGTCGATCGGACATACTGGCGCTCTCTGTCGAGTGAATTATTGAACTATCCTGCATTGAGTTCAATAAATATTTTATGCATGTACCTAACCCACTGTTGATTTTAATGAATTTCAATATAAAATGGAGGATATTTATAATAATATATTATAATAAATCAATAATTTGGCTTGGTTTAGATTAGGAAATCTGCTGCTGTCTAAGTAACTAATATACATGCGACTACATTTTTTTTAGATTTAATGTAAATAATAATTTAACTTCATATATATATAAATTTCAAAAGTTAGAGTCTAATATGGTATCCAAACCTCGCTATATAACCATGCTTATGAAGGGGAGACTTGGCCATAACCAATTTCTATACATATTGTTTCACTGTAACCACTTCCTAGATATTATTAGCTAGTATTCTTAGTTCAAAAACAAATCTATATAATTGAAGCTGAGCGTAAGCGAAGCTCTTAACCGTTTGGGAGACCTTTTTTTGTGTTTAGTTGTCTCCAGAATGCGACGAGATAATTAGCTAAAAATTTTCTCATGTATGTTTGATCCGAACGCGGATAGCGAAAACATACTGAAAAAATGTTCAGCCATTGAAAAGTTATCAAGAAAAGAAGAAAGAAGAGGGGCTCAGCTCAACACCCGCCGCGCACGGTTGGCGGATCCTAGTTTATTTATTTTATATTGAAAATGTGAAAGTATCATGCATTTAGTTCAAGCGTAGCTATTTATTATTCTAGACTTTTTTTGGTACCACGCGCTATTTGAATGCTAATTTGTTTCTTAGTTAGTACCTAATTTACAAATTCAAACCAGGAGTAGTTTTTCTGCTTGAATAATGGTAGTAACAGTTTAATTATTTATTAGGCAGACTAATACCAAATTCAATTATTTTATTTTGATGTAGATAATTAATCATATATAAAAACATAAAATGTATCGTCACAGTATTTGAATCGTACCCATTTTGTATTTAAAATACTAATCATACGATTAACAAATTATTTCATTAAAATTCAATTCATTTGGCGCTCTTCCTTAATTTTCTTGCAAAAATTTTATTAAGCACGTTCAGAGAAATCTCAAGAGATAATAAATATGTCGAAATCTTGTACATTTATGATTAAGTGTGGAAAACGTTTGCAGAATTTCCTTTTGCTATAAATTGAATACTGCTAACATAATCTCGATTATGCCAACGGTTATTATCTTGATTTGCCGGAGGGAAGACTTGATAAAATAGTCTCGTTTTTCCAACTTGTACAATTTAAGGTTGTTATAAAATGTAATGTTTAATTCTGTTACAACCATTCAAAAATATAAGTTTATTTTTATGTAGTTTTAGCTTTTGTCAGCAGCTCTGCCGACGCTGAATGATGAACTATGTTTTACTAGCTTGGCCGGTCTCAATGTTATTTTTCTATGCATCAGGAATATAATATTTTCTAATCTGTACCTTTAAAAACGTGTATGCGAAATTTCTCGGTGATGAAGTACTTGGAGGAAAGATGGAGGATTTATTACCCTTGCTGTAGTAAATCAGTTATATTATGCAGGCTGGCTAGACAGGGGTGCTCTCTGACAGAATATCAACTTAAAATTGTTGTTATAGTTATGTTTCGTAGGGTGAAGGAGAAAAATTAATATCATAGACTTTTATAAATTTCCCTTTTCCAAGGGTTGAAACTACTTAGATGTTCGTAATGCGCTTTTTAAGCGCTCGGTAACCCCTATCGTCATGTAAACGAGTAGACACTCGTTTGTTCCCTATCATATACTCGTAAGAAATAATTTCGTATTTGAGTACACGTTATTTTTTTTTATTTTATCTGATGTTAAGATGATATTATTATTAAATATCTTAATATATTGTAAATACACGTAACTGAATATGTGTTTATTACTCTTATTATTAGCGTCTCTTATAAATATATTATTGTGACTTTGCAATATGATATTAAATGTAAGTTACTCGTATATAAAGAAAACAAACTGCTAAGTAAAATTGATTCGTCCTAGATTTCACAGTATCCTAAATATAATAATATTTCAGTACCCTTAAACCTACATCTGGGTCGCAATTCCCAGGCATTGTTTGCGCTTCTTTTCTTGCAACGCAATGGCCCGGCACCCGCACGGTGAATTCGTGGAATGCTAAGAAGCTTTGTTTCAATAATATTTCATATTTATGATGAAAAGATTAAGAGTAAAACTCTACTGTACTCTTAAAACAATGTTTGTGTTCATGTATAGTGGAATATAATAAATGAGGAATGAAAATCGAAAATGTACCTTTATTTGTATTTTAAATCTGAAGCCCGTTTTTGAAACAGACTTTAATTTCCTTGCTTTTATTGTGTAAGCATTGAGGCGTTGCAGTTGTTTAAAAGCAACATCGACTGGGATTTCTTTTATAAAATTCAAATTTATTTTTGTAAGAAATCAGAGATTTTTTTAAATTTTCTTATGACCATTTTTTTTATTGTTTTTATTTATGTATATATTATTTATTTTCAATAAATACCAGTGGTTACTTGTGCAGAAGAGCCTATTTTGATACTATACTTTTCGAAATAAGAAATTCTCCAATTAAAAATTATTAAGGATACGAGGATTCGGAGTGTGCCCTGATCTGAGAAGAACCATACAACAAACTCAGCCCGTTGTTTCTTTATTGTGGTCATTGTTTCATAAACGTCAAAATTTTAAAAGCAATTTAAACGAACAATTGGCGCGAGCCTAATAATTAGTTAATAATAATATAAAAAGAAATTCTTGGCTAATTTAAAAAGCTCTCCTAAGGCCGAATATAATATAATTGGTCCTAACTTTCTATTGAAGACTGCAAAAAGTCATTCGTGCAAATAACGTGTATCTATAACATTCTGTGAATTGAGTTTGCAAATATAGTTATATATCTAAAAATTTTCCGAGTTATTTAATTATTTTTTCCTTTGACAATTTATGAATAGTAATGCAATTATTATATAGAAAAACTTATCATAGCATAGAATACAAAACATTTTAATTTACTCAAAACTGACAATTTAATTATAATATATCGTGAAATATTACATTCAGAATGCTATTAATATAACAAAGTCAAGTTATTAAAACAAAGCGGTTGGTACAATGTTGTCTTTGACAGCTCCCCGACGAGACGAGTTATATTATATCATTTGTTTATAATTTATAACCCTTCAAACCTTATTATAAAGTCCAATCCAAGCAAAATACCAAAATGGAAATTTTTTGAAAGATTTTGGTAATTACTTGCGTTGCTATTTATCTTCTCCTATTTACATATATGTTTCATTTTCTTAGCATTGTTATTGTAAATATAATTTCCGTCATTATAATGTCAATAAAAAACCGAGCTCCTAAATAACTTACAATATAAATATAAACAATTGTATTAATGTAGCTGTGTTTGAAGGGCCGAATAAGTAATTATTGCAAATGACACTTAAGGTATCGTTTTGCTCTTGAAGATCTTAGTCCGGTCCGGTCTTTTCATTGAAGTTATCGAAATAATACTTCATAATAGATTCTCGTGGGTATTTACTTTATAAATAGTTCAAATCTTTTATATTTATGAATATTATAAATATATGTTGTTTCAGTATGGTTGTTGATTAAACCAATATTAGCTCAATTATTTAAGACAGTAAAAATGTGTAGTGTTAATGTATTCGATTATTGCATGAAGTAGGCATGCATAAACTTAATAATATATGATACACATCATACAACATGAAAAATAACATTATATAACGTAATGAAAGTTAATAAAGCATCAAAAAGTGAACAAATCTCAAGAGTATTTTATCCAGCCACAGTCTTATAACAAGTCTCAATAAAGTAGAGACCTTATATTAGAAATTAATAATTAAGAAATTAAGTTTATAAGGTCTTCAATGTAATAACTATTTCAGACTTTTCAAAGTATAAATATTTTTTCTTGCTTATTATAATTTTTGGCTGTTGTCTATTTAATAAATTAAATATATTGATTTATGTTTGAATTACTATATGATAATTATTATCATATCAATAACATTTTACAACACACTTATAAAATACTGTATGTTTACTATTGTATATATACTTAATAATTATATACTTAGCATTGATATCTTTTTACCCAATACTTGACAATAGACCCATCACCTCTGACAGTTAACATATACAAATATAAGTGTCTTAATTACTGTTAATAAATGACCTGGTAGATGATAGAATGTAAAATATAATATTTTCAAAATAGCATCTTAATACTTAAATGTATAAATTCTTCTTACCTAAATCTTTAACTGATTACAACTCATCAAGGATATTGAATAGAAATTACTTTTAAGAGGGTCTTTGAGGATTTTCATCTGTCACTCGACATAAAAATATTTATGCAAAATACGAAAAGAATATTTTATTATACCTTTTACAGCTTAATGATTGTTATTTTAGTTTGAATATTATAATATTGTAGTTAGTATAATATATATAATAGCATTATATAGTTTTTCTGTATTAACTTTATTAAACAATATAAACATTATTGAAAATTTAAAACGCTTCCTTTGTTATATTCAGTTACAAAGGGTATGCATAAGTAACCACCGTTGTACGGCGAAGCCTAATAGCTTTTTCAAAAAGTTTATTCTACTTTAATGTTATGTCAGTGGCTTTTATAATTTGTTGTAGCATATATAAACATAAATTAAAACATAATAAACATTACTTTCAACTACACTGTTACAAAACTTAAATAACACATCAAAATAAAGTAACATTTATCAGTATTGTTGGTTTATATTTACTGTGTGATATTATCTCTAAATATAATTAGTTTATTAACAGTTATTTTTTGTTAAATCTGAAATAATACAACATTTATTGCTTTGCTAATCGTATTGAATATATATATTAGAATTGGAGGATCTAATTCCATTGAAATCTGAAAAAATCACCCATCGTTTATTTGGAGAGTAAGTTCCAATCAACGATTTTAATAGAAAATAAATGATGACACGTACCATATTCTTTTAATGTTTTTTTTTAACTATTTTTTTAATTTTGGTCCTATAATATATTTCTATTAAATCTATTCATCTATAGTTGACTTTTTTCAATAATCTAAAATCGATTTTGTGACCCATCGATGGTAATGCTTAATCTATTCTTCATAAATTTTGTGATGAAAATGTTTTTAAACTTTATGACTGTGGCACAGGCGGCTTCGCATCTGAAGTACAGTGCAGTATTGAACACTATTATAAACTTGTAGTCTACTGGGAATTATTGACCTTGCAATCCTCTTATGTGTTACACGTGTATCCAGAATCATGATCTAACTAACTCAGTTAATCCGTACGTTTCGGTTCCTTACAGTCAAATTTTGCTTCTACCATGATATGAGATTCTTGTTGTATATATACTAGATGGAGTTGAATCCTTTTCTATGATTATTGTCTTATTTCGGCAGATTTTAAATGTTATTAAATTAGCTATTATTTACAGTAGTTTAAATTCAAGCCATGTGTAGAGTATTTTGCTTATGATTTTTAAATAGATATATGACTTAAAATAAAATATATTATTATGCTTTGAACTAACTTAGAAGTTTTGAGATAAGTTCTTATTTAAAAGTATTATTCTGTGAATATAGGTTATGGAATCAGTTATATTATTTAAAATAGCAGATTCAAATTTGATAATGTTTTATTGTGGTTAGATAACAGTTTAGGACGATGAAAATAAATTAAAAAAACGCCGCTAAACATAAATTTAAATTGAGCGATACTGATACCAATCGCGCTAATTACAACCGAGCCCGAAATCGCTGCAATACATCGTGTAGAGATGCACTACGACGCCACATCCACAAGTCTATCGAAAACGGCAACACTGCAAGAACTTGGAAATTTCTTGAATCGCTAGGAGTTGGTAAATCACCCCATACATCTTCTATCAATATTGATATTGACCTTCTAAACAAACATTTTTCATCATCAGAAGCAATTGACAATTATGATAAAGATTGCACACTTAAGTCCCTTTCATCTCTTCCAACTCCTGATTTTCCGCCGTTCACATTCTGTCCTTTCACTGAATGTGATGTTAAGAAGAACGTACTGTCCATTTCGTCGAATTCTATTGGGGCAGACAGCGTCAGCCGGAATATGATCGTTCCTATCCTAGATGTCATTTCCCCCATATTAACCCATATCCTAAATCATTCCATCTCTATTAATAAATTTCCTGAAGCTTGGAAACAGGCCCAAATAACTCCCATTCCTAAAAAAACCAAACCCGTAATGTTCAGCGACTTTCGTCCTATCTCCATTCTACCCTTCCTCTCTAAAATCCTTGAAAAATTAGTTTACGAACAGTTAAACCTATTCCTTAATAAAAATCTCCTTCTTAACCCCTTTCAATCTGGATTTCGTCCCGGTCATAGTACGGTTACTGCGCTGGTCAAAGTCACTGATGACATACGTCTAGCAATGGATAATAAACAGTTGACAGTATTAACATTGCTAGACTTTAGCAATGCCTTTAATACTGTCAATTATGACATCTTACTAGCATTGCTGCGTTCTATTAACATATCTCCATCAGTGACAGACTGGTTTCGGAGTTACCTCACTGGCCGTCGACAGCGCACTCGGAATGGTACGACCCTCTCGTCCTGGTGTGATGTCTCGGCAGGGGTGCCCCAAGGCGGCGTGTTATCTCCTCTACTATTCGCAATTTTCATTAATTCTATCTCTGAGCATATCACTTCTTTCTATCACATGTATGCAGATGATGTACAAATATATCGCCATTCACACCTCGAAAATCTATCTTCCGTTGTTTCACTAATGAATAAGGACCTGAGCGCTATTTATAAATGGAGTAGGCAGTACGGCTTGAACGTTAATCCTGCAAAATCTCAGGCTATCATTATTGGTAGCCCACGAATGATTGCAAGGGTTGATTGGCAAAACGTACCTCCTATTGTATACAACAATATTGCTATACCATATTGCTCTAATGTTAAAAATCTTGGCATCTATTTGGATCAGAACCTATCTTGGAATACGCAAACCAAAGAACTCAGTAAAAAAACGTTTGCGGCCATGAGTGCTCTATTACGATTACGGTATTTTCTTCCAATTCCTACCAAAATTATGTTAGCCCACTCCCTTCTTCTCTCTATTTTAGATTATGCTGATGCAAGTTATCTAAATTTAACCGAGGACCATTTAAATAAGCTTGAGCGACTCCAAAACAATGCTATACGGTTTATATTTGGTTTACGCAAATATGACCATATTTCCGAATTTCGACAAAAACTCAAGTGGCTCCCTATACGCTATCGCCGGGATTCACATGCTCTTTCCCTCCTGTACTGTGTACTATTTCACCCAAAAACTCCTACATACTTGAAGGAAAACTTTAAGTTTTTAGGAGCACCATCTGAAGTACGATCATCACAGTCCTTACTTATCAGAATGCCTGTACATAGCACCAAATTCTATAAACAGTCTTTTACGGTACATTCCATTAAATTGTGGAATGACTTACCACTCAATATTCGGAAATCAAAATCGTTATTAGTTTTTAAAAAATCTGTTAAGGACTACTTTTTATCCAAGGATATCTAGGACGACAATTATCGTGTATGTATATTATAGATATTGTTTAGTTTATATCTTAATATATATTGTTAATAATTTTATTTATGTAACACGTCTATGTATTCGTGTGTAGTTATTTTTAAGTAGGTTTATTTATTTTTGTACATTTACGCCACCTACTGCTTCATTGGATCATAAGGGTATTTCAACATTAATATTGGTTGTCTGGAAGAAATCGCCTATAGGCGATAAGACCGCCTTTTGTATCTCCATCATTTTCTATTTTTTTTGTTATACAATTTTTTTACTTGTTTTTATGATATGTATGGTGTGCAATAAAGAATATAAATAAATAAAAAAAAAGTAAAGAAAATTTTTGATATAATTTTGTAATGATTACAAAGAACATAAATTTTATAAAATGAATAAATTATAAATGTCTAAATAAAAAAAACATATTTTTTTAACATTTATTTCCCTTCATTTTAATAAGCAAGTAAAAAGCCTACAAATACGAGTATGTATGGTGATATTAGAAAAGAATTCAAGTTACAACTTAATATACTTACCAGTCGACGTTATATATATGTACAGTCATAAAAAGGAAGCCTTGGGTACTTTATGGTTTATTTTGGATACAGAATTAGTAGAATACGAATCTCTAAATACGAGTGCGACACTGAAAGTTTTTAGAACTAGCCGCTTATAAATAATAAAATAAAAAAATAAGATTAAGTTTTGAAAAAATAATTTTTTGATAATATTAAGTATTTTGTGATCCGGAAACAAGTAGACAGTCTGTTCTGTGGGTGTTTCCTTCTGAGGAATTGACGGCTAAAATGAAGAGATCTCGAAGTGTTGAAAGAAAGAAGGCTTTGAAGGGCAGGTAATGACGTGTAATGACACGACATTAGTTTTAGAGGATCAGAAAACGGTTACTGTAGAGTGATATGCTAGCAATTGTTTGCTACTTGGTTTGAAAAATTTCGGGAGGAACGCATAATCGCTAAGCGAACAATCGACTTCTTGGCGAGAATAGATGTGTAGTCACTGGTTCACCCGCCGTATAGCTCCGACATTTCCCGCCTTGTAATATTTATCTATTCACGAATATAAAAAATAAATTTCAAGAAAAACTTTTTATGGATACCGAGAAACTTTGGACTGCGTTTCAAAACGCTGTCGAAGAGGGTACTAAGGACAAGAGAGACAGGAAGTTCCATAGCTTTCAGCGATATAAATGTTAGTGGACACTTAACAATATAATGACACCTGCATTATTTGCTAATTTGCTCAGTTTTTTATTTTCTAAGAACTCTTAGTTTGTATTTATGAATATTGAGTAGCTTCTAGAACCTCAGTTTAATATTATTTAATAAAGTTTTAATTATATAACATGTACTAATAGAAACAATTTTTATTTTCTTTTTATAAAAATAATTTAAATAGTTTTACATTTTTCTACGAATTTAATTCACACCAAGTTGTGAATATTTCAGTTTTTGACGTTTGAAATGAATAAAATTTTATAAAATTTAAATGTCACTTTCGATGAATTAAAAAATTTGGACACTGGACTTTTTAACGAATTCTATTTATTATGTTTTTATTGACCCAGAAATATAACAAAGGGTGAACTTAATACTATTGAGTATTCTCTCCCTCTTAATATAAGAAACACTAGGTATATAAAAAAACAAAACATTATTTCAAGTATTAAGCCCTATTATTTAATGGCGTATTTAAAAAATTCGCCTACTTATTATTAACCAATTGGGGAGAGAAGAAAGAAAATGTAAATAATTTCCAACGTAAATACTAATAAAAAAAATAACAAGACGTATAAATTACAAAAAAAAAATACTGTTATGTAAAAGTAAATGTATCTTTGTTGGATTTTATATGCTAGAAATATATTATATATATTAAGAAATTTAATTAGAAAACTGACATTCTTTTTGTATTAATTGTTACAGTTTCGTTGCGTATATTGACTGAGAAAATAATAGCACTATCTTTGCTGCTAACATTTGTTTTCTTTATCCCTCATAAATTCATCTTAATCTCCTACTCCAAACTAATTACTAATTATATTCATAATGCCAATAGATGAACTTAAATATCATCTGTTTTACGGAAAAACCAACTTCTATCTCAACCAATGTTCTTTTTTAACTTCTAACACTTTCGCTTGGAATCAACAATACTACTATCCTGAATAAACAATTATAAGTATTAGGCTGATATATATTTCCAAATGTAAATTATATGCTTAGTATAAGCACATTTTTTTAACTAGTAACATAGTTATGTGAAATTAAATTTTATCAGCAATTTTTTATTTAAGGGTTTTTTGCAAGATATCTCACTTGTAATTTATTGTAAATAAAATTATTTCATAATAAAGTGTATGTTATTGTGTGTAATATCATGATGAAGCCGCCGCATTTAAATAAATCGCATAAAAACCTTTTACATCATTATCCTAAGACTTAAAAGGAAACCCAAATCTGTAAGGAGATTACTAAAACTTACAAAGGAGATTTTATAGAAATTACTTCTTAAGGAAGTCTTTGAAGATTTTATTACATCAGTCAACATAATCTAGCCATACGATAGTATAATAAGCAACATTAAATTGTTTTAAAAATTATTTTTTAAACCTGCTTTAATAGTTAGGATAGAAGTAAATAAAATAAGTTTTATAAAATATGTTTTAAAAGGATGTGTGGCGTGACAAGAATAGACAAAGCAAGAAATAAATAAGAATTTTGTAAGATATTATTTTAATGATGGAGTTGTACATTTAAATAAAAGTTTTGCTTTGATAATAATATACGATCTAATTGATACCAATTTAAATATTAACTATAAATTTATTGAAGTATGAAAGAGAATTATGGGATTATGAATGCTTTTAAATTACCATTTAATATACGTCAAGATGACGTAGCGAAGTCGTAAAAACTAGAATATTTTTATGATATATTTGGATCATATTCAGAAATATAGCAATATATTATTTGGGGAACATATTTATAATTTATTTTTACATTTATAACGTATTACAGTAGAGTAGATAAAAAAAATTACTGACTTTTCGCTATCGTAGTTAAGTTCCCGATGTGAAACATGATCATCAGATTCGTTACATGTTTTGGGCAAATATTTTTGTACAATCAGATCAATATAATGGTATTAAGATTATTAGCCAGACCTGGTTTTTGAGTTCTGAATAAGTAGATATTATAACTTACTTATAAACTACAGGCTCTGAAAGGTAATTAAGGATTTATTAATTTGGTCTGAGACTCTGACTGGACTGAGCCAAGGATATCTATTCGTTAAAATATCTTTTTATTGTATGGCCTTGTTATTTCTGACGGAAACGCAGATATCTCAACTTAGCGACATACCTGTCATATCCTGTATTTGGGTATCTGTGTTCGTAATGATCCACCTTTATCTTCCATCTGTTATCGTCGCCTTCAGAATTTTGAAGGGACCTGGCTAAACTCTGGTTGCGCGTAGTTTACGCTAGCATCTACATCTGGGAAAGTACCAAGTCACTCTTGAGGAGCAAGTGTAGTGCCCATTCAGCACCCCGCTCGTACAAAACCTGTGTCTCGACGCGTTTGGGACTACAAGTCAGCGGATTGCCCATTATGGCAACCTACCCATGGGGGCCGATTTGTTTCCCTTCAAATAACCCCAGAGACTGCGCTGCGGTTATCGTTGATGTCATACTACAGGGCATGGAGCTATTTGTACCAAGCTCTGTGGTACCCTTTGGTGGTAGATCGCGGCCTTAGTTTGATGCGTCTGTTAGAGCTGCAGTAGCCAGCAAACGACAGGCATCAGGCTTTCGCTAAAGCGTTAGTGATTAAGGATTTGAGTTCTGAAGAAGAAATATACATAATCCCGGTCTCACGGAAGGATGCCCTAGTACATCGGCTAATTATGGACCTATTACCATTACCTATCTTTTTCTAAAATAATAGAGAGCCCTATGAACCGACATCCTATCAATGACCGGCAATACGGCTTTCGCCATGGTTGCTCGAAAGGTGACGTTCTATAACATCTTATGCGACGTGGAGCAGTGGTTTTTGAAAGCAAGGGACAAGGTTCTCGTTTAGTTTCAGCCCGAAAAGACACAAGTTTACGTATTAACGTATGTACGTATGTACGTATTAAGCTACGATAATTCCATTAGTCATATCGCCGCTCTTTGAGAGCGCTCCTCTCTTTGCCTCGCCAAGTATCAGAACACTGGGCCTTGACATTTCAAGCGGCTGTCAGTTTCGTGGTCACCTGAAGAGCAAGGCCAAGTTGGACTTTATGAAATTAGAGTGATCGATAGAGCGAGGCAATATTAGTCTGGCAAAGACTTGAAATATAAGGGCTCTATAAGGAGCAAGTCCGACCATACGTGGAATACTGTTCTCATCTCTGGTCCGGATTACCCTAATATCAGCTTCTACCGTTTGACTGCGTACAAGGGAGAGCCGTTCGGATTGTCGGGGACCCGGTGCTTTGGGAACGGCTGGACTCTATGGCATTGGGTGGATACGTAGCCTCTTCGTAAATCTTTTATTCCATTTACAACAGGGTTTCAAAGAGCTAAATAATCTGAATTTCAATTAAATACGTTCTGCCGAAATTCATAACTACACAGCATGTCATTGTCTGAAATACTATCCCTACCTCCTGGGAACATGGCCCTATTATACTGTGCGGTTTTCAAGGACTTCTTTTCCACGTACTACTAAAATGTTTATTGAATTTTCTTCTTACATGACTGAATATTCTTCCACCTACAACGGGCATCTCTCTTGCGATTCCCTGGATATTGCAAGAGATCGTGGGTGGCGGTGATCATTTGACATCAGTGACTCGCACGCTCGTTAGCCTTCCTCTAGCGTAAAAAATATATCTTTTCATGTGATATTTTCTGTATTATTAAATAAATTTTTAAGTTCATATAACTTTTTTTGTAAAATTTCAACTAAAATATCATTTTTCCTTTGTCTAGCCATAGGTATTATATGTTTTAGTAGTTTTACTGTAGAATTAATGTTTTTTTATAATCCAAATATTCAATTAAAGATAGTTATTTAGCTAGTCGATTGTCGTCTTGTGTTATTATGCATCGGTTTTGATTCAAAACCTTCAAAGAAATTCCTTTACTAGCAGTTCTTACCGTTATTGTTAATATAATATAAAAGACCTGGAAGTGACATTGATACGAAGTTGAAAACGTAATAAAATATTGCGGCCGACAAGTCTAAGGACAACTCCGTCTTTGGGTCGGCTGGTCGGTTAGTTATATCTAAATACCTTCTTTTTTTTTAATTAAGTTACATGTGCAGTTTTGATCACTTTATATTTTGAATACTTAAGGAATTTATACTATTAAATAATATAAAAATTTACTGTAATTTTATAAATTTTAATTAAATATTTTGTTACCATTTTCTATTCATTACACATAATTATAATGTAATACAGGATATCACCGAATAACAGTAACTTATTTAGTATAAAATTCATAGCAACATAAGTATTTGTAGATGATTACACCTTTTTAATATATAATACGATTTGAAAATCTATCTACAATATTCTACGATTTAGATTTATTATTTTAAATATATAATACCTCAAAAAATATATTTCTATCTTAATATTTTATTTGAAATATTAATTCTTCTTAGATCTAATTTATTACTTGGATAGATTGCCCGTATTATCGAATTACTTTGACGTGGCCTCCGCAAAATTGGTTATTTATTGACGCTTAAAACAACGCTGTACAATCTGGAGGTAATCTCATTTATTTAGAATTAATACACTTTAGTTTGAAGGATAAATTTGTTCGGTCAGAATGTGATGAAATAATTTGTATTTTCCTTTAAAGTTATATTTAGCTTGACAAAATTACTCAAGATGTAGTTGATTAGAGGTTAACAGAAGAAACCAAGCGTACTGTTGAAGCAATATTATGTTATTAACTAGAACTCTACGAACTTTTTAGTGAAAAAAAATATATTATATTTAAAAATGGATAAATCATACCAAGTATATTTGTTGAATATAATATTCCACGTACCACTCGATTGTGAAACGAACTCCCTTCGGCGGTATTTCCAGATCGGTACGACATGGGTACCTTAAAAAAAGGCATCTACTTCTACCTACAAGGCCCGCAACACTCTTGTAAATCCTCGGATGTTGCAAGAGATCGTGGGCGGCGGTGATCACGTACCAACTGTGACCCGCCAGCTCATTTGCCCTTCTCTTACATAAATAAGTATAGAAAATTTTATTTTATACTAAACTCATGGTTTTTTAAAATAATTATGATAAGCTCATCTTATTTTACAGACATAACGATGCGTAAATAGTAAATAAATAGCTAATTATACACATGAATAGACAGATAATCTGAAATACTTTTATTATTTTTGTATTTAATATTGAACCTGTACCTAAACTCAAGTGTTAGTATCGTTAGAATTAATATTTGATAAATTTAATATTCCAGATAAGATAAACTCTTCCAGTTTAAATTACAAAGCTGGTTAAACAAAAATAAATGAAACCCACTAGGCATGAGAACGCTCCCAAATTTATACTAAACTTAACATTTAAAAAAGAGGCTTAGTCTAGAAATCAAATTTTCTAGTAATTATTTTATTTAATCAAAGGTAAAAAAAAATATTATTCATAATATCGTTTTTGAAGATTTATTTGAAATTTTCGAGAACAATATTGAGTCTTAATATAAAGGCTTCTCATTTCATTAAGTTGAGCTCGTTTTAAACTTCTTTTCGAAAAATAGTATTTGACTAATGAATGGGTTTGTTTGTCTAATGAGAAAGCTTAAATTAGAATGAAATCACAAAAGAGCTGCAAGATCAATCTGCTTCTCATCTATTTTTAGTTAAATTAAACATTTACCTTTATAGACATGATTACAGAAAGAAGAATATTTATTTAGATGTGAAGGATCTATCAACAGTTCAATAATGTTTGTTATACAGAGTACTGAAACAAAAACTCTTAGCAAACCTTTTAGTAAGAAATATTGTATCAGTAAAGGAAAGCGATAATGTATTTGGATAAGTGTAACTCAAATATTATTATACATATATATCGCTACTATACTTATGATGGGTGCAGTAAAGCCACAGATAGAAAAAATAACAGTATAAATTTAATGTAATAATTAAATGTATGAAATAAAACTCGCAAGTTATAGTAAACGATTACTTCGATAATTTATTAATATGATAGCTGACTTTGAAAGGGTTAAAATTGTTTCTTAAAAATATATTAATTTCATGTCAAGTACTAAGATTTTATACTCTGTGAATCTCCGTTTTCTTAAGTATCGTCACATAAGGAAATGTTAGACGGTATTTGCTGTGTTTGTTGACATCAAAGCCTTAAAATAAATTCATTTCAATCTATTTGTTTTGCTATAAATTATAATGTCATATTATATTTCTTTGTTTCATTTATTTTATATCAGAAGTCTTAAAGTTGAAATATGGTATTTACAGTATTTATTTACTTTATTTGGTGATTTTATTTTTAACGACCTTAATATAATATTACTTCTTTTACAATGAAATACTAGAATTTATAATATTTTCGTTAATATATTTTACTTTATTGTAAAAATAATGTAGTGTTTGTTTTGTATATATTATAACAATATAAACAGAAAATACGTAAAAAGTTTTTAATCATTAATATTAAATATAATAGTAAAGTCTTTACAAAATATTGGGGTCATCGATACGTCCTTGTTACGAGTATGTTGGTTGAATGTTTGTTACATCTCGTCCGATTTGATTACTTCGACAGATTGCGAGTATTATGGAATTACTTTGAAGAAGCCCTCGTTAAATTGTTTTACTTTTTAATTACTTTTAATTAATAACTTTGATACATTTCAGTTTTAGGGATTAAAGTGAAAGATTTTAATTACACAAATACAAATAATTATATTTTATATTATATTTTAAAAGTTAGACGACTCATATTATATTATTATATACCATTTTTACAGACGATTTTAAAACGTACATTTGCTACGTTACCTACACCTACCTACATTTGCTATATTTGCGATGAAGAAGAAAATAAATAAAACATAAACAGTAATGCTATAATAAATATTTTTTAATTATTTTATAATAGTGTAAAATTAGAGCCATAGATTAAATTACGGGGATACTGTATATTATTATTCTCTCTTGTCTACTACTGTTTCTTTTTCTTTGAATTAGTTCTTGTCAGGACAATATGCCGTATATTTGTTCAGAATAAATTTAACGAGACTTATATTATAATACCTTTTAAAACGTTATAGGTTTTCCTTAATGATATAATTCAGAATAATTCAGAAAATCAGAAAGAAAAGAAAGAAGGGATGGCTATTTAAGAGCTTGAATTAAGAATTGGGTCTCTTCGATAAAGGCATTCTTCCTAATCGTATATTTAATTTGTAAAATGTAATCATATAAGTTCACATAAGAATTAAAATATTATGAAAAGTTAGTTAGTAGTTAGTCAGTTATAATTATTTATATTATTTTACAAGAGTTTTTCTTTTAAATATATATTTCATGCTAATCCTAATAATAACCTAGTCATAAATTCCAGAGACAATACTGAACGTGCAGACAGGCTGACTTCTCCATTACTACGACATATTAATGGTCGCTCCGATATAATATATCGGCCCAACGACGACATGGGATTGAATTGTTAACCTATACCGTTAAACAAATGTTATATGAGTTTTTATTTATGTTGTATGAGTGTATTTCCAGTTCAGTCGTAAGACAGTGCAGAGCAATCTAGGACACTACGCTACTCATATAATAAACTGAACAATTAAGAACATTGAAGTTTTTTCTATGAAGATCATTATAATAATATTACAACTGATATAGAATTGCTGACTTTTTTAACAACTCTTCTGGGGAACTTTTTTGAGAACCAATATATTAATTTGGAAACTCAAAAAAATATTAAATACTCGAAAGGTTTAAATGGGGTTTGTCTAATTCTGACATAATATTATAAAGAGGAAATATTTATTTGTAGTCGATAGACACTGAGACTACTAATCGTTTTAAAGAAATCTTCATTGTTACGACACTCCATTATTATTAAAAAAAAAAGTTATTTTATTTAGACTTAACATCAGTTATCAATTTTTGTAGATCTGTTTTACGGATTCTACTTTAATAATTAATATTTACTTGCAAGTGTACACAGCGAAAGGATTCTTCAATTGTAGCTTAAGATAAGCATATTACATTAATTATCGAAACTAACTTAATAAAATTTTGATGATATCTAATTTGCCTAATAATGCTGCTGCTGTACAGATATTATAATATGGTATATAATATATAATGTTGTAAAAATATAGAAAATATTTTAGAAAAATCTGCATCAATAAATATTATAATAAATACCATTATTTAATATCCTTTATTTTCTGAGCAATCATAATGATTAAGTGACGCTGAGTATAATTTACTGTAAAAACAAAATAAGTCTTGAATGCTAGATATTTCATTATTTATACTGTAATTAATAATTTGTATTAAATTTTATTGATTTTATAGTGTATATTTAAAAACATTAAAATCCAATTTCAATAATGTAGGATTTTAATATACGACGGACGGTGTAGTTACAAAATTGATGAACCAAACACCACCAACAAAGTATTTAGTTTCACGCGAGGAGTCCATTAACAAGTAATTATTGTTTGTTGTATACAGAACACGAAGTCAATGACGGAAAACAAACCTTTTGACACAAAAATTACCCTTATATCGGTAACGGTAATAAGCACTAGTCAAGTAAATCCAAACCCTTAGGGGTTTAGAGGGGTTACATTACATGTATGAAGAAATTATAATAAATTATACTTCACAAGTAATTATGTAAAACTATTCTTAGTTATACCTTTCAGTGTTATGATTGCAGTTTATATTAATTAAAACTTGAACAGATATCTCATTTTATATTTACAAGTATGATTTAATTTATGTTTACTTAAGAGACATGCTTTAATGTTATTGGAAGAAAAGAATGCGTTCGTGATTACTTTCTAACATCTCTATGTCTAGTTCTATGTTTTATTTCCAAAAATAAAAATTCTAAAGCTTTGTTTTTCTAAATAATCCACAAAATTATTACTTTTTTAACAGAATACTGATTCTTTTAGTGTTTTATTCATAATATATCGATTAACAACAAATTATTTAAATTTTTTATTTTTATTAGTCTGTCTTAGCGACGATAACTTAAGGAATGTACAATGTCATTTAGTTAAAATCAAGCTTGTTTCATGCGAAAAATCATGTCATCAGTTTAATAGGTCTAAACAATAAAGATTTAGACTAATTGTAATAAAAACTGTAAATATTTTATAAAATTGTGCTTGATATTAAGTTGAATCAAATATAATTAATTTACATGTTCCACGTGTAAATAAAATAAATAAAAATAAAATAAATTCATTGTTTACAATACTTGTCTTTATAAAACATATTTAGAAAGAAAATATATATACTGGAAAGATTATAATATACTTCTGTAATATTTACATTGTAATTTGTTATGTATTTCAATTATCTTTGATATACTCGTATTATTATATCTGTAAAATATGTATTACAATAACATTGTAAAAGTGTAAGTTTTCAGTATGCAGATGAAGTTATATATAATATTATGAATCCAGGCGTGCATTCAATCAGCATTCTTTATTTGAGTTCGTTGGTTTCAACTGATAGTGGAGTGCCTGGAGCATTCAAAACCGTAAAACCTCGGATTAGAGTTATAGTGATTGAATTAATATGATCGATGTGGGATATTGTTTTTTAAACTATAAATTGCAATGTTTACCCAAAAATTTTTTGTGCACTCCATTTTTTCATTGTTTAAACAAATTATTATAAAAAATTTATGTTTGACCATATATTTTCACTTTAAATAGCTTTTTTTTATTTATATGTTAAATCTTATCTGAGTAGACATATAGGAACATTTTTCAAACATACCTGTGTATATATATAGCAGTAGGGATCTCGAACCGAAAGAAAAACGCGGAGGGGAGAGCGGAGCGACAGCTGCTGTGCACAATGGAATTTCTCGGTCAGTTTAATTATAAATGTAATGTACTATGTACATTTAAAAAAAAAAGGTAAATACGATCAATGAAAAGAAAAAAAATATTAGTACAAAATCTGTTTATTTAAATATATTACATTGTTGTCTCCATCAAATATTTTCTTCTACTTCATCTATCTGTATAATAAGTGAAGTATTGGAACAACTATTTCCGCTGCACTGTAAACATGCTACACTACAGAGCAGGTAATTGATTCATTGTTATTGGGATGTACATGTTATTGGAATACTTCCATCCCCAATTTTCAATAACTACGTCATTTCCTAGCCATATCTGAATTTGTAGTTACACTCTTTTAAGGTGCTCAAATACTGCATCAGTTGTTGGAGGCAGTGATGACAAAAGAACACTCGTATTTTTAGCTGTTGTTTTTATGAAAAAATTGAACTTTAATGTATTTAAATCATGAGTTTTAGACGGCACGCCATATAAACAAAATACATACCTGCTTGCAATATATTATTGGGGTCTTCATTAATATTTTCAAATACTTTTACTGAGTCGTGTAAATCAATCGTTTCTCAAAATTTTTGGCAAACTTAATTTTTCTTTTATTGAAAAACGCAGAAGTTGTGTCACAACCCGTAAAGGCATGTAAAAAAAGAATATGTTCTTTACAATCTGGTAACGATTTTTCTAAACATTTCGATGAAAATATCTTCTGTTGAACTTTGCCTCGGGATGGTTTTAGAAAATATATTTCACCATTTTTATCTACCAATGCCGTTAATATCACTAAGACATCGATATCTTCTGAAACTATAACAACATCTTTTGATTTAAAATTCATTGCCGTCTCAACAATTAATTTGTCGGCAACGCTTTCCGCTTGGCATGTAAAAATGTTGTTCTCAGCTAATTTAACTCTCAACATTTCTATCAAGCGAATTTTATTTTTACTATTTGTCAAAAATTTATCTTGAGCAATTTTTAAAGGCATGTGTTCATAAAATTGAATATCTGCACATTTATTTTTTAATGTGCGACGATTCCGTTCGGCTGATCTTTTATATACCCATCAAATACCACGTATGTGTTACTATTATAATTATTTTTTAAATATCTTACATAATGGTCATATATCATGCAAACGTTTAATTTAATTGCCATTTACAACGATGTAGTAACATGCCTCCGTCAATAACATAATAGAGATTTTCTACACTTTTTAAATTAATAGAAATTTCCGGAAATAATTCGTAAAATGTTGACTTTTTTAGTTATTCGGAGTTCACCATCTTCAAATACAGCAAGTGGATATGGTGTCAATTCGTAATTCGTATAATTTTTAAGTTCTTCGTCGGTTTTTTTTAAAACACAAATACGTTGAAACAGCAGTGGGTCAACAGTAATAATCTCGTCATGAATTTTTATTTTGCTATTTTTCGCCATATAGATATATATATATATATATATATATATATATATATACACAGGTATCTTTGAAAAATGTTCCTATATGTCTACTCACGTAAGATTTAACATATAATTAAAAAAAAATACTATTTAAAGTGAAAATATATGGTCAAACATTAATTTTTTATAATAATTTGTTTAAACAATGAAAAAATGGATTGCACAAAAAAATTTTGGGTAAACATTGCAATTTATAGTTTAAGAAACAATATCCCACATCGATCGTATTAATTCATTCACTATAACTCTAATCCGAGGTGAAAACCCCCAGGCGCTCCACTATGAATATATTACGGCATAATTGAGTTCAAAACCTAAAATGAATTTTTACTCCATCGACAAGTATTGTGACGTGGCTGACGGCTGGAAATCTCGGTGAATGTATTATGAAATAAATATCATCGCATTACTAACATAACTAACTATTATAAAATTTAACAAAATAAGGTTTTTATGTAAACATATAATCACACAATATTATACAAAATTTATTTAGGCAATAAATGTATTTAGGAAAAACATATATAGAATTATTATAGTTGCAGCTAAGCATTTTAAATAATTATATCGATAATTCATATTTGGAAAAAAGATACTGAAAAAAAAAGAAAACTTAATTTAAATGTCTGGCTCTGTATAAAAATAAAATCTTGCTTGAAATCACTTGAGATATCTGGTTGTGACAGCTAATAGCGACATCTACATTCCGTGTGCATTATTAAAGAGGCACCA
Source organism: Melinaea marsaeus rileyi (assembly GCA_918358865.1). Taxonomy (NCBI): domain Eukaryota; kingdom Metazoa; phylum Arthropoda; class Insecta; order Lepidoptera; family Nymphalidae; genus Melinaea; species Melinaea marsaeus. The sequence goes on from OU911092.1 coordinate 5,372,334, forward strand.
CGGCTTGGAAATGTCGTATATACGAGTAAGTAGACTTTTTTTACGACATGCATTTTCTATTTTTCTTTTAGTAATTTACAAGTAATTATAGTGACGCCATGTAATTTACAATAATCTAATGAAAGGTGTAAACCAAACAGCAATGCCAGTGGTTTTTTGTTTGTTCTGTATATAACTGACAGAATATTAGTTAAATTACGGCTTGCAAAAGTTTTCTACTGTATGGATTGCTGATAAATAATAATTATATGAATTCTACATATGTTAATTGAACATTCAAACTATCATAGACCCAATGATTAGTGAACAACTATAATCTGTAGTTTTGCTAACTATTCTGTCTATTTCTGTCTGTCCAGTCTATTTGTCAATAAGCTTCGATAATTTTCCAGGTGGATATTATATTGCTAGGTTTACAAAAGCATTTATTTCTTCCTCATAGTTCGCCGACACCATTGTAATTTGTCTAATGTTGCAATTGTTTCTGAGCGGCAGTGATCATTCACTCGATAAAACGTATAAACATAATAAGACGTTTATTTCATTAGAAACTAATATAATTATAAGAATAATTTAAATTAATAAAATGTCTATTTTATTAAGTCATATTATTTTCGTAATTACAATTATTCTTCATTTTACCTTTTAAATTTTTAGCGAATTATAATTTTAATAAAACTTTTATTTTATTTATATTCTAGAATATCTGCACTATATTTCATGTTTTGATCTTCTGTTTTATAATAACTAGTGAAATATTTTAGTATATATTTATTGGAATCTTATTTTTAGTTTACTAATTTTGAATTCAGTTTTGTATTATTGTTTATATTAATATAGCAGTAAACACCACACGCACTTCTATAAAAATTACATTCGGTGTTTTCCTATGACGTCTACGTTAAATTAAATATATAATATTAATAATATCTATATTATTAACATTAAATGACACACAAAAATACAATCAGATATAAAGACAAAAAAATATATAACAGAATTTGTTTTCCAAATAACATTTAATGTACAAGTGCTGTCTTTCTATGAATTATTCCTCGATAGTATTATATTATTTGTATAGAATACTTTTTTATTTATTTTCGCCTAGGCCTGCTCGGGGAGTATTGATATATCTTTAGGTTTCATATAAATACTGAAATTAGATCATTTTTAATCTTACCTCCTTCAGTATTGTTTTCAGTATTTATTAATTTAAAACAAATTACATCTTGTCATCTCAAGTGAGCGTAGCTAGCGTAAACATCATTAAAAGATAATCTAGCATACCGTAGGGTACCATGCCAGAAACGCACTCATAAATACGCAATCATGTTGTAATCTCATATATATATACTGCAACAACTTGAGCGCATTTCAATCCTCGTGAAAATGTGTTGAATTTTTTTAAAGCTGCATGTCAATAAAAGGTTTTATTATTATTATTATTACAAATTTGTATTTAACTAGTATCCATAAAAGAGGCTGCCATGTTATGCTTACTAATCTATTTGAAGGCTTATTTTAATTTAAATATAATAAAGCAGTTAATAAAATTTGTCAATAGAAGCAGAACTGAGTTTCGATATCTGGAAGTATGTATTCTAAATATATTATATCCTTTGGTTTATAGACAAAAAAAACAAAGAATTCGCAAAATCCGTTTTAATGAAATTTCCTTTATAAGGTTTAGTAATCTGCCAACAGATTTGAGTTTTCTGTTAAGACTTAAAACGCTGACGTAAATGGTTCTTTTATGTTTCATTGAGGTGAATTATTCATTTGAATTAAATGTAATTTAATTTATAATCTAAAAGATTGTATTCAACTATAGGCTTTCTGAATAGGAAATCCTATAAATGGATGAAAGAACAAAAAGGACGGCGTTTTTGAAGTAACCTAAAAACGTCGCTAATCTAGAGAGATTACAAGAGTTTGTTATTTTGTATACAACTAATACGAATGCACGTGTAAGTACTATCCCATATAGAAATACTTGTGCCGAAAGTGACAACAATGAGTCTCTAAATGTAAAAAAGGTTATTAATTATTATCATTTATATATCATATATTTTATTTTTAATGTAATTATTGTTAAAAAATAAAGAAATTGCTTTAACTTCAAAATTTCTATTACACGTCCTTTTATTGGAAAAAAATGTGTGTAAGCTGTACAAGAAATTTAATCCTCTTCTGAGTTTATTTGGTCTGTATCACACTAGAAGGTATCGCCTTATGTTAGTTTTGGTAACAACTATTTGGTATTCGTATATAGTTAATTATAGTGTAGGTCATTGTAAGTTTCTTTAAAATATTTTAAAAGAAACTAACTTATGCTAGCATATTTTTGTGTTAATAATATGTACAGAGTAATAAATTTAACAAGGCAGGTAAAGGCAGAATTAAAAGTATTTATAGCGTTTTATTTAATAATTTGCAAAAAGACATCAAATATTCTGATATGAAATTCCTTATCATCGAGCATTAGGTAGTTAATATATATATATATATATATATATATATATATATATATATATATGGTTACGAAAGATAATCAAGTTTTTAATAATTTTCTATCGACGTAAATTTATGACGTCATATTATTTTTATTTTACCAGTTGACCTATTCTTTAGCGAGATGTTAAGAAATTCTATGCCTTTGTTATAGGAGATACTTAAAATATTCTTTTATTTTGAAATATGATACAAAATAAATGACAAAACATCGTTAGTGATATCTAATAAATATATAAGTAATAACTAAACTATAAATTTCACTAAATAAATAGTAATTGAGTATGTAACAATAAATTTTTTAATATTAGTTTTAAATTACAGTTTTGTACATTTATCTAAGTTCTAAAAGTATTCAAGTTTATTTGATAATAAAAAAAAGTTTTTTGTATTCAAAATAATACAGAATATGAATATAATTATTATTTCCAAAAGAATTACATTAACTTGATTTGAATATTCCATTGTTGCAATTTGTGTTACCTATACACTTTATTGCAGTGGATTTTTTTCATGACAGTCTTATGAATAACGTTGACAATGACATCTTCGCTAATACCTGCCATTCTGTGGATTTCTTCATAACGAATTCGATCAGCTAGACTGAATCCGCATATACTGCGAAGAGATCGCATCTCCACAGCATTCATCTTTCTTACATTCTTCTTCTATGTTACCCACATTTGGCTGCCGTATAATAGCGTCGGTAGCAAAACCGCATTGTGTACAGCCAAACGTGCAGCTATGCTGACGTTTCAACGTCTCAACAATGCAGCCAAAGCACCGTTGACTCTGTTACCGGCACCAATACGCCTTTCCACATCCATTTCGTATCTTCCGTCTCTGCTAAACATACTTCCCAAATATACCACTTCATTCACTTGTTCTATTATCTTACCATTCACGTTGATCTTACATTCTGTTCTTTCTTCATTTCTTTCAAATATCAGAACCTTCGCCTTATCTGCATTCAGGTTTAGACCAATATTTTCACACCCATCTTTCAGAGTGGTGACCAATGCCTGCAAATCGCATTCTGATGATGCAATGAGCACTGCATCATCTGCATAAAGCAAGCAATTGACCTTAAGGTCATCTACTTTCACTCCCATATCACTGTCTTTCACGCCTTGGAGACAACTATCCAAATACAAATTGAACAACCAAGCTGACATAGCGCAGCCTTGCTTAACACTCGATTGGATGTCAAACCAGGGCGACATGTCAGCTCCTACTCGCACACAAGCTGAGTGATCTCTGTAAAGAGAGACTTTACAGCCTGTAACAAGAGTCCGCTCACATTGTATCGGGGCAGTATCTTCCATAATTTCTTCCTCACAACCCTGTCCAACGCCTTTTCCAAATCCACAAAAGCGCAGAAAACTTTTTGGTTTCGGGCCAAAAACTTTTCCGTGATCATGCGGAGGGAAAAGATCTGATCTATACACCCTCTCCCAGGTCTAAAACCTCCTTGGGCCTCCCACAACAGCCTTTCAGATCTCTCTTTCATTCTTCTCGCTAATATTTTAGCATAAACTTTACCACCTAAGCTAATCAAACATTGCACAAAAACCAGAACAAGTCCCAGACGCGTGGCCCACCACATTTGATCATCTCAGCAGTACTTTCATCTGCTCCCGCAGCCTTACCATATTTCAGACTTCGAATCGCACTCTCCACTTCTTCCAAACTGATTTCAACATCGGCTATATCTGGACTCAGCATTTCGCTGGTACTGAAGGCCGAGGCGTCCTCACATTCATACGTCTCCTTGTAGAATTCCGCCCACCGCTGCACAACAAATGCTGGCTCTGTTAACACTTCACTACTCTTCTTTCATTCTACAGCTTACTGAACAACCCCGGGAATCACTAACTTCTCGCCAGAAAAGCTTCGTGTTTTCCCGGAAGTTATTCGTCAACCTGTCATCCCTTTCTCTCTCAGAATTTTCACGCTTCATCTTTATAAGTGCTTTCGTTTTGTGCTTTTGCAGCTTGTACTTTCTTTGTCTTATCTCTTTCATACTTTTATTCTTACCCGACGCTTTATAATCCAGCCATGCTTTCTTCTTTAACTCTACAGCGTCTTTCACTTCATCATCCCACCATTCATCGCGCTTTTTACTAAAACCTCTTTTCCTTTTACGACATACCTCTATCGCTACTTTCACCATACCATTCCTAAGGTTCCTAATTGTTATACAAACTAAGAAAATATATTATAAATATCTTTAATCGCGGCAATACAAATAGCTTTTATCAATGGAATGCAATCGACCTTCGAAGTCTTATGAATACTCTCACGAATAGGTCAAGTGGAGAGCTCATAAAAGACCCTGAAGAACATTTTAAAAGAATAAATGATTTTGTCATATTCAATACTAAGAAAAAATTACCAATATAAAGTTTATAGTTAATTAAAAAATTAAGTAATCGATGTAATTTAATTTAACGGGATCTCCATAAAAGCTAATAAAAATATGAGTATATCAATATTACGGTCATAAGCATAACTATTCTAAAGAAAAATATTTTTTTAATAGATTATAAAAGACTATATTGAAAACTTTTTTGACACCCAGCGGACAGTCATTAAGTTAAACTCATTGCGCTTTATAACTGAATGAAACCATGGAAATTCATACTCCATATAAGATGCAAACTTAAATAAATTATCTGCTTTTAAGATAAAACGGCTATATATTTTTTTATCTCCATGTCTATTGGCCTATCTGTCTAAAACGCTGCTAAATAAAATATAGTCTATTTGTTGAGTTGAAAATTTTTCAGAACATTTGTTATAGAATATGATCATTGTTCCTTAGAACGAAATTATAAATACTCCACTATTATTGTAGAAATTGTTTATTATATAAAATGTAAGTATAAAGCAAATCACAATATAATTTTATCACTGTTTTTGTATTTAAATACAAAAGTCCTAATTAAAAATAATTAGAAAAATATTATAAAAATTTACAATTAAAATAAACTCACCGTATTTCAATAAGTTAATTGTTAAGTAGTAGTAATTATATAAGTTCAGCAGCTAATTATAAAAATTAGACTATATGTTAGATTGTAATGTTTTGAAGGCCTCGCGTCGACATTATAACATAATATTACTGACATTCTGTTGCATCTTATATAATTTACCGAAATTGAGCGATTCAAATTTGTTACTTCAATATTTTGAAAATAAATTTAAAAACAATTATGTTTCTCAAAATGTACAATACAAAAATGTTTTTACAAGATTTATAACAAATATGGACATTGAATCTATTCTTTGAAACTGTCTAAAACTGACTTTTAGTATGGCTTAGAAGTCTATAATGTTAACAATAAAATGGTAATGGTATAAAATGGTAAAGGTACATAATATTTTGTTCTATTACTATGGCTTGAATAAACTATGTTGAAATTTTGAAAATAAAATAATAACCTTTTTTGCAATTATTTGTAAATTGCTATTATAATTTTTATTGGTTTATAATAAAACTAAAATCAAAGTTAAGTGCATATTTGAGGATCTATTTAATTTTGAATTTATTTAATATCTTTAATAACATTTGATAATACTGAAAAATTACTTTTAAGATTCTAGAATGACCCAAAAAGATGATATTATGTTTGATCATAGCCAGATATGCTGGCTATGATCTTATGGATTTGTATGTCGGAGATATAATGTATCTGATCTTGGCGTCAACTCCATTGCAAAACGTACGATAAATTTCAATCGAGTTTGTCATGTTAATTATATGTCCTCGTACATTTACTAATGTAAGAAGCTGTTCTTTTTTTTTGTTTTGTACTGGCAATATGGAGAATTATTATTTTTAATTAGATTTGTAACAGAAGCGCTATAAATTTTATTAAATTGTAACAGTGACAAAATCTAAAGCCTTATTGTTAAAGTTTATATTATTTATTTAAATAACTTTATTTTATAATATAGACATTTAAATCAAATATTGCACCACAACAAAGCCAGATAAAATTGTTTGAAGATTTAGAACAAGAATTTTGAATTAATATCAACTTTTAAATATCTATTTAAACCCTTTCAATATCCATTTTAGATAAAATAATATCGTATTGAAACTTTGGAAAACTTTTAAATTACATAAGTGAAATTCTATTTCAAATTTATAATTAGACCTCGAAAGATTTCACTAGTTAAATTGTTTATCTTTAGATGTACAACTCAATTTATCTGCAAGGAACAGTAGCGTCGTGCTCAACTTAGTTAGACGGAGATCTTGTGTTACACTTAAGTGGATTTCAATCTAAACATCCCCTTTTACCCTCAAGTTGTATTTTATTACAAGAAATTAATTTATATAAAATACATATTTTCATATTTTGTTCCTCGATTTCCTTTGAAATGAACACGTATCCTATATTTTCCTAGATATAGGAATCTTACATATTTCAAATTTCTTTAATAAAAAATAGTCTAATTTTAGAAAAAATATTTTACACAGTAAATTATTTTTTATTACATTAAGAATTATAAATATACGAGGGTCAAACTGAAAGTTTTTAGAAAATCAAAAACTAAGCATTCTAGCAAGTTATTAGTTTTATTGTAACTTTTCAAAATAGCGTCCATTTACATCAATACATCGCTGCATTCGATGAAACCATTGAGAAAAGCACCTTGCCCACTCGGCCTTAGGGGTCTCTTCGACGGCGTTTTGAAACGGAGCCACTGCTTCTTCGGCGTCTATAAAACGTTTTCCTCGAAATTTTTCTTTTATTTTCGGAAATAAATAAAAATCGCAGGGTGCGAGGTCGGGGCTATACGGCGGGTGACCCAGTAATTCCACGTCTGAGGTCACCAAATAGTCGATCGTTTGCCTGGCGGTGTGCGACGAGGCATTGTCGTGATGAAGGAGGATCCTGCTGCGAGGTCGTTTCTCTCGAACTTTTTCCAAGACAAGTGGCAAACAATTGTTAGTATACCACTCTGCATTAACCGTTTTCTGATCCTCTAAGACTACTGTCGCGTAATGACCTGTCTTTCCGAAGAACGAGGCCACCATCTTTTTTCCAACACTTCGACCTCTCTTCACTTTAGTTGGCAACTCTTCGGAAGGAAACACCCACTGAGCAGACTGTCTTTTGGTTTCCGGATCATAACAGTAAATCCAGCTTTCGTCACCCGTTAGTATGTCGAACACAGCATTTGAGTCACCTCCGTTAAATTTTTGGATCATTTCTCGGCACCAATCAACACGGCGGAGTTTTTGAGCCTCGGTCAAATTATGCGGTATCCAGCGGGCACAAAGCTTCCTGACCGCTAAATGTTCATAGAGGATTTTGTGCACTTGACTCATACCTATGCCTAGACTTGTCCGAATCTGCTGATAGGTCACTCTTTTGTCAGTCTCTATCATACGCCGCACAACACTGATGTTATCTTCAGTCGTCGCTGTAGAAGGCCGTCCCTCACGCAAATCATCGGTGAGATTAGTTCGACCACGTTTGAATTCATTAAACCAGTTGTAAACTGTGGCACGAGATGGGGCTTCATCGTGAAAAGCCAATCGAAGTCTATCATAACTTTCTTGTTGACTTAAATGACATCGAAAGTCATAAAAAATCATTGCACGAAAATTTTCTCGGCTTAAATTCATTCTGACGTGCACAGACAATTTTCAATTTGCCGCCAAATCGTAAAACAAATGACAAATGGATGAAATTTACACTCAATAATATTGGTAAAGAGTTCTATTTTCAAAATTTAAACTATTTTTTTTAATATAATGCTTTTAAGTGGCCAGTTCTAAAAACTTTCAGTTTGGCCCTCGTAATTACTTCTATTTTAATTAGCAACGAAAATTTGTTTTTTTAGACAACTGTGAAAAATACAAGTTAAACTAACGTTATACACACAATCACAATGGAATATATTACATGAAGCTGTTTCAAATTGGATAAGTTTGTTCGTCATCATCATCGTTCTTTTTGTTATTTTATTTGTAAGTTAGTGAATTAATAACATTAACGAATTGATATTACGTTTATTATTAAAGAAATTACTTACTTACTTACTTACTATATGCTCCTCAAACCTTCCAAAAATACATACAATAAATAAAAAATAATATTTATATTACAATAAATATTATTTAAAATAATATAATTATACAAAGCTAATTGATTGGTAAATGGGTTTATTTCATCATGTTTCAATCATTCAAAATTCTACAAAACGACGATAACTTATAAAAACAAATAGAAAATTATTTATTCATAGCTTTTGCGTTATTAAAAGTAGTCCAATCAATTCAATCTATTGTTTTTTTAATAAAAAAAGTGGTGGCAGCAAACCAAAAAAAAAAACAAGCAAATACTTTGCTAGGACAGCCTTAATAAAGACTTTGCATATTAAGCAACAATGTGCTAATATAGGGAACAATATCATAATGACGCTTCTCATGCTAAAGACAAAATTATAGCTTCATATTGATGAGTGATAACTTTCTTTCGAAATTTAATATAATACAGAGTAAAATGAAAGACATGTGGAGCTTATTTACTGAGGAATGGATACGGACTTGTTGTGTATTCCAACCAAAATATACTAATTATAATAGACTTATTAATGTATGTAACCAAAACAATAAAGATATTGTTTTGAAGAAGAGTTTGAAGTCTACTGACGAATGATAAAAACTATGATATTGGCTTTCTAGTATTATTAACCTATCATCGTTAATTAGTTTATCATGGTCACTGCTTACTCTTCTTGGCTTTTTTATTAGTTCTTAGTTCACTACTTGACCTATTCTTAAGAGCTTTTCATCTAAGATCCAAGGCCCACAGTTTTACTTTATTGTTTGGGACGATATTTTATACCTAGATATGTTTTATTACAACTAAAAATAGTTTATCAATTATTTAAATCAGTCAATCAATAAACTTCTTAAAACATTCTTACATATATAAACTGTAACTAGATTAATCTGTATATATATGTATACATATATCAATAGATTAGAGAGTCTCATTTTGTATTATTATTTCTAAAATTATTTAAACCTTTCCATATCCAATATCGGAAAATTAACATAAATAATTAAAATTAAGTGTTATAAATATGTTTCAGTTATTATTATATTGGAATGGATGTTAAAACAATCAAATATTAAGGTATTAAAGAACAAACTTTCATTTCCTTAATCTTTTTTTTCCGACATGTAAAATATTTCCATAATGAGCTTTACTGGTAGCTACATATTTAGCTTTACTTTAGGTTTCATTACAGTCCAATCATAACTAGTTCATAAGATTCATGAATTTGGGATATAATTCATTAAAATAAAGCTTTACTAAAAATAACATGTTCACAGATTTAGAAGTACACGCGGCATAAAAAACTTTTGTATGTACTATGGTACTAATTATCTTTTAATTTAATAACCACCACAATTCATACAAAAGTTTTTTTTGCTGTTGTAATTACTTGGTATTTATTAACTTTTGTAATCAGTGGGTCACTTCAAATCAAATATCCAATTTCATATTTAAGACTCAGTTTATTAATACTTACTAATACTGAAATAAAATTTCTACGTAACATTGTTAAAATATCATTTCCTAAATCTAGTTTTATTTTATGTTTTATTCGTAATACCAAAAAAATATATAATTATGAACTTTATTAACTGATCAAACAATTTACTGGAGGTAGCCTCATGTTAACTGAATATACCGACAATAAACTGCATGGAAAGAGAATGAATGTAAAATAGAATCTTATGTTTTTACAATTCTATAATTAGCACTTTCCAAAATATATACATATAATAATAGTATAAACAAAAGGTAACTAGACAAAATCCTCATATTTGAAAAAATTAAATTACTTTGCTCGGGGTTCAGTATATGAAAGCGAAGTCAAAAGTTTTGTTATTTTTTGTGAATGTTTATATGTTTATATGTTTGTATGTGAATCACTTAAAATTTACAAGACGGAATTTCATACACACAGTAATTTTTATTCTGCCTGCACTTTTATCGTGAGGAGTATAGCGCTGTTCGACAACGTTTTTTTCTCCAAAGCTGTCATTGTGAACTCCAAGATTATCTTTCGTGAATTTTGTGTCCTTCAAAAGGAGTACCACGTTATAGGAGTACCCTTATAGGTGTTTTAACCTATCTTAGACATCACGTTGAGAGACGATACATGGACAAATAATGATTTCTTAATGTTCGACGAAGACGATAAGGGTAAACGTTGGTTTTAATTAGAAAGTTATATATATGATTTACAATTTTATGACCCTGATGAATTAACTAAATTTTTATGCAAATGGTAGTTATGGTTTTATTATGGAAGTTAATTAATTTATATATATATATATATATATGGTATGCATAAAATGCATTAGATAATCTTACGGCTAGGCAAAGGGTAGGCTTAATAGGTTTTTGTTTTCTAATTAAAATTTTTTAATTGTTTTATTCATGACGTTTTTAACGTATTTTAAAAACTAATTTAAGTTCTTCTATAAGTCTATCATAACTATAGAACGCTGTTATTTCAGACCGAACCCAACTTGTAAACTTGGGGCACGTTTTATTACCAAACTTCTAACTAATATTGCTCTTGCATCATATTAATATATTACTTACTACTAAAATATACTGGATTTTACTTGATGTTAGCTGGAAAATGTATTATTGTTAGTTTCAATACCTTTTTATAACTAAATAGCAATGATTTTGCTATTTTATAACTTTAAGAAGTGTCATTTCTAATAAGCAGTACCAAAAACACTATAGCACATCAGCGTGGTGGTTCATTTAAGTTTAAAAAATAACCATTAAAAAATAATTTTAGCGGAGGCCAATGTCTACTAGGCCCTCTAGCAATACTACAAGAGAGGATAATCGTTTCGCATCCTACTCTTTCGTCCTTGTTCGTTTTCACGAAGTATGTCTATTTTCCCACATATGCAGACTAGGGTATAAGATACGAGTAGGTACTTCTTATCAGGTAGTCTGCACGTTTGATTACCTTTCTCTTCGAATATATCATTACAGTAATAATTTTTAAGAGTCCATTTGTGATTTCAAAGTAAGTTGAATTGTATATTATAATAATTTGCATGTTACGAAAGTTCATTACATACAGTTATCTGTATGTCAGCTTGTTTACACTAATTTTGAAATTCATGAAACGATATCCAATCAAGAAAATAGCTACTAAATAAAATGAGACCATAAAATGTACACAGACATCGAATAATTCGTTTTATCATTCACTTTAGTTAATTATCATGATCTAATCACTAATTTATTACTTCATCTTAAAAGCATTGACCACTTTATAAGATACGACATAAGAAACTTAATCTAATATGTATAAATAAATATATGATTATTATTAACACAAATTAAAAAGCAATATATGAAATCTATAAATTTATAATTATATATAGCTTCATTGGCCCGTGAAAGTTAGACAATTTTCAAAGTGAAAACCCTTCTTTCTATGTATTGATAATAGTCCAATACAAAATCAATTTATTATTAAATATTTTTTTTATGTTTTTAGTGAAAATGAGTAAACTTTTGAATAACCAATTTTAAGTAAAATTTTAATTAAAATTGTAGCACTTTTGTTTTGTAGTAACTTTAGCTGAAATCAAATTCTGTTATATTACATATATAAACAAAAGAATTTTCCGGAATAAAATGTGCCCTATACTCGTACATCGACCGGATCGGTTACTGCTAACCGCAATAAATTTCATAAAAAAAATTCTGTAAATATTAATACTTTTCGGGATCGTAAATAAGCAAACAGACAGCAATTACAAAAACCTTTGTTTTGGTTTTACATCGTGTATTGAAAATATGGACTTTTTAATAAAAAATAATTTATTTACACATTTTTAAGAGTTAGTTTTTTTATTTTATATAAGAAATATTACTACTATTAATATAACTTTAAAAAAATCTACTACTCTTAGAAAGCATTGAAATTGTGGAAGCAGAAAAAGAACTAAAAAGAGTAATAAATCGTATAATATAATAAATTTATACCAGATATTTCGAGTTCATTGAAAAGTCGTAAAAATACACATTCAATATAAGAAATGTTTTAAATATGGAATCACTCAAGTTATGTCAAAATTTTTCAGTTTCATTTTGTTTTTTATTTTTGCATTGAGAAATATCAGTTTACCTAATTTACGAGTACTATTTAATTTGCTGTTGTAATTTTTCATAGCATTTCTAAAATACCGACCCTCACAGTTCAAAAAATATACAATACTTCTAAGTAGGACAGATTAACTTAAGTACGAGCGTAGCGTTAACAAAAACGATTATATGTTCTATATTTTTAGTTTTATATGTATTGTATTTAATAGTAGGTAGCTATTACAACGTAGAATATAAAATTACTTTATTTTTGTATACTTTCATAATACACAGGATTGGTAACCGAGCAAAAACTGGAGAGAATTATCTATTTGATACGTGAGAAAGCTGATAATACTCTTACATAAACTATCTATATAGAAATTTTGGTGTAAACGTGGCCTTATCGACAGTTTAGCTTCAGTCGTAAAATCGATAACCAGTAATTTAGATCAACAAGATGCTTTGAAATTTGAAGCTTAAATTTCAGCTTTAAATACTAATAGCAGTTAATAAACGTATTTTATCTAAAATACGTAGAAGAAGACATTATTAATTGCAGAGAATACGGTAAAAGAATTTGGCAATCTATTAGATAAGATTAACCATAATCAGAGAAATTCAGTTTCATATATAGTAAACATGACAAAAGGAAATAATGTGTTAGGTAATTACTTGCATTATTATGATTTTAGGTTATAGTTTATTTTAGATAAGTTTATGATTTTAGAAGATGCTATTACATTTTTCCAATTAGGTGTAATGTATTCCAAAATAATTAGTCCTCAAAATTTGGTGTTAGAGTTAAGACAAATTAAAACTAAGTTTAACCTCTTAGTGACAGATATGAATTTAAATAATAAAATATTAGAAAAGTCAATTAAAGTTAAAGCATACAATACAGAACACGCGTCAACATTTATGTTAGAAATCTCTTATAGCGACCCAAATATATATCACCTTATCGACCTTTATTCTATCCCTGATTCAAAATATTTACTATTGTCCCAAAAACCAAATACCTAGCGCTTGAGAGCGACGAGTACGCATATCTGTAAGATACGGAGCTAACCGAGAGCGTTCATCACAAACTTTTGGCTCGAGCTTAAGGTATCAACGGAGATGCCGTCACAGACTGTCCCACACTTGTGTCAAACCGAGATGAAGGACTACTATCCTGTATCTGTTCCCGATCACCACAGTAACATCAAGCTCTATGAATATACAACAGCCACCAGAAAATACAGATATCCATAAGCAATACCAACAAGTGAGGACACTTGTGAAAGCTGTAAGATCAGCTTCTTTCCGAAGAATGAAGGAGTTATGACTTCGTTGTCTGCAAATACATAACTTAAGTCATGAAAATTTAATTTTATTCTATTTATATATTGTGTATAACCTAGGATATATACAAAATGTATTTATTTTATTCGGGACTTTTTAACTTTAAAATTATTTGTAAGAGAATCTAAACCATATTTGTTATATTGAGCGCTGTGAAAATTCAAAATTATATTGTTAATAAAGCAAGAAGAAATTCAAAGTTATCTCTTTCAGACGAATAATTGACCAAATAATATACAGATATTAAAATAAAATTTAGCAACATCATTGATATATTACGCTCTTACTCTGTTACGGATAAATATTAGGTCCTAAATATTTAGTATTTTAACAATTTTATTTTTTAAGGTAAAACTTAAAAACAATAGATGTTGACAATAGTGTATCAAAGTATTACATAAACTAAAAACATACTCAACAAGTTGATTTATTTTAATTTAATTATTCGCAATTACTGAAATTATAACCTAAACAAGTTACAACAGTTGACCTTTAAGATTATAATAATATAAGTTAATTATATTAATAACTTTCTTTCTTTCAAGATAATTCTTGGAATACTCTTTAACAGGAAATACTTTGTCTTTTTGGCTTTCCTTATTTGAGAAATATTGACTAATTTATAATTTTATGTTTATAAACATTATTATTGACCGTATCGTTACTTTTTATCCCTTTTTATGTTAATTTAATATAAAATTATACAAAAAGAAAGATAAATGTTGATTTCTAGCTTTTAATTTATTGAAACTAAAAAGTTTTTTTTATATACTACACAAAAATATTTTATAACAACGGGATAGAGAACAAACATTGGTGTATAATTTTGAAACATGACAGAATTCAATTAGTAGGCGAGATCCTAAGCCACAAGCTAGCTCCAAATAGTCATGTAGTCCGGACGGCGCCAATCTTGTCGTTTCGTGAATAATTTCCCCTCTCGATAACAATAAAAGACCAAATCGATATACATAATGAAATATTCAGACAAAATTCATAATGTCTTTTATATAAAGTACAATATGAACATAGAATAGCAATTATCTACCAATCTTTAACATCAGCTTTTCTTTCAAATTGATGTTGAGGAAAAAATTATGGAAACAGGACAGCAATAAATCTTATTTTGCCAAACCTCTAATAATGATATTATATTACATTTTATTAATTAACATTCTTAAAACATTAAAAAATGAATGAAACAGGAGACAGAGGACTAATACATCTATCTCTTAGCATATGGTTTTGTATATTAAGTATCTGCACATAATTTGTAGTCGTTTAGCCTTTGTGCTTCTCGTAGGTGATGAATTCAGAGAGTTTAATTATGTTCTAAGGTTGCTCAACAATTTTTTTTGGAAGTATAAGGCTTTAAAAGTCCTATTATAAGTTGGTATTAAATGTAAAATATTTTATTAATAAAGCCAATTAACGGTTATTACGTAACATACATAATGTTTATTTTTCCATTTAGAATGAAATGAGCTGATAACACAACCGGTTTATTTATTTTTTCATAACGTTACCAACTTAACTCTTAACTGAAGTTTAAATACCTTATGTTTTGTCGACATAAAGCTATTGAAATTGGTTATAAATATAATTATTAATAAGAACATAATCTCATAGTAGCCACGAAAATCAACATAATTTATTTAATAAAAATTAGAAAGAATATCTTAAATTAAATTAGTGAAATATATCTATCGAGCAAGTAAATTTACATGGTTACATGGGTAGATTTGATTACATGTCATTCTGATAAATGACTCTTGTCTACGGTTACCTTGATATATGGTTAGGAAAGAACACAATATGTGACTTGAAGAAACTTACTGAGTAGCAAGTGAAATAGTGAGCAAAGCTAACTCAGAAATGTACATATACCTATATAAAAGGCAATACAATGTGAAACAAAAATATATCAAGGCTTTAATGTTTTGGAAAGTTGATCAATTCATTACATATTTCTTCTGAGATTGCTTATTTTATTATACAAGTTTAAGTTATAGGTAGATATAAAGTTTTATTACTAACTTTTTATAATAAACAATAAATTTGTATAACTAACATTAATCCAACAAATCATTTAAAACCAGAAATATTAATCATAAGCATTATCAATAGCGTATAGAAATAAACTGTTTATTTATTTTGTCTTAGACCAAGTTTCCTCATCATGTTAAAGTAGGAGATGTATTTATATTTTCAAAATTGGTGGTTATAGACAAAACTGAACTGCTTTCGAATTGTAGAGCTATGATAGCAAGCGCAAGTTCTTAATCGATCTATGAGTAAGCTAAACTATCCATTACGTATCTACGAGCATCGATACGAGCAATACTTATAAAATAAGTAAGTGGAAGTAAAAATATTTATTAAATATAGAAAATCAGTTAATAAATTTTTTTAAACGAAGTGATATATATCATTCTATATTTTTAACAAATAAATTATTAAACGATTATAAATAATAATATTATTCAAATTGTCATAGACTCTGTTATGTTAACGGCTGTAATTATATTAGCTTTTTTAACGTCCAGTATATCTGTGAATAAATTTCCAGTTCGATATTATATTGGTATGTTTAAAAAATCATGAAGTCTTTAGTACAATATTATATTCCAACAAATTAAATCATGTTCCAAGCTGTGAAGAGAGCGTAGTTAAGTCTGCGTAATTTAAATATTCGTAGCACACTGTAGGGATATCCAGCAAGCAAGCACTTACCTAATTATATATTGATAAGTACATGGTATACTTACTTGACAAAGTGTAAAATTTTTTAAGCTGTATAATACAGCTTTAAATTTTATGACAATCAATGGAAAGTCATTAAGTTAAACTCATTGTGCTGTATAACCGAATAAAACCATAATAATGCATACTCCATATAATATACAAACAACTAAAAAATATTTGCTTTTAAAATAAAATAACTAAATTTAAATTTTTCTCTCTCTTTCACTGTCTATCTTAAAATTTAACTTATGATATAGTTTGTAGAGTTGAACAATTTTCAGAACATTGTTGTTGTCACGGCATATTGGGCGAGTGCCAAAAGAATTTTTTTTTTTTGTTCTATCACTAACTATTATTTCTGATTTCCATAAAAGTTACAGGCTTGTTAATAATACTTATATATTTGAATATTTATTAAAATGAATATTAAAAAAAAGTTAGTAAAGTTTGTTAATAGAAGCAGAAGTCGTTAACAGAAGTTTCGATATCTTTAAGTATGTCTTCAAAATATATTGTAAAAATAACCTTTATAATTATTTTTAAATAAATTTTATAACATTTTTTGTACTACACATAATAAAAATATTTAAAATATATTATTTTGGTTTAAGATATCCCTTGTTGTACACACTAAAATCAACAAAGACTTCTCAGAATACATTTTTATGAATCCTCCTTTATAAGGTTTAGTAATCTGTCAACAGATTTGCGTTTTCTTTCAAGTCTAAGAACGCTGACGTAAAAGGTTCTTTTATATTTTATAAAGGTGTCTTGTTCATTTGTTATAAATATAATAAATTTTATAATTTATAAGATTTTATTCAACATTATAGGTTTTTAATAGGAAGTAACTTTTAGTATTTAAAAATGTAGGAAAGTTATATAAAGGAACGGCCTCTTTGAAGTAACGTAAAAGCATTTCCAATCTTTCTAAAAGAGTTTGTCGTTTTGTATACAAACGCACCTGCGAGTAACTTAACAGTATACTTCATATTAATATACTCAGCCAAGATTGATGAAAATCTGTGTCTAAAAGTATATGGTAAATGGTAGGTAATATGTTATTAATCGTTATCGTTTATATATCATACATATTTTTTTATTGTAACTACTTAAAAAATACGGGAAATTACTCGAACTTCAAACTATCTAGTACACGTACTGCTTCTTGTTTAGATTATCTACTCATTATGTGTAGCTTACACATAATGAGTACGAAAAATTCCATCATTTTCTTTGTTTATTCTCTCCGCATCACACCTGAGACATTTGTTTATATCTAAGTATTTAATATTGCTATGTAAATATTTATAATATAGATCATTATAGGTCCCTATATAATAATTAAAAAAGAAACTAATGTTGGCAAACTAATATTTTCGGGCACCACTACGTAGTAATATTATATACAGAGTACTAAATTTAACGTGACAGTAGTGGTATCTTAGCTGGCTGAGCGAAAGGAACAGTGTTAGAAATATTGATAATATATTTACTTTTCTAAATTTGCTAAAAAAATCTGATAAAGATTATCAGATTCTAACTAAGTCTATAATCATCTATCAAACACGGATATCATTTTCCTTAAAAAAAAAATAAAAATTGAAAAAAATCACAGACAGTTATTAAAAAATATATATACGATTAGGAGAGAGAGATTAAAGTTGTTCATAACAATTTTCTATTGATGTCAGTTTGTTGTCATCTTATTTTTATTTCACCACTAAACCTATTTCTAAGCGAGATGCTTAGAAATTATATATCATTATTTAAGTTACTTAAAATACTTCTTATATTTTTACGTAGGACTAGGTCTTGATAAATTTATTTAAAAAATGATATAAAATAAATGTTTTTGATTTAAATAACAAAACATCACGTTAACATTATTTAAATAATTTTTTTTCTAAAATACACAAATACTAAATTCAGTACGTAACTATAAAATATATATCTACACTTTTAAATTAACGTTTTTGAATATTTACCTTTTACCAACAAGTCCCAAACGTAATTATTTTTGTATCCAAAACAACACAGACCTTGGATATAAATGTTATTTACAACAGAATTAATCATTAACTTGAGTTAAATATTTCCGCCGTATTTATTGTGTTATATTTAAATTGTACTGCAGTCCATTTTTTATTTATATATATTATTTTGATATGAATATCTGTTAGAGATAGTATTAGTACGTGATTTGTTGTGAGAGAACACCATGAGTTATTAACTTGATAATACCGCAATGAATTCTTTAAATTACCAAATTCTCGAAAAGTAAAGACGACTACTGCGTTGAGGTTGTAAAAAACATTTTAATATCTATGTACCTACCAAATATTTTAATAAATAATATTAGTTATTATTATTACTTAAACCTGAACAATAAGTAGGATAATTAAGAAGTCATAGTCTAGCAGTAGTGGTTTAAGATCTTCGGACTCAATTGTCAGTTATTGTATGTTACAGGTTTAAATATCAAATAAAGATTTAAAAACTTGAAGAGAATTCCTGGGCTAATATATGAAATATTATTATCCCTGACCTGACCCTGAAAAATAATGACCTTTTAAAAGAATAAATGATATTATCTTATTCAATACTATTATAAAATTATAAAAAGAAAGTTTATTGTAAGTTAAAAAACAATCAACATAAATAAAATTGAACGGGTTCTCAACAAAAGCTAATGTAAATATAGGTCTATCAATATTACTGTCATAAGCAAAACTTTTCTAAAGAAAAGCTTAAAAACTTCTGACAGACAATAATAGACTGTATTCAAAACTTTTTGACAGTCACTGAAAAGTCAATAAGTTAAACTCTTTGTGCTTTAGAGCTGAATAAGACCATGGCAATTCATACTCAATATAAGATACAAACGGCAAAAAATATCTGCTTTTGAAATAAAATACCTATACATTTTTAAATATTTTATCTATTTCGCAAAAAATCTAACGTATGATACAGTATATTTGATGAGTTAATAAAATTTTAAAACATTGTTTACGTTAAAGCATATTATTGGGCAGCTGAATACTGATACTCTCAGAATAAATTGAACTGAATATCGTTCAATTTAATCCCCAAAAGAAACATGTTTGCATGTTTAGTACTAAAAAAAAATTAATTTGTAGTTTCTCCGCTTTTTGAGAGTACTCCTCTCAATGCTTCGCCAAGTATCAGAATGACTCTTGAAATTTTGTGCGACTGTTGGTTTCGTGGTCATCTGGAGAGTAAGGCTAAGTTGGCTCCAATGAAATTGGGAGTAATCAATAGATCGAGACATTATTTCAAACCTGGCCCAAGATTTGCGCTCTATAAATAGCAAATCCGGCCTCACTTTGAGTAATGTTTTCATCTCTGGTCTGGATCACCCCAATTTCAGCTTCTACCGTTTGACCGCGTACAACTGTTCGATTGTCGAGGACTCGATGCTCTGCTAATTTCATAACATTTCTTCCCTGAATCATCAATGTGTGGAACGAATGCTCTTTGGCAGTATTTCTGGAACTATACGACGTAGGTACCTTCGAAGGCGTATACTCTCACCTCCGTAGCTGGCAACGTTTTTGCAATTTTTGCAATTTTCTAGATGTTGCAAGTGTTTGCGGGCGGCGGTAATCATGTACCATCAGTGACCGGCACGCCTGTTAACTTTTCTTTCCCATAGAAAAGAACGCTAAAGACTAGTACTAATCAACTAAAAACTAACACACATTATGTTTATTAAAGACTAGTGCAAATGTGAAAGATGTTTTACATTTCATTTCATTTGCTCGAGTACCTAATGATTTGTTCACATGATGTCTGACGAAAGACCTAACAATGATGTTGATCCGATATATAAATCAAATATATTAAACATTAAACCTTCTAAAACCTTTAAATAACATAAATACATTTTTATCTCTAATTTCTAATCATGATCCTTTGATCATATTTCAGATTTCACTAGTAAATTGCTTATCTTTAGATGTACAACTTAATTTATCTGCAAGGAACAGTAGCTTCGAGCTCTACTTAGTTAGACAGAGATCTTGTGTTATTCTGGATTGATTGATTGATTGAACTGGATTTCAATCTCAACATCCCCATTTACTCTTAAACTTATATTGCAGGAAATTAATCTAGTATATATATATATTTTACATTTTTAGCCCTCGTTTTTCTATGAATTGTTTATATATCTTGTATTTTGACCTCACACTATAGATATTAAATATATTTCAAAATACTTAAATAATAACAAAATCTTAATATTAAAAAAAAACTTTTTATACAGTAAGATAGTTTCTATTTCACATTTAATTAAACTTACTATCACTAGCAACGACAATCACTACCTGTTTTTTGACAACCGTGAAAAATACAAGTTCAACTCACTTTATTCAATATAAATCACAATGGAACATGCTCTAAATTTCAAATGTAAAAACTGAAAAAAGTTAGTTCCTCCTCATCACCGTAATATTTTTTATATAATTTTTAAATTAGGCAACCAATAAAGACAACGAATTTATATTTCATTGATAAAAATGTAATATTTGTCAATATAAAATGTACACTATCTACAAATGCATTTGAAAACTCCCAATAATACTGTAATATGAAAATTATTTGAAATAATATAATTAAAAACGCCAGTTACTTTTATTTAAATACGTTTATTTCATCATATTTCAATAATTTTAAATACTACAAAACAGATAAAAACTATATACACAATTACAAAATTGTTTATTTTTATTTTTACGTTAATTTGAACGGAACGACAATGAATATAAAACAGAACCAACTTATGATTTAATTAACGTATAATTACTAATTTCCTAAACATATATATATATATATATGTTTAGGAGATATATATATATATATATATATATATATATATATATATATATATATATCTCCTAAACATATATATATATATATATATATATATATATCGGCGCATCAGTTATCGCAATCATTTGTGAACAATTAGTTGATTTAAAATAACACTATTATTATCGGAGGGTAGATTGCTCTGATCTCACTGTATAAAAAGACGTGCCAACCGCTCCAAGATTCAGAAGCGAGTCAGTCGTTGGACTAAGCGCTACTCCTGTGTTTGTAAAATAACACTCTGAATCGCTGCTGGGATATTGGCATTGGACGAAACACTGCTCCAGTGCTATCATAAAGAAGATACCGAATCGCTGCCGGAATATTGGAAAGTGTTTTCATCTTGTTATCATTATTTTAAATGATTAGTTTTTATATTAATTAGTCTTTTGTTTTAAAATGAATTATTGCTTTATATTAAGTTTAAATAACTTATAATATTGTATAAATTTAATTTTCTAATAAATGTTTTAAATTAGCAAATTGATATCATAATTGTATTACTGTTTTATTAGATTTATTTATTGGCATTTTAATTAAGTTCACAGTTTATGATTGTAATTGTAATAAATTATTGATTCATATAGTGTCTACTCCTTTATCAGAAGCCGGGACGACACAATTACGCCATGGATAACGAAGAACCATCTAGGTCTGTGCCATCCAACAACATGCACCTGTTTATTAATACATTAAAGGATACGATGACTGAGATGTTATCGCAAATGGCTAGTGAAAACCGTGCGACCATTAGTGATATCTTCAAAATGGTACAACCATCGGAACAAACTGTGCGTATCTCTGATGTTTACTTTCCAGCATACAATCCAGATAATGGCATGGATGTAAGAGAATGGGTGGAATTAATTTCTAAAACGCAAAGTGAATACAAATTAAAAGATCATGAAGTAAGGTTGAGGGTTGCTGGTGTTCTACAGGGAAGAGCCAAACTATGGGCCGATGATTGTTTATTAAGAACCACCACTTGGGAAGAAATGAAAAATGACATGTTGCAAACTTTTGAACCTGAGTCGCGATACTTTTCAGAGGTCTTAAAATTTAGACATTATACTATTGATTCTGTTGCCAGCATTCCAGAATATATTTCCAATATATGGAGGATGTTTAAACGTATTGTTAAACCTAATCCCACGGAGCAAGATGCTGTTGAGTTTGTTATAGGAAGCATCACGGATGAAAGACTTCGTACAGAATTGTTAAATAGTAAGTGCCAGACAGTTCCAGAATTAATAGCAATTGCAAAAACAATGAGGAAACGAAGACCCTTACCTCAAGCAAGAGATCTAGTACCATCGAAGAAGTTGCGAATCGAGAACGTTACTGAAAGGTCAGATAAAAACATGACTTGTTTTGTATGTGGTAAAATTGGACATCGAGCCCGCTACTGTAGCCAGAATGCAATAGTCAAAACGAAGGAGTCGGATAAAATAAGACGGGAAAAAGAATGTACTTTCTGCCTTAAGCCCGGTCATACATATGAAACGTGCTTTAAGCGAATAGCGTCAGAAAAATCAGTCAATATATGCGAAAAAGGTAAAGATCCAAGTAATTTAATTACTGTGACTATTGGCGATAAACCTATTCAAGGTATATTCGATAGTGGAGCCGATTGTTCTTTGATAAGAGAGTCGGTCGGACGTTCCATTCCCGGACCACGTACACATAAGTTGACACATTTGAAGGGTATTGGATCAGTAGTAATTATATCAGTTACCCAGATTTTAGCTACATGTTGTATTAATAATATTACCATTGAAATTTTATTGCACGTTGTATTAGATCATGAATTGCCTACTGGCATAATTATTGGAAAGGATTTATTGAGCGTTCCAGGTATCGAAGTTCATATAACGGACGATAATACTGTAGTAACTCGCCGCACTTTAACAAACCCTTTAAAGCAGATTAATCATGTTAGTTTGGACTTCCTTAATACGGATATTACAGAGCTGCATCAACTTGAGAAACTTCATAAGTTACTCGATAAACATCACATATCATTCGTTGAAGGGATTTCCGGTACAAGAATCACGACTGGTGAATTGACAATTAGACTTAAAAATCCAGACAAAATTGTAGAGCGACGACCTTATCGACTGGCACCTGTGGAACGTGAAAAGGTGCGGACTATCATAAATGATTTATTACATAAAAACATAATCAGAGAAAGTGATTCACCATTTGCAAGCCCAATCATTTTAGTAAAAAAGTGTTGACTATAGGGAGCTGAACTCTAATACCATCAGAGACCATTACCCATTACCTTTGATTGGTGATCAGTTAGATAAACTAGCACATGCTAAATATTTCACGTGTTTGGATATGGCAGCTGGTTTTCATCAGATTCCAATATCACCAAATTCTATTGAAAAAACGGCTTTTATAACACCGGATGGTCAATATGAGTACCTCACGATGCCATTTGGTTTGACAAATGCACCTTCTGTGTATCAAAGAGCAATCAATAAAGCTCTTGGTTCTCTAAGGGATAATGCTGCCTTAGTTTACATGGATGATATTCTTATCCCTAGTAAAAACTTTGACGAAGGCCTTAACAAATTGGAAAAAGTTATTGACGCTTTAATTACTGCAGGTTTTTCGTTTAATGCAAAAAAATGTTCTTTCATGAAAAATTCAATTGAATATCTTGGCTATGTAGTAAGTGAAGGTAAAATGAGACCGAGTCCCACGAAAATAGAGGCACTTGCGAATACAGCACCACCTCAAAATGTCAAACAATTAAGACAGTTCAACGGATTAGCCAGTTATTTTCGAAGATTTATTCCAGACTTTTCTACTGAGATGGCGCCTCTTTACGAATTAACAAAGACTGATGCAAAATGGGTTTGGGCAGCAAAACACGAGCAAGTGAGAAACAAAATTATTAACTATTTGACATCTTCACCATTGTTGACTATTTTTCAGGAAGGCTTGCCGACAGAGTTGCATACAGATGCAAGTTCTATGGGTATTGGTGCAGTCCTTATACAGATCAAGGAAAGGCGACAACATGTAATTGGTTATTTTAGTATGAGGACAACGAAGGCCGAATCCAACTACCATTCCTACGAACTAGAAACACTTGCTATTGTGAGAGCTGTTAAGCATTATCGTCATTATCTATATGGACGCCAGTTTACTATTATAACAGATTGCAACGCAGTAAAAGCTTCGCGTTATAAGCAAAAGCTGTTACCTAGGATTCATAGGTGGTGGGCATTTTTGCAAAATTTCAATTTTGAAGTAGAATATCGAAGAGGAGAACGGTTAAAACACGCGGATTTCTTTAGCAGAAATCCTACAGGACTAGTAATGAGTATCATTCACAACCATGATTGGCTATCGATGGAGCAACAACGTGATCCAGATTTAAGAAAGTTATGCACTAACTTAAACAAAGATTTACAACTAAGTGAACAATACGCGCTGAACAATAACATTCTGTGTCGCAAGTTAGAAAGAGATGGTAAAATTCAACTACTTAAAGTAGTACCACAATCTTATCAATGGAGTCTTATTAACAAGTTTCATGAATCCCTAAAACATATGGGCTGGGAAAAAACATTAGCAAAAATTAAAGAACATTATTGGTTTCCTAAAATGAGCAGTACCATTAGGTATTTTGTGGAACATTGTGTTACTTGCCTAACTCTAAAGGGAACGTCCGGTGCAACACAAAGTCGCCTTCATCCCATCGAAAAAGTACCAGAACCATTTCATACTTTACACATTGACATATCAGGAAAACTTAGTGGTTCTGCTTCACAAAAAGAGTACGTATTTGTTGCCATTGACGCGTTCACTAAATTTGTTATATTAAGACATTCTAAAACTAAAAATCAAGATAGTGCTCTAAAACATTTGCAAGAAATTGTCAGTCTATTTGGTGCACCTAAAAGAATAATTGTAGATGGCGATGGTGCTTTTGCATCTCATTATAAAACTTATTGTGATAATTATGGAATAGAACTACATCAATGTGCCGGTTACGTTAGTAGAGCAAACGGACAAGTAGAGAGAGTTATGAGAATATTAAAGAGTGGATTGACAGTAATAAGTAATCTGCAAAATATTCACTGGGCGAAGTCTTTAAACAACCTTCAGTTAGCTATAAACTGTACATTTTCTAAAGCTACAGGAAAAACACCTATTGAGTTACTTACAGGTAAAAAGGGGGCCGTTCCACCTGAGCTAATTTCAATAATTGACCATACTAACGATCGTGTGGACCCTGTATCAATAAGAGCTTCAGTCCTAGGCAGGATGGTCGAAACTGCAGAAAGAGACAAAAAACGATTTGATAAAGGCAAAGCTAAAGTAAAACGGTTTGAGAAAGGTGAATTTGTTCTAGTCAAGGAACCACCAAGATTGGGTACGAAGCTAAGTCAAAAATTTAATGGACCATATGAGATTAAAAAAGTATTACCACACGACAGATATGAAGTTCGACGAATAAACGGTCGTGGAAGATCCAGAAAAGTTTGTCACGAAAACTTGAGGAATACTCCAAAATTTGGAGTTCAAAGCGATATTGCCGTATCGGCGATGAATAGTAACCTCATTTCAGATAAAGAGTTACAATCTGGTATTATTGAAGAAGGATCTAAAGATTCTTTAGGTACGAGTGCTGTTGAAAAGAGAACATAAATAAATAAGAATCCATAATGTGTATTTCAAGGGTTATCAGTTTAGCTGCAGATGTTGACTTGTCTTTTCTTTACGTACTTTATAAGACAGGTAATACGGGAAATATGGTACTGTGCCAAAATTAGCGCTGAGGCTATGAGGCAGCTTTATGTTTAATATTTTGTTTTTCATACGAGACGGCTGAATGGACGCTGAGGTCCTGAAGCCTAAGCCAAAATTAGCACTGAGGCTATGAGGCAGCTCTATGTTTTCCATACGAGACGGCTGAATGGACGCTGAGGTCCTGAAGCCTAAGCCAAAATTAGCGCTGAGGCTATGAGGCAGCTTTATGTTTTCCTCGCGAGACGGCTGAATGGACGCTGAGGTCCTGAAGCCTAAGCCAAAATTAGCGCTGAGGCTATGAGGCAATTCGCGAAATTGTTACTGTATTAAAGAGAGTAACTCTAACATAATTTTTGTTATAGATAATGTGGAGTAGGCGCAGGGACGCGCCACTCATCAGAATGGCCGTATCGGCGCATCAGTTATCGCAATCATTTGTGAACAATTAGTTGATTTAAAATAACACTATTATTATCGGAGGGTAGATTGCTCTGATCTCACTGTATAAAAAGACGTGCCAACCGCTCCAAGATTCAGA
The DNA here is from genome assembly GCA_918358865.1 of Melinaea marsaeus rileyi. Lineage (NCBI taxonomy): Eukaryota > Metazoa > Arthropoda > Insecta > Lepidoptera > Nymphalidae > Melinaea > Melinaea marsaeus. The sequence goes on from OU911092.1 coordinate 5,399,301, forward strand.
AGCGAGTCAGTCGTTGGACTAAGCGCTACTCCTGTGTTTGTAAAATAACACTCTGAATCGCTGCTGGGATATTGGCATTGGACGAAACACTGCTCCAGTGCTATCATAAAGAAGATACCGAATCGCTGCCGGAATATTGGAAAGTGTTTTCATCTTGTTATCATTATTTTAAATGATTAGTTTTTATATTAATTAGTCTTTTGTTTTAAAATGAATTATTGCTTTATATTAAGTTTAAATAACTTATAATATTGTATAAATTTAATTTTCTAATAAATGTTTTAAATTAGCAAATTGATATCATAATTGTATTACTGTTTTATTAGATTTATTTATTGGCATTTTAATTAAGTTCACAGTTTATGATTGTAATTGTAATAAATTATTGATTCATATAGTGTCTACTCCTTTATATATATGATGTGATACAGTGCATGGAACAATTTGTATTAAGCACTGTGGTACTTCTTAGTGGCAGATCGCGGCTTTTTGGTTTAAAGCATCTGTTACGGCTGCAGCAGTATGCAAACGACAGGTGTATCAGGCTTGGGTTAAAGTGTTAGTCACCAAGAATCCCAACGGTTATTATTTATACAAATAGAATTATTTACTTATACAAAGAGAATTAAAATAATTTAATTCTCTTTGTATATTGTTGATTAATATTATTATTTGAATTATGCGGTCGTCAATTAGTACCGGATTTACTGGCTTTGTTTCAGTTGATTAAATGATTATAAATTATTTCCAGTGTTACTACTCTGTAAAAATTATTAGTCGCTTCGAAAATTTGTTGCCATAAAGTAAATTCAAAAGACAAGCCATACAAATTAAAGTTTATTCTATTTCCTAAAATATACACATTTCTATTCATCCCACTCTTAAAACAATATATTTATTTTATTCGAGCACGTTACAATTATTTGTAAGAGAATCTAAGCCATATTTGGCATATTGAGCGCTGTAAAAATTTAACATTTTTAATAATGGGAGAAGACAGAAGTTCAAAGGTGATTCAAAGCATTAAGGTTATTTATAATCAATTTTACAAAACTGAATATAAATTTGATTTTATTTAATGGTTATATTAAAAGCAATCAAATTCGCACTAGGTTAATATTATATAAGTACAGCTAAACATGTTAAATATTGATATCTTTTGCAGTGTGTAAATGTTTGCAGAGTGAGAAGTTGGAAATTGCTAAGATTCATGTATATCATAATAAATTTTTTGTAAGAGATATATTAATATTTAATAACAAAATAGCCTTCATATATATGTATAGTTAAGTTCAAGACTTGTTAAAAAAGAAATTGTTTAAAATAATCTTAATGTCATTTCTTTTTATAACTTTTTTTAGTTGCGAAGTGCTTAATAGTATTAACGTGACGTAAAAAACATAATTTTCGTATAGTAAAATAGCGTTCAGTCTTACACGCAAATTTTGAGATCCAGTGAGATATGTGTGACAATTATAAAATATTTCAAGCACCGAAAAATTACTTCATTTCATTAAAAACAATACAATAGTTATGAAAGTCCTTGTTCAATTAATAATCCAATTAAAATAATAAATATTATTACATAAGTACGTATTAGAAAAAAAGAACCAAACCAAGAATAGAATTAATATTCAGATTTGGCGGCAGTTCGTGACCTTAGTTTGATGCGTCTGTGAGACTGCAGTAGCTGGAAAACGACAGACGTATCAATGCTTTAGTCCCTAGATCTGAACTCTATCACTACTTGTTGATAACCTTAATTCTGGTTCTGGCATTTTGGATGGGTTGTGGTCTTCAGACAGATTTTTATTAAAGATTGTTATCGAACAAACCTTTTTTTTTTTTGGTAATTTTTTTGTTCGAATGCGATCAATACTGCGGATTCTCATTTTTCTCTCACCCCGTTGCTCAATTAAAAAGTCTTATTCTTTTTAGAAACTTTTGAGACAATTGTATTTCCTTATTATCTTACTTTTGCGTGAACAAATATTGATTAAAGTTTCACTTTTCTGCAAGAACTCAGTTTTTTTCTTAACAACCTCTTCAATGATTTGATAATGTTTTCCAATTTGGAATGATAAGCTTTCAGGAGGTGAATTATTCTTGTATGCTAGACTATATATTATTACTTATTAATTTTCATCTGTACTCTATTTCACTCGTAACATTTCATGACATACTGACATGTTGGTAACTCATTTTTTAAAATCTTGTATAGTTCTCAAATATACTTGTATGAGTGTCTATTATTAGACATAAAGGAAAAAATTAACTTCCCTGTTCTGAAACAAAAATTACTCAATTTAAAATATCACAAGAAACTACACTTGTTGTTCCACTTAAAATAATTCAACAATTTTTAAAGTTTTTATAACTGTTCGTTACGTAAACCTATTTTCGCAATTAGAAATCAATTACTTAAAAAAAATAAATTCGACCCAACCTAATGGGAACGATGTTATACCCCAACCAAGGCTGCGTGCTATTCCCAACACTGTTCCCCTGCATATCAATGTTATTCCGGCCATGCAGGGCTCTCTCGTGAAAACGTTGACGATTACCGAAAGAAACTCCTCTATAGAGACCTCCTTGGGGATGGTCTCAGAATGGGGTGAACTGAACCTTTAAGTTTAATCCCCAAATGACTAATGGAACCCCATTTGCCGTATCTGCGCTCTTCGAGAGTACTCCTCTTAATGCCTCACCAAGTACCGAAATACTTGGTCTTGACATTTCGAGCGACCGTCGGTTTCGTGGTCATCTGAGGAGCAAGACCAAGTTGGCCTCGATGCAATTGGAAGTGATCAATAGAGCGAGGCAGTATTTCAATCCTGGCCAAAGACTTGCGCTCTAAGAGGGGCAGGTCTGGCTACAGATGGAGTAATGTTCTCATCTCTGGTCCGTCATGCCAATATCAGCTTCTACCTTTTGACCGCGTACAACGGAGGACCTTTCGGATTGTTGGGGATCCGGTGCTCTGTAAATGGCTAGACTCCCTGTCATTGCGTAGAGACATTGCCTCTTTGTGTGTCTTCTACCGTATTTACGGTGGGGAGTGTTCCGAAGAGCTATTTGATCTCATACCTGCCGCTGCATTCCATCACCGCACAGCATAGCAGCAGGCGATGCCTGCAATACCAGCAATACCATCTGGATCCGTGGCGATTCTCTACTATGTGGATTTCAAGGACTTTTCTTCCACATACTACAAAAATATAGAACGAACTTCCTTCCGCGCTATTTCCGATCGATACGACATGGGTGCCTTCAAGAAAGGCTCTCGCGATTCCCTGGCGGTTGCAATAATTGTGGGTGGCAATGAACACCTCTCATCGGTGACCCGCACGCTTGTTTGTCGTCCTCTCACATAAAAAAAATTAATAGTTAAGATAAAATATGGATTTTAACTTTAATTAATTAAAACAAAGTAACATTATTTTATACGTTTTATACATTATATTTAAACACAAAATTAATTTTATAGATAAAAATAACAAAATTTTATGTTGTATATACAATATCGATAAGGAACAAACATTCTTGTATAATTTTGAAACATGATAGAATTCAATTAGTAGGCGAGATCCTAAACTACAAGCAAGCCCCAAATAATCATGTAGTCCGGACGGCGCCACTCTTGTCGTTTCTTGAATAAATTCCTCTCTCGATAACAATAAAAGGCCAAATCGATTTACATAATGAAATATTCAAACGAAAATGATATTAATGTCTTTTATATAAAGTACATCTCAATATGATCATTTCTTATAAAAGTAGATAGAATCGCAATTATCTGTCTTTAATATCAACTTTCCTTTCAAGTTGATGTTGAGGAAAAAAATTAAATGTTCTAGAATTTTATAAGTTTTTTACTTAATAGTTTCTAGCTTTGGGTGACTTCATCATTTCTATTAATTATCTAGAATAATTAACTATATTTTTAGAATGATAACAGTACAGCAATAAGTATTAACCTCTAATTATGTTATTATATTATTATATATTATATTCAAGGAGAAGTATAATTCTTTTTATTATTTGTTTATATTCTTAAAATATATAGAAATAAAAGTTTGAAATAGGAGATAGAGGGCTTAAATATCTACCTATTAGCATATGTTTTTGTATATTATATACTTTGGTATATCTATACATACATATATATACATAAGATATGTATATGTACTCGTTTAGCCTTTGTGCTTCGCGAAGATGATGAATTCAGAGGGTGTAATTATGTTCTTAGCTTGCTAAACGATTCTTTTGTAATTATACGATTTAAAAGTTCTGTAATAAATTGGTATTAAATGCAAAAAATATATTTCATTCTCTTTTCAAAGATATATATAATATATATTTATACTTTTATAATATTAACTTATTAATATTATTCATAATAAAGACGTGCCCTCATAATTACCACAGAAGGCCAAATAAATTATTTAATAAGAATAGGAGGAGTATTTTGAAGAACAAAAAGTAAAGATGGTACGTTGATACGTTTGAGTACATGTCATTCTTACGTTTGCAATTGCCTTTATCATTAATACCTACCTTGATATATAACTATATATCAAGTCCTATATTATGTTCTTTCCTAACTATGAAAGAACATAATATAGGACTTGACACTCAATAAATTACACGAGAGCTTCATGAACCTATTCTTTATTTTTTCTTTATTGAAAGAAAGATTTATTCTAAATAGAATGTGTCAAAGTATAGTGTTCACAATAAAATTTCTTATCTTAGTAATTATTTTTAAATATAATATTTGTCTTCGCTTAACTCCTTTAATTACTATTTGATGAAGTGCTCTACATACTGCATCAGACGTTGGAAAAGCGAGAACAACATTACACAAACCTACTTTTAAATTAAGATTAAATTTTACCATAAACTCAAACCTTTTCCTTTCCTACTAAGAACATTCCATCATAACATGAAAAGCGTTTTTCACTATGATAAATTCTGAATAAAATGATTATAATTATTTTCCTATAAGAAAGCTAAAGTTATTTAAAAGGATGTGTCCGGAACGCAGGCGAAAGTCTAGTATAATATCGGTCTTGGAAATATTGGCTCCATCTATCCATGTAAATCTTGGCGGTTCCATTTTGACTTGTCTTGAACCAGATGTCCTTGTGTAGGAAATATTCCAAAATTATTTTTTTCATAACTACATCGACATTTACTTAAATACAATGTCTCCATATAAGGCTAAAACATCTATTAAGGAAGAGTTTCTACCCGAGTTTGTTTATCAAAATTATCTTCAATTTTATAATTTTTGTAACCAATATGACCAGGTATCCACTACTAAACAACATTTTTATCTGAATAATAGAATCCAAAATATGATAAACCGCTACCGGTACACCGCGAAAACTCGAGGAGCATCGAGCTAAATGCTGTAATGCTCTTTTAAGTATACAAAATTTGAAAATTATTAGAATTAATAGATTTTATAAAAAGTAAAGATTCTTAAAAAGCAATCAATTCAACATTATCAGAAAGTTTAAATTTCATACTTTCATTCGTCTGGGAATCAAAAAAGGTGCCCCGATAATGGTATCGGTATAAAAATTATGGATCCGAACATGATTATGGAAACATCTTCGGATCCATAACTTTTATACCATCCGGAATATTTATTATTAAAAACTTATAATAATTTAAGACCCAGTACGTCAAAATTTTGTTTAATTTAAATATCAATAAAATTAATTTAGTGTTCAACACATAAAGACAAATCCACATTGCTTACCCAAGTGTCCAAAGGAAAAAAATCAAATTTATGCCTCTGTGTATTTTTACATAAAGTAACCGGCAAAGTATTACGTTTATGCCGCCAATAGATATTATGCTGACATAGCATAGTTTAATTTTTGTAATAAATGTAAAATTTCAAACAAGTTTTGCCAACAAATGCCAAAAAAATTATAGTATTAAATAAGGGTTAAAATATAAATAAAAGGTATAAATTTCATTTTGCATTACATGGATACTTACGATTATCCAACGACGCCTTGTTTTTATGAAACCACCAGTACCTCATAAAGATATATTTCGAATTATTATATATATTTTTTTCTCTATGAAAACATATATGATCTAAGCGAGTTCGAATCAAAGAAAAGTGCCTAATATTTAACGGAGGGAGACCCCATCCAGGTCCAGCTAAAATGTTTAATACATTAACGAATTTAGTGGCCTTATCACTTATTTCTTTTATGTGTTTATTACGCCTAAGTGATTAGTCTCACCATACCTCAAGAAATGTAATTCTTTCATCCTGATTTATCTTATTATTAGCTCCTTTTTTGTATTAATAAATTTTTAAGATACCTTTTAAATATACCTATAGTTTTTTCTGTTGAAATTTCAAGTCTAGAAGGAGCTACCACATTAATCATTTTAGTTAAAGAAGATTTTAAGATGATTTTACCTAAATCTACCATAAGTTGTATAAATCAACGAACTGAATAACCTATACTTTTGTAATAGTTTGACAAATATGACAACAAAGGTGATAATCGATCACCTTAAGCCAATTCGCAAGCAGTACTTCTACTAATATAATAACTTAATCAATCTTATGTAGAACCTGTTTTTCTGAAGACTATTGTTTTATTTAAAAAATGTTTTTCTTTTCACAAAACCACTCAATTAATGTTTTTATTATATTATGAAAATGTTTACAAACGCACGACTTCATTGAAATTAGTTTAAGAGACGATAATTTATTACGATCTCGTCTTGGCTTAGGTATTGCAACTAACAAGATTTATCTCCACTGAGAAGGAATAATTCCTGCAGTGTCTACTGCACCGCAATTTGATAAATAATTGGTATAAAATTTGTTTACCAATTAAAGATAGATTTTGTAGCATAATAAGTAATCAGAATAAGTAATATCAGAAGCCAAACCTTTTTGACATACATTCAAGATAGCTTTATCATAGTTAACGTAATCTGGATATAAATTATGAAGAAACTTGCAAGCAGTTGATTTGTCAATAATAAGTAGATGAAAATTTAATTCCCTTCATTCAACGCCTTTAAAGAATAGGCATCATCTAAAGATGAGCAAAAATTACGCCAAGTTGAGCTGGTTGTAAACAAGCCAATACTTATTTTTTGTTTTAATTTGATTAAATTTAAAGGAATAGGGTTCTACCAAAATTTTTAGACAGCTAATCAGTGTTCAGCTACGACTTTCGATGGTTTATGATTTTTACTAATTTTAATTACTACAATATGTAGATCTGCTGATATATTAATGTAATTTATAAAGAAGTTATAGTCTTTTTCTAGATTACTGAAAGAGTACTGATTCTCGTACATTTTTTCTAAATAAATCTTGAATGATGCTCAATCAGCATTTGCAAAATGTAAAATTCTTATTATATTAAAGTTACGTGAAGCCTTAATAATTTGACTTATTTTCATTATACAATGATTACTACCTAATGTTTCACTGAAAACTTTAAATTAAAAATTAATAAAAATATCAGAACATACGAAAACGATATCTGGGAATACCGGTGAACTATTCATTCTACAAGTTAAATTCTACTGGAAATACAGTTGTTCAATGGACCATATTATGACTCAGTTAAAACATTCATTATTTGCATATGATGAGTATTAAAATCCCTCATAATGAGAGTATTTCTTTCTGAAACCGAAAAAAGTAGATTTTTGATACAAATAAAAATTCTAAAAACACCGGCTACCGACTGTATTCCAGTGTTTTTTAGACGGATAAAATATCTTTTAAACAAACTTATTATGACTTATTAGCACAGATAACCACTATACCATAGCAACTGCGCCATAAAAATCTTCCCGGTCAGATCTAAAAATGTGATAATCTTTCATTGTTAAGTGTTTATCAGAATCTAACCATCTTATCCATTTGAAGCAATGTGTATCTTATCTGGTATAAGATAATTATGTAAAAACAAAAGTTTAGGTACTGCCTTGCCATTCCATTAAATTAAGTTAATGTTATAAAATTCAGCTATTATTGAATATTTGAATTTAATTTAGATTTTTTCTATTTTCATTTCGTAATATTGAAAATATACTGAAAATATAAACTACAATTAAAGTTATATTAAAATTATCACATTCCATTCAATAAACCAATATCTTTCTTTTGAAAAGAGCAACTGTTGAGTTACTGGCCGGCTTTTCTCAACAGAGCAGCATTCCGAGTCGGTGGTAGCTTACTTATGGACTGACTACACTGACCTTTTTTGTATTGTAAAATTGACGATTCAAAAGTGCGTGTAAATGCCTACTTGAATAAAGATATTTTGAACTTTGAACTTTGAGCTTTCAATATCTGTGATGATCAATATAGGGAGGTTCCCTTGACGACCTCCCCGTATTTGTTTTTTCTTTTGCTATAATTACCTATTTCCAAACTTGACAGAAGATCTTCCGATTTCACCATATTAATTATTTCTTGTATTGGAGATGCAGAAGGAATTATTACATTCTTCGGCGTTTGTTTCTTGTCTTTACAATTTTTGCATAACTTTTAGATTCATCGAGTGCTTCAAAGATGTGTGAGGAGGATGGAGGAGTGGACAGTTTATTTATTCCCATAGTTTGATTGGCTTGAGTTACACTCTTGGTATTCAATGAAAGAAAATATCTTTTAGGTTGAAAAAGTAATCCGATACGTACAAATCTCTTACTTTTCTATAAGTAACATTAAAATTGATTTGACGGATTTTCTTTTTCTTTCAAAATAGCTGGGCAAGATTTGTAAAATACCATATTTCCACAAATGCTAAATATTGTATTTAAATTATCATGTATGTAAGATATATAATATTGTTATAGGATACCTCTTAGCTGTATGTCTCGAAACCGAGACATACAGCTAAGAGTTATCCTATTAGAGGTTATATATTATTATATTATATAAAGGTATTCCCACACTTAGAAAACGGATGGTACAACAGAGTGGGCGTTAAAAAATGGAGTTAAAAAGTGGGCGTAATGTTTTATTAAGTATTCATTTTCTATCTTTGTTTAGTCGAGGTAGATGTTAAACGGAAGACAAAATTGCCAAACTTGTGCAAACAATGTTAGATTCAGTTGCTTCATCCGATAAACCGATATCCACATACATAAAAATTCCGTAAGAAAAATTTACTTGAAATGCTTTTTGATATTTCCAGTTATTTATAATAAAACGTGGCTAAGAACTATTAGTTATACTCCTCTTTCACTTTCACATTCCAACTCATGTTTATAGGGAGATAAATGTCTTATTTTAACTAATTCAGTAATCTTAACTATGTTTTTAATAATCTGGCTAACTAATTCACTATCGTTTTCTTCCATAGTCTCATCTCTTTATATGGTCTTAATATTTATAAATTCACTTCTTTATCCATCAAATCTTCTGATATCACTGCCAGAACCCCCCATATTTACATCACTCCAACATTCATCCATAACCCATACTGTCAAATTCCTCTATATCACATAATTATTTATCCGAAACATTATCCATTATTACTACAAAAATACAACAAGCGGTCACTCAACGAGACGTTGATAAAGATGCATTTGAGAGATTTGAGAGAATTAAAATACAACCACCTCGTTTGAATATCGATTTTTCTTTAAAGCCTGCTCGGAAATGTACGTGTTCCTATTTTCTTTACATTCTCTTTTTGATTAAGATATAGATTTTGACTTTCGTTTGAAACATTACTATTAAACGAAAAATAATTAACAAACGATAATTTAATTTTTAAATTAAACCGAAAAAACGCATTACAATATGAAACAGAATATTTTATGGCCTTACTCTTTAGATAAGTCGATCAATGTTTTATAAAATTGTTTATTCAATTTTACAAGTTTAACCCTTAGGTGTAAAATATTATTGCTAACTTTTTAGAATAAGCAATAAGCTGTACTATAATAAAGCCAAATTTTCATTTAAAAACAAACACAAATCAAAAACATTATCAATACCTTACACGAATTAACCGTACAATTTAATTTATTTATTCTCAGATATAATAGATAAGTTTTGTCATCATATCAGAGTAGTAGTTGTATAAATATTTTCATAATCGATGGTTATAGACGTTGAACTGTTATATAAGTGTAAAGATAGCATGCTAATAACTTGCACTATAAACTATTATACGGGTAAGTTAAACGATTCATTACTTGTATCGATGAGCGTTAGTCATATAGATTAACGCTTATAGAAGCTAAGATTATACTATAGAAAAGACTACATAGACTTTTTTATTCCAACGCGCAAACTCGAAGTGAATGAGGAGTGATAATTATATCCTTAGTTTCTATTTAAATTGAAAAATTTTCAAATAGTATTGACGCGAATTTCCACTATCAATTTTACTATTAAGAAATTATTAGCTTTTTCGGAAAGAATTATAAAATATTTTAATGGAAAAAAGTTATTGATTAAATAAAATACATTCCTGAATTCATTTACATTGGAAACATAAAAACAAATATGAAAAATTTGTTATTATATTTTCTTAAACGAAGTCAATATCATTCTATACTTGTTTAAATAAATAAATAGTGATAAATAATAATATTATGTCAATAAAGAATATTTAAACTTGGTTATAACAATGAACTATCTAATTTTCGTAGTCAAACTTAAAAACTATTGTTTCTAATCTTGTAATGAATGCTATTTAATAATTTTGCATCATATTTTATAGTATCTGTTCGTAAAATTAACTACATATCTATAAGCTGTTGTACGTTGTCCGCTTATAACTTACCACTGTTAAAAGTGCTGTCTTTATTGAAACCTTTGCGGTAAAAAAAGAATCAGAATTTCATTTACACTTTTATAGTTCTTCAAAAGTAAAAATAATTTTTCTGTTTCTAATTCTATTATACTATAAAAATATCTTATGAAAACTAAGTATAAAAAAACTAGTGATTCCGTGAGCTACGGACTTCTTGATTTCATGTGATCGAGAAAATTTTGCGTTTGTTTTTCGTTATTTTCCACTCCGTCATGCCCCAACCTCTTGCATTAATCCTGAATTGTATGGGATGCTAAAGTTTTTCGAACAAAAAAGTTTCACATGAATAAGGGTAACAAAACATAAAAACATTAAAAATTTTACAAAAATAACAAAAAATATGCTTTTTTTTGTTTTCAAACCTCATAATTCCGCAATACTGAAATATATAAAAAAACATTTTTATCATTATTAAATCTGTTCACAAAAATTCACGACCTAAATGAAAAATACGATCTTTAGAAAATAAAAGTTGGAATATCAGACATCCAATATATTTAAGCATTAACCAAACTGACTTGTGGACGCTTCACGCGTGCTTAGCACTCGCTCATTGCTAAGTAAATAAAAAATGAATTATTTGTAGGTAATTTTGATGTCTTAATTTTTTTAACAGCTTTAAAAGTATTACTAGAAATAAATCTTTGTTATGGTTAAACGACGTTATCATTACATTAAGAGAAATGAGTACTGTAATAGATTTAACTATAATAATACTATGGATTTTTACGATGGTGTATTATATCATATATTACCAAATGTTTAACAACATATCTCTCTCTATTACAATTATACATTATTTGTATATAAGGTTTGAAATACTATGATTAATTTCAAATTTAAAAATAAAATACAACCGATACAGATTTATAAGCTTATTTTCTAAGGCGGTATTCTCAACGGAGTTAAATCAATTTAAACTAGGAGATATGTCTTCCTTATCTTATCGTTTTATTGATCCTAACCGACATTTCCTTTTTCGTTTAACCAAAGCAATTTACATGAGAACGAACGCAAGGAGTTTTAAAATATATGTGATAAAAGATAAATCTAATTTTATTATATTTTTATATGCAATAAAGTTGTAAATATCAATAAATGTTCAATGTAGAGGGAATACAGCGTTTTTTTATCTTTAATAGCCTAAAGATTGAATAAATAAACCATTGATTAAAATAAATATTTTTCGCTAGAAACTAAGGAAATCTCAATCAGTTTCATGAATTATTTTAAAGTGAGGAAATCAACTCTATCCTTTTTTTAGATGAATGGCTTCAAGTTTTTTGTATTAAAAAAGGGTATAAATATAATAAATTATAAATATAAATAAAACAGCAGTATATATTACTCTACTAATTAAACAGTATTTTGGTAAATTTATTGATTCAATCATAAATCTACATCAAGCAGTTAAACAATTGCGTTATATAATTTCGTATTTGATACTGAATTTATATACACTATATTAAATTCATGATGCTATTTGTACAATAGATTAAAATTTTATATTTAAATAAGTACATTATTAGTTTATAAATTGTGTTTCTTAATAAATACAAAATTTCAAACAAGATTGCAATAACTATACAAATTTCTTTTTTTTTTTTTAATTATCCACAAAAAATATTTAACGGCTAATTTTATATTAATATTTTTTTAAATAAAATTTGTTTCATACAATAAACATTTTGCAATCAAGTTTGAAACTGGGCTCATCATTTTAATCAAGAAACACAGATTTGTAATTAAATTTTCTACTCCTATTCAATAATTTTATAATTAAATTTACATTCATAATTAATAGGCCTCATGGATACCTACTTGCGTTATATTAATATCTATTATATATTACTCGCTCTATATATTTTATTTACATAATACAGTATATAGTAACTATTTATAACTATAAAAAATATATATTAATTACATCACAGTAAGCAAATCAAAACAACATCTAATTTCCATTTTACATATGAATAAAGCATAGTTATATAATATTTGGGGAAAATTTCTACCATAATTGCTAAATATACTTTGTACACAGAGATTTTTACTGTATACAATAATGTACAAAAAATATATTTAAATTTAAACAATAAAACTCAGTTGAAACATAATTATGAATTGTGTGGGAGTTGTGTAAGTTATATTTTAAATAGTGGTCTCGTGAAGCTTATTGTGGCGGTGGATCTGAAACAAAATAACAAGGTTGTTAGTTTGGACCATATGACATATTTTTATTGATCATTCATTTTTAAAGGCAATCGTGCTTAATGACATGATGACATTTTAATCTAACTGAAGGGCTGTCAATTTTAATTATTACAATTGTCTTGCTCTATAATACGACCGATATGTAAGATGTTCTTCACGTTAAAGGCAGTCTCGTTGATTCACGTGGCTTTCTCGGTTGAGCTGAGCTGAACACGTGCTGAACAACCTTCGAGATAATACAAGCAACCGTTTACGTAACCCTTTGCTTTAGCATAATCTTAAATGTATTAAGATTTAATTTTAAATTATCTCGAGGTATTGTTACTTTATTGAAAATACCCCAGTTCTTTCATACTTAAATATCTTTTTTATTGAAAGGTGAATTATTTATTGTTTGTCTTCCCCAATTGGCGGAAGACAAACAATAAATAATATTATAATATTAAATATAAAATTAAATTAAAATTTATTACGTTTCTTATATATAGTTCGTGACTAAATTTATATTCCTATACGTTAAGTAGATAAGCCGATTTCTTGCACTCTTTTTGCCTCATACTAGACTTTGGACGACCAGGGAAAAGCACCTCCTATCATCGCCCAGCGTCAAAGTTTAATGCCGGAAATTCTTTTTCGGCATAAAAATAATTAAAATTCTCCTTTTTCCTTGGTCGTTCACAAGTCGAGTGGGCCAGCTGTTATTTCTGCAATTATGCTACGAATATTTGCTCCTGATTTGATACTAGTGCTAACGCATCTATTTCAGTACTCCTGCCTTAAAGTCATCCCGTTCTCATGGAAGCGTGGCCTTGTCCACCCAATCCTTAAAAAAGGTGATAGCTTGGACCCAATTAACTACAGATCTATCGTCATTACCTTTGTTCACTCCAAAGAAATGGAGAGCATTATCAATCAACAGCTCCTTACGTACCTTGAGGATCACTGGTTGATAGAGGATGACCGGTAATATGGGTTTCGATATGGTCGATCGGCTGGTTATCTTCTGTCATATCTTACGTACCGTTGGGCAGCTGTTATTGAAAGCAAGGGAGAGGATCTGGTAGTGAGTCCGGATATGGCAAAAGTCTTTGATCGTGTATGGCACATAGGTCTTCTTCCTATGGACTTCCCGAGAGTTTATGAGAGTTGGCCTCAATGAAATTGGGAGTGACCAATAGAGGGAGGCAGCAATTTAAGCCTGGTTTATAAGTCACAGATCCGGCCACACATGGAGTACTGTTCTCATCACTGATCCGTATCACCCCAAATATCAGCTTCTACTTTTTGACCGCGTCCAACGGAGAGCAGTTCGGATTGTGCCAGATTGAGCCAGGTGCTCTGTCAAAGACTGACTTTCTGGCATTCTGTAGGAACATTTCCTCTTTGAGCGTTTTCTATCGCACCTACAACTTGAAATGCTCCGAAGAGCTATTTGATCTGATGCCTGCCGCCAAATTTGATCAACGCACAATACGTCATCGCCTTCAATACCATCCATATCACCAGGATGCGTGTCGATCCTATACTATGCGGTTTTCAAGGACCTTTCTTCCTCATACCAAAATGTGGGACGAACTACCTTCGGCGGTATTTTCGAATCGATACGACACGGGTGCCTCCAAGAAAGACGTTTACTCCCATCTCCAAGCCCGGCAACGTTCTTGCGATTCCCCGAATGTTGCAAGAGTTCGTGGGCGGCGGTGACCCTCAGGCTCGTTTGCCCTCCTCTTACATAATACATATATACATATATGGATTTATTTGTGGTTTACATATAGTGTTTATACTAAATGTAGCTTGGCCAATATATTTTAATGTGATGATGAGATGAACATTGGAATTATTTTTTCTTTTGTGTAAGGCTTGCTTGTTTTGAATTAATGTTAATATGCTAGTATTAGTTTTTATAATTTAATCTACTTTATGAAATGTGGACCACAGAATACTTGAGATATGTTTGTCTTGAAAAATACTGTCATTCATTAATATATATCCAAATATTTAAGACAATTTGTGACGTTGAACATCCTTATGATTGTAAATGATTAAAATAAACCAGGAATGAGCGAACTATTTTACCGCTTTGTCGAATAAATGGTTTTTCCATTACATCATAATTTTTACTTGAAATTCTAAACTCTAAGTGAAATCTTTTATATAACACAAAGTGGAGGCTCTTTCAAAGTTTCAATGCACTTTTAGCGTCACGGCGAGTTAAGGAATTTGTTACACTACTGATATAATAAGAGAGAAACTTATTTCCAAGAACCGATACACAGTAACTTTTGATTCTTTAATTTTAAAAATGGTATTCTTATGATATATATAAAAAATGGGCTTTAACAACAGTCTTTGCTTTTGTTAAGATACAACTTTTTTATTTCAAAAGTAACTTCAATTATTTTGAATTATTCTTCAAATTACAATTTCTGAAACAGCAATTATTAAGTCTAGTCTAGTTTAGTGTAGTCTGAAGTTGAATAGATATTAAAAGAGAAACGTTATAATTTAGTAATCAAAATACATCTAGAATTTAGGTTTAATTTTGTTACAACCGAATTTATAGTTATCGAAATAATTAGGAAACTGTAATTTTTTTTAAATAATATGTGCTGTTGCTAATTATATATTTACTCGTATATTAAAATTAAATATAAAAATATGCTATAAATATCTAGTTGATAAAAATCCGTTATAAAAAAAAGGAATGATGTTTTTAATAAGTCTTGCGGTCTTAATTTTTAAAGTTACTTTGAAGATCGATTCTTTATTACTACAAAAGTATTATATTTTATTGCAGGTTAATTTTAAGTTTAATAAAACACATGTTTATTTGTTTTCAGATCGTATTTTATGATACTTTAGCTATAAACTATAATTCTATGGGCGACTCGGTGTAATTTTTTGTTTCACATATTTTAAATATGTCTTAAATTTTTAATAAAATTTTAATTTCTTTATTGCCACCATCTATCTACACAAATAAGGTTACGTTTCGAATTGTTTACGCCATTGTATACATATAAATGTAAAATTTCATTTAATACAAATATGTTGTTGATAACGTATAACAAAACTTTTCAATAATAATAAAACAAAAGACAACTCATTATAAATTAAATAAATTTTCATTTAGAATTTATTAATAATATTTAAAATTTACTTATTACAATAGTTTTAAGCCTTGTTAGTGCATTTTAATTGTAGAAGTGACTTTGGTGTACTATCATAGTAAATATATGTAGGTTAGTTCGAAATGATAACTTAGATGTTTTTTTCTTTTTCATGGATTTTTATACAATATTAGATGATACTAAATATACTAATATTGAGATGCTTTAAAAACATTTAAACTTAATAAATCATCGTAAAATAACTCATTTCACTTGTTTCAAAATACTAATTAGGTTCGCAAGCATACAACTAGGTATCACTATAAGCTTACAGTTTCCAATGAAATATTCAACAATACTCAATTACTATTTCATGCATAAATAAGTACGGAAAAAAAGAGTCAGTCATTTTTTTAATAGTATTATTTAATTGTTATGTGTTTAACATATTTTGCAGAAAAACGAAGCCATATGCACTTGCTTGCTATTTTTTGGTTGTATAACGATTGTAATTTATTGTCACTAACTGCATAAAAAAAATATTTACTTTTATTTTTAAGTTAGGTACAAAAGAGCTTTCTATGTATATTTTATAGTGCTTTCTGTGCCTCACTTTTTAGTCATTGTATATTTTTCCCATATTATATATATATATATATATATATATATATATTAAATATAAATATACTTACATTAAGATACTTACCATTACATGTGTGGACAATGTTTTTCGGTTCAACAAACTGGGATTCTTCGTTAATCAAGTGTAAACTCATATTTTCAGTCTTCGTTTGTAGCGTCATTGTAGTTTTGTCTTCTAATAAAATGTTTTCAACTTCGACTCCGTTTTTTCCATTACCCTCCAGAACACGTTGTTTTATTGAAGGGCCTCTGTTGAATGAAGACGCCAGTAATGTTTCTTGGATTGTTTCATTACCATTACATATCTTATCTGCTTTATTTGTGGGCATTCTTCCTGAATGATAACTATTTCTTGCTGCCCCCGTTGATTCAAAAAAGGGCAGCACTTGTTTGAATTCTTTTCTAAAGTTCTCGTTCAACCATGCATACAAAAATGGATTGTAACAAGTTGATGCCATTGCCATAGAATGTGCCAGGAAAAAAGATACATAATAATAATTCCACTCAGTCATCTGGGCGTAAAAGTCGTTAAATATGTTTATTAAATTTAATGGTAGCCACGATGTGCCAAATATAGCTACCATAGATATCAACATCCTATTTGTCCTTTTTTTTCTATCTCTGTCAGCTTCCTCTCTTCTTGTATTTTTAGCACCCGGTTTTGACCGCGCTCGATCATTTAATCTTAAGCTTACACATGTATAACAAATAGCTATCACTAGAAATGGTATTAGAAATTGTAAAACAGTTGTAAACACTCCGAAAACCTTTCTCGATTTATCTGATGGCCAACTTTCCTCGCAGTAAGTTTTATTATTAGTTATCTGAATGCCCATAAATAGTCCGTAAGGACATGTGACAACTAAGGAAAATACCCATATGAATATAATTATAAATATGCATGTTGTTAATTTCATTCTAGGATGAAAGGGGTAAATAATCACAAAGAACCTGTCTATAGCTATTGAAGTAAGAGTAAGCGTTGATATGTAAACACTAGTTCCTTGAGCATAGGGCATTAGGTGGCAAAGAATTCTTCCAAAAACCCATTTTCCGAGGAAAGTGTACATAGGCGTCAGAGGTACAGCAAAAATGCAGAGTAGTATGTCCGATAAAGCCAAATTTGTTATAAATAGATTCGTAACCGTTTGCATCGCTCGATTTCGGAAAACAACATAGCAGACCAAAACATTTCCAAAAACACCAAGAACAAAAATGATCGCATACAATATGCAAAATGCAACTTGGACGATTTTAACATCTATAATATCAGTTGTGCGATTTGTTTTAGGCTCATCTATAATTTCAACTGATTCTCCTGATAGTGTTTTTGTTAAAATCAAGACTCCTCCCAAAAGGGTTGTGCTGTTTAGATTCATAGCAAGGAAACCATTTTTACTTGCGGTCAAAATATCTTCATAGGTTACATTATTATCGGAAATCATTGTACTAGAATCGGTTTGCAATAATTCTTAATTCCAAAATAACTCGCCAGTCCATCTGCAACAAAAAGAGAAATCAAGTTTATAGTTACAATATTTATAACAAATTATTATATCTCTATATTTTCTTACGATTCCGAAACTTATAATTAAATTTAAATTAATTTATCGTATATTAAAATTAATTTGCAAACTATAAATAACTTTTAATATAAAATAAATGTAACTTATTCCTATTTTTTAATAAAAGTCATTTTTCCTACAAAGCAAGGAAATGTAGAAAGCATTCTTGACGCTAGTCCTACCTGGATTTATGAGATTCTTTAGCTTAGTTTAAATGTAATTAGAATATATACTAGACTTTCATAAATTAAACATGTTGCTATATGTAACTACTTATACTTTTAAATTAAATAATTTGCATTTAACATCCAAGAAAATTCAATTTACTATAGTACAACGCTTATGTGGATTTAGTTTTATATGACTTTACAAGTTATTTAACTTTACAACAAGGATGTGGCTCCCCAATATCCGGATCAGACAGATACTATAAACTTAGTCCGCCATCATTAAATTGAAGCTAATATAGTGTAATAATCTTATCAAAGCAATTTCTATGTAAGATAATACTTAAAAAAAATCTTGAAAATAAACGTTTGGTAATATTTTATAAGTGCAAAATGACCATAAACTCTGTTTTAAAAATTTATAAATATATATAAAAATCAATAATAACTCGGAGCACTTCAGGAATTAATATCTTAATCTGTAATAATCATTTTGGAGTTTAATTGAAAAGCTAAACAAATTATTTGTAATTAATATTATTTAAACAGTATAATTCAAATAGACTTCATAATGACAGTAATCGTTGGTAATCACGTAAATTGTATTGTGCGTGGAATAGTCTCTCAATTTGTGACAACATTAATTTACTTTTTACGACTCCAAATGTTTTGGGGCCTATTAAATGTTTATAATTGTGTACTTAAGTTATAAGCGGATGGACAATTTGTGTTTGTAAATAAAATTATGCTAAATATAAAAATATGGAAGTGTTTTCATATTGTCCATTACTTCTGATATTTGTTTTTATTTTAGTATCAAGTTTTTAAAATTATTATTTATATTTACTATAATTCAAACAATGTTATTGATAAAAATAATCAATGCGTATTCCATTAATAAAGAGAAAATAACATAATTTTAAATTATAAGTCTTTCAACGCTACCGCCTACCAACGTGGAGAAAGAACAGTATATTCGAAAGCGTTTTATGTTCACGACAAATTGTCGGAATTATTATATAGCTTGCGATGTTAATAGCTATTGTCTTAATAATATGGAAGTAATAAAGAACAAATAAAGGAATACCTGTCTAAATTACTCAGGTTTTATTAATATTAAAGACAATCAGAATTCTTGTGTCATTGAAACGTATTTTATTTTTATAATATTCTACTAGCTTTAGCTCGTTATCGACACGTTTAAATTCATAGAAGAAAAACAAATCTTCTAAAACTAAGTTTTTATTTTTATTACTAAATCTACTAAAATATGTTGTACAAGTTTTTGTAATTCACATAAAGTATTAAAGAGATTGAAGCTATCTGTGTTAATGTCCAACCTTAATGGGGTTTCGTTCCCATGGCAACCGCACATATATCCTTGTGTAATAGGACTATTTACAAGAGTTAAATGTTGCTAAGCAATTTTATTTCTTATTCTGGCAGCAATAAGGAAGTGTGACAGTTTTTTTAGTGAAGATTAAGTAACCTGACTTGAACGTTAAAATATCTGTTGCTTCAGGTGATAAAATGAAACAGGTTTTTATACTCTGCTAGTTTTTATATTTTGCCGTAAACAAAAGAAATATTAAATAAATATATAAGTATAATAGTAATTTTATATATTTTTGTAATAATATACTTAACAATAATAATAATAATAATATACTTTATTGCAAACACAATATGAAATAACAGTACAGAAATAAAACATTTAAACTATATATGGGTGGACAATAAGGTGATCTATTCGCTAAGTAGAGCTCTCTTTTTGACTACCTTATACCTAAGTTTAAGGTGAGTTACAGACAGAAGACCTGTGCGTAATATTAACAGATATATGTTCATATGCAATCATAAATTAAATACATATTTCTGTAAATAATATATAACATATATCATATTAAAATATATATAATACTACAATGAATACAAAACAAAGTTCGTTTGTCAAAAAATAAGAGATAGGATAATATAATGATTATGTATATAATCACATATAATTGACATTATAGTGACGAATAGAGGCAAAGATAATAATCTTTAATCGTCCTCTTAAAGGCAGTCAAAAACCTTGCTTGTCTAATGACTATAGGTAACATATTCCAGATCAAATTTACTTAAATAGTCAAAGACCTTTTAAATAAATAAATAGAGTAAGGAAGTAAACTGAGTGTGAGGTTAGGTTGGATTGCCCAGAAATAACTTTTTTTTCCATTAAATAGCACGGAAAAGTTTGATTGAATAACACACAGTACAGAAGTGTAAGAATATGTAGATTCCGGTGGAAATGAATTGATAACCACTTGAGTTTGGATCGAAATTCAGTAATATGGTCATACTTGCACAATGCACATAAGAACCGAATGGTAAGATTTGTAAATCTCTGAAGTTTATTAAGTTGTACCTCGGTGAGATCAGGATTATTTGAATCGGCGTAGTCAAGAATAGAAATTAACCCCAAAATGATATTGGCCCAAAGCAAATGTGTCAGATCGTCTAGGTTTTGTAAGAAACTCAAAAAGTGTCATCCCAGTGTTATTAAAAGGTACTTTAGACATGTATTCACCGACCAGCAGCTGTCTCTAGACTGGGTTTCATGAAGCCTAACTAGTATAGCCCGGTTTTTTGATATTTGAATACCCGAGACGGTGCCAGCGGCAAGTATTACACTGAGATAAATCTAGAAGCTTCAGTTTTTCAAAACAGACTATCTAAAAACTGACAGGAATATCTTCCTTCTTATCTTCTATACCATATACTATACCATGCTATACCATGGATGAGTAAAATCTTTCTGCGTGACCTCATCTCAAGGTCATTGTGATGTTTTGAGAGTGTATTAATTTGAAGCTTTAAAGCTCTCCAGAGCCGACAATACAAATATGAATAGGGACTTGCTGCAAGGGTTTCTGCTTTCAGATCCCGTTGAAGGTCATGCGGTAATTAAAAACTTCACTAAATTTTGCCATTGTTTGTTTTAGTGAATCCAATGAATGATGTGAAAATTGAATTATTGTGTATATATGAGAACATATGTAAAGTAAAAATCTACTAGTTCTTACTTTACACACACACACACATATTAATTTTTAATATAATTAAATAAGATACATAATTTAAAATTTTATTGAAAAGCGTTTAAAGATATATCTAATCACTTATACATATACCCGCGAAAAAAAAATAATCAAATTAAGACTTACATACTCGTATAACATTAATAATATTTTATTGCAGTAATATAGTTTTTTTGCCCATTAAATAATCTTTCAAATATTTTTCAAAGAAAACAAAGAAAAAATCATAGTATACATTTTAAAAGTTTTAATTTTGTCTATCTATGTCTATTTTTAGTCATGCTTTTTAAAAAAATTGGTAAAAATTTTTTTTTTACATTAGAATAAAACCAGAGACCTATAAAATTAGTGAACAGATATTTATTGTGTTTTAGGTAAAATGATGTATTTATTTTATTTTATCTGTAACATTCCTGGAATTATTTTTACCAAAATATAATATTAAAACACTCATGTACAGCCATTAATATTATCGAGGAAAACGTTATCAGCCTATAACACTAAAGCAATATGTTCAAGCTATGATAAGTTTGATAAAGTGGTTGGCTTATTTTATTACGATTTATTATCAAGATTGTTTCGCTATCACCTTAAAGTATTTAATTTTCTACATTTCTCTCATCTAAAAATTTATAACAATATATACATAATAATATATGAGTAGTTACATGAGACATCATATGACTTTCACTTTGGGTTTATCTAATCTGGTATGCCGAATAACATCAACTGCGATATCTGACCGATAAATGTATTGGTTAAATTCTGGCTTAACTGATTAGTATCATATCAGTCAAGTAAAATAAAAAAGAAATACGGTTTCATGTATCCAGGAGTTGTAAATATAATCTCCTATGTTTGAAGGGTTATTTTATATTAAGAACGAACATAAAATCAGCGATGCATGTGGAAAAAATTAAACGAAAAAATATAAATTCATATGTTATTATGTACGTAATCAATCTACCCGTTCACCATTTTATAGTTAGTTTGGCGATTCTTTGAATTTTTTCCTTGCAAGATTTTTTTTAGTAATCTGTAGGCGTAAGATTCGAAGCGTGTAGTGACTGTGGGAAACATTCCAATCATAGTTCCCTTAACTTGTTAACCGTAGAGTTTCCTTTTTAAGTACCAGGATACAACCGGTGCAAATTTTTACACTAGGACGTGTCAGTACGTCGCGCCCGTAGCTAAAGTATTTCCAGGACGTGCAGTACAGGAAAATGGTGGCCTTTCTGAATTTTGAGGTACTCATGCTTCAGCAACAATGCTTCTGGTAAGACTCATGTACTTCTGCACCAGTATCGCTCAATTCCATGTTGTAAATCAAAATTACTATCAGATGACTCAGATGAGAAACTCCTAATACGTATCCTTTTTATACTTGCTGATACTTTGATTTCGTCTTCGCTAATATAACTCTCATTCATATCGATGGTTTTGCCTGAAAACCGCATCACTTGCCTGAAATTCGCATCACTAACAAAGAGGTATGGAGAGCATTGTGTCGTCTTGATGTGAATAAAGCCAGTGGTCCTGATGGTATAGCAGCCATTCTGCTCAAGACATGTGCAGCTGAGTTGTCTCCTGTATTGACACGTCTGTATCGTCTCTCTTTCAAATCTGGAATAATGCCGAAATCTTGGAAGCTTGCTAAAGTGCAACCAGTGCCCAAAAAAGGCAGTCGTGCCGATCCTGCCAATTATAGACCAATTTCAATCACCTCCATACTCTGCAAGATTATGGGGCGTGTATTGAACTCGCGCCTTTTAGCGTACCTTGAAGGTAACGATGTCCTCAGTGACCGACAGTACGGGTTTCGCCGAAATAGGTCCACTGGGGACCTTCAAGTGTACGCTACGCACATTTTAGGCGAGAAGTATAATATTTAGTCTAAGTATCAGAATACTGGGTCTCGACATTTCGAGTGACTGTCGGTTTCGTGGTCATCTGGAGAGCAAGGCCAAGTTGGCCTCGATGAAATTGGGCGTGATCAATAGAACAAGGCAGTACTTCAATCCTGGCCAAAGACTTGCGCTCTACAAAGCGCAAGTCCGGCCACACATGGAGTACTGTTCTCATCTCTGGTCCGGATCACCCCAATATCAGCTTCTACCATTTGACCGCGTACAACGGAGAGCCGTTCGGATTGTCGGGAACCCGGTGCTCTGTGAACGGCTGGACTCTTTGGCATTGCGTAGAGACGTTGCATCTCTGTGCGTCTTCTACCGCATTTACCACGGAGAGTGTTCCGAAGAGCTATTCGATCTGATGCCTACCGCCCAATTCCAACACCGCACACCGCGCCATTGCCTCCAATACCATCCGTACCACCTGGATGCGTGGCGATCCTCCACTGTGCGGTTCTCAAGTACATTTTTTCCTCGTACCACTCGAATGTGGAACGAACTCCCTTCGGCGGTATTTCCAGATCGGTACGACATGGGTACCTTCAAAAAAGGCGTTTACTCCCACCTTCAAGGCCGGCAACGCTCCAGTAAATCCTCGGATGTTGCAAGAGTTCATGGGCGGCGGTGATCACAAATCATCCGTGACCCGCCAGCTCGTTTGCCCTCCTATTCCATAATAAAAAAAAAGGCGAGGCCATCGAGAAGAACGGAGAAGCGGTCGCCGTCTCTCTTGACGTCTCGAAGGCATTTGACAGGGTCTGGCATGCGAGCCTTATAAGCAAGCTTTTAACATACGGCATATCTCCTGGTCTGATCGGCTGGGTAACGGACTTTCTGAACCAAAGATCTCTCCGAGTAGTTGTCGACGGGTGTTCCTCGGAATCCTTGACAATAAATGCCGGAGTGCCTCATGGGTCCGTTCTTTCGGCAACTCTCTTTCTGCTGCACATTAACGATCTGTTGAAGCCCGGTTTCTATGGGTATGCAGACGATAGCACAGTTGTAGAAAGATACCTGCTGAGTAGTCGGGCTAGTAGAGATCAAGTACAGTCTGAAAGAAAAGCCATGGTGCAACCTTTGAATGACAAACTTCAGGCAGTCTCCGCATGGGGCAAAGCCAATATTGTCAAATTCAACGCCACCAAAATGCAGACGTGTCTGTTCACCGTCAAAAGGAGCCCTTTCACCTTGGCTCCTACCTTCCAGAGTGTATCTTTGGAATACAGTGACCGGCTTCAGTTGTTAGGCTTAGAGATTTCCTCGAACCTCAACTTTGGTCGGTGTATTGAGTTCAGAGCAAGAGCAGCTGCAGGAAAGCTTGCCGTTCTTGCGAAGGTCCGTCAGTACTTTACACCGGGACAGCTACTTGTATTATACAAAGCACAGATCCGGTCGTGTGTGGAGTACTGTGGGCATATATTCGCTGGTGCCGCTAAGTCTCATCTTGCGGTTCTGGACTCAATTGAGTGGCGAGCAAAGAGGCTTATAGGCGACCCTGAATTGGTTGAAGCCAACCTCCACAGCCTTGAACACAGGCGTAGAATTGCTAGCCTCTCAGTATTCTATAGGATACATTTTGGTGAGTGTAATCAGGAATTACATGATTTAAATCCTCCGTCCCCCTTCCACGTTCCGACGTTCCGACGCACGGCAGATATCCATCCTCACGTTGTGGACATTCCCTTGTCCGAACAAAGCGCTTTGCTTCGTCTTTTTTAATTCGTACAGCGAAGGACTGGAACAGCTTGCCTGCGTCGGTATTTCCGTCCCAATACGATGTGGGTGCCTTCAAGAGAAGAGTGAATAGGTTACTGGGTTAATGCGCCTTACCATCTATGACTACATTTCCACTTTCCATCAGGTGGAATGTAGTCAAGCACTAACCCAGAGGGTATAAAAAAAAAAGATGGTTACTTATAAAAAATTAATAAGTCCACCATACTCAATAGCCTAATGAAGTTGACCTTTTCCACGTCTTAAACTCATGTCGAAACATGCATCCATGGCTAACACGTAGGACGTATTTATAGGTCTCCCTGGAATAACAAGTTAATTTAACGAACATGTACCATAAAATATCAAGTCTAGCTTTACCAAGAGGTAGTATAGGAAAAAATTAACCAGACTCGGTTGTTTAACAGCTAGCTTTTCCATCATGGTTTGCAATTGCTAAGAATGTAGCTACGCCGTAATTGTCTAGCAAAGTCTCGTATGAGACCCACCAATACTTGCCAGTACCTTTTGCGAAGTCAATCTTCGCTTGGGACATAATTTAGCCGGTTTGTGCATTTATGATTATCATACAGGATCCATTGTTCATTGCAAGTAGCGATACGATTAATGCATGCATTCAATACTCCCTTATTATTATGATGGTTGAGTAGAGTAATGCAGCAAAAATACATGTTGTTTGGTGTTCTTGAATTTATTAATACGGTTCCAACATCTAAAGGTTTTTAACTTTGCCAATTAGTTTCAAGGGAATTAAAATAAATTTCACTGTAGCATTGGTTTCATAATAAAAAATATATTTATTTTTAGCTTTATTAGCTGTTATGAACAAAATAGTGTCAAAGAAAAGGTTCGAAAGCGAATTAATCACTAAATACAAAACAGTAATACAGAAGTCTAATTATGAAACAAATTAGAATTACAAACGGTACATATTATATGAGATCAATATAGCCAGTTCATCAAAACGCTAATATCATGCTGCTAAAATAATTGCATGTTAGTTAAAATTTAGAGACCTAATATTAAAAGTTTTTACTTTGGGTACGTTTCATTTATTATATAAGACTTTCACTACCAGATACTACTGCATCTTGAAATAAAACTATAAAAAACTCGATTATCTAGTCTATTTATGTTCCATGTTACTCGTTCTGAATGCTATGCATGCAATAATGTTTTCACGAGAAGACGGAATATATGTTTTAATCATCAGAAAATTTCGTTTGTTCCAAATAGACTTAAAACGACATAAATTTTCCTGTAAAAGGATTATGGCTTACATTTCGCTTCCATTTTGTTCAATCAAACATTTTGAAAGCGCTTGTATGGTTTATAAAGCATTATGCTCCATTTGGATGGACTCCAGTAATACAAGACTTTTAGGAATGGCGTCAAATGTCACGTAGGTATTTTGCGGTCTACTGGAGTATGACATTAATTCCTTTTCCCGCTTAGTTGTCTATAAGGAAAGGGTTATAATAAAGTGGTTTATTAATCCTTGCTTCGAACAATAAAAAAAAAATTATATTAACTCGAAAGCTTCTTTTTTATAATTTAAGTATAGTTAATAAAAATAACTATCGTTTTATAATATTGTAATGTTATAGTTATAAATGTATAAATTCTTAGCATGGTAATTTTTTTATAGTGAAATAAGTAACATTGAAGACTTCATGTAATATTATTAATTTTATTAATTAAAAGTTAAATACAGTTCAACTAAGCGAATAACCGCAAGCGAATCAGTATTTTAAAATGAAACGCTTTAAATTTTCTCTAACCTTTGTAATTAATTAAATTTTCAAACTGAGTAAAAATTAAGAAATTCTATGTAAAATGTGGATTATTCAGCTTACTGAGTAAAATTTTTAATCTTAGAGGTTACTTAGCACTTCAGAAATAATAATATTAGAGTTGAGAATGATTTAAAATAAGTTTATATTTGTAGGATTTGACATTGATTCGGAATTAATTTTACCCAAACAATTATTTTCATTAAGGTTGTATTGTTACACTTGATTAATGTAAAACGTTATTTTGGAAATCAAATTATACTCAGAGGAATACAATTAATCACGTCTTATATACCTTTTTAGATAAGACTTTGTGCAGAATGAAATAATATCCATTACTAATACAAATAAAATATATGATGCATAAGATGACTCGATTTCTCGAGTCATTCTATCCTGAGTAAATAGAATGAACACAATTTACAAAACAATCAGGAAAATCCTGCAATCAATATCAGTTCGGATGTTATCATCAATCACTGTCAATTATTAAGTACGTGATTAATTTGCTATGTATTACTGAATATTTCCTAATTTAGATCAAAAATGTTGCTAAATTACAAAAGAGTTATTATAAAGTTTAATTAATGGTGATCCAAAAATAGTTGCAACAAATAAATCATATATATCTATTTCTTTATTCAGTAATATTTTCACTGAAAATAATTTATGATTAGTAGAATCTATCTTTCAATTACATTTTAGTTTACATAAAAAAAATGTCAATGTCAGAAAAAAATGTCAATGACAAAATGACAATATAAAATATCAAATCTTAGCAACCATATGTTCATATCATATGGTTCATAACATTAAAATTAAAATAAAATTAATTAAAATAAAAATATTTTTATGCGTGTTCATCAATTATTTAATTGGAATGGGCAGTAACATTATTTTAATATACTAATTATTATCAGCTTTGGTGCTGCTTTTAAGCTTAAAATATGTTTGTATTAATAAAGTTACAATACATCTACATCGATATGTAAAGTTAATAAACGTTAATGTCTTGCGGCGCAATTAGGCTTTCTAGCCAACTGACGATATAGGTTACGGAAACGCCCTTACTTGCACGGGTATTTGATATTTCTAAGACGCACGTTATGGATATTTAGTAAGTTAATAATACAAATGAGATACGATTATTCATTTTACTAACTGTAGTTTTAATTCTATACAGTTTAAAAAACATAGATATTGTTGTTGTATCAAATATGAATTTTCTATTGCAAGTTTATATATACAAAAATAAATAGTATTGTATTTACCAAAAAAACCAACAAAGACACTTTCAGAAGCTAATTATAATCTGTTTAAAGGTAGATATAGTAACTACGAACCATAATTTTTTGTGCAAAACTTAGTATTCACTGAATACTACTAATATACTAAACTTAAACAAATAATCTTGTCTCTCATAGACAATGTTCAAATACAATCTACAATCAACTAAATAATAGTATGCCATTGACCTATTAATAACGTGCGATCCTGTTCAATTTACCTCAATATTCAGATAACTTTGCAAAACAACCTCCCACAAACTAATAGCACTTCTGACATAATATATACCAATATATATATGATATTAAACTAGATTTGTAAAGGACAAAGGATATTTCAACAGAAATAGATAGAATATTTTAACAGAATAGACCAAATATTTCAACAGAAATAGACCATAAATTCTGTAACATTTTGTAAAGTAACATCTGTTCAAGAGCCCTTTGAAGCTGTAATTATTCTATACATCTTGAATTTAATCGAATCTGGCGAAAATTAACAGATCTTAAGGTGTTTCCGTGGGTACGTAAGTTTTGCAATTAATGGATTTACAGGGTAAATAATGGGCTAACTCAAGTTTAATTGGTAGGGAAGTATCCTCTGGTTAGTTTATTATAAGATTAACACCAACCTCAGATTTCTGCGACCTTTTGTTTAAATTTAAATAGATAATAACTCATAATGCTTTTGACAAAGAGTTTTGATTTGGAGTGATTAGTCTGCACGAAATGAAGTACATTTAATCAGATATATCGCGTATCGAAACGCGTGCCTGTTAAAGATTTTGATTATTGTACTCTTTTTATTTTAACAAAACTGAATAAATTCAATTGTTTATGGGATGACAAGTGGGTTATCATTAATCATTGTGAATATTAAACATTTGAAGTATCTGTCATATAAAAAAACAAAAAGGTATTATATGGTTTCACAATAAATAAAAATTCATGTTTTAATTATTGTATTTTTGAGATACGGATAATTAATCCATCATACGAGTATTATAACATATGATATCTTGTTTAAATTTGTATTATTTGTACACCATTGTTAAAAACTAGCGTTGACCAAATATTTTGTACATAGATGGCAATCTATAATACATTCGAAGGAGCAAAAACCGCAGTTAAACCTGGTTAGCTTTAACTGCCATTTTTGATCGTTCATTTAAATTTTTTTTTAAATATTCATCAAAAAAATTATATTTTTTTATCAGACTGGTTTGAACATCATTATCACAACAAATATAAGTAATTGTATAATGAAACAATTTCTACATTAATAATAAAGAAAACTGGATTTCATTCAACAGTTAGTGTATTTGAAATAAAAGAGGTCCGGAAATCGGATATGGGCAATCAATCATTGATTTCCGACCCTTTCAAACGACAAAAAACATCTATAACGGCAAAGCGATATATTTGTCGACTGATCGCAATAGCACTCATTCTTTTATTACATATAAACAATTGCTTAAAAATAAATTTGAAGTTTAAATATAAATGCGCTTCACAAATGAAATGGTATGGAATTTGCCTTTTTTTAAAATACATGCTTCATTCACCATTTGTCAAATTGAATACGCTGCACTTTGGCAATAGATAGTTTAAAATCAAAAACCATAAGTAGCTTACGATATTTATATATCAGCTCATATATATATATATATACATTTCTAACAAGTAATTTAAAATACTGTTTGCTTTACATTTGCTTTAATTTATATTTTGATACTTATAATATACAAAATTTTTCACAAATAGTTTTATGATGCTTAGTTTTAAATAAAAATGAATTACAATATAATTTTAATAACATGTAATTTTATTAAGAATTCGTTGAATTAAGAAGTCTCATAAAAACTAATAAGACAGAGGACGCTTAAAGTAGAAACCTAAACATGAATAGACAACACTGTCAACAGTGGATTGTTATGACTTCAACTAATCAAAAGGTTAAGATTGATTTATAATATTTTATTATTTTCTACCATAATTAAAGTAATAAGAAATCATTTTTAACTTCGTGAAATGGGATACGAATTGACTTGAAGGTATCAAGTCAAGCGTTAAAAAGTGCAGTACGACTGACGCTTTAAATTTATAGTTTTCAAATTAATATTTAAAGATAAAAATAAAATCTGTCTAGCGAGTAGAAAAATTAATTTATTTAGAATAATAAATATATCGAAATCGAAGTCATTTGTTTTTAAGTTTCCATGACGTTCTTAAGTTCGACATCTGCCAAAACTAACTTTAAGATGACTGAAAATTACAACTTACTTGTTTCAATATTTGATTGAGTCGACAAACCTACTGATTTAGGAACTTTCGAGACAGTATTTTTACGATCGGTATACGGCTTTCAAGAGTGAAAAGTTTTTATTGTGTATATATAGATAAGGAGATGTAATAACAAAAAAAGAAAAAGAGTTTTTTTATTTCCATTATATTTATTTATTTCATTTATTTATTTATTTATTTATTTTTGTACCAAAAATATTAAAAATGACATTATAACAAAGAAAATTTACACAAAGGATAACTTATCTCTTGCAAGAGATCTCTGCCAGAAACCCTTAGTAAATGGAGATATTTATAGATATGGGGTATAGGTACATATAATATAAATTACACATTGTAGCTTTTATATATCAACATATTATATACTTACATACTAATATACATAAATAGAAATATACTTATATATATATATATACACATAAATACACAACTGTCTACACAATACATATAACTAATGGATATATTATAAGTAAATAAATGATGCTGATTATTACGAGGAAAGAGAAAGTAGGTGCTTCTTTAGTCTAAATTTGAATACAGTGGAACTAGGAAAGTCTTTATAAATGAAATGGGGTAGTGAATTCCAAAGTTGCGCAGCAAGAACAGAAAAGGACTTACGATAAAAATTAGTATTGTATTTCGGCACTTCAAGAAATTTCAGTGCAACACAAGAACGTTCAGGTCGAATTCTAGGGGAGGATAAATGAAAGCGTTCCTGAAGGTATGTCGGGCCATAACTTTTTAAAACATTGTATAAAAGTGTTAGCACATGCATATTCCGGCGAAAGCGAATGGGGAGCCACTTTAATTCACGGCGGTATTCGGAGACGTGATCGAATTTGCGTAAGCCGAAAATAAAACGAATGCACAAATTCTGGAGTCGATCTAATTTATCAAGTAGCTCATCAGTCGCATCTAAATAGCAAACGTCAGCGTAGTCGAGTAGAGGGTGAAGGAGGGATTGTGACAGTATAATTTTCGTTTTAAGAGGAAGGAAATTGTGCAGTCGTTTAAGGGAATGTATGGAATGGTGAAGCCGCTTACTTACATCATTAACTTGAGCTGCCCAACTTAGGTGACAGTCTATAATTATTCCTAAATTTCTTGCGCTGTCTAGGTACGGTATTGGTGTTTCATCATAGACTAGGCAATGCAGGGTCCTAAAATCAATTTTACAATATATATTTTCCTACTACCTACTATCACGGCCTGCGATTTAAAAGGATTAAGTAATAGGCCATAGTCTTGCGTCCAAGTGTGTATATTTTCAAGGTCGATGTTTATGGCATCAATAGCCTCTGCTAGTTCAGATAAATTGGCATGTCTATATAGCTGTAAATCATCTGCATAGAGATGGTAGTTGGAAGATATAATCTTGGAAACTTCATTTATGAAAATTGAAAAGAGTAATGGAGATAGTACGCCGCCTTGTGGTACCCCAGCAGATAGATTCATCCAGTCAGAGGAATGCTCATTAGATTTCACAATCTGCTGACGACCGAAAAGATAGGTTTTAAACCAGTCAATAACGGATGGAGATATCAAGTAAGTTACAAGAATTTTAAGCATAACATCAAAATCTACTGAATTAAAAGCGTTACTGAAATCAAGAAGAACAAGTATGGAGAGTTCTTTATTATCCATAGCATAACGGATATCATCCGTTACTTTCAGTAACGCAGTGCTGGTACTATGGTGAGGTCGAAAACCGGATTGGAAAGGACTTAAAAGATTATTACTGTAAAGGAAGTCGGAAAGTTGCTTGAAAACTAAGTCTTCGAGAACCTTGGAGAGGATAGGGAGTATCGATATAGGTCGATAATGAGAAGGAGTGGTAGGGTTAGATATTTTTGGTAAGGGAAAGACATATGCATTTTTCCAGGCCGTAGGGAAGGTATTAGTGTGTAAGGAAAAGTTTATGATATGAGTGATAATGGGCAGAAGGATATCAATTAAGGGGATAAGCATATCTCTACTAATATTATCATGCCCTATTGCTTTAGTAGAAATGGATAAAAGAGACTTCTTAACATCTCCCTCCGTTACTTCCTGGAACAAAAAGAGAGTATCACAGATAGGTGGGGTGGCATCTTTTAATTTTTGAATTGTCTTAGACTTGCGTTGTTTAGAAAATTCCATAGAAGGAGTAGAGAAATGTTTATTTAATGAGTTTAAATTAATAGAATTATTTGAGCTGTTCCGATTTTTGCCCACACCTAGTGACTTTAAGAAATTCCACATCTGTGTAGTGGATAAATTATTAATAGAAGAAAAAATGTGACGGCGTTTGGCATCTCTACACATACGATTGCAGAGATTTCGCAACTTTTTATAAACAACCATATTATCTTGCGATGGGAACCTTTTACATATATTCTTAGCTTTGTCCCGTTTGGCCATGAGTTTTTTGATTTTTTTTGTATGCAATGCATACCATTTATAAAAGAAAAAAACTGCTGTCAGATTATAATACAAACCTTTCAGAATACGTACCAAAATAAATGTAGTTCGAAAAACTCACTGTATATACAATCTATAATTGCATACGTATACATCGTTATTAGTTGAAAAATAAAAGTAATAACATTATATATAAAATTCAAGCTTCGTACAAAAAATAAAAAGTAATTTGTAATATAAAATGGAATGTAGAGCTGGCTAGTAAACATTTTTTAATGTAAAATTGCTACACGTGTACCTTGATTAAACTACATAGTCGTGGGTGAATTGTATTGATTTGATTCAATAGAAATATAAAACAAAAGAATCAAACAAACAATGATCTCGTTACAAACAGAATATAATAATAATAATTTTTACCAAATATTTGAAAAGTAATTCAAACTTTTTCAATTAACAATGATATACAATAACTTTGTAACTAACAATTCTTTAAAAATAGTACTTCTTCCCATAATTTCTGACTGGAATTGGGCCATAATAAAATAGGTATAAAGCAGTAAAGCCATTATCATAGGTTTTGGTGTCAAATAAAACTTACTACACAGAAGATAGGACTGTTTTTGTACTTTAATGGTTCTGTTTTCGCACGAACCCTGAATCTTGCAGAAGTTTCAGGACATAACACAAGGAAAGTTACTACTATGTCAGACAAACAACCTTATAGGATTAATTACAGAAAAATGGGTTAGCTTATGAAAGATAATTACAAATCTTATATTAAAATATACATTCCTATAAAAACTTAAAAATCGATATAAGTATTGTATAACAGTTATTGCGTTTAATGTTAATATCTAAATCACTTGATCTGTTATAAAATATTATAGATTATAATATACTAACACAATGTTTGATAGCTATTCTATGAAGTGGCTGAAGATACTTAAATAATGTTAAATCTGTGACTTCTGGGTTACCCTCCCGTTGTTCTGCCAATTGAACAATGGTTTTGCTAACCTTCTAGATTAATGTATTATCGAATATAAAAGGTAAAAACAATTAAAACTTATTTATCTTAATAAGAGAATAACAATAATGTTAATATTTTAAAATAAATTCAGAATGTAAAAGTTAACAACAATACTACTACGATTCTAATAAAGGGACAACAGATTTATCCGATACATCGAAATTATAATATATGTTGCGAATATAATTTATTTGGGTGTTATTTAATAATTTAGAGCCTTTGTAATCTTCGTCTGAGTAAATACTTTATTAGATTTATGGCTACAACCGCCTCGGGCCCTTGGGACATTGGTCATACACTGTGTATAACTCGGTGATTGCTATTAAGTATCAAACTAACGTTCTGAAAGCAATTATTTCAGAGTATGATTGCGATTTAATAACATAAAATTGTTGTTAAACGAATAGTGCCATATGACATTAGTTTATAATATTGTTTTTGAAATTGATATATATTTAGCAAACATTTTTTTTTGTTTTTCCTTTAATTACACAACACCATTTCAAGGAAGACTTCTTTACACTAATTCATATACCTACTGTAAAAAAAAGATATTAAATTTACAAGCACTGATAATTTACCTTTAATTAGAGTAATAATTTATTTTGTAACATAAATACTCCATAAGCAACTGTGTAATTATACAAGTTAAATGATTATTAATAGAGGTAAACCAATATCGCATTTACAATTACTATCAAATAGCGAATATTTGGGAATCTTACTTAACATCACCTTTAAAACAAAACGACTAGATGTGTCTAGGATATGTCGTAAGCTGGGCACACTATATCACGATAAATTTTCGGTTAGACCGAGACGATCAAATATGAAACCTAAATTGACATATAATTCTAGTCATGGATATAATTGAATTACATTCATGGTAAAAGGTTTTTTGTTGAAACAGTAAAATACTATTATCCACTGAAAATATATATTTTTTATTAATTGTGTATTATTTTAAACAGAATTATTATTATGGTAAATGCGAGCATTGTTATAAATGTTATAAAAGTCGAGCAAAAGAAAATCATATTAGATAATAAATATGAAGTAGTAACATAACTATTAAAATTTAAAACAACGGTCTTAAAATGTCACTACAATATGTACATCTACACATGTCAATACAATAATAACTTTTATTAGCAACACTATAATTTTTATAAACCTTAATTAATTAAATTTTATAAATAACTATTTCAATAAAAATTGTAATAGTTTAACTCACGTTTATAATACATGTTCGATGTATTATTTTACAGTAATAAAATTTATGAAAAGATCTAAAAATGTATCATGTCGCCGAATCATGTTTATTTTCATTCTAAAAGTTTGTTTACTGTCGTAGAGTTAAGGAATTGCAAATTGACTCATGTCCTTGGATCCGTTCAAACAACATGATTAATCTTCTTTATTCATATTAAGAAAAGCATTTTCGTTACAAAATTACCAAGACGTAGGAACTTGTGTGAAGGATGAACTTTGTAATAATATAAAAAAAAATAGTATTGAAATGTCTGGTGTGAAATTTTAAGCTTGGCTTAAGAGCATAAAATTTTCACTACCCATATTATATCCCAGTAAAACAATTTTATTTCCGATATTATATTTCAGAAAGCCCAAAAAAGACATTGTTTGACCTCGGATTTGAACTCATTTGAATTTATGGTTATATTACGAAAAATCTTTTCATTTATTTTTTATAACCATGCAGAATTAAAAAAATGTGGTCTACAATCATAACATTATGTATATAAAAATTAGAAATATTTTAATTTCTTTCCAATTGTATGTTACAATACAGTGTTTGAAAGCAGATGCACAACTTATATTTAATGAAACTACAATTCTTTATTTTTTACATTATAGAAAAGGTAAAATACTATAGAAATATTCAAAATATTTTAAAACTTTATAATGTTAACCGTGTTATTAGGAAATCTACTTCGAATATTAATTGTTAACCAACTCATAAACGCCAACCCAAAAATATCTATTCTATATTAACCAATATTTTAATATTAGCCAAGTTACCTATTTGTAGCGAAGATAAGGTTAATATTGTTACAGCTTCGTTGCCCTGTAGAATATCTGATATAAAATTTTATGGATGGTCTCTAAGGAAGCCTAACACAATATATGATGAGATTAAATTCCACTTATCTTACCAAGGAGGTACATGTGATTTAATTTTCTTGCGAGAAAATTCAACCGCAAATAATATGTCAACTTTATTTTCTTCTATCGTACATCTACATCTTATAAAATGAACTTAAGGCACTTGTAAAATAATTAATTAGTTGCAGAGTCGAAGATTACGTATACAGGACTTGATTTGGAATGTTAATGTTTCAATACGTAATATAAAATAGTAACAACTCCTAAACATGGCATTTAATATAAATCTTTATTTTTTATCGTAATTGCTACGAGTTTAATTTATTTGTTTGTTGATTATAAAAAATTGTACATGTTTGTATAGATTACATGTATTATGTATTATTATTGTCACATATAATAGCCTATAATTTATAAGAGGCAGCATATTAAATTACTTTTTCTAACTAATGTCCTCGTAATATCTTTTCTTAAATTATAAACATTAAAGAAAGAAATATAATTGTATATATAGTATAATTATATATATAATTGAATATATAGTATAGTTGTATAATTATATATATATATATATATAGTATAGTATTGTAGTTAAGGTATCGTTTAACCTATTTTGTTATGATGAAGAAATCCATTAAATCCTACTGTAAAAGAGATTAAAGTAGACACGTGAGCTCACGATAAAATATCTTTAGTAAACTAAGTATGACATCATAGGAGGAAGAAAATCCTTATAGTAGATTTCCGTGTTTGCGGAGACCAACTGTCATATCATTAATTGTAACAGTAAACTATAGGAAGAGTTAAAAGTCATGATCTTGTAGAAGTAAAATAATAACCTATGTCTTTAATTCGGATCAGCAGATTGTTTACCATTGCCATTTTGCAAAAAAAATGTAATATTAATTAGCTATTATGAAAAGAGATATCTTTACTTAGGATATTAAGTATGATATTTCATGTATCACTAACTTTGTAGGATTTTCTATTTGACGATGACGTCACAGTCTTCATTAAATTCCATACATAGTTCCGGTATTTGCAGCGAGTATATTCGCTATATTTGATTAAAGCTGACGTCAACCTGGTCCCTTGAGGATTACGAATCTGACAATATTTTATAGCTTTTATTATGTACAGACGTACTCTTTGAAACATTTTGAAGTTTAAATCTTTATAATAAGGTTTACAATGAACAACAATGATTTTCATATCTGATTAAAAAATATATTTAATTTAGATTTTACTGTATCAAATATTTAGGCTTTTACAAATTATTTTAATTTATCTATTAAATTACAATCAACATTTAGGCTTGGTTATTGTTAAAATTCATTCATAGTCTATCAATATAGACGCGTTTAGTATTTTATCTTACAGTTAAGTAATATTACTAACATATGGAGCTTTTGTTTTTTCTTACATAACATATAATTGTTACACCAAACTTTTCTTTTAATTACCTTGCTTAAGGTTGAAGCCACCAAAAGTTTTGTATTAGTCTTTTATCAAAAATAATTTTGAGTAAATTTCAGACTCAGATTTTATTATATCAATCAATCAAGATATTTTTTTTTGTAATATGACAATAAATTTATTAATACTACTCATATAATAGGTGGAGTGTAAAGGTTTTCTATTCATTTAAAAGTTTATCTATTAAAACATCCTTCAGACCAGACTACACCCCCAGAGAATACAATACACTTAATTGAAGTCATGAAAGGCCCGGACGAGGTTGAGAGTTTATAACCAAAATTAATAATAAAATTCATGAAATATTTATCTAATTCCAGGAAACATTTATTTTAAATGTATCTGTTAGAACAAAATATATAAACTAAAATAGTTTATCAAAGTAAAGTTATGTTCTTCAACATCTTCTTATTTGTATGTGCTTTATATATTATATTAATTACTCGTATATCTATGAATTAACAACCTTGAGTTGTATTTAAACGAAATATTTTATCATTGCCTTATATAGTTAGTCCTTTTGAATTTATATGAACTTTCTTAATTTAGACAATTTCTTTTAAACTTTGAATGTGAGCTTATTTTTGATTTAATAGATTGGGGGTTAACATCTGTCGCCGTACAATCTAGCTGCCAATAATAGAGTTTGGTGAAAGTTGTTCGTAGATAACGATCTTTTCCCCTAACGCAGTTGAAGTCACATATGCCACTAAAACCCCGTTATGTAACGCGTTTATTGAGATTTTTCTTCCGATATCAAATAAATTATTATTAATCACATTTTAGATTACACAATATAACCAAACGATTGCTAACACTTGCCGGCGTCACGTCTAAAAAGAAAGCAGAAGATAAATCTCGAGCTATTAAGAACTGTTACAGAGTTTATAATTTTAGGCAGAGGGTGTGTTGTGTAATTGAGGGGGTTACCAACCAATAATAACAATTTTAAATATTATTAATTTAATTTACATTATTAAATGCCTAGCTGTATAAAAACAGCGATTATGGTACCTAACTATTTTCTGTCAACAGACTAATGATCATTACTGGTGGGTTATTAAGAATTTTAAGCAGCTTAATTACGGTTCATCTGTCCGGTAACTATCAAAATATTATGATACCTAATAAAAATATTAAATACAAAAATGATTTTATTAATATTAAATAGTAAAAATTGGAATAAATGTTATTAAATAAACCAATAATATTGATACGATGACGGTACGTGAAAATAGACAAAAATTTAATCTGTAAAAAAAAATTGCAATCAATAATTCTCCGTAAGTTATTAATTTTCTTTTCATACAATTTGTTTATATCGTACCTTGTATTGCTTGAAACGTTTACTATAGGATTGGTTATAACACCCAGACGACATTGAGCAACAAATTATTTTGTGATAATACAGATTTTTTTTATGTGTACACTATTATATTATGGACATTAATAATACAAATATCTTTGTTATACAGATCTTTTCTTTGCATTTAATATTTTTTTGTGTCTCAAATATAAAATTATCTTTTCCTTATTTACAAATTATTATTGATTTAGAATGAACTTCAAAATAAATTATATTTTTTAAGGATAGCTTAATGTATAATCAAAAGTGTCAAAGTACTCGTCAAGATTATCCTGTTTCAAAGCGGTGATAAACTTCTTGTTATAATCACCTTTACACTTTTTATAACAAATAATACTAAGGAACTTTGACACTAATACGATATTGTATAAGCTTTCGTATTCATAAATTTGTTAGGAAACAAAGGAACATTTTTATATGCAAAGTCCTGCAAAGAAATAAAAATAATTAAGTATCAAAAACATGTTTCACCAAGCTACCCGTTATTGAGTTTTATAAAGTAGGTAAACAAACTTTATTAAATTTTATTATCATTCTTAGAAAACACCTAATAAACTAGAAACAAACATTTAAGTAGACAATAAATTGTAACTTAGTACCCTTTTGTATAACCTTATGTGAACTGCAAATATTCTAATAAAGAATTTATTCACCTTTTGTATAATAATATATTTATCTCAAATGTCTACAAAGTATAGCTATTAATGGTATAGAACTTTTAACCCTTCTTCCGGGTGTATGAGTGATTAACACCTATCAATATCATGTCTTAAACAGAAACCCATTAACCTAATTGGAAAAGTTTACGTAAAATGACCACTTCCAACCTTGAATTACCGCTTAATATATTTTGACACGAAAATGTATAAAAATTTTACCCACGGGAAATGTTTTATTACTTAAAATTTTACTAAGGTCTGGCAAAAAAACATTTGATCTATTTATAAAATTTTCATCATCTACAAGATAAAAAAGAAACTCATACACATACTATGTACTAAAAATCAGTAGAACAGGGGCAAGAACGTTATCTGCATTTCTTCCTTGAATAACTATGCTAATTTCTCACATAAAATACTAAACAGACGTTGTATCGTCAGCAATGGTAATTTGTCTTTTCATTTTCGGAATTACAACATGTACCAAGTATTTCCATTAACAACGGTACAAATAGATCTGATAAGATGTCGTGCCGCTTACAAGATAGTATTTTCCGCTTTCGCCCCCGACTTATAACATTTCCTTGATATGAGAGGGCAATGTGTCATCGCACGCAAGGAACGATGCTAGGAAATAAGCGACAGGCCATCATAGAGTACCTTCATTTCAAAAGATTAATGTAAACTCTGAGATCATTAATCTTGTGTGAAATAATAACTATATTATAATATATTTCCATATTAAGTAGGCTTATTAGAGGATGAAATATGAAAGACTTACATCATAATAATATACAAGCTCGAGATAATAACACAACATTAAGTAGAAACATAGTAGTCGATAGACGATACATAATTCCTTATCAAACAAATCATAACACTATTTTTAAATAGCACATGAATAGAAACAAATAAAGCACCTTTTATATGGATTCACAGATCTGTCGTAACTGCGATAGTGGTATATCCTATAATCTTCCCAGTAAATATCGTTCGAGTAACAGCGTGTGTTTAATCTTTAAAAGAAATATATTATCCACATATGACTCTGATGTAATTTCAAAATTTATATAATTTTCATTGTTTTTTTGTAATAAATCAATGAAGTATAAATTCTTATCAAGCCATATCATAAACAATAAAGTTTGATGAAACGAATGAAACAGTACTTACTATCCATTAGAAAGCTAATAGTGTTTTGATATTCATACATATATAACATGAATTATAAAACAGTTTACTTAAATTTAATAAAATCATTTATTAATTATTTTTTTTTATTAGTATAATTTAATAAATTATATGTTAATTTTAAACCTCTAAAATTCTGTATTTAATTTTAACTTTTTAATGTAAATATTATGTTTTATATAAACAGCGATCTATCCAAAATATACTTATGTTTTATTAAAGACTAGCTACCACGACTTCTTTCGCGCCGTGTACCTTTTTTATAATAAAAGTAGCCTTATAAAATCAGCTATCCTTATAAAATCAGCTAGTGCAAGTCCTGTTAAAATCCTTCATACCGTTTCAGAGATTAGTTGAAACAAACATACAGACAGATAAATATCAAAAATTAAAAAAAATTTTTTTTTACATAAGTACCGTATATAAAAATACATATACATATGCATTTATAGTACATAATTTTTTGTATCTTTAGATAAAATATTGTACACAAAGTTAAAACAGTGATCTTTACAGATTTTAATTCCTAAAGTTTCCTACCGACTTAAAATTACTTTTAACTAAAGCTCACATTAAATAATATAAAACATGAGGAATTTAGATAATAAATCAACATGTACAACCTCTGAAGGTAAAAAAGTACGTAAATACAGTTTGATAAGATGTAATCTTCTAATTCCTATGATCCTGATACGTTATCAGTCGTCAAGTGTTAATGTCCTCATCTTTACCGTTTCACAGCATCTTTAGCAAAAAAATATATATTATTTACTTTAGGATTTGTATTTTTTCAACAATAATTAATTTAATTAAACTTTTAAATCTATATTCTTATATAGATAAGAACATATTGTAATGTAAATTTTTATTTCACCTCAATTTATTTTACTTCTTAAGGAGCTCGAATAAATCTTTATGTAAATATTAAATATATATTGTATATTATTATTAGGAATATCAACTTAAGTTTCAACTAATATGTTCACATACCAATAAATAATATTTTCCATATTATACTATATTGGAAATAATTAATGATTAAAAAAAATAATACTTTTATTATGTATCCCTTAATTTGCAAATGTACATAAATTTAAATATATGTATAAATTTTAAAACCGATGATAATATTCATTTACAAATGACAAATATAAGCAACATTTTTACGTTGTTCATTTGAATATAACATATGCAATTATAACATGTGATGGTAGGTAGAATAGTCTTAAATTCGTTTCGTGTTTAAAGGTTTATCATTCCATATTGATTTTCATTATAAATCATAATGGATTACATATTTTTTCTAATTACACCCAAACAGTTAAAAAAATCACAATATTAAATGTAAATTCTTGTTATTTATTACGCAAATTTTGATTGAACTCTTTGAAAAAAATATATTCGTTTAATATTTTATTATCCTCTCTATAAAAAATCATCGGGAAATTATAATTGTCATCACCGCTATAAGTATAAGGATTATTAATCTCTCGTTTAACTGTTGGGTTTCTGGTTGGCTTAGCAATATTATATACAGAAAGTATTATGTATTATTATGTAATTAGAATAAGAATATAGCCTTTAGGTTGCGGTTTCGTCATTATGATATATCATAAGAAGATCATCGCTAATTTAAGATCTGCCCCTATTGAGGAATTTGTATCTAAATATTAATTTTAAATAAATACCATTTTAACTTTTAAACTGTGACTAGAAAAGCTTCACGTTTGTATAATGTAAGCATTGTCGGTCATAACATTATTTAAATAATTTACATGATAATTAATATAAATATAAATTAAATGTTACATAATAGTTTTACAGGAAAGTATAGAAAATATTAAGTATAAGCATCCTTCAACTAAAATATCTTGAATACTCAGCGTTAAATAAAACTCTTAAGGGAACGATAATATTATAAATTCATTATTGGATAGTAAAATCTGCATGAAATACTTAACCTATTTTAACTATAAGCTGTTAAACAACCTTTTATTTTATGAAAATTCCTTTAATAATATAATATCTTAAAGCAAACAACCTTAATGTCACTATCATTAAATCTCTTGAAATGTCTGAGGAAATTTAATTGTGATGTAAAATTATTTTTTTGGGGTGTGCTGTTCTACAAATCATGAAATTTGAGTAAACATTCCTATAGAACACTGAAAATTATTCAAACTGTTTGACTAGATGATTGTTACAATATCGCATTTTTTTTATTACATTTTTTATTGTAATTATTACATTATAACTTGATGTGTTTTTTGTCTCTTTATTCTCATTGAATAATGAGGTATGCTACTATAAAAATATATATTAAAACATTTATTATAATTTAAGAATAATTCGGGAAGTAATTTAGTAAAGAAAATATGTTTAAATTTGTATATTCTACTTCTAAAATTAATTCACAACTAAAATATTTTTATTACGAACATATTAAAATATTATCAAGCAGACAATATTTATAGTATTTTAGTTTTTCTAAACTAAACTAGATTAGACTAAATTTATTATTATAAAATAAATAAATAACTATCTTTCCTTATGAGTACAATTTCACGGAAACAAATTTGTTTCTAGAGTACCTAAATATTTTTTGTCACTACAAAACAGCTAACATCTGTTAAAAAAATTTCTTCATAACATCTTTAACATGTAAAATTAAACTGGTTTCCTTTTTTACTTATTTTTTCTTTAAAAAAACAAATACAAATTGATTTTTTAATAAAGTAGTATTTATAATTTTTTTATCTATTTCATTTCCTGTTCAATTTAATCAAGATTTGAATATGTCTATGTACCAAATCATGTTGCAAATTATGGCACTGGGTGAATACCCATAATAAAAACCGGAAAAGTCACCCGGAAATTCATATTTAATAATAAGAATTATATTCTTTTATAATTTTATTTATCACCGAAACAATATCACTTGTAATAAATTGTTTAGTGGGCGCTGAATCTTAACTATGGGCCAATTCTCGGATTCGCAATTCGCC
This sequence comes from Melinaea marsaeus rileyi, assembly GCA_918358865.1. Lineage (NCBI taxonomy): Eukaryota > Metazoa > Arthropoda > Insecta > Lepidoptera > Nymphalidae > Melinaea > Melinaea marsaeus. The sequence goes on from OU911092.1 coordinate 5,443,198, forward strand.
GACATAGCTAGCAGCGATTTTTCATCAGCTTTTTATATCACTCCCTGATAAAGAATCCAAATGTTGAAGAAATATTTTTTGAAATAATGCACTACATAAAAAGTTACTTACTATACTACACTAGTATACTACTACATAATTTATTTAGTGTCATCACTTTTGTAGTTAGCAGCCTATTTAGTGATTATTATATATTCACTTTGATATTTCAAAAATGTTTTTTATATTTTAAATTTGTTCCCGAGGGTCTTTAAGTTTTTACTTAATGTCTATAGACAACTGGGTTCCATAAACTTACATTTATTATTATAATATATTTTGGGCCTAAAATATATATTTTTAGCAGTTTTAGATCAACGTTATAATTGATATAATATAAAAGTAAGCCTAAGTTAATCCTTATAATATCAGCTAACCGCTAATGAAAGTCCTGTTTAAATCGTCATAACGTTTCAGAGATAAGCCGAAACAAACACACAGACAGACAATCAAAAATAATTATGTTTTTTTGTTTTATATAAGCTCTATATACGTGTAAGCATTTAATTACAAGCTGTTCATTTGAAATTTAAACGCCTTATACTCTTTTAACGTAAAAAATATTACGAAATATTGCATATTCATTCACTTAAAAATGTAAAACATTGACTTAAATAAATCATACCGCAAATGTCTATTAAGGAAACAATTTTCCAATCATTTTCCTTATTAAGTTATATCCACAGCGTGTTATAATATGTTAACACAATAATATCCGGAGCCATCGGCAAAATGTATTGAAAACGATGTCAAAATAAAGAGCAATTACTGCATAACTTAAATTTAATATTAATAGATATAACATTAATATTAATGTATAGTTTTTATGTATATTAAAATAAATATAGTTTGTTAACGGTCTTGTATTATCACATCGTAAAATATTATACTGATAATTAAAATTAAGCTAATAAAAGAGATATCGCAAATAAAATATCAGGATGAAATGTACTTTAATAGAAATTGTTATATATATAACATATTATTTCATCAATTAAGAAGTATAGAAAATAATTAAAAGATACTTTTTATTAATAGGATTCTATATACAAGCTATAAAACAAAAATAAAACTATGTAACACTAATAAATTAAAAATATATTTTTTCTTATTAAAAGTCGTGTCTAAAGAATTTCATTAAATGATTTTTTAATTTTAAAATGTAATTACTTCTACCATTTACATATAATAAATGAAGATTACATTTAATTGGAATAACCACTAGCATCTTTATTACAACGTCTTATTATTAATACAGTATTAGATAAAAACTTACCCTTAATTGAAGGATCAAATAGTCAGATGAAATGTAATTGTGTTAAAAAATATATATAGAGTACAAGAAAAAAATATTTAGTCTTATATATTTTAAATATTTACAAACACAAAACAGAAAGTAAAAAAAAACACTTTTATTCAACCATTTTCTAGCAAGACATTTATTTTTAATCTACATTTAGCACAAGGTCTACTATTTACAGCAAAGTTGGTAAAGGACAAGTTCGAGTAATTTCGTAATTATCCCGAGAGGCGAGCCAAGCGTGTGTTTCGTTCGGTCTCTTTGTACAGACTGATAAGGGCGAGCTTTCGACGCTATGACAACGTATTCAAAATTAAAACTGCTCAAGTGAAGTTCATTAAAACAGAGAAAAAGACTCCACCTCCGTAAATAGCTCTATTGAACTTATTCTTATTGGAATATAATCTTTATATTTAAGTATATTTTTAATATACCTTGCAAAGTGTCTTCTCTGTCATTTCTTTTCAAAATTAAATTGAAAATTTAATAATGTTGTCTATTATAGCTACTAATAGATTTCATAATTTATATTACACTAGCTTTTCAACGCGGCTTTGCGTGTAAAATTTTAGACATTGTGTAGTCCAAGTTGCTTTGTATAAATAGTAATATTGCAGCCGTTTGTTGCTTTTTAATGCAATAAAAAAATAAAAACAAATTAACATTATCCTAATATGAGTATATAATATCATATAAAAGAAGAGCAAAGCATTTGATGAAGGCTAACATTTTTTACGGACGGATATAATATTATACGGACAAAGTAACGTCATTAAGTTGCCATACAAAAACATTGCGTTATATCTTTATTCAGCGGCTTTACGATTTTTTTTAACTTATGAGGAATTAAAATAAAACTACTAGCAGAGTTAATATGAATCATATATTTTCTGAATTATATGAAAGTTAAAAAAAAACAAAATTCTGCGGTGCATAAATTAAAGAAAAACAAAGTTTTCTTTTGTCAATTTTGTTTTGCACTACTTACTCTAGCATTGTAAACTGTATAACGTATTGGTTGTAAAATTTTACGAGAATAGTAAGAGGTAATAATATTGCGCCAAATCTCGCACTGTTAAATAGAAAAGCAGCTGTTTGTTGAGGTTGTGTTACGAATATCTTACAAGATTTCATTGTAACAACAGCTGGTTCATATAATTATTGTTGAATGACGAGCATTTAAAAAGCTTTACCAGCACAAGCACATGTAAATTTTGTTGGTTGTTTAAACTATAAGCTTTTCCGACTTCTTTACCTTGAATATATTGTTTCCGTAGTAGATCGCCATATTTTACCATTAAAATTATATCTTCTGTAATACGTAGGTACATATGACTCCATGTCATATTTGTTTTTAAGATTCTTAATCAGATATTAAGATATTTGCACATTTTAGCATTTTTTGATATTTCCTCGTTTCCTCCAAATTTTTCCTTTTTTGATAAATTGAGTTATGTATTTATAAAAATCTTTTTATATTATTAATAAATAAATTATCCATATTTCGAAGAGAATATAACATATACTTATTATTTAGCATATGTATATGGGTGCGTATATCGCGAATAATTAGTAATTATGAATCCACGTGGCAAAACAGTAGACTATTAATATTAGGGGAGACCGGGACTGGTTGACTAAAGGGGCAGGAAGACTAATTGTCAAAAACGCGAGTTAGGTAAACTTTTAGCAAAGATCGACTAGGTGAGCGTATCCATTATTCCCCCGCGCACAATCACCAGAAAAACCGCGGAGCAGACCCAAACCGTTTGTTAGCTAGAGCCTATTGTTCAAAAACAAGACACTTAAGTAACTATTTTTTCCTTAATTCTATTTGTTATAACTCTTTTCATTTTGTTTTGATTGCTTGTCAAATTGTTTAATACGAATGTTTGATTTCCGAACTTTGTATGCTTCCTTATTATTTTTAATTACGACACCATTTTAAGGTTTTGGCACGTAGTTAAAAATTACTAGGTCGTTTGGGGCTGGTTGACTCATTTATAAAGGGATTGGTTGACTATCTAGTCAACCTGCCCCATACAATTATGGATATACTAGATATAAATTGGTATAAAAATTATTGTTCTTAACCTAACATTTCCAGTTTAGAACGATGTGAATCTATAAACGAAAGTCAAATCGACGTAAAGACATACTGGAGAGAGTATGTCGACAAGTTATTTTCGCCGAAGTATCAATTCCAGCAAAAGAATTTGCTATACCATATAAAATATCGCCATGTAGTAAATATGAAAAAAAAAGAATGCAATCCCGGACTGTCTAGATCTCAATTGACCTTGGAAAGTGTTGGCTACATAAAAAACAGACAAATATTCAGTGACGAGGAAGAGCTTGCATCAGAAAATTGCCCATAAGGGAGCTGATGATGTTTATTGATGATGATAGCTGTTGATTGCTGATGAAGATTGGGTAGGGAGTTTGCTTAAACGTCATCCTATTCTCTCTATTCGATCTCCTCAAGCTGTTATTTCGAGCCACTTCTTTCAACAAAAACAACGTGCAGTTGTTCTTTGATTACCTAAGAACCGTTTACTTACGTTTAAATGTAAGCCCTGGGTATATTTAGAATGTAGATGAAACAGGACTGACAACGGTTCACATTCCTGATAGAGTAATAGATCATCTTGGCGCCAAAAAATTGGGAAAAATGACGTCTGCTGACCGAGGTTTCGCTGGTGAGAGTCGCAGTTGCTATCTCGGCCTCGGCAATATGGTCCTTCCGTTCTTCGTTTTCCCATGTGTTCACTATAAATACTATTTTGACTATTTTAGACTAAAGGACTATCAAAGACTATTTTAGACTTTTAAATTAACGGTGTTTAATGTTGTTGAAGATGTTCTTAAAAATGATGATTGCATTTACTTTAGTATTTAAATCTTGTTCCTTCGTAGTCTTGGTACTCATTACTTCTTAGGTCAACTTACCCCTAGTGACAAGTCAACCTGCCCCAGGCACGGGGTAGGTTGACTTGTTTTTCCCGTTCTATAAAATCGAGCCTATATACTATGTTTTAATAGGTATCGAGTTTATTGTAATTTCTTTCAAGAGCTGAATAGTGTCACTATCAATGGAATTTCTTTTCACAAAAATAATCATTAAAGCAAAAAAATATTAACTTTTAAACTGAAAATTGGTCAACCAGCCCCGGTCTCCCCTATAAAAGCAAAACTACACGTTATAAATGCTAAGCTCGTTCCCTGGATTTGTGGTCTTTTCTCAAAAATTTCGATATTTTTATTATAAACAAACTTCGGATAGTAGCCGTAAATAAGGAAGTTTCGACTCTAGAAATAATTAAATGAAAAACATATTACAAAGTTTTACAACTTTTGTTTTATTAAGCAAAGTATCTATATGATACACGTCATTATATTATATTACTTTATGTTACTTAAGATTTTTTTTTCTGTTTCTTTCACGTCAAGTACACCATATTATAAATTTTTCATACCACCAGATAGCTAATTATAAGATCGAAGAAATTTACGCTATCGTAGAATTTCCGTATCTATACAAGTTTAGCTGTGCTATGATTTTCAACATCAAGTACTCCTTACCTTAAATTTTTTGTATATCAACAGATAGTGCTCATAAGACCGAAATAGCTTTTGCTATGGCGACATTTCCGTATCTGTGACATCATCATATATATATACATCTTCGATTTTCATAGTTTTGGTACATTTTTCTTTGCTTAAACAATAAGAAAAATACATTACAAACATCTTATAAAAGCAAAAAAAAAGAGAAAAACTACTGATCTTGATGAAATCTAATTTAAGCTAAAATTATATAAAAATATAATATAATGCCTAATTCAAATTTATGTATTATGAGTACTATAAATATATATATTAAAAAAAACATTAAATTATCACAGGTATTTATTGTTCGTTCTCGTACAACCTGCGGACGTTTTTCTTAAATGAGTCTAAAGGTGACTCAAGAAACAACCTAGGCAAGCCATTTCATAATTTCACTGCATGAGCTGTGAAATTATGCCTTCGGTAGCAATTTGAATTGCAAGTTGGCACTACAAGTTTCAAACTGGATCTCAAGCGATCTTTACTTAGGAGGGACAAATAATTAAAACGCTCTTATGGATATATTGGTGATAACGGATTAAAAAACTTATTACGTTATATAGGAATTCTTTTAAGTTTTATCGGAAGCCAATTTACTTTCCTGCGAAATTCAGAAACTTGGTAAAAAAATAACGTACGACCGATTTTATAGATTCTCTAGGAAAGGGTTTGATAAATTATGATACCTAAATTATTAACTTTAGGAGATTTATGTCTTTTATGAAACCAAACTATTTCTCTAGAATTATCTATAGATCCAATTAAAAGGGTATTGTTATTTGTTTTCAAACTTTCAACTAATCTTAAAAAATGGATATTTAAAAAAATTATAAATTGATGGGTCTTAATGTATGCCAATTTTATATAAGTAAAATATTACAACAATTTATGTAAATTTTTCTTGAACATACTTCTAAGCCTAAAATTAATTTTATTTTTTTATTTTACTCTATCTTAAGGCTACAGAAAATTGTTTAATTCGCCAATATCTTGCGGGGGCTATTTTGGATTTACAATGATTTTGATTATGCTTATTCATTTAGAACTAAAGGTGTACTCCAAATTTTAGTTTAATCGGATACTGAGAAGTGCTTAGAATTTTAATTGGAAGATTTGAACCAACATACATACATACCTACATACATGACAGGTCAAATTTTATAGATAACTGTTTATTTCCCTACAACCTTACAACCATACGTTTAATGAGTTCATTTCTTAAGAATATAACCAACAAAAAGTTTAAAAACACATAAATATCTAATTTATATTTTTCATATTTTCTGTACTTATATGAGTACGGCCTCCCAGTATTGGTTAATTAATAATTTTGAATATTAGCCTTTGAAGATAATTTTTCAATCAAGAAAGGTTTAAAAATTCTATGATCAAGACCACAAATAAATCGCAAAAAAAAATAGTTGCTCCACGTTATATTGTATGACTAGGTAGTCACACAATAATATATACTGATAAAACTTTGATTTTCGTTCTTTAAATGAGTATACAAGAATGGCACCATGTTTACGACAATAATCAAAAATTAATAATCCTTACAAATAAATTCAATAACTAGCCTATTTTATATCAATTTCAATAAATCCAATATTTTCTCATCATATTAACATATCGTGATTTACTGTTGTGAGAACAAACAGAAATAAATTGTGGAACCCTTTACGAGTTAAGAGAATAGGTTTTCCTTAAGTTTGTTATTAAGTGCTGGTAAGCCCGAATTTTATCCCGTGATCCCGGAGTATTTTAGGTAAAATTTTCACATTTATTTTAGGTAAGTAAATAACAGTGTAGTTTAAAAATATAATAAAATCATTTTGTAATGACTCTAAAAGTAATTATATTGCAGTTTTTCGTTTTAACCAATTTTTAAAGTATTTGTCGTAGCTTTTGAAAATACACAGATACACTACATACGAGTATATAAAACAAACATTTTAAATCTATTCATAATACCCTAGTTCAAAAATTGGCTCAAAGGCGGGAGAATCTGTAAATAATCCCGAAATACCGGGATTATGAATAAAGACAAGTATTCGAATCTTTGTTTGCCTTCAAGAGTCACAGGAGTAGGCCAAATATTGAAATCTTATAAGTAGTCTCGAGAACAAAGGGAAAATTATCGGTTAATATAAAATAAGCGTCTGATATATATATAGATCATGAAACCACAAAACTGCTACTAGTTAATTTTATTACAATTAGTAATTTCAGTTTCATTAGTTAGTTTATAATTCGTTGTACAAAACGTTATTATTATATAAAACAAGCGTTTAAACGTTTAAAAATTACATAAATTCCTAAGCGTTGTTCTGGACACTGGACTGAATAAAATTATTAATGTTATTAAAATGAAGTACATTTCCAGTTTTTTTTCCTGCTTTACTATTACCAACTATTATTATAATTTTAAATCGCAGCTGTATAAGATTAAATTACTATTATCACTTAGTCTATATCATAATTTTATTTGATTACAACAATTTTTACTATATATTATTTATGTTTTTATTTATGTTTCAGCTAAAAAGCTAAGTAAAAAAAACATGATTATAATTAATAAAGTAAGTCAAAATCTTGAATAATAGTAGCTAAAATATATTTTAATTTTTCAGATAATTATTCTAAATATCATATACTCCAATTATAATGCTCTAGTAATTCGTGTCTATAAATTTTGTTGATACGTAATAAAATATATATTATATAAGAATTGTCTATAATTGAATTTGATATGCACTCTATATAAACGTTAATTCAGAAAATAAAGTCACATTCCGTACAACATTGTTTAAAAAGATTTCTTGGAAGAGAATCAAATAAGAAACTTTCATCAATCAAGCTAATGCATGAGCTTGATTATAATTTATATAAAATATATCTTGCTTGAAAAATTTTCTAAGACTCTTGTGATCAATTTCTACATATGTATTTTTACGTTATAAAAAAAATTTTTATACCATATAATATAAATGTCCACAGAGAATTTATAATAAAATGATTAATTTTTTAGCTGACTCAACATGTAAGAGATTTATCGCTTACAGATCATAATTATATTTAATTACTATATTTCTATAGAAAATCTGGAGCTACGGGTGTGGTACTTTTTATTTTTACTTTATTCATAAATACTAAAAAAATGGTTATGGCAAAAAAAAAACTTTAGTAACTTTTAGTTTATGAATTTGACTCCAAACTTATTATGAAAATAAAAATGGGAAACTTATCAAGAAAATAAATTTGATAATCCAATCAAAATCAATAAATATGTAAAGTAAAAACTATATATTAAAATAAATTACATAATAAAAAAGTATATCATAATTTTTTAATGAATAAATGAATTTAATATAATTCCGTGAAGGGCTGAAAATTTTAAATCTTTGCGACAGAAATTAAAACAAGAATGATCAGTTAAACTACCGGAGATAAAAAGTTAAAAGTTTAGTTTAGCTTCAGGTCGTTTACAACCGATACTAAACACATTTATAACACTGCTATAATTTCGTTTTATCGACGCACGAACATAACGTTTTAAAATTATTCTTTTAGTTTCTGTAATAAAATATGCAATCAGTACTATAATAAGTCCAGATTAAAAAATTCAAAATATCTTTATTCGAGTAGGCGTTTACACGCACTTTTGAATCGTAAATTATTTTAATACAATATAAAAAGGTCAGTTTAATCAGTCCGTGAGTAAGCTACCACCGGCTCGGAATGCTAATCTATTGAGAAAAGACTGTCAGAAACTCAACAGTAGCTCTTTTTTAAATAAATTTAACAATCTTACATGATGTACATTATAATATCAATCCTGCAAATGAGTCAACAACTTAAGTTCCACACATTTCGATCCACTAAAAACTCTTGAATGTTATAATAAGTTTTATTTAATAATATACTTTTGATTTTAGATTTAAAACTAAGACAAGGAATGTCTAAGATATCTTGTAGAACTTTATTACATATGCGTATGGGCACAAAAGTTAAGTAATAAAGCTATTTGGCCTTATTTTTATACATCCGATTATATAATACAAAAATCAACATAATGTAATATATATCTATCACAGTTTAAACGTTTTCTTCAGCATATCGGATAATGAACATAGAATTAAATAACATAACATGATAAAGAAATTACATAAATTAAAGTTATTTTTTTTATGTTGTGAGCGCGAATAACAAGTGGAACAAAATAAGAAATGACAGATAACAAGCAGAGTAAATTACGCATGTAATGTGGAACGTCTAAACTCTTTCGTAATGAGATATTTGTATACTAATGTGATATTCTGACGTAAATCCAAAGACTACGAAACTGGTTGAAGAAAACATGGCCTTGTATTTCATTATAATATTATAAGATTTTTCAAGTTTGTTATTTATAAATATAGTGAATTTTATTTTAAATGTAAAGTACGAAATAAATAACCAAAATAGCTATAAATTGAGAAAATTGAAAAAAACTGTTACCGTGTTGATAAAATCATATAGAAATATAAAAAATGTTGTATCGCAAAATACAATTGCCAAAAAAAGCAATGTAGGTATTCGTTACCTACCTATATATTCATTCTTAATTATGTATTTTCCGTGTACTAGTTTTTGAAATGTTAAAAAAATACAAATAATTTCATTTCCTTTATCCATACAGATTAAGGCTATTTTTTATTCTTATAAATTACATTTATAATAAATATAACACGAGTTATTTGACACCTAAATTGATTTAACACAATTAAAACATATTAAATAAAAGGGAAATAAAAAGTTAAGTGGTCGTAAATGAGGATCAAGATGGAAATTTGCTGGTAAAGTTTATACGCAATCATGGGTCATAATAAGACAGCGGGGTATCTCTTAGGCCTTATATTGCTTATCCCTTGAAGTGCCCGTTATTATATATACTCTATGAAATAACCCTTACATTAAGCATATTAGACTTGCCTTTACCGCATCTTTGTATGTACTTACTTTAGATATTTAAAGGACTCAGTCCTATTCTATCGGAAATTTAATAGACCAAAATACTATACTAAAGCTAAATACTGAACAGCAAAGATAAAGTTAGCTAACTGTTTGTCAAATACATTTTTCAAAATTTATATTATAGTAACGTATCTTTTAAAACAATAAAATTTTAGTTTAACCTACGCATAGTGACACGCTCTGAGAGAAAAATTGTGTAAAGAAGCTACTTTACAGTACTTCTGGCTAGTTAGTATTTATTTAGTATTATTTTTGATTTAGAGAGCTGGAATTTTATGGAGTTATATGGATTAAGTTAACTGGAACAGCACTATCCTTTCACAATGACCCCTTATCATAAGAAAAGCAGTTAATTTTTACCTTTATTTTAATGCATCCTATTTTTCAATGAGAAATATCAAAACCATTTCATTATTTTATTTACTAAAAGTAATCATTTGAATTCATAATGAAACAAAATATATATTTTTTTAAACTAAAAGAAGATTGAACCTAGTATCCATTGAGTAAATATCACCGGAAATTGACCAACTATTTAATACTCATCAAGTTACAAGAGGTACATTAGAAATGTTTGATGTAATGTCACGCCACTGTCATCACGTGCCGATAATTGTCTCCCGTTCCGTTCACCTCATTGGTGCCAATTTAAGTACGAGTAACGTGACTAATTTATAAAATATTTATACTTATTACAAAAAGAACTAGCGTCTGGTTGTATTCATCTTCACGAAGAAATAAAAACTTTTTGTGACGTGATCCAGATAAATTTTTCACACTATCTTACAACACAATCATTTTTGAGAAATATTTCAAAGAACTTAAATTTATGTTTATTTATCTTCGAATCACGATCGATGGAGTAATTTTGAATACTAAAAATAAACTAACGCATTAAGACTATAAACCGGATCTCCATATTTTTTATTTATTTTCTCTATCATCAGATTTTAAATTTTAATCGTTTTTACTGTAATAGTGATTCAGATTATTTATTTTACAAAGTAGATCGTCTTAATCAACTGTTACTCGATATTTAACGAACTGTAGACATGATTAAGTAACTATTCTGTAATTAAAAATCAAAGTACAATTCGTTAAAAGGATTTCATATAAAACTGCAATATATTACAAATTTAATAATGACGATATCGTGTTCAACGTGTTATAGTAGCAATAACTCTCTATATAGACTTGCAACTTGCACTTTGACTTTCAGAGGCTCGTGAAATTGTAATGACTTCCATTAGATGCGTCTTATAATTTATGAAACTAGATGAAACTTCTTGATATTATGTTCTAGTGGTGATATTTACTAGTGCATATATAATTATAAACTTATTAGCTTCTGCTAGCGGTTTCGCTCGCGTTTTGTCGTATTTTTCTAAAAGTATATTTCTATCCGATACTTTTTTCGAGATATAAGATAGCTCTTTGGTGAAATATAAATGTTATTTGAATATATTTTAATTTGACAATGAATATATTTCGGATAGAGGGTGAATAAATAAACTCACATTTTCATTTATAACATCACCTAATATAACTAAATCATAATTTTCTGCTATTGGCAATTTAAGGCTATCTTATAGAAATAACATTTTTATGTATTTTACAGCATATGATTGAAATCGAGAACACCATTTTCGAATGTGTTCGATGCCAATCACCTGACATTATGTACCAGGTTGTCCAACAAGTTCGTGGAGACACATTTCCATCAGCAAAAGAACAAAAAGTTGATCTTAATAATGACGTAATCTAAATTTTATTCCGATAAGTCAATTGAGTGTTTATGTACAGGCGTTCGTAATTGAACTATCAGTTTTTTACAATGGAAAATATTGAGCATCGTGCTGTCATCAAATTCTTCTTACAAAAAGGTTAAAGATGATCGAATTTCACGCCGAAGAGGTAAATGTATTAGGTGAATCTGCTCCTACAAAAACAATGGTTTGCAAGTGAAACATCGGGAGCTCGATAACAATGCGAAACTCGGGAAATATCCCAAAACTAATAATTAAATTAAGTAACCTTTATTAAAAATAGAACATTATATTTATTGTATTTCATATCTTATCCATCGAAATGATACTTATTTATTTTAAATAATAGAACACAAAAAGTTATTTAATTAAAAGATTTAATTCTATTAGTTTATAAACTTTGTTAACTGTTGTTATATTATATTAAGATACTTCAGCAAGACGTGGGAAGGGGTTGGTAATAGCACTGCCTGTAATGGAGTGCATTTCCTACATGTAATGAGTATGTAGCTTTGAAAGTGTTAGTTAAAGTTAAGTAGGTTAACAGATACGGTCACTAGGTCGTGTTTTATTGGTATAGTTTTGATGACTAAGACCATGAATTTTATAACTTAATGTAATTTAATCGCACTTTTTAGGAAATGAATGATAATATAAATTTTAATATTATTGAAATATTCGTTATACAATATAATAACTTTACCAATTTCGTTAACATCGTGACTGGGAGAAGCAAATGAAATTCTCACATCCCTATTATTATTGTAACTGATGGAACTACGAGTAATTCATATTAGCACAACATTTCTTTTTGTAATTGAATGACAAGTAATCGCTTCTTCCGTATCATAGAAAAGAATTGGATCATTTTCTTCGGCATGGTAATGTTAATATTATATTATTCTATTGCTTGAAGACGTTCAGTTGAGTAGAATATATTAATTGCATAAATATACAAGAAAATAATGAATAAGATTATAAAAATAAAATATACTGTAATTGACGAGTAATTGACACTCACGTGTCCCGGTCACGTGAAGCAAACCTTTATTTAACAACTAAATAAAGCCAAACGAGTTCTGTTCTGCCCATTCGTATTTTTTTTATTTAGTTGTCAATCAACTATAAATAAATTTAAATACATGCATTTATACACATGCTAATAGTAAGAATGTATATTATAAATAATAAAGATAAATAATAAAGCTGTGAATTACGAATCGGAACTTACTTGTTGTCCATATGTCACTGCTTTTTTCTTTCCCAATGTATGTTAAAAAAAGGGTACACGATATAAGTTCACTATTAATGTAAAAGAGACTGAGTATTTTTTTTTAATTTAAAATTTTAAGCATTTTTTATGCTATATACTCGTATATAATGCAACAGCAATATAACGACTCTGAAGGGAATTAGAAAATATTTGTTATATAAAATAATTTGTTATTGGTTAGATGGTCTGCTATTCGTTTTAACAGAGTAAAATATTTATTATTCATTTTATGAAAGTAAATTTTATGTACTTATTATTCTGTAATAGCGAACGATTTGAACTAATAATAAATGAAAAACATTTTTATAAAAAACATTGTACGAGTACACCCTATTTAAAAAGAGTTAATAAAGTCTCTGTCGCAAAATAAGTATTATAATCATCTAAACCAGGTTTTTTTAAAAGCAAATCTAAAAATGTTAGTTTTATAGTTAATATACAAACCAGATATTTAGAAGGATTTTGTTGAGCTAAGCGTAAGCGATGCTCTTAACTGTTTGGGAAACTTCTTTTTGAAGCAACATTACATATAAACTACTGAACCGATTCGAATGGAAATTGGTAGAGCTGTAGAGCTTGGGAATGGGCATATTAAAAAAATAGAATTAAAATATCTCATTCACAAACGATGGTCAAAAAACTGTTTCTTCCATTCATTTCTTTTTATTTCATATTATATTAAAAATAATTCTTATGCACCTTTGGGAGCATCCAAAAAGGGGAGGGCTGAGCTCCACTCCCGCAGCGCACGGCGGCGGATCCTAGTTAGTTGTTGAAGTAAAAGGAATATGTCTGATGTAGCTGGTCGCTTTATCATTAAATCCTTAAGATGTGATAAACCGGCTTCTCTTTATTTGGCAGCTTAATGAAACGACACCATTGCGGTTACAACAATTGATAATACCAAAATGTTTCCTGGCCCTTGTGAAGAGACCTTGATGGTGTTTAATTCAAAATTCATTTAATACAGCGGGGATATTATTATACAGAAGCACTCTGACATTGACATGATTAAAACTCACAAGAATAGAACGGCGTCATTTGTTTGATCTTGCCCTGAATCTAAGACAAACAGGATAGCTAATGATTGGTCATCTGATAGCAGTTGAATTGTGTGCAGTTGTTGTTATTGTTGTGAAGATCAAGTGTTTATTGTCTTTTTCTTCGATGCCACTAAACATTTCTCCGAGTTTGATTGTCAACGTCATCAATTTGTTAACGTTATGTATGAGAGCTTTAAGCAAACCAAGAATATTCCACACAGAGAATTTAAAATCACTGAAATCACTTTGCAGCTTTTTGAGATTGGCTTGTCCCGTATCAGAAAACGATGATGATAACTTTAATTTTTGTTCAAATTCAGTCATCCGTTTACCTAGTGTAATGTTTTTGTGTATCTTGAAATCTTCTATTATTTTATAGAAACTTTCTTCCTGTAGTGTCCTTCTTTCATGTAGTGTCGGTATAGTGTTAGGATGGAAGCGTAATGCCAGCAGGTTAGTGCAAATATATTTGATGCACAGCACATAATAAACGATTATTAAAAAATAAACTTCTAAAGTATAGAAATTAACACTTTTTACTTGTATAACAAAAGAAATTAAATAAAATGTCGAAAAATGGTTATCGTTTTCTCGATCGATCTATGTAACGAGTGCTACTCCTAAAAGGAATATTATTATATAATATTCTAGTAGTTCATGTTAGACAGCTATTTATGAAAAATTAGAATTATGGTTTCATTTATGAACAAAATCCTAAAAAATTCCATTAGTTTTGTTCCATTAGTAGATAATTGACACTTTGGTGTCACGATATGATTTAAAAAAAATTACGAAGTGCTGGATCTTCTTGGGTGGTAAAATATTAATGTCACGATAAATTAAAACATTTTTTCTTAATTAATCAAGTTTAGCCGACAGAGAGAAACTGCGAATCGAACTATTCCACTAAAATATAATAATATTAAAAATGTTTATTTAGTTATACAACAGTATTTTCGGATTTATCAATTAACCACCATATATCAGAAATCATTCATTTCACTTGATAAGGCTGGGATATTTGCAGCAGCCTAAATACATAAATCAAAGCCGTAATTCAAACAACCCGATATATTTAAACCCTTGATTTGTATGGAATAAAATTTCAAGAGGAATAGAGAGTTCGAGGGCCTTCATTTAAATCTAAAATGCTATGAATTTAGTAAATAGAATTAGCAGTAAATACACTTTTTAAAATAAATAATATTAATATATTTATATACATTTCTAAATAACTGGTTTATATATTAACTTAAACTACCTACTAAAAGAGATACCTGTTTTTGAAATTCGGAAGACTATTCTGTATGCTTTTAGTGAAACTTATTATAATAAACATAACAGCAATAGTAGAAACGAGTAATACGAATCTTGTCATCAAATGAGGCCACCGCGTGTTTTGTTTTCAAAACACAAATACTATTACCACTGGTGTTTGCAGACGTGACATTGCCAAAACAAACAACGAAAATATAAGGAAAATATTATTTTAAAGTTACATTTCGCTATATATTGTCTTTATTAAATTATAATGGTGATTTGTATATTTTATGTGTTTTTATAAATTTAGGATTAAATGAACTTTTATTTTATAATTGTAGTGTACATAAGGGTTAATTACCCCAGGTGTATAAATTTATAATAAACAAAAAGAACTCACATGCATATAATTGTTTTTATTTAAATGAACATTTCTTTATTTTCTTCAGAAAATAACAACACTGACATTTATTTTTTTCATAGTCTATACAATGTCAATCTTTTATTTTGATTATATATTTTTGCGGTAAGGAAAGAAACTTGTCATATATTTTCTAGAGCGCCATCTTTTGCATCTCAGTCGTACCATGTAGAACATGTAACATGTAGAATTGAGTCCTTGTCACAGTATTCAGACCACTGCCGCTTTGTTGGTGAGGTCGCTTATATATATATAACATAAATCTTTTTCAATTTATGCTGTATTATTAGCAAGTGTAAAATATTGTTATATAATAAAAAAAAATTAAATATAATAAAAATATATAAAAGTAAACTATATGTAAAAAGTGAAAAAGCTAATAACTTTAAAAACATCATTTTTTTCTACAAATCCAAGTTGTAATTTTCCATTTATACATCACAATAAAGAATAAATCATCAACATAATGAATATTTGTGAATATCATAAATTTACTTTACATTGAAACTCTAGCTTCAACGCTACAGCTATATCTGTAATATGATTTTGCTCTAATTCCCTTACCTGTAAAGGTCAGTGTAGTTATGCGAAAAATGCCGGTTCATTTGGTATATTTGATTAGTCACGGTGTTCCCGAAAATGTTGATAGAACAGCAGTTTTATTCATCTAGTCCGAATATTATCAAATATAAGAATTAACTGATAATTATTTCTTATTATGATGTGTATTCAATGCATTCAATTTTATAATAATTATTAATCATTCCGATTGAATTTATATCAAATATGGAATTTTATATCAAATGTGGGAATGTATATTATAAAGTGAGAATGGGATTGGGACAACAACTTTATTTTACTACCCAATACATTAGAGATAAATAATAGTGCTGAAAATATAATATTGCTCGGGAAATGTATATTATTTTTATTATAATCTGATTATATATTGTTGTAATTGGATGGATATTACATAATTAAGTATAAAAATAAGAAGTATTACAATAATTAATGCACCATTGTATATACAAGAGCATACGTATGTGCAGCTAATTCTAACATATATTTCGACAGATTGACGACTCACACTGAACTCAGGGAATTGGACGAATAAATCGGTCAATGTCATTATAAGAACTATGAATATAAATAAATAACAACGATACTCAGTTTTTTTTATCTTAGAGTGATGGATGTTCGTCTCAATTTGTTTATGTTTTCACATGAAGTAAGTTTCGAGACGTTATTTTAAAATAATGGAATAGAAAATTATATTAATAAAATTATATGACTTCAGTAATTTATTTACACTGTTATGATTTATTTTAATTGGATATTTTTTAAACGTAGATCTCAAATATTACTTCGCTACTACTATAAAATATTATTTATAATAATGGCTTATTTGTAACCTTTTTTGTATTAACCTTTTTTGTATATAACTAAAGGAAAACTCAATATCTGTTGCTTTTTTCTATCATAGCTTTATAAATGGTGAGAAATTACAAAAGATGTAAACATTGCTCAAGATTAAGAAGGATTTCATTATTATTAATATTTTATTTGAGACAAGATTGTTGCCCTGCTAAAGTCATCGCACAAAGACTAATACATTATACATTTTCATCAATTCTGTAACAAAATGTTAACTTATAAACATATGTTAACATTTTTGTTATCGTATTTTTAGTTTTATTTATACTTTTTTCACGTTCTATAAAAGTAAACAGGCTTTCAAATTATGTTATTCCTAGTAATTCTCTGTAATTTGAGTGGATCATTTAGACAATACCTAAAATCACCCTAACGAGCTGTGAAAAGAATTAGTAGAGACTACCTATTAATTGCCTTTGGGTCAGCACTGCTTCGCTTTTAATGGTTAGACATTTCGTTAATAGGTCACACCTGCCTAATTACACAACATATCATGTTACAATTTGTAACATGGCTAATATAACAATAATAATACATGTATCTAATATGTATATTATAGAGGATGATATTGTGCTTAGTTAGAGCAGTAAACTTAATGCGATCATAGTTATGTCAATATAGAATAAACCTTATGGTCCAATTAGAATGTGGAGTTTTGTGTTTTCAAATACACCTATACTGTTCCTATTGAAGTAAGAAACCTAAAGGTAGAAATTATTGGTATAAGTTAAAACAAATTAAATGATTTTAAACATATTTTACAGATTTTTTAACTTCTTTTCTAGTTCTATGTTTATATAAATGAATTATTTATTATCTAAATAAATATAAAAATAATGAATATTTATTTGTTCTTAAAAAGGACATAAATAATGATTAAATATGTAGCATTCTCCTAACATATGATATGCAACTCTATAATCGTAAATAAATTAAATATAGTTTTTGGTTTCCTAAGTTTATTAACTATTAAAACATTATTTATTACTTCAGAAAAATGTTGTAGATACATTTTATAATTATTTCTTTCCTTCATTAAAATTAAATGCCACTTAATAAATGGCAGTGCATTGATAAAACATCTCTGCTTCATTTTACAGATTGTCCTTGATTGCTTCTGATGTAATAAAATGAAATTGCTTTCAATAACAACTGTTACCGATTGCCTATAAAATTAGTTGTTAGCTTGTATTTCATTAATTATATAAATAACTATGTTTTTGTATTTAAGAGTTATTTTAATTTTTTTCTAATTGTGGCGATAAACATTATTCTCATAAACTACATCAACTGAAACTAGTTCACCTAATTATATACAAATGATGGTGGTGATGATGATGAAATAAATAGGTTAGTTTTAGTCTTCGTAAATGCAAACCAATATCGATATCCAACACAAACGTACATCGATATAATATAATATGTGAACATAATACAATAGACAAGACGACAAATTGAAAATAATAAGATTTGATAATTCTATCTCCGATGATCCATGAAGCTAGAGAAATATAAACAATTCTAATCTGAGAAGTAGATCCTGATTAGAGTTTGTCTAGCACTTGGAAACCAATAATGAAAATTCAAACGTTTGTGACGGCACTGTACATTATAAATTACTAATTAAAAAAATCCCATCATTCCATCCATCCATCATTCATATTTTATCCTATCTTTTCGTGAAAGGACAATTAGTAGGGTTCAAATAAAAATTTAAATCGATATACGCGTAACAAATCCATAAAATCAACCATTTTACGGTTTTCATATATTTCAATTCATAGATGTAGTTATATTTTAACCGATCTAAATTGTTTAAAGTACGATTTTATTTTAGTAAAATCAGTAAAAAGGTGTAACAAATTATATAAAGGATAACATTTTAATATTCTTATATAGGTTTACAAATATTTATTAATAATATAACATGCTAAAGATCATTTGTGGAAAAGTTGACAAATGTTTTTCTTAATTTATGAATGAAATTTACAACCGGATTAGTTTGGTTACTATAAGAAATCTGCTAAAAAAACTGCCGCAAAGTTAAGATGAAGATTTATAAATTTAAAATCTCTTACAACATACACTCATAAACTATTTTGATAATTATCACTAGATTTATTGCCTATAAAAGTGATTTTAATAATTTACCTTGTTTTTATAATATGTTCAGTGTTTCTTTCTAATGAAACAATCAATATTAATATTAATTACAGTACCAAAAACTTGAATATATTCACTTAAAAATAATAAAATAATAATGTTTGTGTTATATTATATCATTTCTTTATCTTTAGAAATAGTCTTCGTATTGGGTACTTACTCGCAGCACTAACAGAAGTACTTTTAGGCTCTTCTTTTATACCTTATGTATTATATTAGTATTACAAAATCATTGCATTTTAACTATTTACGTTAATATATACTCTTTATCTTAATTTACAAATCTTGTAACTCACTTGACTAAGTCGTTACGTGGAATAGAATCTTAAAGATTAATTTCAAGTAAAATATAAATTTAAACAAAATTTCAAAACAACATAGCATTTCATAAAACTAAATAAAGTAAAAATAATAAGCATTTGATGACAGCGGCAAAGCTTTAGGCATATAAACTGAAACAGTATTGTCTGTTTTCGACACTAACAGTTGAACAGTTTAAAAAATAAATACAGTGATCTTTTAGTCACAGTCTGTGTGCTGTTAAAAATGCTGATTCATGTTATAAAAAGACCAGTCCCATTGCTGAAAAAGGATACAAACTATAAATGGATACTTTGAATGTTATTTATAAAGAATACATGAATCGGCTGCATTATTTTTATCTCATAAAACTCAACTCACATTGAAAGTGCTTTTTGTATTCTTTTTTTACGAAGCCGAATTCTAAGTACACTGTCAACTTTGTTTAAAATAATTTATTAAAAAAACTTTTATATATATAATAATAGATAATATCATAATAATTCAACATATATGTATATGCTATTTTGTCGTTTAGATTTTTATTTTATTTTATGTATGAATATACATAGAAGATATGTATTTTTTAAATTATTAAGGCAGATTTTTGTGACTTCTTATTTCTGATACTCTTCCACAAATAAAGTTATGCATACAAGTGATCATTATTTATCCTAATAAATCAGCTTTTCAAAACTTTTTAGTCAACATATACGTCAAAACCACATATTATTAAAACTTTCATAATTTAACTTTGCTATTAATATTAGAAATGACCTGAACTTCATATCTGCAGTTTGACACTCAGTGCCGATGTTTAGATTATCTAATATATTATAATACTAAAATGTATATATTATAGATTTTTCTGTAAAATTTTAATAAATTAGCTTGGCTTAGATCCAACTGAATATTATTCAAGATTGTAATTACAGATTAATATTCGGTAACGTTGTGTTACTTAGTTACCAAATTTACAGTTACAGTCATCCCTAACACACAAATCTTGGTTCAAGTTCCTTTTCCTTCGGTATCTTTAATGCCAAATAAATCTCAATGAAAAGCCTTCGAAAAAAAGTTTTATCCTTTCCATATATATCTATCTATGTCTCAACTACCCTATTAACGATTTATATAATTTCTTTTTAATAAATTCTTATTATTTTTTATGTAGACTTACACCATAATACAATAAACTATACACTGTTTAAATATTTGACTTCATAGAAAAAAGATAACATTACCTTTCCCTGTAAATAGTTTTATAAAAGTTTAGGAAAAAATCCAAATTCAATCCAGAAATTAATTTTCATGAAAATAAATTTGGTACAAATTATTCTTTGTTTGTTTATCATAATATTGAACATGATTTGAGATAAATTTTCTTTTGTGATAAACATTAACTTGGATAATATACATTAGTTTATTTTTGCAACACTAAACGAAAGATATTAAAAAACGTAATATTCTTTAGTGCTACGAAACTTGCGAGTCTTCGATCCGTACTTAACCGATTTTTTATTGTTAGTGATTCTATTATTACTAAGTCATTAAAAATAAATACAAATGTGTCACATTTTTAAGTTAATAAGTTAACACAAAAGATTTATGTAAGTGACAACTAGCGATATAAAATCCTCTACCACATCCATCATAGTCAATTCGTGACATCTCTTTCATTATATACTTCCTATTTATTGTATTAACCAATGGTGAAGTTAAACTTTGCATACACACATGGCCGGATAAACTCGTGGAAGCATAATAATAACCAGAAATTACTATAAAATAACGGAAAGAGATTGACGGTTCTGTTTGTTTTTCCATCTAATTAACTTGAATACACGTTTTTTATTGAGAAAGCTTTATTGCTGTTTGGATGTTACATTGATTAATATTCTAAAACGTAAAATATGTAGTATTAACCTTGGTATCGTTTAATTGAAACGTTGAATGTTAAAATAATAGATGGATTGTGTTTCAATTACTTTGGGTTCCAGTGTAGTTTAGTATATTTTAAAGGACTTTTTGACTTTACAAATAGAATTATTAAGGAAAAACCTAATCTTCTTATTATGATTTAAATAAGTTGTATTATAACTTGGAAAGAAAAAGTAAGGAATATTACACGAATGATGTTATACGATTCAAATGAAAAAGTCTAGTGTATATTATAGAATTGTGGTATATTACCCACATCAAAACAAATATGTTGGTTATTTTACACATGAATGAAAAAAATAACAATAATTGTCAAGCAGTTTGATTGTCTCAACAGTCAATGTACTTCAGATAAACGTTCATATCTTATCTTACTTTTTAAAGATAAATGTAATACGAAGAATAACATATGTTGTAGTCTTTTAATGTAAGTACCATATTTTTCGGTAGCAGATGGCATATACTGGTGTCAAAGCGTAAAGAGTAATATTGCTAATTTATGTTCGGTCAATGCTTCTGACTTAACGACCAATGAAACAATTTATTGCTTGACGCTAGCGAAGTGTGTTAAGGATATTGATTGTAAATCATCTATAATTGATACAACATATATTTTGCTACTGTCAATGTTATTGTACGAAACGTATAAATTAGAAAATATGAAATAGTTTTACAACTACAGTTTATTTGTTAATTTTCTAGATCTATTAAGGAATTCCGTAAAGTTTTGTTTACATCCGTCCTATTATTGTTTTTATCTTAAAAATAAAATATTGACTAATACTTGATGTTTATGATGTATTGATTAGATTATTGGTAGAATAGTATATTTAAAAAGGTATCTGTTTTGTCTTATACATTTTATTGTTTGAGAATAATTTATAGAAAAATATATAATAATTTAAAAATTTATTGAATAAATAATCATTTATTTTGATTATAAATCAGTTGAAATAATATTTTAGTAAGAAGAAATTCAGCTTTATAAACGTAAAGAAAATTGAATTTTACTTAATTCCCTGAAATATATGTATTTCCAATACACATATATGAATGGTACCTAAAACATCAGGTTCGAATCATGCGTGTGTTGATAAATGTTTCATACTTTATATTGTATATTACTTATATACACATAAAGTAGAACAAAGTAATCTAAAAAAGATACGATTCAACAACGTAATTCAGTTATATTCATGACGGTGATGTAAATAAAATAATAGAAATTAAGTTATTAATATTATTTATGACATTTAATGCTACTGGTATTATAAAAAATGTTTATTCTTATCTATGATATCAGTATCACTATAAGCGGAATGCCAGTCTCATTCTGGGCTTTGGTGCGAACACACGCGAAGGGCGACTCTATTCTTTGATGTTATTTCGCGCGTAAACAGTTTAGTTCAAAATTTAAAAAAAACGTTCCGGTTAATTTGTTTTTATGTTGTAAATAAAATAACAATTGAGTTTTACTAAAAAGACTACTTCATGGAACTTTTGTAAAGTTTTCGTTTGTAAATTTATTGTTGGAATTGGTTATAAAAATTTTATACTTGGGTAAGTATACTTAACTGATTTATGGTCTATAAAATATTTTTTAATTACTTATTAATTTTATATTTTAACAAAAAATGTAAACCATATAATGATATCGCAACAAACCAAATGTTACAGTATTAAATGTCTTACAAACAAACATTCAACTTTTAAAATTTTAAGCATAATGGTTATAATATAAAATATTTCATACATAAATGGGTATGATACTGAAATTATATTTGGTTATAAATAACCAGTTTTTAACCAGCAGTGTAGCATATTTATGATGCTAAATATATATATTAGTACATAGTGCACGAAATAACAAAAGTTTTTAAAATATAATGTAAAGATACGCGTTTTTATTAGTATTAGGATATATAAATATGCGTAAACACAACTTCTACGTAAGGTAAAATTTTTCCTAATACGATACTCGTCTGTAAATATTATAATTTAACTTATGTCATCTTTATACTATGTAAAGTGTGATCTTAATATAATATTATCTATTATATTATTAAGTATTCGTTTAAAAAGTGTCTGAATGTTTTAATATTTACAGTTAGGAGTTAACTAGATTTACGAAATACTCAATAAATACATAAAATAAATGACTATAGTTACTTTCAATTAACACTGTTTATTTTCATATTCCAACTGTTTAGATTTACAAATGTAAATGTGGCTGAGTTACGTCAATGTTAATAATCCATCGGCTATTTATTCTCTAGTCTAATTTTATTAGTCATTAAATACAAATAGTCCAAAGGTCGTAAAGTTTTTATGAAAAATATATAAATATTCATGGTGCCTAAGAACTGAAATGAATAGACATTGTGAATTATTATACCTATCATCTCAGCAACGGCCATCTTGCTAATGTTTCACTCTATTACATCATCCATTACTGCTATATAAGATAAAAGTTGTACGTAATTGAATCGATATATATTTTTGGTTGGTAGTTATGTTCATCTATGAACATACATTTCCCCTTCATTACCTGCAAGGCGGATATTGAAAGGAAAATGCAGGGCAATGCTTACATAGTATCATTTTGTATACTGCACATTCGATTAAAATATAACAAGATAAATAGTTGATTTAAATTATTTTTTAACCTATAAAATTATAAAATATTATTACACATTTTCAATTTAATACTTATACTAAAATGTATAAAATAGAAAACCTATTTAACCAATTCCTAGTCTTCTAATATGTAACGGTGAGAAAGTTTACACTTATTCGTAAAAAGAGTGCAAATATCATTTAGTTATAAAACTACGAATCAACAACATAAATATAACAATCCTCTCTATTTTGCTTTTAATTTTCAAATAATGGATTGTAGTATTTGTAAATCAACAATGGTTGAAGAGCCCTAATTAAAATACGAAAACCGCATGATATCGCTATATAAAAGGCGCTGCATTAAAAAAGATTTTTTGACTGAATGTTGCATGTTGAATTTTTCATAGCAAAATTTAAGATTACTTTTAACTGTATAGTTCCAAGGGTGGTATAGTGACTTATAGATGATATATTTTAAATCTTAATCATTTTCTGTGTGAAACCATTTCTTTTAGTACTCGGTTAGTTTATATTTAATATTTATTACATGTTTCTCAGTGCTTATTTCTATGTAAGAAAGTAAATAAATCTATCTAGAATCTCAAAATTATAAAATTGAAGTTTGTTTATGTCAAAAATTAATAAGTTTAGAACATTGTTACAGTAAATATGTTAGCTGTTAAATATATTTTACCCTTTGTACTAGTTACAAAGAATTTTCCCGACTAGGCAATTGCCCACGGTATTGCCCCGATATTTGCCAAAGGCGAGGACAATTCACGGTTATATGTAAAGACGCCTAATGAGTTTGAATATAGTCTTACCTTACAGTATTTTAAATGTATATTAAAGTAATAATGGATCACGGCAGTTTGAATACACATATTTATTTTAAATCCAGGTATCATATTATTAAAATAT
Organism: Melinaea marsaeus rileyi; assembly: GCA_918358865.1. NCBI lineage: Eukaryota > Metazoa > Arthropoda > Insecta > Lepidoptera > Nymphalidae > Melinaea > Melinaea marsaeus. The sequence goes on from OU911092.1 coordinate 5,468,300, forward strand.
ACCTGCCAATTTCATATCTTTGTAATTATCTTGTGTGGATAGTCATTAATCAAGCTTAATAAAGATATTTCGTTAGTAGCGAGAATATTGCCATCTGTTATTTAAGATGAATTATATGATATTAACAATAAAGACACTAGATTAAGTAGCTTTAATGACACTAGACAAAAGTATATTAAAATTTTCAGATCTCTAAATCTAATTTGATTAATAATAATAAGAAATAAAAAGGTTGATCAGACTTATAACAGACAACTACAAAAATATTCTAATAAAATTCTTAAAAACACGTAATTTTGGTATGTTTGATGCTAGCTTAATATGCGTTATTTAATATGATAAGTAGCTGTCCTTGACGTCATGTTCCATTGGCCCATTATATCATATTAAGTAGACGTTTCTAAGAAACCTTCTGAAAATATTGGTCGTCGATGTCTTCATTATAACTTTTAATAAATAATTTTTATATTGTCAACATATTATTTTAATAAATAGTATTATTATGAAATACATAAGAACTCGTTTAATTATTTTATCGTTTATATCATTTCTTTAATTTCCAGTCACAATTGCTTAAACCAAGAAACCAAAATAACATATGAATAAAGATACGTATTGCGAAAAAAAAAATACTATAAAACAGTTTTATAGAATTTACAGTATCTATATATATTCAATAAATAGTAATTAAAACTAGAAATAAAAAAATATTAAATTTGAATATAGCATTAAAAAACTCACAAAAATTATTAACACCAATTAATTCGAAATATGTCATATTAATTCGTCCTCTGGTTAACGAAAGCACTTTTCTACTTAAAAAATTTGAATATCATTGAATGTGAATTGAGAATATTATAATTCAATCCCTGGCTATGACAAAAACGATGTATGAATAAATAATTTGTATGTAAAATATCTCGACCTATATATAGCGCAGAAGGAGGAGGAGGTGTAGGGAGAGGAGGGCTATGATATCCTCACCATAATATATTCAAAAGCGTTACGAACGTCAATAAGATAATTAAGATTTAATTAAATGTTATTAGATATTGTGTATTTCCTTATTATAATTAAAATGATGAAAATGAAATTTTATAAAGTTTACAATTAATAATAGTTTTTACATTTCGATTCGCTAATATCAACAATTTATAAGTATTATTTTTTAAGAATAAGAATATTTGTTATTATTAATTACAAAACAACAAACTTTATAATATATTATTTGTCAATTTAAATATGCAATTCATTCTGCACAGGTATCAATAAGAGCATGCATACATATACACATTTCAGTAAGCACACATATTTGATCCTTTCCTTTAAAGACACTTCCTTATTTGTCCGAACAAATTAACATTTGGTAAACTTCAGTGGCTCACATTTTATAGAAATATTACATTTAAATATTAGTATGTTCTTACTATGACAATTCTGTATTAATTTATGTAAATTGAAAATATAAATATACCTTGCTATACATATATAGATAATATATTACTTTAATTTGTTTGTTGTGTCAAGTCATTATCTATAGACAATCTATTTTTTTATTGTCTCTGGGTTCATTGTATGATGTAGGTAGATAGAATTCACTTAACATAGCATTTTGTAACGTTATATATTAAATTATTTTGAACTCTATACTGAATTAAAACTATCTATATCTGATAAAATTTATCAACGTAACTATAAGTTTAAAGTTAAAATTTAGTTTCAAAGAGATAAATGTCAGGGCAGCTGGAAACTGTTTCCATTGTATAGCAGTTTCTGTATATTAACTGTATCAATTACTGGATTATCTTCGTTATTCATAAAGTTTATTCAAGTATTGCGATTACACTTCATTCGGTAATCTGGTTTATTATGTCTTATCACATCTATATTAGACGTATATTAATAATTAAATATATTGTTCTATTAATTAATATATCAAAATATATGTCAGTTTTCTAATTACTTATATACCAAGTCTAAAGAAACTGCGTGCATGATTTTATGAAATATAAGATTCTAGTTGCACGGTTCCAAAAAGTAGATTAATAGAAAAAAAACGTCAAGAAACTCCAAAAACAGTCTTTTAAAATATTATTAATTTCATAATTTAAATTAAACGCAGTAATAAAAGAAAATCAGAATAACCACACTACTACTAGAAGAAAAAACTCTTATATTTATAAGCGATTAAAGAATTCTAATTTTAAATATAGAAAATAAACGAAAATCGTATTTGAATATCTATAAACGTACTTTTCTTGATGTTAAATGTTATATCCATCGTATTTCTGAACATACAATAAATCTACTCACAGAATATATTGAACCGTAATTTTTTCACGAGCTTACTACACTTGTTTACGTTCCTTTGAGCGAGTGATTTATAATCATTATTTTTACGGTTCTACTGAAAGGAATTCGATAAAAGGTATTCTTAGATTTTAAGAGGGTAACTACCAAAATACTATATAAAAGTGAACGAACACAGCTGTAAAAACTTAATTATTATTTAAAATATTTATGACCGTAGTCGAAATCAAATTAAATACAAAAATACCGATCTAAATATGAAGAGAGTGTTCGAATATCTCAGTCTAGACTTTACTTAATAAAAAATATTGAAATAAGTGTTGCGCAAACTGAGTGAGCCTACTCTGAAAACAGCTCTCAAAATAAAATAAACTCTCTTGACTTTGATGGCAGAAGACATTGAATATTTCTAGTATAGAATGAATTGTAAATACTTTGAGCTCGCAACTATCATGTTGATTTTATGAATATAGTAAAAGAGATGGATTTTATAAGAATATGAAAACAAAAGTGATCCCTTCCATTATTTCCCATTTGTTGACATAAGTTCGCTTTCACTATATGAACGCTAAGAGATTGTTTATCTTAAAAATTGTCTCGTAGTGGCACCCACTGATTTATACAATCTCAGCTTGAATAAATATTTTTTATTATTCATAGGTAGTTATCTATTTAACATAATCACGAATCAACAAAATAATTGAAATTGCAATAAATAAATAAATAACTAAACGACAAATAAAATGACCGCAATTTAACAACAGTACTTTTTTTATAAAAGTTCAAAATTATTTAAATATATACATATATAATAATTATTAACCGGTAATCAAAAATGATAATGAGTCTGCAAATGCCAGCTATAAATTGTGTCAGCTATTTTAAAACAGACACACTTCAAAGGCAACGTAAATGACAGTTATTTTTGATCTGTCGTGGTAATTAATTAAAGAAGAGACTCATATTATATATCATTTTTATTTCATCTATTTAAAATATCGTCTTCTAAAAGTTTTAAATTTAATAAATCTTAATTTTATGTTACTGAATAGTAATTATTTACGGGACAAGGTAGCATCGAGCAGCAGTATCAACTGATGGTAAGCGGTAACCTTACTCTTGGATAATTTTAAATAAAGAATAAAATACGTTACCACCCTTGAGCTACAGAAAGGGATGAGGGCAGCGGGGAAAAGGAATAGAACTAAAAAAAATACTTTACTCCGATTTACTGTGAGCGGCTGTTACTATTCAGGTCGTGTCAGCTCATGGCAGTCGTGCCCGTGTAAGACACAACTAGTTTGTACCACCTTAAAAAAATTACAAAATTTAATTAATTATATTTTTATTATTATTATTACTAAGACACATACATAGACTCATGAGTTGTTAATATTTTATAATATAAATATTGTTAATTTAGGAATTTATATAACATATACATATACTTCATCATAAAAAAAATTAAAACAAATTTTAAAACAATATTCAATTAACAATATCAAGATAGATCCCAAATTCTTTATCCAAATTAAGCTTACTTTAAGCGAAGTAACTGATAAGGTAAGGTATTACAATTTAATCGGCTTTAAAAATCTTGGGATAAGTCAGGCGTTTGCTTTGAATATCGTAGTTCATTATTAGATAGCACCGACCCGCATTACCTTGGCATAGTTTAGAATCATTAAAGGTATGAAAATCTGTATTTTGATTATATAATTAAAGTATGAATATAACCTACAATAGCAAGGATGCATAATATGCATTCATATTAATACGATTATGAAATGTTACACCTTCCCATATTATTATGGATAACTTACATTAATTAAATATCCCTTTATGAATAAAAATAAATATAATGATTAAGATACTCGTAAGTATATATAACTTTTTTCAATTATTTATATTAAAATTTTAATAGTATAGAATTAAATATGTATATAAACTATATTTATTAAGAAAACAGAAAAATTTCAAATTATTAATATTGAATTTCATAAATAATTTGCTTTCAGCTCATTAATTGTATTGCGAATAAGCAAATAACTTTGAATTGGACAAATCTTCACTTTATATCTAATTGGATTCCTCTTGAAGTGACCTACGAAATGTTAATTCAAGTTGATTACTAAGATTTTTACAGTATTATTGATTCTTATGTTCTATTTATATACATATTAAAAAACAGAGACAGTCCATACTTAAATAAATTCCTAATAAACAGAGTGCACTCAATTTACAGTGTTTTCTCTTAATTTAATATATTATCAAAAACACTTAGTAATTTCCATATTAACAAAACGGGAATTGTGAATTGTATATTTCAATATATTTTGAAATAATTGTTCACAGATTAGACTGTAAATTATAATTTATTTATAATGTACAGTCTAGTCTTGAACTTGTGCCCCTGAGTTGACTTCAGTGATAATGCGTCTGTTTTGGTACTCCTACCTTAAAGGCGTAGTCCCGGTCTCATGAAAGCGTGTTTTTGTCCTTCCGATCCCAAAAAAGGTGACGGCTCGGACACAGCTAACTACTGACCTATCGCCATTACGTCTTTTCTCTTCAAAGCAATGGACAGCAACATCAATCAACAGCTTCAAACGTACCTCGATGATCACCAGTTGATGAATGACCGTCAATATGGCTTTCATCATGGTCAATCGGCTGGCGATCCTTTTTTGTATAATACACACCGTTCAGTACTCTTACCTTAAAGGTGTAGTCCCGATCTCTTGGAAAAGTGCCCTTGTCCACCTGATCGCTAAATAAGGTAAAAGCTCGGACCCAGCTAATTACAAACCATTCGCCATTACCTCTCTTCTCTCCAAATTGTTGATCAAGGATGACCGACAATATAGCTTTTGTTATGGTCGATCGGCTGGTGATCTTCTGTTATATCTTACCACCGTTGGACAGCTGCTATTTAAAGTAAGGGTGAGGCTGGCAGTGAGTCTGGATATGGCGAAAGTCTTTAATCGTATATGGCACAAGGGGCTTCTTTCAAAGCTACTGTCGTATGAGTTTCCCGATACTTTATGCAAATATCCAGTGGCTTTCTCACTGGGCAAAACATCCTGTATATGCGTTCTCGACCGATTTAGCTCGGACCCCAAGCCCGCGACCGCTATTGTACTCTAAGGCTACGTGCTATCGTGCGTATATTTTGGTCGTGCGAGACTCTCGGGGAAACATCGACGAGTACAGAAAGAAACTTGTATCTTCTATAGAGACCTCCCTGGGGATTAGGAAAATGGGGTGAACTGAAGCTCGTTGGGTTTAATCACTAAAAGAGACAAGTTAGCACGCTTACGACAAAAATAACTATTGTATCCACTCTTCCACCACTCCTCTCAATGACTCGTTAAGTATCAGAATATCTTGACATTTCGGGCGACTGGCCTCAATGTAATTGGGGGTGATCAATAGAGCGAGGTAGTATTTTAAGCCTGATCAGAGACTTGATCTCTATAAGGTACAAGTCCGGCCACACAGTGAGTACTGTTCTCATCTCTGGTTCGCATCACCCCAATATTAGCTTTTGCCTTTTGACCGCGTACAAGGGAGAGCCGTTTGGATTGTTGGGATCTGGCGGTCTGTAAGCGGACTGGACTCTCTGGCATTGCGTAGAGACATGACCTCCGTGTGCGTTTTATATCACATTTACAACGGAAAGTCTTCCAAAGAGCTATTTAATCTGATGCGCGCAGCCGAATTTCATCACCGCTCAGCACGTCATCGCCTGCCACCATTCATACTACCTGGATACGTGGCGATCCAATATGGTGTGGTTTTCAGGGACTATGCCCTCGTCTTATATAAAAAAAAACATTTCTTCAAAAGCAAAATTTCACTTGCTGATATACATATAATTAGTATTCTTTGTTTAAACAGAAATGAAACTAGACTAACCGAGAAAGGAAACGATTAAATATAATAACTAATTTTTATTTATCAGTAGGCAATAAGCACTTTTTAATTATCATAAAGTAAATAGCTTAACGTCTAATAACTTGTAATCTTTACACTAACAGCAGTTATAGTGAAATAAATTTAACACATGTCAACACCTCGATAGCACATTAATTTGGACTTATCTGTTTGACATTAGATTATTTTTTGGTGATTATTTTCCATCAGAAAATTATTTCGTTATATAGCGCTATTTTCAAATAATTAAGATTTTATTAAAACTTTGTTTTTTTTTTATATTCATAATAATAGTTGGTCGGTTTGAAGCGAAATATATTTTTATTATAGCATTTTGAGCGATTTAAATCCATACTTCTCTCATTTCAGATTTAGATGTTACGTTTACAAACAGTAAATTATTTCCAACACCTAATATATTATTTAGGAATTTCAAATAGATGAAACTAAGGAAATAGATGTGTTTTCCATTTTAGATTATATTTTTAGTATAATTATTAATATACTGAAAAAGATATAGAAACAACGCTTGTTAAAACGTAGTTTTATTAAATCACAACTTTTATTATATATGATATTTATAATATCCATAGAACACAATGAGTATTTTTTTTTCATTGACTACATTAAAATTAATGATATTCACATTATAATCAATATAATTACTTGTGGGAATAGTTTGTTGATTTTACCTTTGACCTTAATGATACTGATATCAACGGGAGTCAATGACAATGATAAGATATACTCACATGCGTATTTTTTATGAGATAATTACATGAGAAAAGTTATAAAATAATTTTAATTGGAATTAAATTGTATTAGACAATGTTATTTTGTGGTGTATATAAAAAGTCAATAAACTTTACATTTAGTTTAAAGGTTATCAAAATATCCTAAAGTTACAATTAACATTCTTCTGTACTGTTCTGTTACTAAGCTATGTTAAGAACGTTATTTTTATTTATTCACTCCTACATTCATTTGAGCTATTTCCAAGAGGCAGTAGTTTGTAAATGTTAAGATAGAAAGCGTTAACAAATATATTTAGATAGAAGGATACTAAAAGATTATTTATATATATATATATATATATATATATATATATATATATATATATATATATATATATATATATATATATATTAATAATAATTATACATGTAGCTTATATGTAGCTTGATTTTATACAAATAAGAATATAAAAAACAAGATATAATTCTTCAGATATATCCCTTCATTATGTGTCACTTCAAAAATTATTCCTACATCTGCTAAAGTTACATATTTTTTATGTAATAAAATGTATTTTAATTATAATAAGCAAAAGGTAAAGAAAATAAAAGACATGTTTTGTGATCTTTAAAAAATTTAACTGTTTTGAAACTGGTAGGTTAGACGATAAAACAATTTGAATGCTTTTGAAATGCATCAGTTAAAGATTTCACGATACTATATAATTAAGTATCAAATAACTTTAGTTCTTTGATTTGATTTACTTACGTCTCGTATGGACTGGCTAGACCGGGGAATTCTCAACGTCTCACAGAAAATAAAAGTATGAAGAAGCAGCAAGGTTTAAAAAATTAGTGAGGTAGCCGTAAACCCAAACAAACCGTAATTGCTGTCTCGACCTGGGTATTATTAACCTCTTACAGAAGATGAAGGTATAAAGTAGCAGCTGGGTTCAAAAAAATGAGTGAAGAAGCCCAAACAACAACAACATTCCCCTTTCATAGGATTGACTACGCATTTGTAATTTTACTTTTGGTTGGATTGCCTTCTCGTTTGCAGCAATGTACTTTGGCCTAAAATCGAACTAAAACATATGAAACCTGTTCTTGCAAAAAAATATATATATATTAGTCTACAAAATTTTGTTTTTTTGAGAGTTTCAAAAATAAAAATGACAAACATAGAAAATGAGTGGCTTTTTTATATTTAATAAAATTATTTAATACGAATAATGAATAAATATATATCAAATGAATATTATATTAAAATAATAAATAAAAATTGAATACCCGAAACAAATAACCAATAGGTAATTGGATATCTGTATTTAGATCAAACGATTTCTTAGTATAAAGCGTTTGAGCAGTAAATAAAAATTCTACGTTTTATTATAAACTTTTTGTGTACTAGTTATAATGTTTACCTTTATCATTTAATTTGTAGCTAGAGTATTTAATTTATTTTATTATAAACTTCTTTTACAGGATCACCGAGTAATTTATTAAGTGTTTTTAAAAGCTAGTTACTAAAGTTTCTATATGTTTTGTAAGTGGTTTTACTGATCTCATTGGTGAGATTTCTTTTCAGTTTGAGATGAAGCTTCTCCCGGTTCTTCGTACACCTTATCAAATCTGTAGAAATTATGGCATTATTTAGTTTGTAGTTGCTAGTAAGTCTAGGTAAATGGAGGAGTTTTTATCAAGGCTAATTTCACTAATATCTACTGTACTTCAAGTTGTTAAGGAGGTTGTTATGGGAATGGATAAACGGATCAATGTTTTGCATAGCCAGAGGGTCTATAAATAGCCACAACTATAGTTTCGGAGTCAACCCGAATGGTAAGGCAGTTAGCATCGGTGAGGCTGGGCTCATAAGTAGTAATATTGTAGTACATTAAAACTCAAACTTACAACTCAAAAATTCAGATTTTTACTGCAAATGTTTTGGTGTATGAGTTTTCGATTATGGGTTGTTAGTGTTTTGATAAATCAGGACAGTTATCAATAATATATCTAGAAGATTGATGCAGTAAAATTGAGAAGATCAAGGTTTATGTTATTTATGGTATCAAGGTACGTGGTGGCGCCAGCTAGGTGAGGAAGAGAGACATATAAAATACGATTGGAGTATTATGAATGGAGTTCGGAAGATCCATAAGTACAATGTAAATAGGATATATTATAAATTCATAATACAATAAATCATTTGCATATAAAGTAATATAAAAATATGATAAAAAAGGATATGAGACAAGTCAAAGTAAATAGATTGAATAAACTGAGAGGCAATAGTAAAAACTGTAACATCTTACGAGTATATCAACTTCACGAATATTTTTCCATGCGAAGTCCAAGTGATGAAGTTAATGATGATAAGTTTATTGAACTTCTTAGTAGTTTTTAGGTGATACACATCATGTATATCGGCGTCAGACAACGTCAGACAACGTTAATTACTCAATCTCTCAACTGCTTAACTATATTTCCCAGAGATAATTTGTATTCATCGGTCTGTTTAAAAACATTTTTAATTTCTATAAGCGGGAATTTTGTTTTAATGTTCTTATTTGCTCTCAAGTGTTTAATTTTAATAACTATGCGCTGTAAATATTTACCTCTTTTGGTAGGTGTATGTTGTAGTAAACAAGGCCGATGGGTAAAATAAATTATATATTATTATAATTAAAATTCAAAGAAATATAGTTTAGTATGCATACGTCCGTACTCCCAACTGTCCAGGGAGAAGACAACTGATTATTATTTCCGAGGGAAAGAATGAGGATTCTTAAAAACTAAATAAAGTTATATTAAATATCAATAAACAAAATTACGTTACAATGATGTGATAAAAATGTTTTTTTATTTTATTTTGTAACAATGATAATGAAATATCTGATTTTACTTCAAACGGTCGTAACTGTTCGAAATATTTTTACAGAAACGTGCTGTAAAACTTAAAGAGAAAATACAGGTTCTTGTACAAAATTGCCTCGAGTGTCTTACCATATTTCATGCTGTCGCTAAGATAAAATTGAAAGCATTTTATATCTTAAATAATAATCAAAAGAAACATGAAATACAGTTTATTAAAAAGATGTAATTTATTTATTATAATATAATTATAGAAAATATTTTAACACAATACTTAGATAAGACGATTATCGTCATTATTCTTAAATAATATTAAATAATAGTTGTGTACTGCAGCATGATAAACCTATATTTTCTGTTAACATACACAATTATTATAAACTTCACAGATTCAAATTACCTCCAATTAATAAGCCAAATAAAGGAAACGAGGTTAATGGCATACAATGTTTTCGTAGGATCAAGTAAAGGTCGAGCCAAACATATAGGGTCAATTATACTATTCGGCTTGTATTAAATCCTTTGAACCTTTTGAAGATCATTTTTGCCTTTACTGACCCTTTGTTTGTGAAATTAACTCTCAGCTACACAGATTTTATTATCATAATTTAATATTCACATAGTAAAAAATGCTATTTTGTTAAAATCACCATCTATTTTGAAATAAATATTTTATCATAAATTCTGAATTGACAATTGTATCAACAATTGATTTTGTGGTTCCTAACATATGCCAGAAATTAGGACTTACCAGTATTGATCTACAAAGTAAAAATAAATAAACCGGATTTTATCTTATCGTATAAAAATTAAGAATGATTTGTAAAAGATTGTCTGTAGAATTGAAATATAAAGATTGATTTTTAAATATTGTCTGAACAATTATTAGCATATTTTGTGTAAAAAAAAACTTTTAATAATTCCTAGACAACAATATATATAGGTATTAAGCATCAGTTTAAGCTGGTTTTAATGAAACCCGGCTTTTAAAGTTACAACTTGCCTCACATCACTATTATATCAACTCACATTATGACATAATAAAAAAGAACAGATCAATGGCTGTAACACAAACATAACACATTAATTAAAAAGAGAAACAATATACTGTCTACAGTATATTGTTTCTTTTTTAGCATTCTAATGCTACAATTTTACTTGTATTTTGATGTTTTTATTCAAAAATTTTTTAAATAGATCTACAGATTAAAATTGTAGTAGTCATTACCCCACTTAACAAAACTTTAAGTTCGCTTACTAAAGTGAATAAAAAGAAGTAATCTAAATAATATTTATGACTTTGCAAAATTTTTATAGTGTGCCTAGAAATATAACATTTTTTCGCAGTCTCCTATCACCTTTTTTTTACCTGACACTAAATCAATACCACACAATAATTCTCTTCGGAGTAATCCATGTAATATATAGCCCTGGCTTTCTTTAGATTTTTGTCTGATTGTCACTTTCTGCTCTTCAATCAGAATATGTTACAACCCATGAAAGATGGAAAAGCGTAAGGATTTTAGGACGTAGGAAGGGGACAGAGGGATTCTGACCAACTGGTTTTTTCACTCAGTGAATGAAACGTACGTTTTTAATATTGCTATTGAAAAATATGTAATGTATTATTAGTAATGCAAAAAAAGTAAATATATTGAAACTTAACAGTTCATACATAACTCATATGCCTGTGTAGATAAATATAAAATTAGAAATGTGTTAAAATTTGTATACCTACAATCACGTGGTTAGGAAGGTTTACTTATTCACAAATACTCTATTGTTTACAATATAATTAAGCTGAATCAACTTTAACACTAATGAAATAAGTTTTATACTAACATATAACATTGCCAGCAGAATCACATATCAACCAAATAATTCATTAATTATTCCTAACGCCGGTAGACTCTGAACATTGATCTGTTCAATTAATAAAACAGCGTCTAGAATTTCTGTAGTTTAAATAGCTTTACTATCAAGATAATGTTTTTTTTTACACATCATAAAATAAATATCGCGTTTTACTTATATACCATACTTCTACATAATTATTTGCGGTGTTCTCGATTTTGCCAGGTCACTCATTTCTCAAGATATAAAAAGGTAGATATGGTTACAATAAAGTGTTGTAAGTAAACAAGTAAGGAATTAAGTGGTTGGATAATTACTCCCATAGATAGGTATAGACAATTAAATTGGTTTAGAATGGATTTCATAACTTTCTGCGGCGTTATGAGACTAAATATATATTTTTATGGGATCTGTTGTTTCGAATCAGTATTAGCAATTTGTTTTACTCCAATATTATGAAAGATATCCAAATACCGCATATCTTTGAGACTTAGTTGTTTGCTTTTTTTAAAGTTTTATTATATTTGTCATATATCCTATTACTCTGATATTATCTGTCTTAAAATATAAATAATGTTCTTACGTAGTTAAATTTGACGTGAACAAATATTAGAAGATTTTTAAATGAGTTACACTTTATAAGGGCAAAACTTTTATATGTGTTTTATAATAATTATGATATAATACATAAATAACTAGACAATCTTTGATATGTTTGTGTAATACTAATATGATATATTGAAAACCTCAAAAGCAAAAATATTCATTGGAAAATAAATAGCAGAATATATGAATAAAATAACGATACTTTTCAATTCCACACCGCTGATATATTATTACACATTTTTTTTATAACAATTTTTCGATCTTTCTGAAAGAGAGTGTGAGAGAACTTAAAGGTTACTTAATTTCTAATAAAAGGTGGTATATTGAAAGTTCCGTATATTTTTATTTTTTATAATATCGCTATATCTAAAATAATTTCTGTTTATCAGACTACGATTTGTAAGCGTCTCTGGGTACATTATTAAAACCATTTATATTAAAAATAAAGTAACAAGTAATTAATAAACATCGAAATAAAGATAGAGAAAATATATATAAAATATGAATAAGATATGAAAAATACGCTTCAGGTCCGGGCATTTACTGAAATGGACTTCTGTGAAATTTAACCCCTATGAAAATATAATAAAAGAAATAATAATCCTATTCCGAAATTTTGAAAGAAATGAACCTAAAATTTTATATTTAAACAACTTTTAATTATGTGGTTTATACAAATATTTATTTATTAGTGGATTATATATATATATATATATATATATATATATATATATATATATATATATATGTACCATTTTAAGAACTACAGATATAAATAAATAGATAAAATAAAATAATTCATTTATAACTTTTATAATAGTCTTGTTGCTCATAACATTAGCTTTTGCATTTTTCATATTTTCCATACTTTACAACTGCACCTTAGAGATTTATAAGGCAGCTGTGAGTTTCGTTAAATTGCGATATTATGGTAAAATAACCCTAAAGTCTCACACAATAGGACATGTATTTGCTTGTATTATTTATTACAGCGTCAGTGTCAATACTTGTATCATTTGCTGAGCGCTCATGTGGAACTGTAGCATACAAAATATAAAGCTATTTTTCAAATTTCAAACCTAGTTTTGAATATTTCAATAAATCTTAAATAGACTTCAAATTGGTATTTTATCTCAATTGGTTTAATCTTACAAATAATATTTGACTTTTACACATTTTCGATGAAGTCGCAAACCATTTATTCCAGTTAATATAAAACTACAGTGCATTACTCGAATATACTTATTCTTTACGCGGTCGTTTTAAACTCAATTGTGACAATAGCAATTTTCTTTTATTTTCTGTTCAGCAGTAAAATTTTAAACTGAACTTGAAGTAATAGCAACTCCATTTTATTCGTTACGTTATTGTGAGCTTTAATAAACGTAATAATAATAATTTAATTACCAGCGTTTATTATTTCTACGCTGCATGATAAATTTCTTCTCTTGTAAATTATTCACAAAATTGAATATTCACATATCTCATATTTTCTATTACAATACAGCAAAATGGAAAAAAATCATTTAGAAAAAGAAAACATATGAAGTGATCCTCAAGATTTTTCCGAATTAAAATCTTTTTTATTAAATTTGTAAATTATACTTGTATTTAAGTACTCATGTCGAAATATAATGAGAAAATTATAAAATCTTATAAATCATAATGAAAAAAAAATCATAGCTCTAGTAAATCATTTATAATGTAAAATTGTAAAACATTTTAAAATAACTTTTCGTATAAACTATTATTTTTTAATTAATAAATTTAAAAATATTAAATTGTTCTATATAATTCGAGCTTTATGACAGCTACGTAATTCGATCCTTAAACTGAACTTGCCCAGCTTTAATAACGTCAAACACTTCGGACCTTAATTACTAAAGCACTTTAACTTATTTTGTAGCTTGACCCTTTCTTTTTTATGGCAAGTACGTGGAGAACGACTAATTATATTGTTTATTTTTAATATAACTTTGATAATTTAGAATATTTTTAACTTTTATTTAACTGTTTACTCACATAAGAAAAATCTTATTTTAAATAACATATACTTCACATTTTTCTGAGAACAAATAGATTTTTAGACTATTTTTTTTGTTTCAAAATATGTATTTAAAAAGATAATTAGTATTATTTGAATACCTTGAATATAATTCAAAGCAGCTCTTATAATGTTAGACTAATCTTAAACCACAAACTTCCAACGCTCATCTCTCTAGTCTTATCTCTTAAACTACAAAGGAGAGATAATTTCATTCTTGAAAAGCCTAATTCATATCTTGATGCTCATCCTATTTTCAATTTTATAGAACTTATAGATAAAAGCTTTGTACACGGTTTGGCTTTTCCAACTTTGTTAAAGTTACAAACAATCTCAGATCCTTAAAAGTTTCACCAAACACTTATATTAATATTACTTATTTGCAAAAATAAAATTCATATACACTTTTGTTCTATACTAAATAGCTGAGTCACTATTTTTAATGGCTTTACAAGGGTCAGGCGTAATTTAAGCAAGGTCATTTTTTAAAAGAACACTCAATTTTGAGTCCTACTGTTTTGTCAATTTATTAACAAATAAAATACACAGATATTTGCATGTGGTTGGAATAAATTGAATCCGATAACAATTTTTTTAATATGTATAGTAAGTAAGTAAAAATAGTAAATAAAATTATTCCAATTCTCCCTCCAGTTTATTTCGATACCGATTTCACTAAAATTGTTTAGCCTAGAAAATAATTATGTCAAGTCCTGTTTAACTTATAATTTTTGTCCAAAATATAATATCAAGAATAAAACAATATATTCTCGCTTATTAGTTGTAAGAGATAGCTCAATCTAAATAAAGAAAAATGACTATAAGTTTATTCATTTAAGTATGATTATGGGTAAGGTAAAGAGGGCCATATTTGAAATTGGGCCAAAATTAAAATAGTGTTTAGCCTTTCAACTCAGATTTTAATCCCAGTTGAGGTTACTAGAAATATTTTCTTTAAAATTGCATTACAAATTATTTTAAGATAATATTTTTCAACTAGTATCCGCCAACCGTGCGAGGCGGGTGTTGAGCTGAGCCCCTCTCCTTTCTTCTTTTCTTGATAACTTTTAAATGGCTCAACATTTTTTCAATCTGTTTTCGCTATAACATCCGCGTTCGGCTCAAACATACATTTTTAGATAATTATCTCGTCGCATTCTGGAGACAACTAAACACAAAAAAAGGTCTCCCAAACGGTTAAGAGCATCGCTTACGCTCAGCTCAATTAACCAAATAAGAATGATACAAAATTGGTGACGTCTGGTTAAATTAACGTAAGCTGAGTCCATATAAATGATATATCCTGACTTAAACTAAAAGCTTGATTATTTTCCCTTCCTAACGTTTTCGTCTTATCTTATCGTGCAAATGTTTTTGTGTACTCACCTAATGCAATCTGAGTGCTGTCCCATTTCATGCAATGTACAATATTATATAGAAAACAAACCTTTTGTATGTCATGTTATACCAGATATTGGGTTAATACATATTTATATTTTTTAATAAATTTTCCTTCTACGGTCATTCAACCATCGACCATTGTTCATCTTTTCATTGTTCTGGCTTGTGTGATTTAATAAAAGAAAAGGCTTAAGCCCCATTGTTAAAACGTATTTATTATGATATGTTATTAGAATATTCGTCGCTCAAATAATAAAATGTGATTAAAATCTTTAAAAATTACTTTATTTTCAGACCACAGGTTCAACTACTACCAGATACCTCATTATTATTTTTTATATAAGTTGGGCTTTACGACTTCTGATATATACTTTCTCATTGTTATGTCTCATTGTCTCTCATGTTTTAAGTTATATTATGACAGAAATGTTTTTACGATTGACTGCTCTTTATACTTAAAAAGATAGGGATGTTTGGATATAGTTATTCACTTAAATCTATTGAAACATTTCCTTTCGATGATATCCTATAGCAATTTGGCGAGGAAAGCAACAGAATAAAGCTTTTTAAAACAATTTAACCACAATTCCTTGCCTATAATCCGTCCGTTTCCATTAAAACCTTAATTTATTTAATAGGATCCTAATCCTAATTGCTAATAGACAAACAAGCAGAAGTTTTCTATATATAAAACAATGTTACAATACCATATAACTACTTTTTTTATTTGAAGAGTTATAATATTCATTTTTATAATCGATTATTGAAATATTCAATTATAAAAATGAATATGATTCTTTATTAGATCTTTGTTAATTATAATTTCGTCGTCGAAGTCGTTGAAGTCGTCGAACAGTTGACGAAAATGCTTTTTCAGTATCACATAATGGACATTAGATCAATGCTTTTGTAGCCTTCTCATGCCTTCTTCTCTAGCCTTCTCTATGTTCTAGCAAATATAGCAATGTTCTAATGTTTTAATTTATTCTTAATAATTTTCATTTTCATTATCATATTAAGTTTCTCTAATATTATAGATTTGATTTTAATTGTATTAATTTTTTTTATTTTATTTGGTATTTTTTTTTTCTGAATAGTTTAATCACGAAAAGTTATTTAAGAAATTGATTTATAAAAAATAAATTGGTTGCTTTGAAAACAAATAAAACCTCATTATATAACTCAATTAAAATATATACGTATAACAGATTTCGGCGCGAGTGTACATGCGCGAAAGTTCGGAAAGCCTGGTTTCAGGATGAACATACTCGTAACTCACCGTAACAATAATACCTTACAATTCAATATAAGAAAGTTAAAAAAATATTAAGGTACGGGAGGTTTATCTTCATAATTTATTATTTATTCTTTAAAAAATTTTTTTAGTAAACGCTAGAAATAACTTCGGATATAACTTCATATAAAATATTTTCATAGTGTGAATTTGCCATAATGTGTCAGCCTTCATTCAACAAATATTTTTGTAATTTAAACAGTAGCCAAGGCGTGTCGACTAATATAATGGACTATAAAGTACTTTGAAAACTATAGCAATTATTTCTATGTTAATGGAATAGGCTTGAATATATCTATTCGAGTATATCGACTAAGGTATTTGTATTTAATTTTAGAGAATAGTTAAGAATTATTTTTTTATATATAATTTCGAATTCTTCGGTTTTCCTTCCTTCCTTTGTATAACAATTTCATGTGTAATCGAAGATTACGAAACAAACGTTAAAATTAAACATGGTGCTTACATGGCTTCGAACTAAATTGGACTGAAAGGTAGAGTTTCTCGAAACTAAGAACATGTAATATTGCGTACCTAACTCGTCCCAGGACTATAACTAAATATATTTGTTATTAGCAATAACCATGAGTAGAGTACACATGAGTAGACCCATACCAGAAATGATTTTCGGTCTGTAAAGGTTGCTTTTAAATATATAAAAATGTATAGTTTGAAAATACAATATTTAAAAGACGAAAAACCTACAGATTTTTGAAGCAAATAGAAGATTACTAAATAAAATATTCTTTTCGAAATAATTAAGACAACAGATGGTGAGAATTAATGAAAAATAACCTCCGATTACAATATTTAGTCTGTGAGGTCGTATGAACAAATTTATTTGTCAGAATTATTTCACAGTTAGTACTTGCTAATTGTTATATGAATCTATAAATAATAAATTATATAATATTTTTGTACGAAATAATTGCTGAGTGTTTTGTTTGTTTGTTTCTGCATCATGTAAAATCGATATGATGCATCTTGATGATATTCCTTCAGGAAACTATACGAGTAGGATAGTTGGTAGTTGATTTTGTAGTAAGATACATTTTACTTCAAAAAATCTCAAATTTTTCAACAATAATTTAATACTGATTTATAATATTCAATTATTTTAGAGGGAGAATAGAATAGTTCTCTTGGAATATAATTGTAATAACATTAAAGAAAATAAATTATATAAATGAATTATGATATGATAGATGGCTTAATATTGGGGAGACAGATGTAGGGAGAGAGCAGATCGCTGGCAATAGCTCGTAATATATGAATATTCTATAAAGCTCGCTTATTGGCATACTATTCGTTTAGAATGAACACAATTTTATAAGTTCTGTGTTATCTAATAAACACTGTTCCGAAGAGCATTTATTGCAAACGTGAGGGTGTTACAAATTTTGGTAATGTTAGAATACAATGTATTTAATAGATAAGAGGCTATTTAATATTGAAATATAAATAATAGTATTAAATTATAGAGAGATTATATAGAGAATATTACAGGTTATAGAGAAAAAAGACAATTCTATTAAAATATAATCAAAATTATATTAAAAATCGCTCTTGAACTGCGTCTAAACACCTTGAATACATTAAAAATATGAGTACATTCTGAGAGGATATATACTATACAAATATTTAATGCACTTTGACAGTACCCATAAACTGATATGCCCATATTTTTATGAACATCAGTAAGTACACAACATGGTTGTTGTTTATGTTATACATTATAATAATAATATCTATTCATATATTATATATATATCGAGGTAAATATTAATTCAATTTAAAGCATTAAAAACATATGCTTTTAATTGAAATTATATGTTGGAAAAATCCTAATCTATTAGAAATAGGTAAATAAATACCTATCTCTAATAGATTAGGATTGTGAACTCAAATTGAGTTCTATATAAATTAGTTAAAAATTACATTTCGTCCAACAATACATTTAATACGGGCCAAGTGGATGGATAGATAGATAGACATATGTCAATCTACATCACACTTGCGGACTTTTTGTAGATTTTTTTGAGATATAGAAATATATATAATATAATGTACATTATGTACAAACTTGGAAAACCTACTTAGTTTAACAGTTTTGCTTTTAATTTCGTTATATGTACTACTATAGTGCAATTCCACTATGTTTATTATATTGTCTAACGATCATTGGGTGCCTACTGGGAAAAATAAATACGCTACCCTACAAAATTAATTTCAAAATCATATTCTACCTCTTTGTCAGTGTGGCTAATGTCTATATTCTTGCCTCATTACAGCTTTCTAGTACAAAAAATTCTACTAGGCTACGAGCAGACGGGCGAAGAGACATATCAAAACAATAATGGTTCTTGTTAGAATCTAGTACTATTAAAAAAAAACTATAAAAGTATGTTTAAGAAACGACTATAGATATATATTTATTTTACAATTAATGCTTAATTAAAATTTACATTCCTTATTTATCTGAGTTTAGCAATAACTCAAATATTTGATTTATTATATTCTTTCCAGATGCAAAGTAGGTTATAAATATTTAGGAGACTAAAATACTTAAAATACTATCTATTATGTACTGACTGCAGATAGATGTCAATTCAATTGTTTTTACAATGTTGCGTTAGTGGTTGCGGATATTAACCTGCTATAAAGAAATAAACTTCGTAACATAAACTAAAACTGACAAATAACCATGTGAGAATATGATTTAGTTTCTGTTTACATAGATTAACAATAGCTAGTTACACATAGCGCGCCTGACAAAGTAATTAACATCTATATTTAGTATGGTTTATTTCGTGAACATACATTTACATTTTTATTTAATCGTTGTTCAATTTCTTGATGTTGAAGAAATATTTGTGCGGTACAGAAATAAGAGTCGTATTATGTCGTCGTAGTCGTATTTTTAAAATATAATATTCAAATATGTTTTATCGTATTAGAAGATTTGCTTAGTTTTGTTTTAGTTTTAGTTTAATATAAAAATATACCGTATAATATAATAATAATATTATATTATACGGTATATTTTTATATTGAACAGAAATATTACTAAGTAGTTTCTCTCATTATCATAATCTTACTGTGAATCGTTAATTGTACAAAATGTTACTGAATAAATGATAAAATATAATTATATTGACATCTATATCAACTCTGAATTTATTTTCGACATAATACAAAAATAATCTACTAAATTTTAACATTTGACTTTTACGTAATCAATAATTTTAAAATAATGCCATAATCTTAATCTCTATAACATATCATACACGTATTTCAAACAAAAATTATCCTTGGTGTTATAGTCAATCCAACGTGTTTTTGGAACTTTATTAATAAACTTTTAAAATTTCTTTTTCATTTTGTTACATATTCGTAAAAATAACTATAAGACTCAATAAATGGATTTTTATGTAAATATATATTTTTTGCTTATTATTAATTAATTTTTCCTTGTTTCAGATTGACTTCATATTGATGGATATACATTATCAGAAAAAGAAGAAGTGAAATAAAGGAACGCCTTTGCGTTAACACTTTTGCTACAGTTAAAAAAACTCTGGACTCTGGAACAGTATGAGAAGTTGGTTCTTTAAAACAAACACAAACTACCTAAGAAACCAAACATAAACATGATAATATCTATATCAAACACAAAAGCTTTATGATATCAAATTACCTACTCAACAAAATTATGCAGAACGAATGGACTAACAACGATTCACTTTATAATGATAACAGTAGTAATTTCGTCGACAACTTTCAAAATGAAAATATTACGGCACCCCCAGACCCTATTGAAGATAAAGCAATTCAAGCCGCGTTTTGTACAGCATACACTATTATTTTCGTAGTAGGAATATTTGGTAACGCTCTTGTTTGTTATGCAGTAATAAGGAACCGCGCAATGCAAACCGTTACTAATCTCTTCATCACGAACCTCGCATTATCTGATATATTACTATGTGTATTTGCAGTACCATTTACTCCTCTTTACACTTTCTTAGGACGTTGGGTGTTTGGAGGCTTATTATGCCATATCATGCCTTATGCGCAAGGTTGTAGTGTCTATATTTCAACTCTCACTCTAACATCTATAGCGATCGACAGATTTTTCGTGATAATTTATCCTTTTAAACCAAGAATGAAAATAAAAACATGTATAGGATTAATCATTTTTATTTGGGTATTTGCTTTAATAGTGACGTTTCCCTATGGCTACTATATGGCTCTACAAGATGTCTTTTGTGCTGAAAAATGGCCTTCCGACCAAATTCGAAAAGCATTCGGAGCTGTGACAACAATTATGCAGTTTGTTTTGCCATTTATTGTTATGGCATTTTGTTACACCTGTGTTAGTATAAAACTAAATGATCGATTAAAAACAAGACCAGGCAGTAAGAACAGCAAAAAAGAAGACGCGGAGAGAGAAAGAAAAAGGAGAACCAATAGAATGCTTATAGCAATGGTGGCAATATTTGGGTTATCATGGCTACCACTCAATTTAATAAATATAAGTAGCGACTTTTATTCCTTAGCTGAGGATTGGAGATACTATATGGTTTTGTTTTTTATAGCACATTTTATAGCCATGTCATCAACTTGTTACAATCCATTTCTATATGCGTGGCTAAATGAAAACTTTCGTAAAGAGTTCAAACAAATTCTTCCTTGTTTAGGAGTTTTAGTAGCAAAGCATTCTAAAAGAAATTTTAATCAGTCTGAAAGGACCGGCATGTTTCGATCAGAGAAGACTTGCAATGGAAACGAAACAATTCAAGAATCACTTCTAACTTCTACAGTAAATAAACCTTCAGTTAGATACAAAATAGAATTTAATGAAAAACTCAAAACATACAAGGATGATCAAGAAAATGTAAGTCCTGATGAGAAACCAGAAGATAATCCTAGTCCAAATGAAGACTGCGTTAAAATGTACATGTTTGCAGATAAATCTGTTCTGATGTCGGATAAGGAACCTATTGTATCTGCGCTTTAATCTGTGGTAAGTCAACTAACATACAATACAAATAACATACATAGCAGCTATAATATAAATTATTATTTGTATAAAATTAAAACATCTCTTCTCCTGGAGTAATTACTGTCTGTATAAAAATTAAATTTTATAATATCAACATTTTTTAACTGATGATATATGAATGACTATTTTTAAACAAAGTTAGTTTCTTTGATGTTTCAGATGTGTGGGATAAAACAAGTCATCTTATATTCATTTTATTTTCGTCACTAGTACTTATATAAGAAGACTATTATGAGAATAATTTTATTTCAGTTATACGGTTTAATAAACAACTTATATAATACTAAAATACTTAGCGTTAATCATGTTATGCTCTTCAATTTTACTGCGTTAGTCAATGGTGCAGCTAAGTTTGATGGTAAATGTTGTGGTAAAATTGTTTGTATAGTATACGTTGTATACGTACTACTTATGCAGTAAATAAACTAAGTTTATGATGTGGAACATGTTAACTACTATTCTTGTTATTTGAACTTTAAGAAACTGTGTTAACTGAACAGTTCAGTGTAGGCAAACAAATGGTATAAAATATTGGTTATAAATAGGCAATTATTTAAAGAAATTATTTCAAAAAAGTGGTCGCCATTTAAAAAATAACATTAATCATAAGCCTGTGTTTAAATATTTGGATAATTAACAGATGATAATAAGATTCAAGTGAAATACATACGAGTAGATATACTTCTAAAGGTCTATTAAATCTACCAATTAATAATGATATTTTAATATTTAAAGAAGTAATGACGGACAACGCTATTTCTTAAACAACACTGCTTGGAATAACTATAAAAAATACGATGTAATAAATTACAAATACACTCGGATCGGAATAAATAAAATATCTGAATTATTTTTATAGCCCCATAACACTCTGTTTTTGAGTATCTTTGAATAACTATCTATTTTTTATTGTTCATTTTCAAAATAATAATAAGATTATTATTATTATTATTAATAATAATAATAATAATCATAACGAAATATAATAAATATATTAAAAATATATATTTTTTACCAACGTGAATAAAATTTCAAAAAATACTTTTTAACATAATAAAAATCAGGTGTTAAAATGAAATGAATAAAAAAAAATGGCTTTTAAATCAGAGAAAAATTTTAAACAAAGACAATTTTATTTTTCCTCTCTATATCTAATGTTTAGATTGTTGTTAATGATTTGCCAAACATATTATTAATTACGATCATTAATAACGTAGAAGGTAAAAATTAATCTAGATATAAAAATGAAAATAGTTATATACATATAGTTCAAATAAAATATTCGTTTACAAATTCTATTTGCAAAGACAATTTCCACGTACGCCATGCAAAAAACGACTTATTCTGTACTTACATATTCTGAAGTTATATTTATTAGGTTTCTTACGACTGTCCTGAGACAGTCAGTTTCTGTTTATTCTCCTTTACAATTTACTTATAAGAACTATATTATTTATACTCTAGTATTCTCCGAGAATAAGAATATATTTAATATCAAATTAAATAAATTATGATATGTTTATAACACAAAAAATATATACATTCATTCATAAATTTTTATGGGTAAAAAATTTATAATTTTACATATCATGCAGGATGCATGCAGGATATGTACTAAATATTTGTCCTAATTAACATGGGCATCATCATCCATATTTCCTATAAAAAAGTATTAATAAATGAAAATATTTATAAATGATTATATCCAGGTGCTATTTGTTATTAGATTTCATAGAATGGACCACCCACAAGTGAGTCATAAGATTTTATAAGCTGTAAAAATATCGATCGAAAGTATTGCGTAATAAAATATGAGCACTCTAATATTTAAGAGTGGGCATAAAAATAAGTTTATTTTTAAAACACATGGCACAGGTTGGGTTGTTATGTATATTATACATAAAGCTGGCTCACAAATTTTACTTGTAGATTTTTGAATGATTGTAATTTTGTTTTATAGGAATTTTAGACCTCTAAGTAGTGACTGTTGTTGGTATATTTTTTAAGTCATGTGATGTACGCTTTATTTTTAAATATGCGAATGATATATTTAAAAGACAAGGTTTTAGACAAGAAGTACCCACATAATAAATTAATTTATCTTTTTTAATATTATACTGAACATCAGGAGACAATCCCTTTTATACGTCAAGTTAAATAAATAAATAAATTATTTATTTGACATTGAGAGTGTTGAAGTAAATAATTTATATTTTAACTTATTCGTGTGCTAACACTAGATAATGTGTGTAGTGTGTTTGTGTTATTATTTTAAAGCATTCCTAATAAGAATAATAGCGTTCTTTCTATACTCCTTTTCTATATAAATTACATGCTCTTTCGCATACTCTACAGTTAAGCTTCACGTATTAATCATTAAAATTGATAAATATAACATAATATTAAATATTATTAAAATTATTTTACTATATAAAAAAACATTTTTTTTTTTGGTTTCAGGTAATCCATCGCACTAGCAGTTTAGTAGTAAAAAGAGAACTTTTATAAGCTTTAAGATATTATTGAATGTATAAAAATACATGATAAAATATGATTGAAATTACTAATATAATATAAATTTTGTCTGTAGATTATAAAGTTTATGTAGAAAAAAATATAAAGGTCTGTAAATATTATCTTATAATGTAAATAATTAAACTACTGTCAGAAAAACAGTTGCATCAATTGTTCCTTGGAACTATGAGCCCATTGATGAATGTTTTTCTATAATATTATGTAATTAGAAAAATATTTTTGTAATTAAATTTAGTTGTTGAACAATGTTATGTTAAATGCCTTGTAAATGTCAATGGAAGAGAAATGTGTGCAATTCGCTGTTCTAATGTTAATAAAGTGTACCAAAGAATTATTTGTTTCTTTTCCGTTAATTAATATACTAATATACTAATAATTATTACAGCAGTTTAAAAGGAGTTCAATGCTCAAATAATAATAATGAAAGAGAATACTAAGTAAACACGGGGAATAATCAAATGTACAAACTAGAGGTAAACAGGTTAAATATTGCACGAAGATCAATCAATAGTAATTGTTGTATACCCTCATATCTAAATTACTGATTACTAACAATTTATGAAATTGGTGTAACTTATTTTTATTATGGAAAAATATTACTTTTTCTCTTTTACGTTACGTTACTATATTATGTTATTAAAATTAATGTCCACTTCTACTTTTAGATATTAAATTTTAATTTCACCATATTCTTAATTAGGAACTGTAAATCAAATCGTAATATACAAAAACTTTACGCAAACACAAATAAATCAATCCAGCAATACAAGCAACGTTTTATTTAGTGCCACTTTATATTTTTCACATATCTTTATATGTATATAACATCGTAATTCCGGTTAAAAAGTGAGATTAAAATATAAATTTTTAAATCACTCAAAGATTACAATACAATCTACACTCATGAAGTGCATTGCAATTCAAATTTTTATCTTGGTCGTCGTGATGAAGCTTTCGTCTTTACAAGAAAAGTAAACTAGAAAAATAAGCAGACGATCATTCTAATAGTATATTTATCAGTCATTCTTAAAAAAAATAGAATATAGAAAATTACAAATGCGTGTAATATAGAAAAATATAGGTGCCCAAGGAATGGCGAATAAACTTTCATAAACTAATTATTTTCTAACATTATCGTAACAGCATTCTATTGTTGCATCGCAATAGCCATAAAGCTTTCTGTGATTTTTTTGTTGTGAACTTGTGAAAAATAAAATCAGTATAATTTTGGTTTTACTGTTTTAAATTAAAAAAAAAATATTATATTATCCCGATATTTATAGTTTAGATTCTATATATACTCGTAACATAATAACGTACGCAGCAAAGCTAAGAATTTAAATAAATGATAATAATTTTGTATAAATAAATAGTAAAAGACTATAATTACAATGAGATAAATGTTAATTTCATCCAAGATCTGAGAACATGGGAGAAAAAAATTACATGTTGCATATTGCACATAAAAATTTAACAAAACCTTCAGTGAAAACTGAATACTTTTCAGATTTAAGGATTTTTTTTTCTCTCTTCCGAGATCAGATATTGTATGCATGTAATATAAAAAGACATCATAATATATATTTGTTCCATATAAAGTAATACAATGTTATTTATTCAGAACCAATCGTGAGCACTTTTCAATAACACTATATCTCATCACCATTTACATTCTCCGATTGTCAATTGTTACTGATAAGTATGTAAAAAGAAATGTAATTTTCTTAAGAAGATCCTTTGAACTAAATGCCTAAATTATATCAGCATCTTAACATCTACAACATGAAGGACAAACAAGCCGACAGTGATTGAATAACTCTCAAAAGAACTGCTCATTTCTGAAGAAAGAAAAGTACTGTTGAAAATATGTGTTTGCTATAGATACAGGTTCATTTTATCAGCTGATTTAGAAGTAAATATGATTGTGTAGTTTCTTATTTATGTTATATTATTTTGAAACGTTAAAACATAAGATCAAGTTAGAATTGGTTGATTGTATATTCGTATGTTTGTTTATAACAAATAGGCAATAACTATATATCTGTATATATATATACCGTCGATAAGTATATAGGTTTTGAAAATAAATTAAAATGTACTGTAATATAATATATAATATATAATATCGACTTCCAAAATATTCCGAATTGCGCAATTCGCTTGTTTAATTTTGGAAAATGCGTATACATCAGATATTAATAAATTAATATTAATAATTAATAAGGGTGGTTCCAGGCTTAATAGAGAATATTAAGCTAAATTGTTCTATCTACGAAGTAATATATTATACAAACTAATGCCCTATTTGTGGAAAAATGATTAAAATAAAAAAAAATAGCACTGAATAAAAAAAATAATAGTCTCTCACGTTATATACTGAATAGAAACTCGGGTTTTAGAAGAAAATAAAATATTTAAAATAGTTGGATAAAAAAAATAAGCACTTGTATTTTTTTTTTATCTAAAGTAACATAAAACTCACATTTGCTAGTAACAATTTAATCTTAAAAGCTATGTTAGTATTATTAATATTTCTTCAAACCACTGGATATGGCTCAGCAATGATTCACAGATACACAATCCAGCCTGTTACAGATCATATTTAAGATGCTGTTGGTGCTACCGTGTAGTCTTTCAACTAAAGATACACACTTTTTGTGCATAGCAGCAAAAAAACAATTAACTCGCGCCGTAGCGAACATCCCTGACGCACTACAGAACCGCAGCAACCCCAGCAGCAACCTAAATGCGTTATTATATTAAACACGCTATAAGATTTCTGTGAATACCTGACCCACAGGTCAGGTTAGTAAAAATTGGTGAAGTATGCTCTAAACAATGTAATTTTAACGCCGGTCGAGCAGCGAGTAAACCTGCGAGCCAGCATTCACTCTTACCGACTCCGTTGTCGTTCAATATCGTCATCGTCTCTGAGGCCGGGTGCCAACACATGTCCAAGATATTTAAATTGGTACACTCAATCGAGTCTATTCCCGTCAAGCAAAATTGAGGGTACTATATTTGGTGCTTTACCCCCTGCCTCAAAAACCATCACTACACTTTTTCTTCTATTAAATTAAGTTTCTTGATTGGTGGTCTTTTAAAGATAAATAATACAGTGGCAGTTACAACAAATCGAAATAAATGAAATATTATTCAGAAAAATGTATATAAATAAAAATAATATAACACTTAAAAAATTCTTTATAAAAGTAAATTCCTAAAATAAAAAATCAACTCTTTTAAATAATTATTTATTTATTTATTTTAAACACTTTTATATTGATGAAACAAATTGATATAAATCGTTTCTTAGAAAAAAATGCTAATTAAAACCAACTTACTCTCGCTTAGTGTTTATTAACTGACGGTGTCACTCATAGCTTTAGTTTTAGTATAATTTACAATACATTTATAATTTTTAATACATCATTTCATTCAATTCAATTAAAAGGTCATATTATCCATTTGGTACATTAACTCATAAAATTATGTTAAATATATTTTCTTAAAACCTATATTACTCAAAACAAACAGTAGTTCCAAATTTGTCTTTAAATTGAAAAAAAAATTGGAAACAACATTTTCAGAATATTATATATCATTCCAGATTAATACCAATAAAATATCATGATCTTTTAAATTTTAGGCATGTCTTAATATTTTTGTTAGTGCTGTAATATAGAAATACTTATATATAGTGTAATTTGTAATTAAAAAAATGGCTGTTACTTGATAATAAATCATTAAAGACCTATTAAAAAATTTAATGATTTGAGCAGTGTCAATTAATTATAACGAACCATCTTGAACCCTTTTGAAGAGTCTTCAAAATAATTATTACCATCCCAAAAAGTGCTCCGTTTGTAAATGATCCAATCAAACGTTTATTCATTAATTTTGCAGAGTTTATGTTTTTAGGTAGGAGGTTTTGACTTTAGTTAGTAAAAAAGAAAGTAAACCAGGTAACCGTTAAAAATTACTCACCGTCAAATCATATATAATCAATTTATTGCTTTTAAGGTACGCAATGTTTGACTTACAGAAGTTAATGGCAGTTGATTTGAGTTCTGAGCTGTGTCTTTAAGAAGTTGCTAAATAAATAAGCGAGTCAAGGTAAGTATTATGTAACTTTTTAAAGTCTCTTAAGTTTTAGAGTTTTCCTTTGAAATCTAGATCATTTTTTTTTAAACAATTTGTTAATAATTATTTATTTAATTGGCACTAATAAGTAACGATCCTATCTATTCCTTTTACTTGTGGGTATATATTATCAACGTATAACATTAGAATATTTTCTACGGGGAATTTATTACCAATAAAAAAACCCTTAATAATAAAAAATTGGGATAGAAAGAGTTTCTTTACAAATAGAAGACAATAGAAAATACATCATTTCAAAGGTACATATTATATCTAGTTATTTCCTATTTAGACCTTATATATAATTTAAACAGGGTGTGGTAGGTTTGGTTTGATCCTCCAACAAAGCTATATTTAATTAACCCAGATTAATTAATTAAGTATTATCAGATGTTAAATATAAACATTAATATTTACAGTAGAGTAATTAACTTATTAATTAAAATTATTTTTCATTATCAATTTATTACTTTATAAAATAATACAATGATAAAAAAACCAAAGACAAAATATATAACATTTAATCTGGGTTAAGTTATTTCGCGGAAATAATACATTATAAACAAAGTGTTTGTAATATTTCATCAAAATTATTTGTAGGCCTCATTTTATAGGGCCTATATTTTATAATGTTGTGATATAAACCTTTATAATATGTTCTAGAGTTTATATTATCAGTTTCGTGGTCATCTTTAGAGCAGGGTCAGGTTGGCCTTGGCAAGGCAGTACTTCAAGCCTGGCCTCTATAAGGCACATATTTGGCCACACATGGAGTACTGTTCTCATCTCTGGTTCGGATCACCCTAATATCAGTTTTTACCATATGACCGCGTACAACGGAAAACCTTTCGTATCGTCGGGGACCCGGTGCTCTGTGAACGGCTGGACTCTTGGGCATTGGGTAGAGACGTGGCTTATCTGTGCGCGTACCGTATGCGTACCGCATTTTTTTTTATGTAAGAGAAGGGCAAAACGATCTGGTGGGCCACAGATGATACGTGATCACTTGAAATATTCGAGGATTCACAAGAGCGTTGCCAGCCTTGAAGGTGGGAGAAAACACCTTTTTTGAAGGTACTCATGTCCTACCGATCGATTAATACCGCCGAAGGTAGTTCCTCCCACATTCGAGTGGTACGTGGAAAAAAGGCCCTTTGGCGGTAGGCATCAGATCGAAAAGCTCTTCGCAACACTCCCGTTGTAATTTTAAAGGTGATTGAGCCTAGCTGTAGTCATTTGACTGCAGCTTGTATTGGGCTGGCTCGACCGGGGAAGCATCACACTCTCGCGGAAGACCGACGTGTAGTAACGGAATTCATTTACTTGTGTTTTGTTGGTGAGTGAGAGAGTCCGGAAGCCCAAACCCTCCCCCCTCCGCCAAACATGAAAGCGATGCCTCAAAACAATATACCCCAGGAGGGTACCGGTTTTGACGAAGCCGGGGAACTCCTCCCCGAGCAAAATCGGGGGAACGATTCTCAGATTTTGCTCGGGCTGCCCGTCGTATCTGGGGCGGGCAAAGTATCGCCCCACAAGTCAACGCAGCGGCACCCCGCCTCACTCTAAATGTGCAACATCCGGAAATTTCATTCCAACGTAAACTTGTTGTTTTTGACGAAGACTCAAATAAATCAACCTAGCGAGACAGCGTACCTATCATACTCTATCATATAAACTATAACATCATATTATAACACACGCCGGGATGTCTGTGTTTATAAGGGGTCTGCTACCGTTGCCTTCAGCCATCAGCCTTCTTAATTTCTTTCAAACAAAAATACAAAAATTTAATTTAATCAAATCAAATCAAATTTATCATCATTTATCATCATTTATCATCATTTTATCAAATAATAAAATATATACTGGGTAAAAGATAAAAATCTGAAAGCGTCTATTTGATACGTTTTTTAACGAAGGTATAATTTATCTACAGTAAGTTAATCTTCTCCTTAATTATATTAACTTATATATTAAAAATTAAACAAATTAAGCTTTATAATATTATAACCCAGGATTCTGCTTTAATTTTAAAGAGAAAATTAGATTTAAACCAAACACCAAATGTAACCGATTTATAAAAAAAAATACTGTACCATAAATTAGTTAACAAAAAATAAAATCTATTAAAATATCTTTTCTAGAAAAACATAAAGCATATTTACAATTGAGGATCTAAAAGATTTAAATTCTATTGTATTTAAAGGAAAATTGTTACATCGACTTAGAATAATGAAGTGTAAGTGCACTCACCACAGAAAATCTAAATTTGTTACAAGTCATGTTAACGTTATTAAGACAAAAACCCCGTCATCCATATCAGTACAGTATAATATATAATAAAGGTAACCACAAAACCTTATACAGTTTTGCAAAGTACAAAAATTTTAATATTTTGATTCCACTTAAGATATTATAACTCATTTTTTATTTACTGATTATTGCATCAATATCACGATGAAAATCAATTAGTCATTATATATATATACAGTTAATCAATTAAATTAAATTAATAGGTATTACTGCATAGATATTGTATTATATATCTGAACCTGTAGCCAGTTCCCTTAAACTATATTCATGGATATCGCACAAAAAGTGGTAAGGTTGAAGTTTAGAAATAAAAGGTAATTTGAACAATAAATATTTATTATATTTGATTGATACTGTGAATTGAATTTGATACTTTATTTATCTAAAAAAATATTTTATAGTAGTATAGTAAGTACAGCCGGATAATCGTGTACATAA
This sequence comes from Melinaea marsaeus rileyi, assembly GCA_918358865.1. Lineage (NCBI taxonomy): Eukaryota > Metazoa > Arthropoda > Insecta > Lepidoptera > Nymphalidae > Melinaea > Melinaea marsaeus. The sequence continues at coordinate 5,499,841 of OU911092.1, forward strand.
TAATAATCATAAATTACGAAATTTCAAATACAAAAAAAAAAAATTTGATTGTATTTTACATGGAAAATATTTGACAACTCTTCATTAAAGAAACCCAATACAAATTAAATGTTTTAAAGTATAGTGTATTTCATAAATATTTTAAAAAATCCATTTTATCCAAAACTCGTCCATGAAATACACAGTTGACCCTTATAAGTATAAAAAATAATAACTTACAAGACGAATTATAGGAAAGGTCAAAATAATATTGTAAATAGAACGTATTAACAATATTAGAATTAAAACAATAAAAAAAAATTTTTTTCTTACAATGCTGATAAACTTTGTTACAGGGTTTAAATTATTTCTAAGATTTCTGAACATATTATTCATTACTTAAATGCAGTATTTTAAAAAATATTAAACAGTCTGATTTTATAAGTTTGTCGTACTAAATATTATTTGGATTTTAGAAATAATGAAATAAAAAATAGGACAAGTACCAAAGTAAATTTTATATATTCCTCACTTTTCTTCTGTATTATTCATTAATTTTTTTCTTTAAAATCACTTCTCCATTTCAGAAACTTCATTGCTCTCATATAATGAAAATTAGTTAACTTGTTTTCGATATGCGACTTAAATTGTCTTCGGTTATATATGGATGTAAGCATATGTAACTTCTTAAAAGTTAATAAGTTGGTAAAACTTTTAATTAAATGAGCTTTAATCCAGGTGTTATGTGAACGACATAATTTAATATGTTCGTATTAATCTATTGAACAAGTTTTAACAAACTTCGAAGTGAAATTCATTTTAAGGCACATGTCTGAATAATTATCTAAGAACGTGTACTATGTTATGTAATATTTATAATCTTAGAGACCAGAAGTGGAAAAGAAAGAAAAAAATAATAATAAACACTATAGACTACTACATCAATATTTCATTCAATAATAAAATTAGAAAATAAAAGTAATCTTAAGCACTCATTTAAATACAATATGTGAAAAGCTTTTAATTAACTATCAGAATTTAAGTATTTGTCTGATCAAACGGGCAGAGCTTCCGCTCGCAAATGTGTCTGACACTATTAGATGCTTGAAATAAGCGCTCGGATAAAATAAGGACATTGTCCCACCACCGGTTATTAGGTCTCATCATTCAGCTACCAATTTTTATTATATATATATCGCCTTATTATACAGGATACCGTTTATAAAATTTCTGTAATTTTTAACAGATTTTTTTCATTTTAAGGAAACTTATCAGCTCTATATTTAAAATACAATATAGATTATTATCTAAATCATCAGGATACTTCTAACTCCACCTCATACTCTTCTTTTTAACAAAATAACTGATTTGGATTGTGACTATAATATAAGAAAAATACTTCATGGCTATATTAAATTAGCTCTAATATTAGCTTATTGTCTGAGTCAATAAATAAATTATTATTATTAAATTAATAGCTCCATTACTTTATTCCATTAAATTAAACATACATTATTTATCTAATTGAAAAAATGTGACCAGACTAATTAAAATTTGGTAGTCTATTTGATTGTTGCTGTAAATTAATGTTTTTGTTATCTTGTTTTAAGTCCATTGCAGTTATTTCATTTCATTCTTAAAGCAAACTGTATATTTATTTATTTAATTGTGAATTATTGTTTCGATAAAAATCTATTTTAGTTTGTAATGTATTTTTTAAACTGTAATTATATTAATTTTTAAACATACAATTCTATCATCATATTATATGAAATTTTCTCAAACAAAAGAATAAAATATACGATTAATTTATATGCGAGGTCTTATATTTTTTATAGAATGTCCAATTTACATTTTAATTAAGAGTACAATAATATCACAAGTACATTGTCTTACTCTTGCTACATTTAGATGCAAAAGTGTAACTATGATTTGACTTAATTTAATCTCATTAGATAAGAGCCACTTTGTAGTAACTTAAACTGGAATGCTATTCCTGTGTTATTATTACTAAAAAAGCATTTTACATAAAGCTATCAAATAATAATTTTATTATATACTAACTTTAATTCTTAATCTTTCATTCTTACCTCTAAACAGAATCTCCTACAAAATATTAAACAAATAATTGTATCGAATAATTTAGTCACACTATAATATTTTAGAACATAAAAATAAAAAACCACTGTAGAAAGAGGTAAAAAAAAGTGAATAAATAGTGGTGAACAATAAAAACTATATGCTAATAATAAATGTATTATTGTTTTTAACATAAATAATAATTAAAAAGTCAATACAAACTAGAAGGTCATGTATCTTTTTTTTTAATATCGCCTTAGGGTTAATTATATACAAACAAATTGTGCCTTGAAATGGAAGTGCTTTTAATTATTTAATTTATTGTAGTAAGTGTTTATGTTTTATAGTCTTATGATATTCAACTCTTGGGTAGCCTTGCTGTTATAAAAACTATTTTGGTTTCACAAAAAAAAAGCTATGAATATTATTTACATTCTGATCTCAAATTCTTAATGCAATATGTTTAAGCTAAATAAGTTTAGTCCTCAAGAGTTTATTTAAGAAAATCTAAAACAATTATACGTAATACAAGAAAGCAGATTTTATTAAACAAAGTGAATTAGAAAAAAAGAAAACAGAACAATAGTAATATTAAGTGTAAGCTATTGTAGTATTAGAAATAAACAAAGCAATTTTGTCAAGTCTTAATATCTATCTCTCTTAGTTTTTAATAAACCTTTTTAGAATTGTCGTTTGGTCTGGGGTTTATCACCTTCTTTGGGCAATAATAAATAAATAAAATAAGTAGAAAGAGTCTTTGATTATATATAAATATATGATTATATCAATTTATTTATTATAAGAAAAAGTAAAATTGTATTGGCATGCAAAAACATTGTATAAAATTTACATAACATTTGAATATGTTTAATAATGAGTTAGGTTGGAAAAAATGTAGTGAACTTCAATGCTAGTTTTTCTATATATTTTTCTAGATTTTTTTTTTAAAAACTGACATCAATTGAGAAGACGTAGTGACGTATAGTAATTATATATTAACTATATAAATTATAGTAAAATGCATTTTTTTTTTACTGAATGTTATTATATTCAATAAAATTAAAGTAAAACACTTTGTATTCTTCGCAATTAACATACGAGTATTATATTAGGTCCTTACAAATGAAATTGGAATTTTTTGATACTGGCCACTTTAATCTCAAAATTTCTCCTCTTTGATAAGGAATTCCAAAATTCAAATTTGTAGTTTACACACGTATTTTTTTTTTGTTAACCATCATTAACTTGTTTATTTTTCTTCGGTTTTTTCTGTTGACGTCACTCAGTTTAGAAAAATATAAAACTTGAAATATCGCGTTATTTACGAGTACGAGTTGCACCAGTGTTGCGAAAACGACTCGAAATTTTAATGATGTATAAGGCGGTCGTATATTAAAAGAAAACAGTGCGTTTTTGGTTCCAACGTTTTCGTTCTGGAATTTTGACCTGCAAAACAAGGCCCTTGGACGGCCATGTTGATAATGAAGAATTTAAGGCTATTGTAGAAGCGGAAACATCGCAAACCACGTCCGAGTTAGTTGCGGGCTGAGGTATTAGTGACAAAACTGTTTTAATCCACTTGAGGCTAATTTAAAGAGAATAAAAAGCTTGAAAGGTGGGTACTTCACGAATTGAGTGAACCAAATCAGCGAACGCACGTTTACTGCTGCGTTACATTACTTAACGGGCACGACAATGAAGGGATTTTAAATCAAATTATTACCTGTGATGAAAAGTTGATTCTCTAGGACAATCAGAAGCACTCTTCGCAATGATTCAACCCTGGCAAGCCAACCAAATCCTGCCCCAAGCGAATATTGCTCCAAAAAAAGATACTTTTACTATAAGCGTTTGGTTAGACTAATGCCGGTGTCGTTCATTACAGTTTTCTCAAATCTGCAGACGTCTATTATCAGCAATTGCAAAACAAGCTGGAAACTAAACAACCGAGGCTGAGCAATTGCCCTAGGCCACTGCTGCTTCACTTGTTGTGATGCAGCAGTGGCGTAGACCACACTCTGCACAACAGACGGTTACCAAATTAGAAAAACTTCAATTGTAATGTCTAAGACTTCCACCGTACTCCATGGGCCTTGTTCCAATAGATTTTTTTTATTAGACCAAAATTTGGATACGTTCTTGCAAGGAAAAATGTCCACTCCGATGGGGCAGTCCAAACCATATTCAAAGATTTTATTTTAGTTTTTTAGTTCGAATATTTCTTTTTTTTTAGTAAAATTATCAATGAAGTACCTATGAGATAACAAAAGTGTATAAATAACGATAGGTTATGTATTGATCAAATAAATATTATATTAAAAATATTCGACCGTTTGTTCCTCCTTTACCAAATGCCAATTTCATAAGGACCTAATATATGTTAAATGTTATTGATTATCATTAATATTAGGATTTATGACACAAATATATTACTAGATTATAAAATAGTATCTCAACGTGTTATTTCATTTAATTTATTTATCTAATATTAAATTTATCTTTTATTATACTATTTTTTTTCATATTGAAGTGCAAATTTTATTTATTTATACGTTTATTAACAGTATTAATTTCATTTTACCGTATGCATTTCTCTAAGACGAAGGTCTACCTAAAAGTTTTTCTTTTTCTATATTTAGTACTTTTTAATGAATTTGTTCTTTAAAATTAAACATCTCTTCTACGTTTTTTGTAATCATTTTTATTATTGCTGTTACAATTGAAACTTATTTATGTAACGTAATTTATTTATATACTTTATTGTACACCACACGAAAAAAATAATTACAAACGAAACAAAAGAAAATAAACATTGGGAACATACAAAAGGCGGTCTTATCGCCAAACGGCGATTTCTTCCAGTCGAACTTAGGGTTAAAAGAATTGTAGACAAAAATCGGATGATATAGGTAGATGCAATACAATATAACAATAGACATACATATACATAACTACACTCTAATACGTAAACCTAATACAAATATATTTATATAAAATAAATATGTACTTAATAATAAGCTAAACAATATGATTCTTTACGGATTTTTTAAATATGTTTAGGGATTTCGATTTTCTTACAGATAGAGGCAGTGCATTTCATAATTTGGTTGTTTGTACAGTGAAAGAGTATTTACAAAATTTAGTGTTATGTTTAGGCATTCAATAATAAATTGTTGAGAAGTACGTACGTACGTACGTACGTAATATAACTTTAAAATGTGTAATTATTCTTCTTCAAACTATTTGTCATTGTTTTATTTTTGATAAGTTTTCTATTCCACATCTCGTCTTGCTGTTTGAAATGTTTCTTGTTACGAGAGGAGAACTAAAAATATCTAAGTAAGATATGACAGACGCGTAGTGTGGGATGGTGCAAGTTGGTGCAAGCACCGAAATGTAATTACGTGTCGGGATCCTGGGTGTTTGTTGAATAGCACATCAGCTGTTCTAGTGAGAGGTCGTTAACTGTAACTAGTTGCAGAAAATATGGAAAACGTTAGTTTAAAGCGCCGTGTCTACGGGGACTCTTCACTTTCCTATTTCATAATAAAATATTGGGCTAAACAGTTGGGCTAAACATGTGGGGGGGGGAAATGAGTCCAATGAAGATGACCCGCGTAGTGGAAGGCCTGTGGAAGTAACTACACTTGAAATTATCGCCAAGGTGGAAAAGTTCGTGCTTCAAGACCGTCGTTTAAAAGCTTCTCAATTAGCTACTGAATGCGGCATTTCAGAATCATCGGTTTTGAGAATTATATACGTTGTTTATGAACAAGGTCAGTAATATGGGTCCTTAGAACGCTGACGGCCTACCAGAAGGAAAACTGTGTTCTGATTACAAAAGTAAATTTGGACCTATTTGAGGAAAGAAGGTAAGCTTAATTGTCTAAGATAAGATCGGATTATAAGACGTGGATTCACCATTGATATTACAAGCATCCATGCAACGGAAACACAAGGGTTTCCCGCCGCCGAAGAAATTTTGCACACAACCGTCCACCGGGAAGGTTATGGCGACAATTTTCTGGGATATGGAAGGTGTGCTATTAATTGATTACCTTCCCCATAAGGAGACAATCACAGGGAAGTATTACGCTAAGGTTTTGATAAACTTGAAGACAGCGATACATTGAAAAACAATAAATAAAATTTCCCGTGAGTTTTTTCTTACCTAGCTAGGTAGATTACTTTTGGATCTCCCGTAGTATGTTGTATTGCAGGTAACAATCATAATAGATTCTCTGCGAATCGTAAGTAACTCATAGATATATCTTTAGTATCCCGAGATACCTGGTAGTATATATCAAAATAATGGATGCGCAGTAAAGTTGTATATAATATTAGAATATAATATTTTGTATTTGTGTACAATCCAGGTTGGGTTAGAATTTACTTAAAAATATAATGAAGAGAATATCGTACCACTTCACTCTCAGCACTACTAGATGGCATCAGCAAGTGCTTTCGCCGATTGGAAACATTATTTAATTTCAGATTCAGAACGAAAAAATGATATTAAATAATATACCTTCTCTTTTAATAGCGAATGAATATGATTGAATATTATATTATATCTTTCTAACATGAAATATAAATACGGTGTAATAAAAATATGAAAATACGTTTTGTGTAAGCAATCTATAAACGTGCCGCTGAATTTATTGTTTGTTGGAAAACAAATTATAAGGTTTCATTTCTGTTTTTCCTTATATCAAGGTTAGTCGTAAACGCGTTACTGACAAGAAAGGCAATGTTGACAAAACCCGATGACAATAGAAGGTAAATGAATAGAGCGGTTTCAGATCTTAATTATATTTTTTTAGAGTAATGTCAGTTCAGGGCAGTAAAGTTTTCTTCGTCATAATCAATAATCTTTTTTTTATTAGTTTATGCGATTAATTTAAGTTATAATTCTTTCTTTTATTAAAATAAAAACGTAAGTCTTTTCGAAGCTAGGTTTAAAATGAAACTATAACTCATTTTAATATACATAAGCAAGGAGGAGCTCCATATTAAGTATTTTTTGTGAAAAATATGACCTAAATTATTAAAATAAATTACATTGGTTTAAAAAATCTAGTAAATATTGTTGCTCTCAGGGGAAATTAAGGGAGTAGGATCATTTCGTGTCTTGTTGGAGCGTGAAAATAATCGTGAAAAGTATTCAGATGATGCCCATCCCTCCATTAAGAAGTTCGGTAGTATAAATAAGAAATCAGTAGTACCATATTAAAATATTTTCTCAGAACTTTGCTCCATATAAACTAAAAATCTTAAAATAGTATGTGAGTTTTTACAAAAAATAAAGTATTTGATAATCTTTTAAGTAATCAGTAGGTAAGTTAAAAGTAAAAAAAAAACTTATAGTCTATATATAATACATTAAATCGCAAACACGTTTTATTAAGACATAAATAAGGAATATATTTTGATATTTCTGATGGTAAATTAAGGAAAGCCCTTGACATAAGAGCCTACATATATTTATTAAATCTCTGAAGTATTATAATAATACTTCAGAGATTTATTTTATAGAGTACCTTTCATAAATATTCTGATAAATCCACTTTATCTAAAATATATCCCTAAAATATAGACGGACTGTTTTAAGTATAAAAAATAACAATTTCTATGACGGATCATATAAAAGGTTAAGCAGTCCATTTTTGGCACAAATTTCTTCAAACAAATTCTTCGACCGCTTTTTCATCCAACAGCGGCATGTCTTTCTCTGTTGTCTCAGAGTTCGTATTAAAGTGCACCCTCTGTAAAATTAAAAATTACAGTAGATAATGACACGTACTTAATATTTAGTGACTACAAAAAATAGGTATCTAAAACTTGTAAAAGTAAAAAAAAAATTGAATCCCTACTACAGTCTGGATGGACTGATACATCAGAAGCAAGAACTCAAAAATAAAATTAAGAGTCATTAATTGAATACAGAGCAGTCTAATCCATACATTATATTGGTCAGTTTAGCCTGAAACTACCTACCTCAGTGTCCGAGGACTGCTTCCACGTCCACGATCTTGTTTTTGACTTACACAACGCCGTTAACGACAAACCTCGCAGGCTGCTGCCAACGTTCGTTGACACGCTCGTTTTGAGGTCGTTGATTGGGTGCAAGTAGTTGTGATGCTCTTTGCCTACTCAAGGTTAGGTAAGGTTAGGTTAGGTTAGGTTTGGGGGGCCATGCTGGAAACCTCCTCGTGTGCCCGTCCGCTACCAATGTTGTCCGGATTCGTCCGGCGGGATTGGAAGCGGTACGGGCCGGTGCTCCCTGGGAGACGGTTAACTCGGTCTTTCGGGATCGCGTTAGCCGTCTGCTAATGTCCAGCGCGGGGTAGTCAGCCATGAGGTGCCCGAGTCTGGCTCATGGTTGACAAGGGAGGGTTCACGCGGCGGTCTGCCCTTAGGGGTGGTCCGTCTGCGGCGGCGGGCTCGGGTCCCTTTCCTTCGGCCTCAGCCGTTGGAAAGTGGGCCTGGGCGTTTCGGTGGGAGGGCACAGGCCCTCTTTTCCGGGGGACAGCCGCGGGGTCATTCCGGGTACTTCTCTGTTTGCAGAGTTGACCTTGGGGTGGTCTCGTGGTTGCGGGGTTCTAGGGGTGTTTAGGGCTTGGGGTTCTTCCTTTCGAGTCGCTCTCTAAGGAGCGGTTCGGACGGTTGTTTCCCCTTGCAAAAGATGGTGCCCGGATTAACCTTCGTGGAGCGAGACACCACGGTCTTGCTCGGCGATCGTTAGTCCCGGCTTGGTGGGTCCCCGACTTATGCCTCTTTCTTGCTGGACTCGGTTGACCACCGTGTTCGGCGGTAGAGGCCTGTCGGGTTCGAGGTCGGGCTCCCTTTTTGAGTTGTGGTCTTGCGCGGCGGCGGTCCGTTGGCAGTTTCGGCCCTGTCAGCCAGCCGGGTCGTGCTTGATTCTCCGCTCATGTGGGGTCCGAACGGTGGTCTTCCTTCGGGGAGATCACCGCCGAGGGAGCTGGGCCTGGACGAGGTCCTCAGGCGTCTTGGGGTTGAGCATAGACTCCCCCGGGCGTTTGGGTTCCGGACCGGGCCTGGCTAGAAGAGGGCTTCGGCCTTCTTCTTAAGGTGGGCTTGGGTGGGGGGGAGGGGACCCCCCCGCGATCTATCAAGCCTGCCGACTATGGAGGGGGCCTCTCGTTGCGGGGTGCCCTCTACGTGGTGTCCGTCGGGGCGCCGCGGTTGTATGCGCAAGCGTTCCCGCGGTGTCCCATCATGACGGCGACGGCAACCGTCTGGTTTAGTGAGTAGGAGTCTCACATACCCAGCGCCTTCCTCCCCTGGAATGCGGTGGGACCCATGATGGGTTCCAGAAGTTAAAAAAAAAAAAAAAAAAAAGGTTAGGTTGGAGTTTGAGAGGTTGGTTACGTTTCGTGGATGCTTAGTGGTTTTGTTTTGTTGATTCTTTCTGCTGTTTACGTCGGTATTTCAAAAGGCCCTTTTCAGGGCCCCGATGGTTGTGTCGTTTTTGAGTTTTTCGGTATTTTTGTTTTTCTTTTCGAGGTTTTCCCTTCTTCCTCAGAGAAACAAAAAGGGCAGCAAAAAGAAGGGCCAAAAGGCCGGTCAATCTGGACCGGTCCAAGGTTCCCTCCCCAAGCTGCCGTCCCCTCGGTCACCTGCAGTGGTCATCACACTGCAGCCCGAGGCGGCAGCTAAGGGTGTAACCTATGCCCAGCTCCTCGAGCGCGCCTCCGAGAAGGTGGATTTCGGGGAGTTGGGGCTTGAGGGAGGGCTAAAGATTCGGAGGTCGGCCACCGTGGCCAGGCTTCTGGAGCAGCCTAAGGCAGCTCCAGAAAAAGCCGAAAGTTTGGCGGCCAACCTCCGCACGGTTTTAGACGGAGTGGCAGACGTCGTCCGACCCGTGAAGAGGGTCATGGTAAAGGTGAGGTGTCTGGACGACTCTGCCACTAAAGAAAAAGTTGTGGCCGCGATTTGTCGTGTCACCAAGCGAATCCCTCCGAGTTGGGGAGATCCGCTGGGGCAACGGGGCTATGGGCGTTGCATTCGCCCGTTGCCCTATCGACGCGGCAAAATCGCTTATCGAAGCGGGGAGACTCCTGGTGGGCTGGAGCTCGGCCAGGGTTGAGCTCCTCGAGGAGCGCCCGATGAGGTGCTTCCGGTGCCAGGAACCGTGGCACACACGGGCGCTCTGCCCATCAGAAGTAGACAGGAGTGAAGTGTGTTTCCGGTGCGGCTTGTCAGGGCATACCCGTGATAGTTGCACCGGAGTCCTTCATTGTGCCGTCTGCGCAGACCTAGGTCTCCTTCAGGCGGGACACGAACTGGGGAGCCGAGAGTGCAAAGCTCCCCGGAAGAAAGGCAAGGCAGTTGGTCCCTCCCCAGCTGCCCCAAGCGGAGGGCGCCTAGAGGCGCAAATTAAAGCCATGACGTCATGAATAGACGCGAAGCGAAGTCGACTCGGCGGCTGGCGATTTGGAAGGCGAAGGACCTGGCTCGGGAGCAGATCCTGGCAGGTCTCGATAGGGACCCATGGGGGCGCCCGTATCGGGTGGCGCGGAACAAACTCCGCGCCGCTTGCGCCCCGGTCATGGAGTCCCTTCAGCCGGATTTCCTTGAGCGATTGGTGGAGGACCTATTCCAATCCAGAAATCCACCGGCCACTCGCCTCCTGTGATGGCCCCTCCTTCTTCTAATGGGGGGGTGGGTTCTGTCCCGGACATCATGGAGGCCGAGCTGGAGGTCGCCTTGAGTCGTCTCCGAGCCCGCAGTACTGCGCTGGGGCCGGACGGTATTCCGGGGCGAGTTCTATTCCTCGCCCTGAAATACCTGGGTGGCAGGCTTCGGGAACTGTTCAACCTTTGTTTGCGCACTGGACAGTTCCCGAAGGCCTGGAAAGAGGGCAGGTTGTGCCTGTTGCGGAAGGAGGGTCGTTCTGCCGACTCCCCTTCTGCATACAGGCCAATCGTGCTGTTGGACGAGACGGGCGAACTCTTCGAGAGAATTCTCTCTGCCCGTCTCGTCCAACACCTCGAGGACGTGGAGCCGGGTCTCTCGGATGCTCAGTTCGGCTTCAGGGCGGGTCGATCGACGATCGACGTCCTGAAAGCTCTGAGAGACCTGACCCAAGAGCCAACTCGCGAGGGGGACGTGGTCCTGGCGGTGTCGCTGGACGTCGCTAATGCCTTCAACAGTCAATGCCGTTTGAGACATTGGTTGAGGCACTCCGGTTCCATGGAGTGCCTCCCTATCTTCGGAGACTGTTGGGGGCCTACCTGCAGGACAGAGAGGTCCTGTGGGTTGGCGGCGACTAGCGGATATACCGGCGTAGCGTATATGCCGCGGGGTTCCACAGGGATCCGTCTTGGGACCGGTCTTGTGGAACCTCAGGTACGACTGGCTGCTCCGCTGTCCTCTCCTGCCGCGGATGAGGGTGTTGTGTTACGCAGATGACACCCTCGTCACAAGCAGGGGAGGGACGTATGCGGAGGCGGCCCGTCTGGCAACAGTCGGCGCTACGCTGGTTGCGAACCGCATAGGACTGTTGGGATTGGACGTCTCCGTATCCAAAACGGAGGCCATCCTCTTCCACGGCCTTCGCCGGGGTCCCCCTCGCCGGGCGTCCATCTCCGTCCAGGGTGAGGAGGTGGTGGTGAAGGCCCAGCTAAAATATCTGGGTCTCACACTGGATGGGTCTTAGCAGTGAGGATGATCAGGAGTTACCGTACAGTGTCGTACACTGCGGCCACACTCCTGGCGAGCGATCCGCCTTGGGAACTGCAGGCGGAGGTGCTCGCCGAGGTGTATTGGCACCAGGCAAAAGCCAGGACCACGGGGGTAAGGTTCGAGGCAGCTGGAATCAGGGCTTCAGCTCACCGAGGCCTGATTCGACGGTGGACGAGAGACTTTGAGTCCCCTGCCGCCGGTCTGACGACAGTGGGAGCAGTTCGCCCCCACTTGGATCGTTGGATCAACCGGCGACACGGGTTTCTGATGTTCCGTCTTGTGCAGGTGCTCACGGGGTATGGGTGCTTCGGTGAGTACCTGCACAAGATTGCAAGAAGGGAGGCGGCCCCGTCCTGCCACCACTGTGACTAGTCCGTCGACACGGCTCGTCACACCGTGGAAGAGTGCGCAGCCTGGGGTCATCAGCGCGCTGAGCTGGTGGCCGTGGTTGGCAGGGATCTCTCGCTGCCACGCCTTGTTGGGGCGATGGTCGCCAGCGAGAGGTGTTGGGCCGCTATGGCCTCCTTCTGCGAGCAAATCATCGCCGCGAAGGAGGCTGCGGAGCGGGTCAGGGAGCAAGCCTCTCCCTCTGACCCACTCCGCCGGGGGAGGCTGGGAAGAAGGAGGCGGGAGTACGCCCGCCGCTTCCTCTCCCAGCCGTAGGCCTTGGTGAGAGGGGGGGGTGACCCCTCTCACCTGCCATAGGCCTACGCCGTGAGGGTGTCCTAAGTTGCTCGGGGCACCCTCGCTTGGGGGGTAACCGCCGGGGCGGCACGGTGAGTGCTAACGCGATCCCGTGTCGTCCCATTAAGGCGTTGAGGGCTACCGTTGGTTTTTTAGGGGGTAGCCTTAAAAATAGCGGCGTCCTCTATGCAGCCGAGTAGTCCCACATAACCCTCCGGCCATCACCTTCAAATCATCAAAAAAAAAAAAAAAAAAAAAGGTGAGATTGGATGACTGGTGTGGCTGCTTCTATTCCAATAAGCAACCGAAGCGTTAATGACTGGCTGGTTGCTTGTCTCGTAATATTTAAAGTAAGCTAGATTTTCATAGCACATCTGACCATTGAGAGCATTTTTATTCGACTTCAACACGTAACAATAGTTAATAAGATATTAGGAACAGATCGTTTAGCCTGTCCGTTCTCGCGGTACATTCCCGGTATTATATAATGAACCAAACTGCCTAGTTTACTAACACAGTTTTTAAATATGGTGCTTTAAAACATTTTTCCATGATCGCAAAATAACAGTAGTTGGAGTACCGAATAAAATTTTGAAACATCCGTTTTAATTCGTGAGAATCCTGACGTGTCCAATATGGACACAAAAAGCAATATTTAGAGAAGCCATTTACAAAAATCCGGATATATTTGTTTGCATAAAATTCAGGAAGAGGTCCTAGCACAGCAGTATGAACAACTGATGAATGGATTTCCGGATACAATTCTGTGTTATAAACAGACAACTTAATGAATGATATATTTTCTTACAACTTGGCGTAGACCCGGGAACCAAAAACATCGTAACATTATCTCTATCTTGGTCTATCAATACCAATATGACTATGCACATCATCAAATAACCTTAATAGGCTGAGTCTATAACCTTTAAGCACAAAATATAACAGACATGATACACAGACAGTGAACTAGTGTTTATAGTACAACAAGTAATTCGTAAGTATCGCATAAGTTAAATTATATATAGATATATAAGTTTAGAGAAAATAAACTATCCAGCAACCATGAGTTGTATGATTAAACTTATATTATAAGGAATCTCTAGGACTTACAATATAAAATGCTTAGATAGTTCCTAAAAACAAAAAAAAAGTGTTTATATCAGCCACGCGACCTTAAAGTATTACGTATATATCAGAATTATAACTAACAAAGTTGATGAGAACTCTGTATGTGAACCCTATTTTATTGTTCATATAAATAAGAAAAATTGGAAATCGACCAATTTTGTTTTAAAGTTTATTGGTATACTCCTCCTTCACATATAATTATTATTATGACGTTTTTAATAAGATAAGTTAACACGATAAGTTTTTAACAGGAAACCAATGCACCATTTTACAGAAAGCCTAGTTTACATCAACATACATTGCCTGACAGTTTCTTTGTCAAATATCATGTATATATTATGTAGGAAGAAACATTTATATACAAAGAAGGTAAATAGAAATAAGATTAAACCCGAAGGGACTACCATTACAATCGGAGTCCTAATATTTTTTTCTATTCAATACACGTTGAAGTAACATACGATCCAAGTAGAAGTAACTGACTATTTATTTTGTAGTGAATTCTGTTCATAGTGTTAATAAAATTCTAGAAGAGAAGGAGAAACAAAAAATTTTGCCTAATGAAAAATAAATGTAATAAATAAAATATCAATGTTTCTAAATTAACACATTAAAAAGTTTTAATATGTAGAATGAACCATAATTTTAATTGGTTATTTTGATCAAAATCACTCAGTAATGATTGCAACTTATGTTCTTGCAAAACAAAAATTCAGGTGTAATACGTAGCCCAAAGAGTTTCAAGTTATGATGAACCTAATGTCCTCTAAGCCTTCTGAGAATTATTTCAGAAAGAAAGAAATAATTGGTTATTGATTAATAAAAGGCGATTTAATAATCGGCTTTTATTTTACTGTTAAAAGTCACAAAAAACTTTTAATTTATTCATTGTGATTCAAAATGATGAATTCATTTAAGATAAAATATTGTAAATTAATCTTGATTATTAATTTATATTATATATATAAATTATTTAAGTTTTATATATCTCAATGGTAATTTTATATATAACTTACAAGATATAATTTAAAAAATATATATGAAGGGAAATAAATCTCATAAATGCATATTTTTTTTTCTGTCATCAAAGACAGAAAAAAAAATCTCGACACCTTTGCTGTCAAATTCCTATCTGAAAATAATTTCATATATTCTCGTAATGACCTTTAGGGATTAACTCATTTATTACTGTCATTTTCAACTCCTTTCTGTCATGGATGCTTTGACTGACATGTTTGAATGTCGCACCTACGAGTAAGTGTAGTAAGTAGCCACCACGGTATTGCTGATGAAAGTAGTTATTTATTTATTTATGGTAATAGTAATGTTATATTAACCACGATATTTTATATTTCTGTATAACAAAACTGAATTGTTTTGATTTTGGCAATAAAATTGTACCGTTATTATATAAAAAATAAAAGGAAATAATAATTTGTAACTTTAAATTCCTAATAAAAATATAAATATAAATAGAATGATAATTATTATAAATAATTGCTTTTTTTGCTAAAAATATATATATTATTATATATGTCAATCTAAAGTATAAAATACAAAAAGCAGTTCGAGGTGTAAAATATTTCGTGAATGAATTATTATTTTTAATCGAGATTTCAGATGTCCAATTGAGATTTGAGATTGTACTCGTATTACCGTTGCAAACAAAGGATATTATAAGCGTCGCATTATTATATAACTGCCGAAGAAATATAAACTGTTGTATTTAAGAAGAAAACAAGACACGTCTCACATTATACAAACAAACTTAAAACTTAATATCGTCAATATATTATGAAAATTCTTCCTTTAAAATAGGGTCTATGTGTATTCAAATGCAAAGTAAGAATACATTTAGCTTATAAAGCAGGTGACAGAATATAATATTGTAATACAAATGAATGCAATAACAACTAACATAATTAGAATATAAGTTCTAAAATTAGCAACTGCGATAATTTAAAATAGAAACTGTTCTATTTTACCGAACTTAACTGTTATATTGAACCTTATGACGTAAATATTTAAAACAAACAAATGTAACTAAACTTATCTTAATATATAATATTAGATAAATTTAAAATTTGGTTTTACAAAGTTCATATTTATAATTTGAAAGGGTTTTTTATACCCCGATAGTTCTATTTTAATAATGAACTCTACATTAAGCCAATAAAGCTAATTACGGTCATAAGAAATCTCTTAAATATTATTATTATAGTTTTTGTACAAATAAATATTATATATATGTCAGAGAGGGTCATGAATAGTTATGCTAAAAGAGAAGCAGCACATAAGTACCATGTGGCGGCAGCACTGTCGCAATTTTGTCCTTTTTCATTCTTTTAACAAAAGTATTATAAAATTATTTTATTAATGTAAGTGAACATTAAACTTATATAGTATATCTTTATCCGCAGATTAAAGCAGTATGAAGAAATATTTATATAAAATGTTATCGCATTCTGCTTTAAAAGGTATTTAAGTAACAATTAGGACGGTAAGTATTTTTGGGTTGGCAATTTGAAAAAGACATTTCTGTTCCATATACGGAAACATATTTCTCTGAGACTAAAATGGTAGAGAATACCTGTTAGAATAACGTTCACTTTTTGTGCAGTTTATTTAATTTTCTGTAATAAATAAATAAATATAATGCTAAATGTTTGTAATAATTTCATTGATTATTAACTTTTAATGGTAAAATAAGGGTATAATAAAATGATACAATTAGCAATGTTAAAATTGTTTTAGTAAGGCAAAGGATATATATATATATATATATAATAGTAGACCCGGCCACGCGTTGCTGTAAAAATAGTTTTGTTATATTAAATTGTAGCAAACTATTTTAGCGGTAACGATAAGAGAACATCTGTCATAAGAACAATGTTTTCTTACAGTCGATATTAAGTAAAAATCAAAATACATAAATTAATTAAAAATTGTATAATTTTGTATATCCAAGTTTGTTACAAATAACTGTATTGCAAAGGCTGAACTTACGAATTAGGTATGTAGGGCAAATAGTTTAAGATTTATTATTTTTAATTTAATTATTATTAATTTTAAAAACTTATAATTTTAATTTAACACTCAACACTCGCACACACTAATACACGCAATAGACGCTCAGACTGTAGTCCAACAATCGTACCGACTACTCCCGTACCGGGAGTACTATCTCGTACCGGGTGATTAGCTCGTGATACAAAATTATAAGACTTGTAATTGCCACTTAAATTAAGTGATATATATGGTAGATACATGTGAGTGAGTATTTATTGTAGTAACAAACCTACAGTACGTTCAACATAGCACCATATAACGAATAATTACTGAAACCAGTCAACAGGTACCGCCGGTAGTAGAATCGTTTGGAGCTAACTGAAAGTTGTGACTGCCAAATAATAAACAAATAATTTGCAATAAAATAATATTGCGACTATGAATTGACATGAAAACTATCCTATCTTTTAAGTTAGACCAAACTGCATGTGGTGTGTAAATTTTATTTAAAACGGTTAAGTAATTTAGGAGTCCATCGCGGACAAACAACGTGACACGTAATTAATATATCTTGAGATATATATAAAATATAAAATATATATTTATATATACACGTTTTGACTGAAATTTGATCCCACATGGTTGGAGCTGGAATTCACTGACCACCTTGAGACACTCAACAAAAGGAAGGTTTAGCTTCCTAACTAGTCAGGATTAAAGGTTTTCAATAACTTTTCCATAACTATTGTAGTTATGTGTCTCGTAGCTCGTAGTCTATATTTGTATTATATTTGTATATATGTGTGCGTTTAGTTGATAGCAGTATCGCTGAAGGCTTTTTGCGATTATTCTTGTGGCTCCAACGACTATAGGTATTACGTCTGTATTCATTTTCCAAAGTCTTGTTATTTTTTTCTAAGAAGAAAATACTTCCTTATTTGTTGTAGTCTGTGGGTATGGTGACGTCAAGGAGGTAAGTTTTATTTTTAAATTTATCTACATATATGATACGAGTATCGTTTTCTATTATTTGTGGTTGTAATTAATTGTAAACTCCACCAAAGTTTGTTAACCTTAAAATTGTGTTTTTTAGCAATTGCTCAGTGAAACTATTGAATTATATTATTGTGTTTTTTAATGTTATAAGTTCTGACTATTTTATTTTCATCCATAAATGATGTGTTACACTATTTCATCATTTGCGGCGCTTAGTCTATTTTTAACTATTTTTTCAAAATGTCTCTTTCAAACTGTCTCGTAATAATATTTCCATCCTGTATAGCAAATACAGAAGTCTCTAATTTGGGAGCTATCAATTGTTTTCGAATCCAGTTAAATTATTGTATTCTTTCTATATTTTGTATATTGATGATTTTTTGTAAAATTATCCGTGCAAAGGTTTGGTTTTCCATGAATTAGTTTTGGTTCGTGTTATTGCTTTTTTAATTTATAAATCCGTGTATTTTTGTTTTTCCGTAATTGAATTTATTTTTAGATTTGTCATGTAGGTTAATATTTTTAATAAAATAATCCGATTTTGTATCCAAAGGCTTCCTATATTTTAACATCTGTACCTTAAATAATGTTTCGATATTAACTAATCTCCTACCGCCTTCTTCTAATTGTAAATATAACCGTTCTATTCCTGCTTTTTGGTGGTGTATTTTATTAATTGTTAACAATTTCCTAGTTTTAGTACCTACATTTTATAATTTATTATGACAAAAGAATATAGTAATACCGATACTGAAAACGTGTTGATGGCCTTACTAAGTCTTTAGAAGCTAAACATGAATTTGTAATATATTTAACCCTTTTAAAATATTATTTACAAAGCTGCTGTCTTATTTCGTTGCAATTAATTCTACCTGATTCTAAAATTCCTAAGTATTTATAGGTTTGGCCTTCCTTAAGATGATGGAATTCGTGACCACTAAGAAGTATATGATGTCCACCTACTTGCTAACCGTACTTTTACCGCTCGATAGACGTAAGACGTTACATTTGTTGATCCCAAACATCATTCCCATGTCCCTCTTATTTGTATAAACCACAGCATTCTGACTTGATGACGAGGACAGTAGTCGTGCCTATAATCAAGAATAGGGCGGGGGATGCGGCAGACAGAACCAACTACGGACCGATATCTCTTGCTACCATCATAGCCAAAGTGCTAAACGGCTTGCTTGATACTCAACTTAGCAAAACAATTAGTATACACGATGCGCAGTTCGGTTTTAGATCAGAGCTGTTAACTGAGATCGCAATATTGTGTTTCAAGCAAGGTGTAAAGTACTACACGGATAGAAAGACCCATGTGTTTGCGTGTTTTTTGGATCTGTCTAAGGCATTTGACCTCGTATCCTATAAAATTTTATGGCAGAAGCTTGAAAAGTAAAGCAGTTTAGGACCGGAGTTGATATCACTATTAAAGTACTGGTATCGTGCCCAAAGTAACGTAAGATGGGGTATGCACGTGGTGAACCATATTAATTAGGGTATGGAGTAAGACAGGGGGGCCTGACGTCGCCCAGGTTGTTCAATCTTTACATAATCGGGCTGATAAAGAGGCTTAGCAGAGCAGGTGTCTTTTGTTCGATAGATGGTGTAATGATGAACAATTTTAGTTACGCACACGATATGGTTCTGCTGAGCCTTTCGGTCGGTGGTCTTCGAAGACTGATAAAAATCTGTGAGGAGTATGCTAAGAAGAATGGACTGAGGTGTAACGCTAAAAAGAGTGAAATTTTAATTTTTCGAGGAATAAACAAACAATTAAATTTTATACCAAAAAACATTTGTGTGGAACTTCTCTGAAGCTATTACCTGAATTGAAATACCTTGTGGATGCACGTCTGGGTGATGATAGTGATATCTAGCTGGAGCGCTGGGCTCTGTCGATTAGAGGCCATATGTTGGCCCGTAGGTTTGCACGGTATTTGTCACAGGTAAAATTAATATCATTTAAATTAATATCAAATTTAAATTAATATTATTTATTGCCAGTTCTTTTACACGTGCAGCCTATGGGAGAACTATACGCGGCGGACATATAGTGCT
This sequence comes from Melinaea marsaeus rileyi, assembly GCA_918358865.1. Classification (NCBI taxonomy): domain Eukaryota; kingdom Metazoa; phylum Arthropoda; class Insecta; order Lepidoptera; family Nymphalidae; genus Melinaea; species Melinaea marsaeus. Next base: position 5,519,488 of record OU911092.1, read on the forward strand.
CTGCGTGTTCAGTATAACAATGTACTGAGGGTTTTGTTGAGGAAGCCTCGATACTGCAGTGCATCGGCAATGTTTGCGGAGGCTCGTGTAGACGACTTCTATGCGATAATATGAAAACGTATCGCGCTCGCAATGACAAGGTTACTAAACAGCTCCAACAGCCTCCTCGTCACATTGGCGATAAAGCTAGACGGTCCCCTCTGCAGGTCCTGGGATGGTGCACACGTAGCATCGAAGCGTACGAGTACCATATATTGACTGTAGGAGTATAGCTTAGAGTTATTTTAATAGAAATAACAGACGTATTATAAAAGAAATATTGTAATTATAACTAGTAAGAATTTTGTTTCGATGATTTTACCTAAGTTAAAATGTTACTAACACATATGGATGAATTATCTGAAATAAATTGATTTATTATTATTATTATTACTATTATTAAATATCTCCGTGCTGTTGGAAAGAAAGTGTATGCTACTCCCATTATTTAAGGTCAGTCTCAGAGACTTAAACCTACCGACGATCGCACAGTATTTCAAGGGGTTCTCCAAAAGCTACTTTGACAATGCTGTGGGACACCCAAACCCGCTGGTGGTTAAGGCCACAAGATACACGGCCCGTAAGACTCCTAAAGTCAGAAAGAGAAGACCCAAGTCGGTATTATTCGATCCGGACGACGCGATTACGTTAGGGAACGCTACGTAAAAGCGGCAAAGCGTACATAAATATTACACATACACACACACACAGCGTCTTCGCCGGCGAAGACGAGGCCCCCATCCAAGCACGTTGCTCCGGCGTTCTGCCGTCGGAGGACGTTAGTGTCATGTCCTAACCCACATCCAATTCTCGCTTTCCACATAACGGCGTCCTGAGCCGTGGTCCGAGCCTCACAGGAGGCGCCCTCAGGACACGCGTTCCCCTGGGGCCCTTCAGGCCCCCCTTTTTCAAGGGCGGGTCTCTGCACCCGTCCATTCCACCGGTGACGCTGTCATGGCCAGTAGGGCTAACAGCAGAGACAAACAAAAAAAATAAAAAAAATAAAAAAAAATAAGGTCAGTCAAAAAATGATTGATGTGTGTATTATGATTAAGTTGGAATGAATCCTATGGTTTTGTATCTGTCTAGTGTATTTAGAGAATCGATTGCCAGACAGGATTCAGGAAGGGAGGTTAAAGCGAATCACCTTGGACAGAAAGGAGCGTATACTATTAATTTTTACCGAATGATTATGCTTCAAAATAAGTCTAAAAAATTCGCTAGGAGTTAAGCAGGAAAGAGGTTTTTGTAGCAGCAAACTCTCACTATGTAGAAGGAGTGAATACATTAAATATAAAAAGATTATAATTTCCCAATAAGATAGATTCCGTGTTTATATCCAATCACTTAAATTAATTCAATAATATATACAATAATGGAAGTGATATGTAAATTTAATGTCAAGATACATTTGAAACAAATTGAACAATACATACATCTCATAAGATGTAAATGTGAGGAGTGATAATATGAAATTCCAGTTTACAGCGGAACATGAACCCAGGAAATTTCGATTTACTACATTGTAATGAAGTACGCCTTGACACTATTAAAGGCTGTACGGTGAAATGATTTAAGCTTAACAAGAATCTTTACTCAAAATTGTTAAGTAATTGAATTTGTGCTATTGTACAATAATTCTGAAAAATTAAAGTTGTTTGTAATTTTAAAGATACCATGTACTTAGAAAAACAAGTTCATATTTCTTTCAAATTACTATGCCGAGTACTTACATAATTAAATCAATATAATGATTGTTTTTAGTTTAGCAATCCAAAGTTATCTATTATCTTATTTATTTATTTAAGTAATACTTAATTGTTCTAATTTAATATAATAATAATTTGTAATGTTATATATGTGTAAACTTTTATGTGAAATATAAAATTATATAATCAAATTTAACACAAACACAATTAGTTTTTCTATTTATAAAAATGTTCTCTTGAGCTAAATTATTTTCAGGCTAACAAATTATTCATCAGCACTTAATATGATTTAAATTTTGATTTACATTATAATCATAAATATCACAAATTATTTCCTTAAATATCGAAAAACTCAAAATTTAACTTGAACTTTGGAATAATATCAATTAGAGCTCTACATAGACAATAGATACTAGAGGATTTTAGGTAAAATAATTATGACAAATCAAACATAGACAACTTGATTATGTCTTGTATAAAGTTTAATTCACAAAGAATTCTCTTTAATGTAACCGAGGTGTATGAAAAAAAGGACATGCTGCTTTGAACTCAATGCTCGTTGATTTTGGAATAATAGAATTAGGACGGCGACTTTACAACCAGCTTTTAAAAAAATTTATTTAAGTTTTGAATGAAGCCCTTTCTTTTTTCCTTTATCATTACAATAAATCTTGGGACAATCATTTAAATCCCCGTATTTGACAAAATTTGAATATTGAAGTTAGCATTAAACAAAATGTTATTTATTTTGCTTTAGAAATTGAGACCCTTCGGTGGTGAGTTTAAAAATGTATACTGAACGAATATTGCTGAACTCACAAGTATAAAGAGTACTATCTACTACACAAAAATTAATCTGATTGCCTTAACCAGTCGAAACGGAATCGCTGTCTGTATTCATGATGACCCCCAGATGCAATATCCACTCACCCTGGTGGAGCCCTCATTTGTCTCTAGGTCTTACTTATAGATTTAACTTACAGCGCACTCATGTCGTTGGGTAAGAAGAATCATCCTCTCTCACCATACCATTACAGAAAGGAAGAAAGCAACAGTCATAATGCCGTCTCCTTATATACAGTCTCACCCTTCAAAAAGGTGGTGATTGGATGTTGTATACAGCGATGACTTGCTCGCAGGGCGATTTCATAGCGATCCAACACATCAAAGTAAACAACAAACTTTGATACACAAATAATATCTTCTTATTTCGACAATCTCAGAATATGCCACTGTAGATATCGCCCAGATTCTCTTTGCGGTCAACAATCAACTCCCTTCATTTACGTAATAAGTTATAATGGCGTTTGAGAGTAAGTTTGAAATATGAACATTCTACACCAACAATGGTACCAGCGATAGCTATTCTCGATTGCGTTGAAAATAATGTTTTCTAATCCTAAAAGGCCTTCAAGGTCAGGAGTTTAGTATTTTGAAATTCTTTATTTTCAATACTTTTCTTAGTCATTAAATGTATTAGAAATATATTGTATAAGAAAAGTTAGTAATATTATATAATTATGAGACGGTGTCAATTAATTAATAAAGTAAAAATACTTGAGTTTTAAAATCACGATTTTACTTATTTCATTAAAATACTTACAATCATTTTTTATTTCACATAAAATTAATTCTCAAACTGAAAGTAGACTGGATTGAAAAACCATTTGCATCATTTAGGCTTTCCTCAATTGTTTACTTTCTTAATTTTTATATTTATTCAAGCCTACCATATTCACTACCACTCAAACTGGAAAATATAATTCATGTTTAGAAATTCATGTTCAAAATTAATGTTAAAATAAATAAGGATAATTAAGTTATTTTCATCTTAAAAGTATTCACTTAATTTCATCAAGAGATATTGTTTTTTTTTTAAATTTAACCAAAGGATAAAATTTGATAGCAAAGGAGAATACATCAGTACTATATTATTTCAGCAAGTCACCTCGTTTATTTACTCTTAGTTTCTTTAGGTTTTATTAATAAGACCCGTAAATGAAAAAATGTTATGCGATCACTATTAACTTTTTACTACTAGAAATATGCTAATAGTGATTGTATAACATTAAAAAAACTATTTAATTTCTTTTTGGTTTTGATTCCTTTATTGAAGTATTTATGCCAATTAAGTCATAAATCTTACTTTACTATTACCGAATAAATTAACAACTCAATAATAACACAATTAAACTTAATCGAAAGAAATAGTACACCAAATATATTATTAGAGTTCGCAACCATATAAATTAAAGGAAAAAGGAAGATTAACACCATAGCATAAAAAGGTAATCATAGAAATCTGTTAATTAGTGACTACCGACGTGGTTAAGGAAGAAGGCAACTTTTTTCCGTTTGTACAAACATCATATATATATTCTAGGAGAATAAAGAAACGGTTTTTATAACTTACTTATGTCACTCAGAAAGGTTTAAATAAAATAATGTGTTATTGACTTATGAAATATATAAATATACGTCTGAATCTATTTCAGAATAAAATTTTACAGTTTGCAACGGCTTTCTCGCAGTGATCGCATCTTCTGGCGATGATAACTGTATATCCTTGCCCTGGTTTTAAATTTTATTTTTGGTTGTGGTAAAAAAGAAAAAGTAAAAAAGGAGGGACATCCGAATTAAATGAGCGACAATTACCATTTTTTAAATTTATTTATTTACTTCTTAATTGTACAATACACAAAATAATGCACAAAAGGTGGATTTAATGCCACAAAGACATACTCTACCAGCCAACCTTAAGATGTATACGTTGGAAAACGTGCAAAAACGAAAAAAAAGGTAAATCTCATAACATAATAATAAATATATAGAATTTATGTTATTATTTATATTACTATCAACAAATTTTAAATAACGCTTTAAAGCAAAGACAACAAAGACGTTTTAGCGAAATGGATGAATGAAAGCTAAGTACGACTTTGACAGTATCGATCCAAATTTTGTTGCCCCGGAGGGTGACCACGATTCAGTACTTATATTTTAAGACGATGGACCTAAAGAAATTATGTTTCAGAAAAAAAAAATATTTATTTCATTATTAACATTTAAGAAAAAGATATTGTCCAGTTCTATTTTTTTTATGTTAATTAATAATATGAAAAAAATGTTCTTTTCTCCAAAATATTTCCAGCAAAAATTATGTTAGTATTCGTATTTAGCAATTAACGTGAATACTATGTTTTAATTACGCAATAACTGCATATATTTCTTTCGTTTGATCCTTCTTTTAGAAGCTTATTTATAAATCATAGTTTTCGTTAATAAACCCATGTTGGTATAGTAGACGTCACCTCGGTACCTATGTCATTAAAATCCTCCAAGGTATATCCATTCTCTCTAATATACTTAATTGAACGGTTCAAAGTGTCACTTCTAAGAACATAAAGACATCCTTGACAGAGATTCGTCTATGGACTCTTTAAAGATAAGACTAAAATACCACTCGCTATTGTAAAGTAATCGTTGTATGTGATAATGTGGACAAGTATTTAAAAATATCCTCCAAAATACACAAAAAAGTCCTCCATATTAAACTACTATGTTCTAAGATTTAGCCAGCATTTGCAATATAAGCGTACAAAAATGTATATTTAAAGTTTTATATTATTCGTAAATTTGTAAATTTAGTTATTATAATATTCCTTTTAAATTTATTATATGTTCTATTATCACAATTTAAATTTACTATTTAGCTGACAGTAGAGGTGGTAAGGGGGAGCAATTGTATCTAACTAAAAGTAGTTAAATGTAAAAATAATTGAATAACTCACAAACGAATCCCTTAATAAAATATAGTTTCAGCAAACTTACTAGCTAATGATAATTCACATCACGGGGTATTCGAAAAGAAGATGCAACCTCACAAGCATACGTATCAACAATATTTTTTAAACATTTTGTTCCCCCATTTCACTGGCGTGGTTTATACATTTGTTCTTGTCGTATTACAGCTTTCCACCATTAAGAGTCTCTGAACTAGATTGCAGACAGACAAAATTATAAGGGTTCCTATTACATTACGAAAGCATAAAAACTTTTCAGGTTACGCCCTCATTGTTATAATAATACCATCAAGAATTAATTCGCAAAATTACCTAGGTGTGTTAAGACAACAAGAAATATGATTATGGAAATGCTTTTACTTAGTAGAGCTCGATAATTGTATTATGGTTACCAGCCATTAGTATTAGCTTATATTGTATCTGGTTGAAATAATCCATTTCCTTGTCATGTTTTAGACTGAGTTGAATTATTTAAGACTGTATGACCTTTGAATAATAATCGTCACTTATGAATGGTATTTAACATTTCAATTATTTTTCACTTCATTACACCACGTAATGGTTAGATATAAGTTTTTCTTTAACATCTCAACCGTTAAATAAGATGTATTCTATATAATGAAAAATATATATGTTATGTAATCTATATAATGAAATATTAGTATAAACTAAGTTTTATATATTATGATTAGTAAATTAAAATACCCTTGGTTCAAGAAAAATTGCGGAGTAAAAAACTACTGACTGCTTAGTCGCGGTCAGTGAAATGTCCTCAGGCATCGACTTTTAATGTTACCTCTTATACATAGTTAAATTTTACAGCTCAATAAAGATAGGTTGTGTTTTTGTTTGTTTTCTTAACTTCGAGACAATGCTTTATACTTCCCCCTACTAGAGGTTGCTTGTGTCTTTACTTCATAAATATTTTAATTATTCAAAAATAATGTATGTATTCCCTTAACAATGTAATATAAATATCAATTATAATTATTATATAACAATATTATATAACAAAGTTGTTCTATATGTTTACCATTTTTTTATTTTTCTTTTAAGGTACTGAACCCTAAAACACGTATAATAAATATTAAGCACTTTTACCTTAATATGATAATTTTAAACGATGTAATTTAAATTAAACGTAAATTTAACACACATTCTAAAAGCGGTTTCTGGACACAAAAAGTTACTTGTAATATGAGTTAGGACCAACCGAACTTCATTTAAATATTTCCATATAAGGAAATTTCATCAAAATTTGATGAATAATTTTAGAATAATATTATTGAGAGGTTTAAACATAAACTTTTGAATACAGAAACATAAAACCATTACCATTGAAAAAAATCGTGTCGTATTATGAACCGCTATACATTTATTATATTATAGCTTATGTGTTACATTATTTCAATAAACATTAATGGATTAGGCCCTTTCAAAAAATTTGAAACATCAAAATTTAACAATACCATGTCCAGATATCCCAAATTTTTTCCTTAGTGGTTCCTTTTATGTTACAAACATGTCAGCATATTTTTATAGATTCAACCCTTAAGCTAGAACATCTTTGTTATTGATCTATAAAAAAAGGCTCATGTTTGTTTTTTTAAAGAAAAAAAACTATTCTCGTTAAGCTTAAAACATAATAAAGGTATAAAATTTCTTTATATTAAAATACGGCCCAAAATAGAGTGGCTTTAGAGGGATTTAATACTTAGAGATACAGTAATCCGACCCTTCTGAAGCGGTATTGTTAGACAAATTACAGCCTCTTCAATATATATAGTCTTTAGATCTATCTGGAAAATTATATAAATATATGTATTTACATTACATGTATAAGTAATGTAATTCTTTTGTTGATAAAATGTATAGTTTTGTTAAAATTTAAAATCGCTTGTTTAGATTAATGGCTGACAACTGTTTTACTCTCTCTCGTTATCTATGGCGTGGTCTAGGCTTATAATCTTCATTTCTATTTTTATTTTAACCGTGAATAAAACGTACCTAGTGGTGTTTTTACAAACCCATGTTTTTTTTAATATAAGTGTAATCTGTAAATATATTTTTAAAAGTATTAGAAACGATTTAAATCACGATAATGTATAACAGTCTGTGTTAAAAATGTAGATGTTAGTAATGTAACATGTTTAAATTTTAATAAAAGCTTTTTAAATTGTCTTGTTTAACAAATAAGATTTCTCTGAAATTTACTCTTGATCTAGCCTGCAAAAATTGTAGGTATAAATTGAGTAATACTGTATTCTACGGTTTTAAGAGCACGGGAAGAACTTTATATGAAACACATATTATAAATTTACCTCTCAATTTTACCAGCGCCAATAAAATAATGTTCAGATGATTCTGTGTAACTATTTATTATAGTTTGGTTTTATTTTAATAAGTCATAATCACATAGCTTATTGTACTTAAAATAAAAGAAAAACTGCCCTTATGCACTTAGTACTACATAATTAATATTACTGAATAAGGTTATATTATATTACTGAATAATCGAGGTGCTTGCTTAAAAAAAGATTAGTAAGGTCTAAATGTAACCGAAAATTTGAAGAAAAAAACTTTTAACTTGCAACCCTTCACTTGTGAGGCTAAAAATTATTTAAATGTACTCATTATAAATATATAAAACAAGGAATCGTTTTTTAAATAGACAAAAAATTCTTAAATGCATTTTTATTTTCTTTCAATGCAGATGTTTAAAATAAATATTGAAAGGGAGTATATTTTTTTAAACACTGAATACATATTGATCTATTCAGTGTTTAAAAAAAATCTGATTTCGGTTTCTGCTATTGAGCAGTGATATGTTAAGGTGGCCTAAACAAAAAAAAGTTTAGAGAATATCTACAATTCGGTCATGACCCACGAATGTTTTATAATGATAACCATAGCTACAATTGTTTTAAATATTTTGGTTGTGAAATCAAAGCAAATCAAAAGGTGATTTCATAGTTTTGCAGGTTCTTTTAAGAGTTTCTATACGTGTCAGCTTACGGTTTTATTGCATTGTATTTAAAGATTATCAATAGACAATTGGTATATTAAATAAATGATAAAACTGGTTAATCAAAGTTCCTTAACAGTTAGTATTTAAAAGAGGAAACAAAGCACAAAAATTGAATTTAAATATTTGTTATTCTTCAAAAAGTTAAAATGAAATAAGTGTATAATTATTACCGTTTAATTTTCTTGAAGAGTTATGAATAACCACACTAATAATGTGTTAATAACATATGAAACATAAGCGATGTTCTCTTTGTCATTAGTAAAGGATGAATGAGAGAGAGCAAATATATAGGAAATTAATTTTTAATTTTAATAGCTTTTTAAAACATAACAATATAAACAATTGTTTTAAAGATTATTTTTGTTTTTAATGTAAAATTATTAAACAAAGTTATAAACCAGAGCCTAGAATATGTTAAACTATTTTTTTTACTTTTAATATTAAATTGTCCGACTGAAGGTAACAACTCAAAGTAAACTGTAAACGTATTTCCTTTGGATGGAGTATTTTATTTGTATACAATGTATAAAGTCCAAGTATACTTTTTATGCCAAATGCTAAGATGCCGTTTCTGAGAACCACAAAGTTGGAAGTTGTTCTGTAAGTTCAAGTTGAACAAACTAGCGCAGTTTGTAGAGGCGGTTTAAGTTTTTTATATCATAAATATAAAAAACAAAATGTCCTTGGCTCATTGTTTGATATATTATAATAATTTACAAATACCACAATCTAATTAAGCTACCTTTTATTAGCTAAAAATACTATTATGTATGTAGTGTTAATAAAATGTACATTATATTCATATTTTTTTCATTTCAGTGATATCCTAATTCAGGGGTTAATTATTCTATTTTAAATTCATTTTTGGGATTATATTTTTAATGACGTTATATTATTTCTTTCTTGATAACATTTTCTTATATCATTTTAATTATGTTCAAAAATAAAACCTCAATATAAGAAAGAACCCCATAGACAAAAACTAATCTCAGGAAACAAAGAGGACTTTATGAAATTTTCTTTTTTCATTTAAACGAAGCACTCTTTTTCATGGATATGTCTAAAATTTAGGATTTTAAAAATGCCTGAAAAAAAGAATTTATTTCAAAATGTAACAGTTTTAGATGTTAAAGATTGAATTCGGTTGAAAGTTAAAAAAATAAATATACATTTGTGCCATTGTGATGAGTATTAGTGAAAAATATTAATGGTAATCCATTGTGTTAAAGAATATCATCACAGCTTTATATGTTATATTGTTATTTACACATTTAACATATTATATAAGCATAGATTGATAGTATTCTTCTTCATTATTTGGGCTTAATTAGTATCAGTATGGAAAACTTATTTTATCTTTTTACTTTAACATAAATTTCATAATATTGAACAGATTTTGTTAAAACATAAACCAAAAAAATAAGTACAAAGTAATGAAGATATTATTTATATACAAAACTAACTGTTGTCCGCGAATCCGTCCGCCTTGATATATAGGAGCGTACATAACTATTGCATTTTTTTCATCAGTATCTGGGAAGAACTTGATTTTTTTTGGGGTAATAGGTATACACTCGGTACCATATTTTTTTCCAACACAACGCTTTTATTTTGATCCCAATCCCGTAAGATATCATACGCACAGTGATATTTTAGTTTTTGAAAGGAGTATAAAGTTTCAAAATCAATCGATTCAGCAGTATTTGAGATTAACCTATACATATAAACATACAATTAAACCTTTTCTTTTTGTAATATAAGTAAAAATTCTTGTATCTAGGCTAGATAAAAGATTTTGTTAAGAGTTAAAAACAATTAAGAAAAAAAAAATTGCAATGTCAATACCGTAATGATCGGCTTTTTCAATGAAATTTAAACCTTTTTGTACATATACTATCGTCTCAGAGGTGAAATAAATTTTCATTAAGAGAAAAGGGATTTAATGTGAGGTCTTTGAAACCATTTAAATAATTTAGAGAATGACACTTTTTATTTACATTGTTAATTCAACATCGATGCTACACAAAATTAGAGTAATGAAAGAATTATTTCAAAGTCCAGATGACAAAAACCCAAAATGTACTGTACATATGTACTGACGTAGCATTGTATGTAGAGACTTAGGACATTCATTCAGAATGATCACAACTTCGGTCCACTTTAATTTACTGTATGGAAATAAACTGTTTCAGTTCTAAAAGTATTTTAAAAATCTTCATATAAATCATAACTATAAAATAACTATTTAAATTTTTATAGACATTCTTTATGAAATCTTTCCAACCATCAAGTTTACGAAATATTATCTGAGGATTGAAAAATCACTATCTGAAATAACATTTTGAACACAGAAAAAATAACGCTCATCTAAAATAAACAATTTTACCAATAATATTTTTATAGAAAATCTTTCTGGGAAAAATATTTTTATGTACTTTTTCTTTTAATATAAGATATGAAACTGCTGATCACTCAAACTAAAGAAGATTACTTTTCGTTATAAATATTTTAAATTTTGTACAAAAATATAATAGTCATATCATATTTTGAGATTTTTATAAAGTGTTAAATAATGGTACAATTGATAATAACAATAGTGAGAACAAAACGTTGCGAAAAAATAATTGCTATATTACCTTGCTAAACTAGCTTAGAAATAAATATTCAAGAAATGAAAATGATTAAACGAATATACATTATAAATACCTTATATATACAAAGAAAAAGGCTTCTGTAGATGTAGTAAAACATTATTTGTCCCTTTTATAATTTTATATCTGTTTTGACACTAAATAATTTTAAAATTATGTAATTTTACGTCAATTTATGGTAACACTGTTATTATCAACCAATAGTTATTCAAAAGGGTTGTGCTTCTTATATTTTTTAATTTATGTGAAAATGTTTTGCCATTTGTTTAAACATGTATTGAATGTTATTGTCAATATTTAATATTTAAAAAACATCTCCATCTCCCAATATCCAAGCGGTCGTTTTTTTATATTTTCTGTTTCTGGTTAAATATACGAAAAGAAATGTATTATTTATAGAGTAATACAATTTTTCGTGTGAAAATAAATCATACTCTGCCTTTCCTTGACACAATCTAAATTCAATACTTTTCCCTAGAATTTGTATACCAAAAATAAAATATGGGACATATATGCTTCATATTTATGTGATGTCATGTTATCTGAGATTTAATTCGTTTTCTTATAATAAAAATAGTATAAATTACTTATTATACGTAAGACTTTTACAACCTTATTAAAAATTTTCCTATCAATCATGCTGATAATAAAAAATTGGAACAGATGGATCCATCTGTTCCAATAATTCAAATCTTAATAAACCGTTGCTCAGAAGAGACTTGTGACAATTTGATTGTGAAATAAATGCGTAAATTGTAAAATGTAATTATTTTAAGGAGCATTTTAATAAAAGGTAAATATTGTTGCCGTTTCAAATTAATTTATTACCTTACGTGATATATATAGTATTAACTATGTTATTTTGTCAAGTTTAAAAATAAAGAACTTAAATAATAATTTCTTGAAGTGATTACTAATATTGTTTTTTTTTTTTTTTATGTAAGAGGAGGGCAAACGAGCTGGCGGGTCACGGATGGACGTGATCACCGCCGCCCATGAACTCTTGCAACATCCGAGGATTTACAAGAGTGTTGCCGGCCTTGTAGGTAGAAATAAACGCCTTTTTTGAAGGTACCCATGTCGTACCGATCTGGAAATACCGCCGAAGGGAGTTCGTTCCACATTCGAGTGGTACGTGGAAAAAATGTCCTTGAGAACCGCACAGTGGAGGATCGCCACGCATCCAGGTGGTAAGGATGGTATTGGAGGCGATGGCGCGCAGTGCGGTGATGAAATTCGGCGGTAGGCATCAAATCGAATAGTTCTTCGGAACACTCCCCGTTGTAAATGCGGTAGAAGACGCACAAAGAAGCCACGTCTCTACGCAATGCCAAAGAGTCCAGCCGTTCGCAGAACACCGGATCCCCGACAATTCGAACGGCTCTCCGTTGTACGCGGTCAAATGGTAGAAGCTGATATTGGGGTGATCCGGACCAGAGATGAGAACAGTACTCCATGTGTGGCCGGACCTGCGCCTTATAGAGCGCAGTCTTTTGCCAGGTTTGAAGTACTGCCTCGCTCTATTGATCACTCCCAATTTCATCGAGGCCAACTTGGCCTTGCTCTCCAGATGACCACGAAACTGACAGTCGCTCGAAATGTCGAGACCCAGTATTCTGATACTTGGCGAGGCAATGAGGGGAGTGCTCTCGAAGAGCGGTGATACGACAAATGGGGTTTTCTTAGTGGTAAACGCGCAAACCTGTGTCTTTAGGGGATTAAACTGAACGTGGTTCAGTTCACCCCACTCAGAGACCATCCCCAGGGAGGTCTCTATTGAAGTCACAAGTTTCTTTCGGCACTCGTCGACGTTTTCCCGAGTGAGACCTGCACGGCCGGAATATACCGCATCCCCAGTACTGTCATCCGCATAACAATGTATGTTGGAGATATCCAACATATCATTGATGTGCAGGAGGAACAGAGTCGGTTATAGCACGCAGCCTTGGGGTACACCAGCGTTCAGGGGCTTGGGGTACGAGCAAAAACCATCGAGAACGACCTGTATGCTCCGCCCAGTGAGGAAGCTGGTGATCCACTTCCATAAACTCTCGGGAAGCCCATAGAAAGGTAGCTTCGAAAGAAGCCCCTTGTGCCATACACGATCGAAGGCTTTCGCCATATCCAGACTAACTGCCAGACCCTCTCCCTTGCTTTCAATAACAGCTGCCCAACGGTGTGTAAGATACAACAGAAGATCACCAGCCGATCGACCATGGCGAAAGCCATATTGCCGGTCATTGACCAACTGGTGATCCTTGAGGTAGGTTAGGAGCTGTTTATTGATAATGCTCTCCATTACTTTGGAGAGCAGAGAGGTAATGGCGATAGGTCTGTAGTTAGCTGGTTCCGAGCTATCACCTTTTTTAGGGATCGGATGGACAAGGGCACGCTTCCATGTGACCGGGACTACGCCTTTAAGGTAGGAGTACCGAAATAGACGCGTTAGCACTGGAGTCAACTCAGGGGCACATATTCGTAGCACCAATAGAGAAATGCCATCCGGCCCACTCGACTTATGAACGTCCAAGGAAAATAGAGACTGCCTAATAGTTTTCTGCCGAAAAACTATTTCCGGCATTGAGCTCTGACACCGCGGGATGTTAGGCGGTGTCTTCCCCTGGTCGTCCAAAGTCGAGTTGGAGGCGAAAAGAGTGCCCAAGAGATCGGCTTTCTCTTTTGCCGTGTGGGCCAGAGAGTCATTCCCCATGTGCAACGGCGGTAGGGACGGCTGGCTAAAGTTTCCCAGAGTGGCCTTTGAAAGCGCCCAGAATTTGCGCGTGCCAGGCGGGTACTTTGCCAGCTGATCACTAATTTTGACGACATGCTTGAACTTTGCTTTAGCGATTTGCCGTTTGAAGAATCTGGAGGCACGATTATATTTCCTCTTCAGAACTCTAGAGTTCGGATCCTTAGTGACTAACGCATTGACCCAAGCTTGATAAGCCTGCCGTTTGCCAGCTGCTGCAGCCCTGACAGACGCATCAAACCAAGGCCGCGATCTGCCACCAAGTGGTACCACAGAGCTTGGTACAAATAGTTCCATGCCCTGTAGTATCACATCAGCTACAGCCGCAGCGCAGTCACTAGGATCATCGGAAGGAAAACAAATCGGCCCCCATGGGTAGGATGCAAAAAAGGACCGCATTCCATCCCAATCCGCTGACTTGTAGTGCCAAACGCGTTGAGTCGCAGGTGTTGTGCGAGCCGACCGTTGAATGGGCACTACACTCCGTACCAGACAGTGATCAGAGGAACCTAAGGGAGCCTCGACAGTGATCTGGTACTTTTCTGGATGTGTAGTCAGCAGAAGATCCAACAAAGAGGGCGTGTGGCTGTCCACGTCCGGTAGACGAGTGTGCGTCTTTACCAGCTGGGACAGACCATTTGCCAGAGCAAAGTCAAACACAGATCTCCCTGCGTAGTCGGTGGCACGTGACCCTAGCCAATCGGCATGGTGCGCATTAAAGTACCCTAGGACTACTACTTCGGCGGAGGGAGTCTGTGAAAGCAGATCGTCAATCTTCGCCTGAACATGGCCCAAGAGTTGATCCGTTTCTGCATTACCACTATGGGACCTGTAGAGGCACGCGTAGACTCTGACATGGTCGTCCATGTCCACGCGTAGCCAGAGTATAGACAGGTCCCGACCTTCAAAAACCTGAAGGCGACGGTAGCAGATATCCTCCCTTACGAACACAGATACCCCGGCGTGTGGTATAAAATGGTGTTATAGTATATACCCGGGGTATGACAGGTACGCTGTGTCGCTAGGTTAGATATCTGCGTTTCCGTCAGAAACAACAAGGCCGGCTGCGCCGTCTCCAGATGAAAGTGGACGGCGTTCAAGTTGGAATGAAGTCCCCGGATGTTGCAAAACTCCACATTTTGAGTGGGTCGGGGTGCCGCTGCATTGACTCGTCGTTTGCCCTCAAACAACACAAAAGTCGATACTTTGCCCGCCCCAGATACGACGGGCAGCCCGAGCAAAATCCGAGAATCATTTCCCCGAATTGCTCGGGGAGGGGGTCCCCGGCTTCATCAAAGCCGGTACCCTCCTGGGGTATTTTTGTTTTTGGCATCGCTTTCATGTTTGGCGCGGGGGGGAGGTTGGGCTTCCGGATTCTCTCACTCACCGACGGAACATAACCAAATGAATTTGGTTACTACACGTCGGTCTTCTGTGAGAGGGTGGTCCCTTCCCGGACGAGCCAGCCCAATACGAGCTGTAGTCGGATAACTACAGCTAGGCTCTACCACCTACAAATATATATGTTATATAAACTTTTTTTTTTTTTGTAATTTCTAGTTTATTTAAATACTTCCTTTAGGTAAGGTATAATTTACGGTCTTTGTCTAAAACAGTGCTAACTGTATAAACAAATACTCTTTAATTACTTTCAGATATTTATTTAATTTCTCAGACAAGCGACGAGTGATGCTGTTACGAGTAAGTGCGGCCTGATCATGATTTATGAATGGCAAACAGCGTCTGCTTATTTTTGGAAGTGAATTCTGGCGAAACATCGATCAGAAGTTACATGTCTTTTTGTTTCTTTGTGTGTGTATTTTCTTTTTCTGCTCCAAAAAAAACATGTTTTTTATTTAGAAACATGCAAATGTTTGAAACTCTTAATTTATGATTATTTGTAATCATCTAACATAATATATGTGGCCGTATACAGTAGATGTGATCGTCAGTACGAGTTACGAGTATGTTTACGATATCTATTAAGATGCGTTAAGGAGGAACGGTAACACTAATATCCTTATATCTATTCCATCGTCTTTACTTTACGTTCCGACCGTAACACAAAGACTAGATATATTACGTGAAACTTTAGTTTAAAAGTACATTATCAGTAAGCTTGTATTGTGATAGGAATATGCAAAAAATGTGCTGTTCTATCTAAATTGTTAATAATCGTAATACTTATAACACTGCAAAGTCAACGTCAAAGTTTTAAATATACAATGCATTTTTGAAAAGTCGGGCTGTTTCAGAACAAAAAATGTTAAAAAAAGTTATATGTTCAGAAAAGTATTGAAAATTGTGACATCAAAAACAACTTTACGTACTAACACTGTCGAACATTGCCTTTGTAAATGACATCTGACATCTGAAGTTTTTTCAAGAGTACTTACAAAAATATGTTTTTATGTGTCTTTAAAAGTAATTCAAATCCGCTGCAGTATGAAAACAGGGGTAGTTAAGTCTCTAATTAAAATTAGAATGGAAATAATAATAATAATCATAAAATGAGTAAGCAACATAACACAACATGAGTTTTAACCGGCTTATACTAATATGTTAACATAATATTATTACTTACTAAACTGTGCCCGCCACCTCGTTTATAAGAAATATTAATTACGTACAGTAAGTTTATGATTTTTTTTATTTCTTCTTAAATTTAATACAATACAATGCATTTATGTAATGGAATGATCCATATTATTAATTATTCGTTTAATTATTTATTATACATAATTCAGATCAGATCAAATGTATTCAGATCGTTTCATTCTCATAAGATTATTTGCGTGGATGAAATCTATCCATATTAATACGACATCATATTTTTATTACCTGTTGCCGAAAACAATTAAAAAGTTCTCTACTCTAATTTGCGATGTTTACTTCATCGCACATGAATCTTGCTCTTACGCGTGTTGTTTAATTTAAATAATACACAAATCAATAAAACATATATAGAATACCCATTGTAACCTAAAACCTAACAAGAATTAGAGATAATTAAAAACAATATAAAAGGAAAGTAAAGTTTAATATAACAACGAGAAGACTCGCTAAGTAAACTTTGCAGTTATTTAAGTATTATAAATATATAATGCAAGCTGAATCTGCAAGACTACTTTATTGTAAATTTAAGAAGTTAATTATTACATAAAACGTTTTAGGAATATTAAATGACAATTGTTGTATTCAACTTATTTTAATCCGGTCCTCTACTTTCTGTTACCAATAAGATAGCAATTAAGATTATTTAAGTTAAGATATTCATAAATATAATAGTAACAGTAGAGATTACATGGAATATTGTTGTGATAAAATAAAAATAAGTAAGATTTAATTTAATTTAATGAGGTATGATAAAGAATTATAAACGATATTTGTCATATATTACAACCGTCCAATGTAATACATATAATCTTGTATTTGTGAAATGAACTGCAATTACTGTCAAGTATTTGAAAATTAAACCTGGGTCGTCAGGTTTGATATCCAAATAGTGATATTTGATTCTAGTACAACTTTTTGTGGCGAAGCAATACACTTACAAATCCTTTTATTAACATAATTAAAGGTATCTTTTAAATTTGGACCAGTGTACTTCAATATATTTTCTTTTCCTTCCTATAAGATGTGTTTATAAAACGATTACTATTTAATAAAATATAAATAAGTATTGTAAGCCTATCAAATTTTAATTATACGAGTAACAATTATATCTTTCATGATATTATGTTTACCCATTGATGATATCAGAAGATCTATTGGACAGTACTTGCAGAACTAAATAATATCCTTATAAGTTGATTACTTTATACTGAAATTAAGAGAAGCTGAGAGTTTAAAAATTCACTGAGGAACTCTATATCCTTCACTAACTATAAACTCAACGTAAGTTTTTGGATTATTATGTTTGACCCCGCATAAAATCTGCTATAAAATGAGCTCTGGGATGGGATTTCATATCAATTTAATAGCTAAGTTGTGATGGCAACCCCTGAAGGGACGTTATATTGTAAATTTTGGTTATATTGTAAAAAAGAATATCAAGATCGAGTTTTACTACTTACATAATCAATATCAACTTGTCATGTTTCACACGTGACATAAAACAAAAATTACCAGAATATGTAAATATAAGATTTATGAGATAATTTTGAAGGAGTAAATATTATGTTGGTTGTTTAAGTGATTCTGATAGTAAAGATTCAAAACATTGTCATTAATTATCAATTTCAGTAGGTCAATTATTTATATTATCTCATTAATTATATGCTAGAAAATAGAGTATTACCAACATCAAAGAAACTTGTTGTACGCCATTGTAAGAAATTATTTTTGTTTGTAATAATTACATTTAATATGGCCTGATACCTAATAATTAAATTTAATTTTAAAGTGATACAAAAATATTAAGAATAAAAACAAGCGAATTGATATAAAAGCTAGGACTAGTAATACAAATAAAATGATATGAATAATAAAATACATAGCAACATATAATTTGTAACTTAAGTAATATTAAAACTATTTTTAAAATTATTTTAGGACGATTTTCCTTTTTTTATCAATATATTACTTATCGTTAGTAAAAGAAAAACAACGGGTATTAAAATTTTACGAAACATCACTTCATAATAAAATTTGTAAATTATTTTTGAGCCCGTTTTCTTTAGTTATTAATATGAATTTAACTAGTTAAAGAATTAAATTTATACATATAATATAAAAATTTGGGAGCACTTTTTCTACCACTAAATGGTAGAAAAGTAATTTTATCATTTTTTATATTTTGAGTTATACATCAGCAAATTTCTTCGTTTTTATATAAAATGTCCAAATTATTGTCGCTTTGTATTTTTCCTCTTTTAACAATTTAGAAATAAAATTCCTGGAACGCTTTTAGGCGTTATATAACCACCCGATGGTAAAAGATAACCGCAATCAAGTACCTTTGAACGCGGCGAAATGGTAGTGAAGAATAAGAGTATGACATATTTCACGGCAAGAAAGGGAGGATTAGTTCGAAGAGATTTGTTTGTCTAACTAATATAATGTTTTATCTACGCTTTCAAATAAAATTTTAATATATACTTAATCCTAGGTAAATATTAAAATATTCTATTGACCGTTAAAATATTTTAAGACTTTTATTTTTTTTCAGGAGTTTTGAGAACCACCACCAGTTTAAAAATAATAAATTTGATTATATACACGGAATTCTACTTTGGGACCTAAACATAATAGGAGGGCATGCGATTTTCAATAGCTACATTAATTAGATTTTAATTAAATGAGCAAAGTACTAATTTATGCTAATATATTGCTTATATAAAATATACAAGGCAGATATTAAACTAATTGATAGTTTAATATCTGCCTATTATTAAGTCATCAAAGATTATAAAAAGAGGTAAAGAATAATTAACTAAAACTACAAATATAAAGTCTTAAAATTTCGGAGACAAAAACTTTTTTCTTTGAACTAAAGAGAACAATCAGCTTTTCGAAATTATTAATTTAGACCTACCAATCACTATTTATCTTATAAAACTTCAAAGTCTTCATTAAAATATTATTTGTGAATCAGAAATTATGAAATATTATTCAGAAGTATTGAAGAACATAAAGGCCTCTTAGTAACAGATCATTTTAAAATACTAATAAATTATAAGTAAATTAAAAACGATATCTCCAGCTTTCATCAAACACATAAGTAAAAACAAATATACTATAATTGATTTTTTATTCAATTTAATTTAATTTAATATGGTCAAAAGTATTACCGAGAATAATTTATAATATTAACATTTTAAGACACTCGAATAAATAAAAAAACGGAGATATTTTAAGAAAGCAAGTTTTTTTTTTGTATATATGTCATATAAAAGATGTTACTTTATCCAAAGATAAAGAAAGTGTTAATAGTTATGCAAAAATGTATATATTTTTGAAATGAATTAAAATTATACCTATTTATTTGTTAAAGTCCAACTGATAAGCAAAATAAATTTAATTTTGATAAAATGTTTAATACAAAACAATATTAAGTCAATGTATTTCTATTTACGTACACCATTATAAAGAATTTCCGATATTTAAATATTTCAAGACTAATGAACAATTAACAAAATGTTTTATAGAAAAAAACTGATTAAGGATTATTATGAACATGCATATTAAGAAGCTTCAATATCTTAAAACGTGGCATTTCTATTGTCAAAATATACTTTCGTCATAGTACTTTTTTATAATTAACGTAATATTAATACATATAACACAATAATAGGCAAGATACTAGTCTTTCATAACTAGTATTATATAGATAAAAGGTTTGATTGTATGTTATTTGGTATTGGAACGAATTTTTAAAATATGATTAAATCAAATATATTGTAATTTTTTTATTATTTTTTGTGACATTTGTAATTTTAAATTGATTTAAAGTGAATTATTTATTTTCGAAAAATGATTTAATTTATTAAAATTTAAATGTAAAATGAACGAATGCGGCGTTGGGGACCGCCAACCAACACGCCATGTTCCGAAAGGCGGGAGGTGGAGGACGGAGCTACAAATAGCTACGTGGAATGTAAGAGGAGGAATGGAACAGAAGATGAATGAATTATTAGATGTGATGGATGACAAAGATCTGGATGTTATTTGTGTGTCTAAGACCAAGCGAAAAGGCAATGATACGATCGATTTGCCTGGCAACCGGGTCGCTTTCTGGGCTGGGGCTCCAGAGGGTGAGCGAGGTTGCCAAGGTGTAGGTGTGTTGTTGTCCTCTCGAATGGTTAATGAAATGGTGGAATACAAGGCAATCAACCCAAGGCTTCTTTGGGTTCGCATCAAGCTGGGGATAACAAGAGTATTCTGGTTGGCCATTTATGCCCCAGTATCCTCAGCTCCAGTGGGCGAGCTCGAGGAGTTTTGGGAGAGTGTCAGGGATGTTCTAAGTAGTGTCAGAGATAATAAAAAGTTGATAGTATGTGGAGATATGAATGGATGGGTTGGAACCGCGCGAAGTGGTTACGAAAGCGTGCTAGGCAAGTACGGTGATAAGAGAGTAAATGAGGCTGGGAAGCTTATTTGAGAATTTTGTAAGGAGAGAAATTTGTTTGTGGCAAACACTATGTTTGATCACAAACAAATTCACATGTACACATGGGAGCGAGCGGAAGAAAGAAGTAATTGATTTATTCCTAGTGGATCAGCGTATTCGAAGCCAAGTTATGGACACGAGAATGTTTAGAGGTGCTGATCTGGGAACGGACCATTATGTAGTCGTTGCTAGAATAAGAGGTCTGTTTGCAGGTTGGCGCAGCCGCACGACGTGCCCTAGCTTGGAGTCGAATTATCGCATAAGAAGCTGGAAGCTTCAAGATCCACCGATCAGAGAGGAATATCAAGAAAGGGTTTCCAAGAAGCTTGAAAGCTGAGACTCTGGAAATGAAAGTGCTGAAGTATGCTGGCAGAACCTTAGGAATGGTATGGTGAAAGAGGTATGTGGTAAAAGGAAAAGAGGTATGTGGTAAAAGGAAAAGAGGTTTTAGTAAGAAGCGCGAAGAATGGTGGGATGATGAAGTGAAAGACGCTGTGGAGTTAAAGTAGAAAGCATGGTTGGATTATAAAGCCTCGGGTAAGGATAAAAGTATGAGAGAGATAAGAAAAAGAGAGTACAAGCTGCAAAAGCTCAAAACAAAAGCACTTATAAGGATGAAGCGTGAAAATTCTGAGAAAGAAAGGGATGAAAGGTTGACAAATAACTTCCGGGAAAGCATGAAGCTTATCTGGCGAGAAGTTAGTGATTCCCGGGGTTGTTTGGTAACCTGTAGAATGAAAGGGGTGCTTTCGAAGAGCTCCACGTTTGGCTGTACACAATGCGGTTTCGCTACCGACGCTGTTATACGGCAGCCAAACTTGGGTAACACAGAAGAAGAATGTAAGAAAGATGAATGCTGTGGAGATGCGATCTCTTCGCAGAATATGCGGAGTTAGCCTAGTTGACCGAATCTGCAATGAAGAGATCCACAGAATGGCAGGTACTAGTGAAGATGTTTCAGTGAGAATGAAGAAGAACGTGCTCATGTGGTTTGGGCACGTCGAACGAATGAGTGATGAAAGAATGGTAAAAAAGATTTATACAGAAAAAGTGAGTGGTAAGAGGGAGGCCTCGAGTGACCTTCGAAAACACTGTATCTATGATACTGGAGGAAGGTCACGTAAAAAGCATGAGGACCCCCCGGAGGGCATGTATAAAGAGGTTGATGTCTGTGGCCGAGGCGAAAGAGGTATGCAGGGACCATAGCGTTTGGCGCTCCGTCGTCTCTGGCTACCCCGTAAGGGATATGGCGTGAAGCTAAATAAATAAATAAAATAAATAAATATATTGTAGAAATAGTCTTAAAAGACTTGGTTTCAATTTTATTTTTTTTATATATATTGAAATAGAAATGAAACTCATGAGGTGTACAATTTTATAAATAATGTAAAGAATAAGAAGCATTCAAACATGATTTTTCAAATCACTGAATATTATATGCCGAAGTAACTCGATAGCTATCGACATAAAATATGCCCTAGAACGTCGCCCTTTCCATCAATATATCCGTCACGTAAGTACGTACTGTATACAATATATAAGATTGTTGAATTAAAATGAAAACAATTTATTTTTTTACTATAATGTTCGGATTTTTAAGTATTTTTCAAATATGTTTAAAATAAGGAAAAAAGAAAAAAACACGTCTCTAATAACATCTTTAATAAATAATTTGATGTCATACCGCAAAAGAATGTTTAATAAAAAATATTTTAAATTTATGTTACTATTCGTAAAGGAAGAATATTTTTTAAGAAACAGATTTAAGTTACAGATTTATTCTTTTTTTATAATTATTGTTCTATATATTATCAGCACATTTTAACAGATATGAATATGTACGTAACATAAAAACTGCAGCTGTTATCACACTTGTAAAAAAAAATAGTTATTGAAGAAATTAAGAATTGGATACGCTAAGGTGATTCATTTATTTCGGTAATATATATAATATATATTTTCAATTTGTATTTATTTAAGATTAACAGTAAACAGTTAATCTTGCAATGATTTTGACAATATAATTTCGCTTATTTCTCTCACAAATTTTGGTTCCTTGGAAACTATTTCGTTAATATAAAAGGGTTCATTATTGCTTATTTTTATTATTAATATAGCTTGATTTATAGACTTTCTTAATTATTTAGCCGTTTTTGTTTGTAGAATTTTAAATAATCTAATACACGCATATAAACTTTTAATATAAACT
This sequence comes from Melinaea marsaeus rileyi, assembly GCA_918358865.1. NCBI lineage: Eukaryota > Metazoa > Arthropoda > Insecta > Lepidoptera > Nymphalidae > Melinaea > Melinaea marsaeus. Next base: position 5,542,787 of record OU911092.1, read on the forward strand.
TTTATTTTATTTACGTTGTGAATTCACTGGAGCAATCTTGGAAAAGCAAATCTGAGTAAGTCAGCTAAGTTTTCAAGGGCTTTTGGCACACGAAAGGTATTTATTAGCAGTAATTTGATGTCTCACAGTGCGATTATAGAAATGGAATTTTACATCGTTTATGAGTGAGTTCCGGGTGTTAGATAGACTGTAACTTTGTCCTTCATTAAAATAAATATATTTTTAATTTCCCATAGCCTCGGATTCTCGGATGTTGCAAGACTTCATGGACGGTGGTGATCACGTATCATCTATTACCCGCAAGCTCGTTTGCCCTCCTCTTCCTTAAAAAATTAACAAATCTTTACGACCACGAACTAATCCGTCAGACAGACAGACAGACAGACGTCAGAAGACAGACCATAAGATTGCCGCTGACTCTATTTCAAAGTCGTTTAAGAAAACATAAATTTGAGAAATAAAAGATGATCTTTATTCTTATGCTTTTAAAAATCTAGTCAAGCAAAATCTTCATTTATGTATTTTTATGTATTTATCCAGAAGATAAAATAATAACTAAGTCATGGTGTATTTAAAATGATATTGTAATTAAAAAAGTATTTTATCAACATTTATTTACATTACTTACGGTTACATTTTATAGAATACATTGTAACAACTTATATTACTTTTTAAATGTTTAAACCATTATTTAGACTGAATAATTTTAAATTATCTTTTCACAACATATATATTGAATTTCAAAAGACATTCTATTTTCTGTATTCCAAGCGTACCTCACGTCTATGCCTATCACTGCCACTATGTGTCAGGAAGTATATCGTGTACTGGTACGTACGTTGTATTTCTAACATTTAATTTAACTTTTGATACTACTTATTTTTGAAAGCTATAGTCATTAAAAAATAAACAAAAATAACGAAAAAACATAACAAGCTTAATAAAAAAAATCAGATAAGGATCGCGGTAAAAACTTCTATGCCGTTGTTATGTTTGACTGCCTCTTTTATAGTGATGTTACTGCCAATTAAAAATGACTTATACTGTCGTTTTGGAAAATATTTAAGGTCCACAAAAGACAGATTTAGTTAATAATAGTATCTTAAGATATTGTTATTTAAATCACAAACGTACCTATTCAGTATATCTGTGCAATATGCATTTAGTACCAAGCTCATAACGATGATGTGACACTAGCTTCATCTCTATTAGCATCGGGCGTCAATATTTAGATAGGAGATTTTAGACACTTTATACTTTGATATAAATATTACTTAGTATAAGTGTAATATTATAAAGTGCTTTACACAAAAGTTCTCTGCCCCGTATATGTGTGATGTCAAATTAGGTTCATATTGTATTTAGAACCTGATTGTACTGGTTACTGCTGCTGTAAAAATTACGCTTCTTAGTTTTGTTCTGTAGGCAACATTTTTGCAAAAGTGGATAATATTTAAGTTTAAACTAGCTTACTTAAATATTTATTACTTTTAGTACAGAACCTGCAGGTTCATTGTTAGGTAAATTTCAGATATTTTTTTACTTTAGCCACTACACTACAGACAAATTTCTTTTACTGATAGTATTAGGACTTATTCTAAAAAGTAGAATCTATTTGTGTTTATGGAAAAAAATAACCAAGATTACACAAACCTTGAGTTAAGTAACATTTTAATAAATAATTTATAGATATGTTTGACTTTAAGAGGGATTTTTTATTCGAAGCATGTAGGAAATTGTGATAAGTAGTTGTTATATTCCCTTTGCTTTACAATATCTTGATAACTAAATAATTTTGAATGAATAGTAAACATAATAAATAATTTAGAAATCAATATTTGGTTCGTATATTTGTAAACAAACAATATATAAAAGGTATATAATTTCAGTCTTCAGAGCATTAACTTAAATAATAAATAACCATTTAGGAATAAAACACGAAATGTCTAAATTTAGATTGACGACGTTGTAATCCAATACGTCCCGACTACTGAATATGGAATGATGTTTTTGCTTCACAGTGAAAAGTTCCTGGATTTGTGTTCCACTTTAGTTATTATTTACAATTTTATTTCATTTTAATTTTTTAATTAACTCGTATTTTTTTTAATTGACTCTAGAATATTAATCTCTGAGATGTTATAAAATTGTCGTCTATCCTATTCCTTTGATAAAGTCTAACGTAACAAACACGTGAGATGTGTCGGTAAAAAAATTATTAATTACGAATATAATTGACAAAAAATAAAGATAATAAGAATAAATTATTATTTTCTTGATTATTTTGATCTAAACTATTTCTAACAATATATTAATTTTAACACATAATAATACAGGTTTAAAAATTATAAATAAAATTGCGTGATTTCTCAATACTTGCAAATCCTTGCAATTTGTATAAAGTAAATACACAATCTATATAAAGTTCAGTTCTTCTCAGACAATAAAGCGTCTTTAAGTTGTATTTGAACACGCCTTGGAACTTTGACCTATTTCTCGATGCATGGATAAATTAAACTGAAATGCATTATATAGAAATACACTTCTCTATTCAGATGTATTATTGTTTTAGTAACGGTACGGTTTCGGACATAATTCAAACTGAATAATGAAAAATTATAAATTAACATATATTGGAATATCAAGGATCTGTTTTCAATTGTAATTGTTTGAAATATTTCTTTCCATGCAAGGTTAGTATATAGAAAATACCCCGGTTAACTTTATAGTATTATACTTATAGTCTTCATTAACATTTTAACTTCAATATTTTAACTACAGCTTTGTGTTGATTATCATATATTACCTTATAATAACAGGGAAGCATTTTAATCTTGGTATTTTTTTTCTTTACAGAACCTATAAAATCAGTTTATTAATGTTTACAAGTTATCATAAATTAATTAAACTTTGTACGATAATAGGGTATATACATTTTTAATCAAACAACCTTGCAAGTAGAAGTCTTTTATTATATAAAGTCTCCAGACAGTGATGAGTATATCCATTACCGTGTTTGAGAACTGGGGCAGGTCAGGGTGGACGTATTAAGAGTATAAAACAGGACTATGCTTTTAATATGAAACTTTAATATAGGGAGAAATATTATAATTGATCAAGTCTGATAAAATACCAAAAAAGTTAGTTTTGTTTAATATTTTTTATAATAGCAGCAAAGCAATACCTTCAATGTAACAAAAATATCTAAAAATGTACTTACGTGGAATATCGGACAAAAATTATTGTATTTACTCTATGAATTATTCTTCTGAAGAAAGAAAGCCATCATATCAAAAAAAAAATTTAATGCTAAATCTTTTAAAAAACACGGGTAAAAGGTTGAATGTGCCATTATTATCTTCAATATAATAAAAGTTAAGTTTAGTTAAATTAAGTTAATTATTTAGCTTACAATAATTGTCATTTTACATAATATTACAGTCAATTTGATTAAAATATGTTTTAAATTATAATTTTTAATTTTATAGATAATGCTTTTAAGAATAAATATTTTATTTGGCACTCGTGCTTATCACTAAACTATTACTTTAATGTATTGAAATTCATTTTTTATAGATTGTAATATAATTTCTAAAACATATTAAGATCCAATGAATATTATCGTTTAAACAAAATACTATATACAAAACTATGAAAGGCTTACCATTTATTCTAATAAATGAAAGATTAAATAATGTTTAGTAACATGAAGCATGAAATTAATCTGGTAATATTAAATATATCACCAAGAATATAAGAAATCTCATCAAATAAATCAAATATAGTTGAAGTGCTGGGAATAAATACTTTTACTAGTTGTATGGTTAAACTTGTTAGTTGAAGTAGTGTAAAGTAACCAAATAAAATTTTGGTATCAGGGAATATTAAGTATTATTACGTAAATAGTAGTACGTACTATGTGTTACTAAAGTGATAATGGTATAACATATAATATATCCTATTAAGAACATAAAATGAAAAAAAATCCGTGCCCGCAGGGGGACACGCGTGGGTAGACCTCTTGTGTATCTCGTTTAATATATAATTCACTACCTAAGAATAACACATGCTGCCGTTGTTTACATCAAAAATTTTCAAGCAAAAAGCGGTTTTTATTTTTTTTCTCGGAAAAGGTATCTTTTTTGGAAATTCTTTTGATACTTAAATTTAGAGTAAAAAATAACCTTTCTATTAAAAATATTTGTGAGGAGGGAATGTTTACCAGAAAAAAGTTGAAAAAAGTATATATATATATATATATATAAACATTTTGACCATTGGTCATTTCCGACTCAGGGGGTCATAAGAAAACCTCCTGTGAAGAAATTTTTCCAAAATTCGAAATTCAGGTACAAATGAAGCGGCAAACCGAATTCTTCGAGATCTACCCAAAAATCCTCAAGTCTCGCAACGCCTTAAAAAGTTATGAAATCTAATCTAAGCCAAGTCGTTTAATTCAGTGTATCTATCAATTGGAGCAGTTATCTAACTTCTTTGTCATAATTATTTTACTAAAACCATTTTATTGTTATTATATCAATTTATCTTTTGTAAATCTTAAAGGGATATATATTTAACTAATAATAGAAGCATTATTGAATAAAATGTGAACGTATTATGTATAAGTAATTGGTAGGTCTTAATACGTCATGTGTATTTGGAAGCTAAATATTCTTAACAGTATAATATTAACTTTAAACAACATACCTGTATAAAAATCTTCTAGGTATGATGATTTTAATATCGAATTATAACAGATTTTAAATGAGAATTCATGATAAATGTGATTTTGGTTTTTGAACACACAAAATTTGATTGAATTATTTTATAAAGGATTGGACAAAAGAAAAACATTTTTTTATTAAATAAACAGACAAAATATTATCGTAGATAATATTGAATATTTAAACGGTCAATGTTATTTTATATTTCATAGTTAATATTTTTGTAAAGATAAATTTTATAAAGTTGAGCCAGAGAAGTAACGAAACATGTTGAATTGGGAAAATTAATTGTAAAACGTTATTTGCAGGAGGACATATTACAGTAATTACATTTATTTAAAGAAGAAATTAAAATTGTGTGATAATGCCTTAGAGACAAATTAAATAACCTATAAAACCTAACTACATGCCTGAAGAATTTGGTTAAAACACTGGATCACTACTTTCAAATATTGCATTGAAATAGAGTGTAAAGAGTATGCTGACAATTCGTCCAATATCACTCCAGACTAATGAAATGAATTCCGAAACTGACCTATTGATGATGATAACTTTTTAACTGTTATTTGCTATTTTTTCAAATTGTATAGTAATTATTAGAAATAAATGCAATTATACTTATTAGTATGATTTTATGTATGGGAGTGAAACAACATAAATATTAGATATCGTAGCCTTGACATATGTATATATGTCTATGACAACACATACCCTATACGGATGAACCAATTCGAATCTTTTGTTTTTAATATATAACTTTAACTTTTTAAATGGTTCTTACCTAATTTCGTTTGGTGAAAATAAAATCAGTCGTCTACATATATTTACCTCTCATCGCACCAGTGGTTGCAAGATTCTTTAAAATGCAAGAAATTTAGATTTTTTATTTTGGATAAAAAAGTTAAGCTTTTTTAATTGTAATTTATGTAATTATTGCGTTCGAGTTAATTTAATATAAATTTAAATATTGTTGCAGAAGTATTTCAAACATACTATCTTGTAATGAGTGAAGTACACAATTTTGTCTAATTATGAGAGAATAAATCGCCAGAGGTCATTTAACCGAATATCGAAATTTATTTAATAGATAATAAATACTACACACAAAAATAAAAAAATAAAAAAAAACAGTATATTCGCCTTTCTCGCCAATCTCTAGGTACTATATTTAATGGCGTACATTACCGTTTAACTTTAATTGCTTTACAGATAAAACAATAAATATTTGTTTAAAAAAGCATGTGCACGCAGCACTTGAATCGTCAAGCAAGGCATTTGAAACAAAAAATATTTTATATTCTTATGTGCTGTTGCATTGATGTAAAATGATCTCCGTTCGGAGGTATTTTTTCTAAAATGAGAAAATATTAGTCCAAGAGAGCACAGTTCAAATCCTATTTGCCTTCATATCATACACAAAAAAAACCTCTTGACTAGATAAAACCCTTAATATTTTTTATATCAGTGCTATTTCTTATATTTACATCTTTTATAATATTTGTTAATGAATATAAAGGATATGTTATCTTAATTTAATAAAAGCAACAACAACTTAATAAGATAATCGTATATGATATAGCTGATCGATACGTCCATTTTATTTTCCTTTTATCAATAATAATAATAAGATAATTATCAAAAATATTGAAAAATTGTAATATATTAGTGTATGTAATATTACCTTAATTAAATAATAATAATTAAATTTGAAATTCTGAAACAGTCTTGATTAACTTTTTTATAAATTTATATTTTAAAATTTATATATTTAGGTTGTATACAAAAGAAGTGCTACAAAGGGCGGACTTAATACTACAGAGCATTATCTACCAGTCGACCATAGAATCATTTATTCTTTGTATTGCTTCTTACAAAGAAAAAAAAATAACAAGAGCCGGTATAAATAAGCTATAAAATTAAAATTTACAAATATATAAATATATAATAAATAGATACATGCGAATATATACGTTATATGGTAATAAAATATGTTATTATTTATAACTAAATAATAGAAAAGTAGATATACTATACTTACAACAAACATATGTGTATAAAATAGAAAATTAAGTAATAGTATTTTTGGCTTCTGGGCGGATTTTTGAAAGTCGTTCGAGAGTTTAGTTGTGTGTAATGTGAAGGACTTTGCGAGAATCCCAGAATGGCGTGAAGGAACAAAAATTTCGAGATTATAAATTATTTCCTAGTAGTTGAAATTTAAATACTGAGGAGAAAGGGGATCGTTAAGAATAGAGTACAGTTGATGCAAATATCTTGAAGATCTTTGCTCACAGCTTATAGAGAGCCAATTTAGCTTCGAACGGTATTGTAAAATATGATCATATTTTCGAAGGTAAAATCAAAACGAATATAGTTATCAAAGAGACGATTGAATTTATTTCGATTATTTGCAGAGATATAATTGCAGCAAACATCAGCATAGTCAATGGAGAGGAAGAATTAGTGTTTGCGCGAGCAGAGTTTTGTTTTGTTTTTGTTTTGTTTGACACACGAGATGGCATGGAATTATTGATAGAAATAGTGTAATATATAATATTAGTGTTAAGAACGGGAGCAGGTGAAAAATGACGGTTTAAAACATCGAAAACTTTACTTTACGTTTATACTTTATAGTGGTAAATAAGTCTGTTGTCTACGAAACATTATGATTATTAGATTCTTCACACGGATCATAAGCTTTAAAAGTATCAATAAATAACCTGGTTGGTATATTATAACTTCATACTCCAATTGATTTAGTGATACGATGTTATTTCCAGTGCTTAGCTCTTTATTCTTCTTTTAACTTCTTAACTTCAAAGGGCTTGTTCATCTTTTTATTTGTTCTAAGATTAATTTCTTTCTTTTACCGATCGGTGTTAATGTAATGTTTAAATTACATTGTATGTACTGAGGTACATTATTTCATAATATCACATTTTAATATTGTTGCTGACATTTGTATTCATTTCAATATTATTTTTAATATACTTGACTATTTAAGGAGAGATACTTGACTATTTTATATTGATATACTTTAACAAACTTTGACCACTTGACCAGGTAAGAAAGTCACGGCAATACTTTCTTATATGAGATAACTGTTTACTGTATCTTCTTATATATAGAATACATTTTAAAATAAATTCAGCTGTTAAACAATTTATTTAAAGAAACAGGCATATTGGCGGTTTTTTAACTTTCATAAATCTTTTTTACCATTCCTTCATCACTCATTCGTTCGACGTGCCCAAACCACCTGAGCACGTTCTTCTTAATTCTCACCGTGACATCTTCACTAGTACCTGCCAATCTGTGGATCTCTTCATTGCGGATTCGATCAGCTAGACTGACTCCGCATATTCCGCGAAGAGATTGCATCTCCACAGCATTCATCTTTCTTACATTCTTCTTCGGTGTTACCCACGTTTGGCTGCCGTATAACAGCGTCGGTAGCAAAAACCACATAGATTTATAAAGGAAAAGTGAGCGGTAAGAGAGACAGGGGGAGGTTTCGAGTGACCTTCGAAAGCACAGTATCTATGATACTGGAGGAAGGTCACGTAAAGAGCATGAGGACCGCGCGGAGGGCATGTATGAAGCGGTTGATGTCTGTGGCCGAGGCGAATGAGGTATGCAAGGACCGTAGCGTTTGGCGCTCCGTCATCTCTGGCTACCCCGCAAGGGATATGGCGTGAAGCTAAATAAATAAATAACTAAATAAATATTTAACTTCAATTATGTATGATATGTTATTTTACATTAATTGATAAATTTAAATCAAATATCTATATATTAATATTCATTAATTAGAAACATATTTTACCATTTTTCTGAACTCTATAACTATAATTTGTTATCTACTAGGTGGTACAGCCTAGCTGTAGTTATCTGACTGCAGCTCGTATTGGGCTGGCTCTATCGAGGCAGGACCACCCTCTCACAGAAGACCGACGTGTAGTAACCAAATTCATTTGGTTATGTTCCGTAGGTGAGTGAGAGAATCCCGGAAGCCCAACCCCCCCCTCTCCCCCCGCGCAAAACATGAAAGCGATGCCCGTCGTATCTGAGGCGGGCAAAGTATCGCCTTTTGTGTTTTGGACGTGGACATGGACGACCTTGTCAGAGTCTACGCATGCCTCTACAGGTCCCATAGTGGTAATGCTGAAACGGATCAACTTTTGGACAATGTTCAGGCGAAGATTGACGATCTGCTTTCACAGACTCCCTCCGCCGAAGTCGTAGTCCTCGGGGACTTCAATGCACACAATGTTGATTAGCTAGGGTTACATGCCACCGACTACGCGGAGAGATCTGTTCTTGACTTTGCTCTGGCAAATGGTCTGTCCCAATTGGTCAAGACGCACACTCGTCTACCGGACGTGGACAGCCACATGCCCTCTTTGTTGGATCTTCTGCTGACTACACATCCAGGAAAGTTCCAGGTCACTGTTGAGGCTCCCTTAGGGTCCTCTGATCACTGTAGTGCCCATCTGTAGTGCCCATTGAATGCTCAGCTCGCACAAGACCTGCGACTCGACGCGTTTGGCACTACAAGTCAGCGGATTGCGATGGAATGCGGTCCTTTTTTGCATCCTATCCATGGGGGCCGATTTGTTTTCCTTCCAATGATCCTAGTGGCTGTGCTGCGGCTGTAGCTGATGTGATACTTCAGGGCATGGAACTATTTGTACCAAGCTCTGTGGTACCACTTGATGGCAGATCGCGGCCTTGGTTTGATGCGTCTGTCAGGGCTGCAGCAGCTGGCAAACGGCAGACTTATTAAACTTGGGCTAATGCGTTGGTCACTAAGGATCCGAACTCTAGAGTTCTGAAGAGGAAATATAATCGTGCCTCCAGATTCTTCAAGCGGAAAACTGCTAGGCAAAGTTCAGGCATGTCATCAAAATTTGGGATCAGCTAGCAAGATACCCGCCTGGCCTGGCCTCCAACATACATTGTTATGCAGATGATAGCACTGGGGATGCGGTATATTCCGGCCGTGCAGGTGTCTCTCGGGAAAACGTCGACGAGTGCCGAAAGAAACTTGTATCTTCTATAGAGACTTCCTTAGGGATGGTCTCTGAGTGAAGTGAACTGAACCACGTTCAATTCAATCCCCAGAAGACACAGGCTTGCGCGTTTACTACTAAAAAAACCCGATGTGTCGTATCACCGCTCTTCGAGAGCACTCCCCTCATTGCCTCGCCAAGTATTAGAATACTGGGTCTCGACATTTCGAGCGATTGTCAATTTCGTGGTCATGTGGAGAGCAAGGCCGAGTTGGCCTCGATGTAATTGGGCGTGATCAACAAAGCGAGGCAGTATTTCAATTCTGGCCAAAGACTTGCGCTCTACAAAGCGCAGGTTCGGCCACACATGGAGTACTGTTCTCATCTCTCATCAGCTTCTATCATTTGACCGCTTACAACAGAGAGCCGTTCGGATTGTCGGGAACCCAGTGCTCTGCGAACGGCTGGAGTCTTTGGCATTGCGTAGAGACGTTGCTTCTCTGTGCGTCTTCTACCGCATTTACAACAAGGAGTGTTCCGAAGAACTATTCGATCTAATGCCTACCGCCGAATTTCATCACCGCACAGCGCGCCATTGACTTTACTTTACCATCCCTACCACCTGGATGCATGGCGATCTTCCACTGTGCGGTTCTCAAGGACCTTTTTTCCACGTTCCACTCGCTTGTGGAACGAACTCCCTTCGGCGGTGTTTCCAGATCGGTGCGACATGGGTACCTTCAAAAAAGGCGTTTACTCCTATGTTCAAGGCCGGCAACAACCCTCCGATGTTGCAGGAGTTCAAGGGTGGCGGTGATCACGTACCAATTGTGACCCGCCAGCTCGTTTGCCCTCCTATTACATAAAAAAAAATAAAGATATAAAGCGATACCTTGTAATTAATTAGAATCGTTGTTATAATATTTTATATGGAAATGCATGTTTACAAAGCATTAAGTTCTTTGTTCCCCTTAAAACATTAATTAAATTCTAGAAGGCTACCGTGAACTAATCTGATAGATTGATTTTAAAATGCCCATTTTAATTTACTACATAATATTCACGTAAAAAAATAAAACGTTATTATACTTGATTTGCAAGACTATAATTTGAACATACCATATATTATTTCTGAAAAATAGCAGTTTGATATAATAATTCATTCTATCAACTGCACAATCTTAAGGTCGTGTACTAAAATAAAATCAATGAGTATGATACAATACGAAATACCCTTCGGTATCTGTTTTATAAAGTCACTTGTAAAATTACTAAAATAAAATATTATTTACTTTTAGAACTTAAATATTATGAAAAAATAGGCTTATTTTATTTTATTATATAACATTTTTTTTATTTTTTTTTTAATTAGAAAGATCTTAAAATTACAAGAAAAGAAATTGTTTCTCTTAGGTTAAGGAATCTTTCTTTTTGTTTCTACAAAATTTTTGAATTTTTATAATGTATTGTTTTTCGTAATATGGTTATTAAAATCTGTTTTCTTCGAAATAATGTTGATTCAAAACATGACTAACTATATATTTCCAATATAATATTAAAAAGATAATATAACCTAATTAACATTATACAAGCTTTTTTACCAAAAACTTTTCTAGAGAATATTGAGTAATTCATAACAAAAAGTTTAGTGAAATTATATGGATAGCTGCAGATTCACTTTTAACCAGGAATAACATAACATAACATCTAAAATATTTATTTATTTTTTAGGGCTTTCTCATATGGGCGTAGACATTGCGCTTTACTTAAGTGCAAATAACTATTCCGATTTTCTAACCCAAAAAAGCAATTCAGTGGGCTAACGAATTTCAACTTAAAAAGGTGGTCAAAGTTTATATAATTCAATTCAGTTATTGCAATTGCAATAATACATTTTTACAATTGTTTTATCGAAAAGGTGTGGTATTGATCACGTCTTTATAAACCACGTTGCGACGAATTTTAGCACTTCTTCCTTTGTATGTAACTTTAACGAATTTGTAAGAAACACGTTCGAGTTACGTTTGAGTTTGAAAAAAACTCAAAAAGTTCAAGAATAGTTAGTTCATGTTCAAGTTTTCAGACGACAGTAGAAAATCTTCCATGTTATGTATATCTATTCTATCCTAGGCATTGTTAGTCGGTCGTGTTTTTGTTTTTTTTTAATGAGATTAGGTGGTTTGAGACTTATTTAGAAAATATTAATATTTGTTACAAGTTAGTTTTAAAACTTTGCTAAGAGTTAAGATAAAAAATAAATAAAATGGAAAAGGCAAAAAAAAGTTTTGTATTAGATAATTATTTCGTTACGATTATTTTACTCATTTCAGTAGAAGGGAAGGGAAAACGAAAGCCTAAAACCTAACAGTAGTTGTGGTATGTTCAGATACAAAAAATAAGAAAGCTTTGTTTTTAAAATTAGAATAATTAAAAAAGAATACACTAGAACATATTAGACAGACTGAAAAACTATTAGCTTGTATAGCTTATAGGTATATCAGACTAACATACTACTGTAATAAATAAAGATACCGATTTTGTTCATTTGCGTAAATATATATATATTCTCATTTGTTATACATATATCTACCAAATGAGGAAAAATCCTGCCGGAAATATCGCGATGTGAGTCGTTACAGTGTTCTACTCTTGGGTCAGTTGGGATTAATTATCTTTATCAAGTCCTAAGGGGATAAAATAGTGGATAAAATCGGTATTTTATAAAAAGCTACATAAATTGCTGTAGTTATATAGTTTACCAACAAATAATCAAAGTATTTTTTTCAGAAAAGGTAACCCCTCTGTTTACAGTAGGAGAAAAAAAGTTATGCCTAAATAATACTTTTATTTTTGAAAGTAAGTATAAATGAGATTAGAGATGAATTAAATAGGCAATAAAAACTAACGATAAGCTTTTAAAATTAGGTCCAAACACTGAATCTGCTTTCAAATACATTAATTTATAATGTAGAATGTAAAATATGCATACAATGTACATTACGTCGATGACACAGCAGACTAATTGAATGGATAAATGCAATTGTACTTATTATTATGATTTTGTGGGTAGGAGTGAAAAAACTGGGTGAAATTTTTAAATCTGTTTACCATTTTTATTTATTATTTGTTTATTTAAGTCTAAGTTATGGTACAATATAAAATAATGTACAAAGAGCGGGCTTAATGATAATAGGCTTCCTCTACCAGCCAACTATTAAGTTCTAGCATAAACATTAGAAATATTCTAGGCTTTATATGTATATGTGTGGCTATGTGTATTAATTTGTGAGTGTCTGTGACATCGAATACCCATACGGATAAACCAATTTGAGTCTTTTATTTTTAACCAACAACTTTATCTTTTAAAATAGTTTTTAGCTAATTTCGGATGGTGAAAATAAAATCAGTCGTCTCCATATATTCAGCTCTCACCGCGCCAGTGGTGCATGATTCTAAAAATCAAATAGATTTATATTTTTTTAGTTGGATAAATTTGTAATTATTATTGTAATTTATGTACTTATTGCTTTCGAGTCATAAATTTAATTATTGTTGCAGAAATATTAGAAGTTCACTATTTTGTCTGGGATCGATATATGGCTTTAATATAATATTGATATAATAAAAATATTGTAAGACGTTTGAATATTGCAAAAATATAATAAAATATTGTAAGACATTTTTTTTTATTTTGTTATGGGTGAATGTGTCATTTTTCATTCAGGTACTATTATTATGAGACGTATCTTTTTATTTTGTAATCAGATTGTAAGTTAATTTTTACTCACCTGCAAGGAATTTCTTTTCTAATGCAAAAATCTGGGGATTTAAGCTAATTTCAAGTTTTAACATAATGATTGGTAGGTAAAAAGAAGTTGAATGATGTTTCAAACAAAACGTAAATAAATTTTATTAAGTGGTAAATCCTTCTTTTAATATAACAAAATCACTTTGTCTCAGTGCAGATTTGGTAATCTTCTATATCTTTCTAATACTCGTATTAGAAAAGAGTACCGTATACTTAAGACAATAAAACTGAAGTCTTTTACTTAAAAATACTTATGTTCCTCTTATGCGGAATATAGGTCAATATTTAATAAATGTGAATTATAAATTACTCTTTTCTTCTGGAAGTAAAATATCAATAGTTTTTATGAAAATATTTTTGCAAACATTTTACCAGAAAGTTTGTAGAATTGGGTATTATGTATAAACGATAATCTTTTGTAAAAAACTCTTATATTCAAATTTTTTTTTATCAATGCTTGCAGAGAGCTTTAAAAAATCGTATATTAAAAAGGTAGAAAATTTACTAGAAAATAGGCTGGCTATTCTATTTCATTATTCAACTATATTATTATTATGTATGATTATTATGTCAAATTATAAAAGGATTTAAATCCAACGTGTCATGAAAATCAATAAAAAATATGAAATTTATTATAAATTATTATAATATCTTATGTTATTTTATGCTATGCTATGCTATGCTATGCTATGCTATGCTATGCTATGCTATGCTATGCTATGTTATATTTTGTTATGTTATATTATTCAAACATAATAGCTTATATGCTTTATTTTTTCTTTAAGATACTACGCCCAGCTCTCTATCATAATTATTTATTTTGTGATAAACAACGCCTATTGATTTTTCTTATTTTAATATTAAAATAGAACAAGAATAATATAATAGAACAAGAATACAAATAGAAAAACCGTGAATGTGTAAATACAAGAATTTATGTCACGTATCAAAGGTTAGGTCAAAGTATTACTACTTTTGTTTACAAATACTTAATCTTTGCGTTACTTTATTATCCAAGGAAAGTTAAGAAAGTCTCATATCCATTATCCATGATCTTTTATCTTTCGTTTATGACTAAATACTCTTACAAAACTATATTTTATATTATACTTTTAAGCTTTTTTATCATAAAATTTCCTATTTTTTAGATAATTTTTGGACTCATTGGTAACACCTAATAACCTAAAAACCTTTCTTATATTAATAGTGAATAAGTTAATTGTAATATGTCATATGGCAATCTATTTCCTTCACTCTTTTTCCTGTTTCTTGCTCCTGGAAATTGTCCTGCTAGAAAGTCCATATTTATTAGTTATCTATTTATAAAGGTAATTAAAATGAAATCGAAGTTTGAAATGCTTTCAAAATGGTATGTTTGGTAAAACGTTAGCAGATAATTTTGTACGCTGTATTTGACTATAGAGAGAAGGTTTTTTATTACGTTTGTATATTGCAGAAAAAATATTTTTTTAAATGTAATTATTTATTAATTTATTTAACTTTTTTATTCTTATCATGTAATACTTTTATATCATTCTTATCATGAAATACTTTTATATAATTAAAACTTAAATGTTAAAATTTAGTTATCTTCTAACAAATTCATTCTTACCTAAAATCGTAAGTTTTTTCGTGTCGTAATCAAAGTATTTTAGCTGTTCTGAATATGTAAAATGTCTTAAAAAACTATTTCGTAAACAATACGTCAAGGTACGAAAATATAATCAGTAAATTATCTTAGTCATACTGAATTTAGAAGCTAATGGGAGCCATGACCTAACTTAATTTGATTCCAACGATTTCATCAGACAAGAGACAGTATAAAGAATAGTTACATTTTAGTAGTTTAATCTGAAACCATATATCTCTATCTATATCCGTATTAAGAATATTACTAAGATTTAATGTACTAGAGATTATATAGTAGGTTTGATATACATATATTATTCATTGTCATCAATTGATAATTAGTTTGGAATTGAACAAATAACAATTTCATTTTTTGTAGTTTCTGTGTCTCTTTTGTAAAACATTCGTAATGCATCGTATTTTTCTTTGTTGTTATATCTTACCCTAGTTGATGGTTTATACGCTTATAGAACATGTCATCGATATAATCTAATTCACCGATTACTAATTTTTATATATTAATATTTTTTCTAGTACACTTATTAAAAATCTGGAGTTAATGAAGTAAATTTTTACTATTTTTTTTAGATACTTATTAGTAATGCTGTTTTCCTAAATATTCCAGACAACTACAGCTAATAACACTTTGCTCTTAATTGATATAAAAAAATCTTAATATTTTACACACATCTAGCGAAAAAACGACGACACCGATATTAAAATTAAACGATAAGAGACTAGCTTGCTAAGTTTATTGAAAGCATAAATGTTTAAAATTAAAGATACATTTAAGATCCTATTAACTCCTTAAAATTAGATCAAAAGAATTTAGTTTAAATGGCGATGAATAAAACACTAGAAGAAAGAGAGGAACAGACAAAAACATCTTAGTTTATATATTATCAAATTTGCATTAAATTAATTAAAGCTTTGCAGCTTTTAAACAATGTAATTGAACTAATGGCTTTTATTATTACTATTAAAGAGGTACATGAATATTAATGTCCACGTTTAACGACTGTCTGAACAATTTTTATGTAACACTTAATGGCCTAGAAGTAATGAGAATAATTTGTCGTTAAATTTACGTGAATGTAATATGTAGGGCGTGAAATTATTTCAGCATCACTAACTAATGGATACTTTATATGTGTATATATTTAATGTTTATATTACTTATACATATATGAAAAAAAGTATTTTTATTATAAAAACACTTTTTATAATTTCGGTCATCTTGAGGGTATGAGGGTGTTTGTAGTATGGTGTGTTGTATTTCTCATAGACAAGCAAGTACAAGTACAAGTAGCAAGCAAGCCTTTTGTAATGAAAAAAATAAATGTGAATAATAAAATAAAACGCATAATTACATAATATTAATAATTTGTTTTAAAAAAATCATTCTTATAAGGATTTCATATTTTTCGGTACATATTTACACGTCTTTTAAGACCTAATTATTTCGTGCAATTAGTTTAAGAATACAAGACTTAGACTCCTCGTGAGTTTACATAAGATATAATTTATTAAGATTAAATCTATGTAAAAACAATAATATAAAGTATCTTTTAGTATTTTGAATTAATTGGAACATAATTAGTAATAGTAATATATAATTAGTTAATATATTGATATCTGATATTAACATTGTACTATTAAAGATAAGTGAATGTCCATAAAAACCTCAAAGTGGTAAAAGATAAATAAACAGGCATTTTCTTTCCCACGTTCGAAATATTATGTTACGTAACTATTACTTAAAATAATCTTTAATTATACTATAATAGAATACGACACACCCAAAACTGGGTCAATAAATGTACAAATTGTATAAAACACCCACAATAAAAAAAATATCCATCACTATTGCTTTTATTCTATTTTACCCAACCTCCACCTGACACGTTAACCAAATCAGTTGTATTGAAAAATATAACTCGAACAACTTAAATACAGCGTAAAATGATGTGAAACTTCCGAACTATATTCTATTCTAATGCAAAAGATTATTAGAATAGACCTATTGCAATCTATTTTTTTATATTATACAATTTAATTAATTATTCCAATATAAAACCTTCAAAACTTGTTCACCGCTATTAGAAGTTAGGGTAACTGAAAGTATTATTTTCATAATGTTGTTTAAAATCATGAAAAATCTGTTTACATCTACAAACCATATCCATAATAAGTTCAAGTAGAGAGATCAGCACACATTGTGCTATTAAATTCATTAGTGTCTTTTATTTTTACAATATATGGATATTTAAAGAATATACAACTTATACTTTTAACATTCAGTTGGCCTAATTTATCAAGCCTATTAGACACATGGTATAAATTTAACACACCTAATTTATTATTTAAGGTACTAAAAGTGAAAAGCAAAGTGGGAAATATAAATCGTTGGTCATTCAAAACTAGAAGAACAATCAAAATGGCAGAATATGTAGTTAGATTTCGTTCCTCTGAATTTTATAACTCTCGTCTAAAACTTTAGAGCTCTAGAGCTCAAACCAACAAGAACAATACCGTCACCAAAGTGCATATCAGGAGTTCCTTCTTTTGTATGCATGATGTCGAAACACATTTATTATTAAAGGAAGAAATAAGGGGTTCCAACAGTCCACTAATGGATTTCGTTCAATTTTAATATGACAGATTGTGACGACAATCCTTAACGAGCAATGTAAAATGATTTTGTACGACAAGACAAGACTTTAAAGTTTCTATAAATAATGATATGTTAATCTACTGAGTCATGAACTTTCTCTTGATGCTAAATTAGGATAAGAAATATAATAAATATATAATATATGCAAAATCTAACTAAAATGTTCTTTTCTTTTTCACTTTTTCCAATTTACCGGGCGCTAGACCACACTAATGTACTAATATCTCTTGTGAAACAGCTGTTAGTGGACTAGTAGTTGGAGGACTCGCGTCTTTTTGGGGTAAAGAGAATTTTATTTTTTATATATGTTATCTTTTTCTAAATAAATGCTTCGTATAATATATATATATATATATATATATATATATATATATATATATATATATATATATATATACATATATACATATATATATATATATATATATATATTTGTAAATTTTATAAGCTCTTAGCAATTTGTGTTTTTGTAGTTAATATACCCCAAACATAGCAGAATTCACACTTGGATATCACGAACGTATAACAGCTATTATGACTTTTTTACGGATACAATGTCCTCGGATATTATTGTCAGATATACCTTTACGTATATCAAACGTAGCTTTTGTATTCAAAAGCTACGTTTGATATCAAACGAAATATGAATGATATTTTAAATTTAGTTGTTGTAATTTGTTTTTAGAAATGTTGTATTTGTAATTACTTCATCGTATTAAAATAACAGTTTTGTGTTAGGAGCTTTCAAAATTTAACGTATTAAAATTTTTATTAACTTTAGAGAGTTACTATTACTTTATTTCGAAAAAAATACGAATAATATATAAAATGAAATATATATATTAGGCTCCGCCGTCGTGATGTGATGTTGCTATAAGCGTATTTCTAGGTTTACGATCGGCAAGCGCTCGCAGGTTCTGATAACGTTAATTCTATAGGAGAAATAGTTTTTTGACCATAATTTGTGAACGGAATGAGATATTTTACTTGTTTTTTTTTTAAACATGCGCATTCCCAAGCTCTACAGCTCTGCCAATTTCATTCAAATCGGTTTAGTAGTTTTTATGTGATGTTGCTTCATTCATGTTGCTTTTTCTTTCTTAATGCTTTGCAATTTTCTATGTCACGACTATATAACATATAAACATAGGTTTAGATACTCAATTAAAGTTAATTTAATCGCGTATACTGAGCTAGAGCCAAAGATTATTTCCCACTTAAGTTGGCAATGTTAAGTATTAATTTCACTAATTTGTTACAGTAAATATTGTTTTTTTAACAAAATATATACATATTCAATAAGATAATGTTTATACAACAGAATTCAAATTCTTATATAAAAAACAGTGACAGAAACATGATAAATACAAGAAATAAAAACACACTCGTAATGCCTAAATTTCGTCTTTGAAAAGTTAACCAATCCTTCATGGGCTTAAGAGTACGCCTATGTAATAAAGTTCCTCAAGAAATCTTAGACTTTCCTTTTCTTATTTTTAATTCTGAAATCAAAAGTAAATTAAATCAAATAAATCTTGTAATAATGTTATTGTGAATGTTCAAGTGTTTTAAGTAGATGGAAATGTGTGATATAATAATATAGTATTATAATGCATACATCTAACATTATTTCTTCTAAAAATTTATTTCACATTATTTCTTTTACTGAAGCCATCATTTTATTATGAGCGTAGAATTCATTGCTGGTTTTTGGTTTGGATAAAATTTAATTAATTTAGTTTTGGTAAAATTCATAATCAGATTATAGTTGGATATCCTATTTGTAATATTAAAAAATAAAAGTTGAGTCGTCAAGTTTAATTTATTTTTTGTCTTAAAAATAAAATTATATTTACGTTTAATAATGTAGAAAAGTCATTAAAATAAATTAAAAATAAAACCTTGAGGACTAGATTGTGTAAGTGTTGTTTCTTTCGATTTCACTTGCTCTAAAGTATTATTATTTATATTTTAGTAATCTATAAAAAACTAATGGTCGTCTGTTGCTTAAATAAGCCAATCCTAAGCTAATATTCGAATGCCAGTATTCTAAATTTTTACCAGTAGTATTATTTGCATATCCGGTCATGTCAAACAAAACGCTGATTGTATAGTGCTCCTCATTTAGGTTGTTATAATATTTTATTGTTATATTCAAAATCTGCTACGGTTGAGGATTTATTTTTTTAAGGCCATTTCGTTTTTATTTAATAGTTGAATACTTAGATTTTTCGAATATTTTTGAAGCTTTTGCTACAAAGCGATCGATCTGTGATCGATATTCTCAAATGTTACGACAAGTTTATACTTATTGAAGATTTATTTCTTTGGTTTTTAATTAATAATTGCTGAAAATGATTTAATTAATAATTGCTGAAAATGATTATGATTTCATGGAAATATTCGTGCAATACACATACCAAAAACCTTTTGTTTATGTTAAAGGTTTAGAATTTGTAGCAAAAACTACTGCCAACTCATAGATTTGGAATTAAACATTGAATAGTAGTTTTGTAATCACTATATGTTTTTTTTCTTCACAACAACAAACAAGTTATAAAATTAAAAACTGTTAGTGTATAAACGCTAATGGTAGTATATTATTTTTATTTTTAAACAGGTTTACAATTTAACTATTATTCATAATTATATTGTAATATCCGTATTTACTGTAAAGTATATAGTAAATTTAAATAAAAAAAGCCTAATAGGCTATCATATCCACTATTATTGGAAGGTTTATTTGCAATGTTGATATTTAGATTTCTTTTAATTCACTTCTTTATTTCATGAAATTATTTGCATTGTGGATTATTTCCTTTTTAGATTGTGTATTTGATAATAATATATTTGGTAATAATAAAGCAAGTAATATGCATTGTAATAAAAACTGTTGACTTATACATATTTGTCAGTAAATACACCGTAGTCATATTAAATTATGTGTTATATTATGTTTGATCAAATAAATACCTAACAGCAAATTAGGTAAATATGAATGAATATTTTCAATATAGAAATTATAATAACTAACACAGAAGACTTATTAATCTGTGTATATTTAAACCAAGTATAATTATGTTCGTCTAAAAAGACGAGACGACGACGACATAAAAAGAGCAGCTGGAAACCAATGGATGCGGGCCGCTTTGGACCGATCGCGGTGGAAGTCAATGGGGAAGGCTTACGTCCAGCAGTGGACGCACGACAGCTGATAATGATGATGATGATGATGAATTATGTTCGAATTTTTTATAATAAATTGTGGACAGCTTAACAAGTTTCTTAACCACATAATTTTGTGCTCAGAGCATATTGTTCACGTACAAGAGAACGAAATTGATATCCCTCGAGTTACCTACTGAATATATTACGACGTTAATTAATAATACGTTCGACAAAAATAGAATGTTATTATTTATGGGTTATTTATTTGCATATATCGACAAATTTACTATGTTAATTACACATAGGAGATGAATTAAGACTAGTCATTGTATGTTCAAATTCAATCAATCTACTTTGTTCCGAGAACATGATTTGTTGTAATTTGATACTGAAGCAGCATTTACTTATATTGTATCAAACCCTCATGTCTAATAAGCATTATTTTTTGTTTACTGGTCAATATAATATAAATTTGAAACTAGGAGGAAACTTCATATAGAAAATTTAAAATAATAATGCTTTACAATAATAAAGTCTAAATTGAGGAAAAGCTCTGAGTGGGGGATAGGAAAACTGGAATTAATTTTTCTGCTTTTTTATAAATAAAAAACAAGCTGGCAGTTTAGGAGATAGTGAGAAATATTGTTGAACTGAAATATTTGCAATTTTTTATGAATTTTAATGAATAATATTTTTTAAACTTTTTTATTTTATTTAATATACTATTGTTTCGATATCCAAAATTGTTTCAGAATACAGTTACCCCTCCTTGTTATCTCGTCCCTTATATCTACAATGGATTTGCTCAAAAATGCGACATTTGGGTTTAATTATCAAGTCTTATGCTCCGACTCTTTCATTAATAGAATAGATATAACACAATATAATAAATAAATAAATCATAATTAGATCAGGATAATTATATTTCTAATAAATAAAAAAACTAAAATTCTACGTTAATTTAGTCTAATAAATATAAAACTAAGTTGAGTTGAGTTCGACTAAGATGTTTGTCTATAAATGCTAGATGTAGCCTAATTAACTTTTTTGTTCGTCATTTGTGCCCGTTACTTCCGGGGTACCCCAGGGCTCTCATCTAGGACCATTATTGTTTAATCTTTTTATCAATGACGTAACAGGATACATTCATAATTCTAGTGTTTTACTTTATGCTGACGATATGAAGGTTTTTAAGGTTATCGAATCTCATCAGGATTGCGTATTGCTTCAGAACGATCTCGAAAATTTGGAGAATTACTGTAAGTATAACCTTTTAAAATTGAACATAAAAAAGTGTAGCGCTATAACATTTACAAGAAAGAGAAAGGCTATACCATTCGACTACAAATTACAGAATACCGTTTTGTCTAGAGTCTCTGAGATTCGAGATTTGGGCATTTTCTTGGATCAAAAGTTAAGTTATGCGTATCATATAGATTATGTAACATCTAAGGCCTATCGAATGCTTGGATTTATTCTTAGATCTACAAGGGAGTTTAAAGATTGCCGCACGCATATTCTACTTTTTAACGCTTATGTAAGGTCCCTCTTGGAATATGGTTCAACGGTTTGGAGCCCATTTTATAAAAAATATATAAATAAAATTGAAAAAATTCAATCAAAATTTTTAAAACATTTGCGATTTAGAGATGCCTGTTCCGACTATTCCAACAGTAAAGTTCTTGATAATGTTACCCCATTGAGTATACGTAGAGGCTTGAGAGATCAATTATTACTTTACAAAATTGTCCATAATCTTGTTGATTCTAAAAGCCTCCTTAGTAAAATTTTATTTGAATGTCCACGTCTTAGTTCAAGAAATCGACCATTATTTTTTGTACCTCGTTGTAGAAATGATTATGCCAAAAATGTGTTCTTGTTACGTGCGTGTAACAATTATAATAAACACTGTAAAACTTTAGACATATTCAACATGAAAATTAGTAATTATAAGAAAACTTTGTGTAAATTGTCATAGGCTGTAATATTTAAACTGTTTCATAGTTTTGCTTTCTGTTTTTATTTTTTGTATTTTTTGTATTGAGTTTCAATTATTTGTTTTAATTTTCTGTGGAAACTTAATTGATTTATGTTAAACATTTTGTAATTTTTTTTTATTGTATAGGTGCTATTATAATTGTATGTTTCCCAAATCAATAAATAAATAAATAAAGTCAGGCGTAAGCAAGCGTTACACCTACAAGCACATTTCCAGCTAAGTACTTTAATTCGGGCTTAGGTCCAAAATGTTATTTGAATCCGTTAAAATATTTTTTAAATGTATACTCGTGCAAATATAAAATATTTTTAAATTTCGTTATATACCCTTTTTTATATAATTATTTATTAACAATTAATAAACAACACTATGACCTTTTTTACATCAATATTATTGTTAAAAGGCTGCTTGACACAGTAATTATATAAATTATTTAGCATTTTATATAAGGTTAAGAATAATAAAAAATCATATAGTACGTCATACAGCATGTCTACTGTATGTATGAATAAATAATTTTAAGTTTTAAATAGATTTTACGGCGCATTAAAAAAAAAATCTAAAAAATCTATATTCATATAGTATTTTAAAAGAATATCTGTACCATTAGTTTGTGATATTTGTTAGATAAAAGAACTTACTTTTATCTTGTCTATTTAAGATGCTGACATAAAACATTTTATACTTGAGTCATTTTAAGAAACCACGTTTTTTCAAAGGCATACTTTGATAGGTTTATATAATTCTCAAAAAATTACTTTTTGTTGAAATAAAACTATATATTAATAACTTTAATTTAATTTACGTACATTGCTTAAGCGAATGCAGTTTTTAAACTCATGTCATAAGATATTAAGGTAATTTCTTATTTATTTATAAATTACTAGCAGACCCGGTCACGCGTTGCTGTGACTATTGTTTTTGATATATTACATTGTAGTAAAATATTTAAGGGGTAACGTTCAGAGTACTTCTGTCATGAAAATCATAATGTTTTCTTACAGTCGATATTAAGCAAAAATAGAAACAAAACAGTCAACAGATACCGCCATCTTTTAGAATTGTTGGGAGCTAACTGCAAAATAATAAACAAATAAAATAATATTGCGACTATGAATTGAGTTGAAAATTATTACATATCTTTTAAGTTAGGTCAAACTGTACGTGGTGTGTAAATTTATTAAAATCGGTTAAGTAATTTAGGAGTCCATCGCGGACAAACAACGTGACACGTGATTTATACATATTAAGATTTCTGGTGGATCTTTTTTATCATTTAATATTTTAAATAATATGATAAATAAATCGTAAAATTATCCTTTTTTTAATATGTTACTTTATCATTTTAATAAGATGAAATAAAGAATAATGAATTAAATAAAGAATAATGAAGTAATTGTATTAATAACAAAAATCTGTTTTATTTTTATTGTAGTGCTTTATGATACACAATGTTTTTTGTTTGATTACCTGGTGAATACAAACAAATCTGATGGTTTTCCAACATGGGAACAGGCAACATACAATTGACCCCTGGGACTTATTTATGGTCATAGCAAAAGCAAGCCGCACTGGAAACTGTCAGTCGGAATCATTGCGATGCGTGGTATCAACACGTCTTCTCCTTTATACTTTCCTTTCAGTATAGTTGCTTCTATCACGTTGTTCAATAATTTTTATCGCTAGCCGTGTGCCGTTGCAAAGACGTGATTGGTTGATATTTCTCAACATTATAACTAACGATAATTAAAGGTTTAATTGAAGATTGTGAGGTGGCAATCCTGGTAAATCCAGCGAATTTAAAAATTCAGGCGGATAGTTGACGACATCATCTTGATTAGTAGCCGAATCAACTGATATATCCTCAATTCGCCCGTAATTTGTTCTTGAATTTTGAAATTTAATTCATTTACATCTATGTTTTTTGCAGCCAATATAGCCCTTTCGCTCAACCAATCATGGTTTCTGTAATTTTGAGCAACATCTGAAAACACCTTTTGAATAAGTTCATCTTTTGATCTAGTTAACTGACAAAGACTTTGAGGAAAGTTAATGCAACCAGTCAAGGTGTCTATAGGAAATTTGCCATTACCAATGTCAATGAGTTGTTTAGAGAATATGTCTCCAGATTGGTCATTTTGCAACTTGACACGCATATTCTTGCCTAAATGTAATACCTTCACATGCTTCCACAAATTGGAGGACTTTAAATATGCATTAAGTTCATCAGCTGGCGTTGATCGTAGAATCACTGGCAATATTTGACGAAAATCTCCTGCTAATAAAATCATTGCACCACCAAATGGGTTATGATTGCTCCGTAGATCTTGTAAGGTTCTATCTAAAGCCTCAAAAGATTTTTTATGTGCCATCGTGCATTCATCCCAAACAATCAATTCACATTGCTGCAAAACCTTTGCCATTGCAGAGATCTTCGAAATGTTGCAGGTTGTAGTTTCGTTGCTTTACATGTGTATTGGCAATTTTAGTGCTGAATGAGCTGTTCTATCACTTTCAAGCAAAGTTGATGCGATTCCCCACGAAGCGAGTGCAAGTGCAATTTTATTTTGTGAGCGAATTATTGCTAATATCAATGAAATAAAAAAAAAAAATCCTGTACCACCCAGGTGCATCTAAGAAGTAAATCCCTCTTCTTTTATCATTTATTACTTTCATAAGTGTATCAAATATATACTTCTGTTGTTCATTCAATAGTGGAAGATTTGTTTGAATTAATTCTTTCAAAGTATTGAGATCATACAGTTTTTCTCGGTGCAACTCTTGGTTAAAAGCATCATGCATTGGACGATTGGGCGCGGCCAGGCCTAATTGAAATAATAGTTTGTTTGACATCATCAAGCACATGTCCTCAATTGAAATCAATACTTCATTGTAAATTTCTTCGTCTTATTTGTATATTTGGATTTCCCCTTCTAATCCGTATTTGATACAAAATATCATCACACATATTATCTTTGTCCTTGATCCACACATCCTTTGGGTTTGATGGGAAGCATGTAGATATGATTATAGAAAACAATGTTAGTATTTGATGAGCTTGTGATGATATTACAGCATCATTGAGAGTTTGATCCCAATGAGCATTTTTCTAGCAATCGCAAACGTTGGCAAGCTTTTTTGTATGATCCACACAAATCACCATCAACAGTTCGTACATGTTGGAATGATATTGGGCCACGTACATTGTCTAATAGCAGTCGTGAATAAAAACTTTCATCATTGCTTTGATGTACTGAATAAATTCGCATCGGTAGAATATACATCTGGGTACCCTGAAACTGGTTTTCCTTGATTCCGTGGTATAAATCTCCTTAAGGATTTATTCCAAGTATAATATTTTGGCATTTCAGAATATAACAATGTTTGAGCAAAAGCATCGTTTTGGCATCTCAAAAAAAACTGGTTAATATAATAGATAGTGGCTGTACAGCTATTTGTACTGCGTTCTGTGCTGTAAAATATACTCTTTGTCCATTTTCTAAATGCACAGCTAAATGAACAACAGTAGGGTGTCTCTCATGAATAAGAAAAGAAAATATTCGCCAAACTGCTTCATTACTACTAACATAGCGACCCATTTGGTATTGGGTAACTTCATCATTGGAATTCTCTGCATTAATACCAATCACAGCCATATCACTCCCTTTGGTTACATATTTGCAAATGTATTTAATAGATTTTACTGAATGGCAAGATTCAATGTTGATGTGCGCTTTGAAGGTCTTTGATAAAATGGGTGAATATGGAACAATCCAGCGATTATCTATTTCAATATCTTGTTGATTTAATTTGACAATTGTTGATCTTCCATTTTCTCGTCGATCGGCGACGATACAAAGGATAACCGTCAATACCAGTGATTGTTTCAGATATTAATGTCCGTGGATATCGTTTTGAACATTTACCATCCACCATACATGGTAAATTTTGATTAAGAGAGATAGGGACCATGTACCATGTTTTTGATAACTACCTCATGCAATCCAGGATCTACTTCTACATTAGGGATTTCAGCTGATATTACTGCATCAACTTCATTTGACTTTATCTTGTCAACTAACCAAATCAAAATATGTGCATATTGCAATCCCCGTTTCTGCCACTCCACAGAATGCATCCAGCGGCGTGTCTATCCAAACATGTTTCACAATGAAATCCATTAAGGATTTCAACTTTTGTATAAAGACTCTGGCTGTGTCTATTTCTATCCAGTGTGGATTGCATGTAAATGTGATGAACAAATCTGCTGTACCATAATGACAAACATATGACATGGCATTTTGAGCATATTCATGCATATGTCGAGTGCTTACGATGTATGTTGCTGGAAGAATAGTTATTCGACTAAGATTCTGTGCATTACCATCAGTATTAATAGCATCTCGAAGGTGAATATACTCTTTAGATCTGAGTTTTGTCTGATTCAACCTGATGAATGTTAATCTCTCCGTTTCAATTTTAACATACAGGTCTACAACATACTTGTGATATAATCGCCGACGTTTGAGTATGTGATTGTCATCATTAGGCGGTAGGAATAATAGTTCTTTGAACTGACTTTTTTGTTGGTTTTAGAACCTGAAAATAGATTTTTGTTTTCATAACATTGAAAATAAAAAATTAATAATATAGTGACTGATAATATATCTCCTTGCTAAACTAATATTTTTTATTACCTGTAATGAGTTTTATCATCTTGTTTGAGAAATCATAGCCATCTTCACCTTGCCAAAATATAATGGGATATTGCAATGCGTCATATGAGCGGTGTGTTTCCTTTATACGTTGTAATTGATCATTCCGACGATGTAAAACAATATCAAGGGATTCCAAGTTTTCTCCAACTACAACGATGGCAACTTCATCAATAGTTGGTGCATTAAAACGTCTTGCATGTTGGCCAACAGGTGTTTTATCAGCTCTGATTACAATTTTGTGATTATCAGATGGCATCAGATCCAGTGCAGTTTTAAACAACGTAATCAATTGATTGTACTCAAGAAATAAAGTTTGTAATTGTTCTACAATAGACCTCTTTACGGAGTTGTTATTTGAACGACGCATATCAATTTCTTGTGGTGAATTGCCTTTGAAATAGATTTGCAGGAATTTGTAATTGCTATCTGACACTGGTAACAGTGAACCTGCGCTATGATATAGTTGGCCTTGTATCTGTAAATTAAAAAAAAATGATTTTTGTCAAATATAAATAATATTTGTTCGTAAAAAGTATGTCTGTCTCCTAATTTGAATCCCCAATTTATAATTGATATGCTTAGGTATGTCAATATGTAATAATTAGTTGTAACTAATATCCATCATCAAATAATTATATTGTGTTTCAAAATAATAAAAGTATTGCTAATACTGAATCACCAAATAATATTATGACTAAGTAATATATTTCTTGGGGATTAAGGAACTGAAGGTTAATGACACACCTTTACTTAATTAACAGGAAATTTTGTTCACTAAAATAATAATGATTAAACCTTAAAATTTGGCATGAATTTTTCCCGAACTACGTTTGTTGCCCCAAATGACGTCCTTTGAAAGCAATTGTTATATAGTTGGATATTTGACAACAAGTGTATGGAATCTGGTTCTATTCCTGAAACTAATGAGTACAATGGCTCTGGTGGTAGATCCAATGGTATCAATTTCACTTTCCCATTTGCGAAACACAATCCATTGGCTTCATTTGCCTTACAATGAGAGCAAACCAAGTTCATAGATCCAATAGTAACACATTGGTGGTTACTGTAGTCAATTGACAAATCATAATTGAAAGCAGCTCGATTCAAACTTTCGGGATTATTGGTTGAATCTCTCGCTCTCGCTTCCCGCGTTCGTGATATACGAATTCTTTCACATTCTTTTCGGTCGTCACGTTCTTGTGCAGTATGATAAGATCGGTAATTAGTTTGGTTTGTAGCATTTCGGGTTCTTCTACCTAAATTACTTCGTCTTATAGGAGGCATATCGAATATACTCACCTAAATTATGTCACATGCAATAATTATTAATCACAGGTATTAAAACACTTTGCACAAAACACGATATAAAACAATCAAAATTAATTATTAAATATTATAAACGCTTTTTAACGCGGTTTGTTTGACAGATGCAATGACGTGAAAACTGATGACAATTTATATCGCATTCCAAAACTATAACAAAAGAAAGAATATTCCAAGGCCAATGAAATCTATAGCTCTTAAATTTTTTGACTTTTCAATTTGGTCGGGTTCACAATATTATCACTTTGGCACACACATATATTTGATTGAATTTGAACTTTGTGCAGAGACAATAAAGTGCGAATTGACTCTTCGACGTTAGCAACACACCTACATTGTTTAGACAAAAATGAGTGCTTGTAATTTAATATGAACTTTATTGTATAGCAATACAGTTCAAATTGACTCTAAATTTAGTTAGAAAATATTTGTATAAGAAAAAGAAAAGGGCTCTTTTAGGGTTTTCCTGGAAATTATTCGAATTTTTCTCGCCGTAAGAACCATCCTTGGGCTTCAAGGAATATTTAAACAAAAGAATTGTTAAGATTGGTCCATGCGTTGTTGAGTTGTGCGCTTACCAACACATTTTGCGATTCATTTTTATATAATAGATTAATAATGTACAAGATCATAATGAGATTCTTTTTTGTGGGTATCAATGTCTTCCTTCTATTTTAATCTATTGTTTCGATCTTATTGAGGGCCTTATTTTTACCAAGTTATATTCAAGATTAATATAATTTTTAAAATTTGACATCCGTGTCAAGAAATATTATATTTTTATTTTCGATGTCGACTCTCCGACATTTACGACTTTTCTTTTATTAGGTTAGGAAAGTGACGCGTCACGATGTCACTGTCCGAATATTTAAAGACGTCTATTCAGGGAAAGAAAAAAATAGGATAATAACAAGTTGGTATTTGCATATTTTTTAAAGTTTTACTGAAATAACAGTCGTCATCAGTACAGCAGTAATACTATAAACATTGTATAGTTTCAAATTTTATAAAAAAATAGTTTTTCTCATCATGGATTAGATTTATTTACTTTTTTCGTAAATGACGACACAAATTTGCCATGAGTCACTTTATGAGGGCATACACAAGTTCCTTAACAATATGTCTTTGATAGGAGGGTCGCATTTAAATTACGGTGAGATATAACCTTCTTCTTCTTCGTAATAATTTTATTTTCATTAAAAGCTAAGTTTTTTGTAGATTTTGACTGGGTTTACAGTTTGAAACAGAAATCTAAATTTATTTATTATTCATTTATATTTATTATACACTTTAATATAGCATTTTTAATAGATTTTCTTAATTATTGAACGATTTTTTGTAGAGTCTTAAATAATCTAACACCCGAAATGGAAATATAATAGCAAATATTTATATGTTTATAAAAATTCTAGTTGAAGTTAATTTTTTGTTAAAGCTGAACGTTTTTTTTAGCCTGCATCTCGTTTACGGCGTGAATCGAAGAGCCATCATCTTATTGAGTACTGTATCGAGTAAGTGTTATTTGTTAAATTTCCCACCGTCTATCCAAAAGTCTTAGGATTATTTTCCAATTCATTAATTGTGGCAATAAATTTGCAAGTTGCATTATCCTCATATGTCCATTGTCGACGTTACAATTTGTCAGCATATAAAGACCGTCAGGTTATTTGCCACCGAAACTCATAATAAAATATGTGCATACTTGTTATAAACAGTTAGGAATTATACAAAAATCAATAGGAAGAAGAAATAGTGTTTCATGTCTTTAGAAAGAAAAGAATATTAAATCAAGATGTGAAACCTTGAACTGAACCGAAAATTTTATTATACATAAGACTTTGTGGAAGTTTACATAATAACAAGTATTACGAACTTACTTATAACAAAAACTAGGATCCAAGTTGTAAGATAAATTTAAGTTTTATTTGTCTATCTAACTTAGTTAAAGGCGTTGATCCGCTTAAGTTAATATTAGAAAATTATTAATAATATATATATATATACATATATTATTAATAATTTTCTAATATTAACTTATATATATATATATATATATTTTAATGTTAGAGGACGGCAAACGAGCTGGCGGGTGACAGATGGTAGGTGATCACCGCCGCCCATGAACTCCTGCAACATCCTAGGATTCACAGGAATGTTGCCGGCCTTGAAGATAGGAGTAAACGCCTTTTTTGAAATTACCCATGTTATACCAATCTGGAAATACCGCCGAAGGAAGTTCGTTTAAGGGAGGCCTTGAGAAACGCAGAGTGGAGGATCGCCATGCATCCAGGTGGTAGGGATGGTAAAGTAGTCGATGGCGCGCTGTGCGGTGATGAAATTCGGCGGGAGGCATCACATCGAATAACTCTTTGGTACATTCCCTGGTGCAAATGCGGTGGAAGACGCACAGAGAAGCAACGTCTCTACGCAATGCGAAAGAGTCCAGCCGTTCGCAGAGCACTGGGTGGCCGGACCTGCGCTTTGTAGAGCTCAAGTCTTTGGCTAGGCTTGAAATACTGCCTCGCTCTATTGATCACACCCAATTTCATCGAGGCCAACTTGGCCTTGCTCTCCAGATGACCACGAAATTGACAATCGCTTGAAATGTCGAGACCCAGTACTCTAATACTTGGCGAGGCAATGAGGGGAGTGCTCTCGAAGAGCGGTGATACGACAAATGGGGTTTTCTTAGTGGTAAACGCGCAAGCCTGTGTCTGGGGATTGAACTGAACGTGGTTCAGTTCACCCCACTTAGAGACCATCCCCAAGGAAGTCTCTATAAAAGACACAAGTTTCTTTCGGCACTCATCGACGTTTTCCCGAGAGAGACCTGCACGGCCGGAATATACCGCATCCCCAGTGCTGTCATCCGCATAACAATGTATGTTGGAAATATCCAACATATCATTGATGTGCAGGAGGAACAGAGTTGGAGATAGCACGCAGCCTTGGGGTACACCAGCGTTCACGGGCTTGGGGTCCGAGCAAAAACCGTCGAGAATGACCTGTATGCTCCGTTCAGTGAGAAAGCTGAACCACTTGCATAAACTCTCGAGAAGCCCATAGGAAGGTGGCTTCGAAAGAAGCCCCTTGTGCCATACACGATCGAAGGTTTTCGCCATATCCCGACTAACTGAGAGACTTTCTCCCTTTCTTTCAATAACAGCTGCCCAACGGTGCGTAAGATATAACAGAAGATCACCAGCCGATCGACCATGGCGAAAGCCATATTGCCGGTCATTGACCAACTGCTGATCCTCGATGTAGGTTAGAAGCTGTTTATTGATGATGCTCTCCATTACTTTGGAGAAAAGAGAGGTAATGGCGATAGGTCTACAGTTAGCTGGGTCCGAGCTATCACCTTTTTTAGGGATCGGATGGACAAGGGCAACACTTCCATGGGACCGGAACTACGCCACACTACTACAGGTAGGATTACCGAAATAGACGCGTTAGCACTGGTGTCAACTCGGTGCACATGTTCGTAGCACAACTGGAGAGATAGATACCATCTGGCAAACTAGATTTATGAACTTCCAAGGAAAGAAGGGGTTTCGGATGAGTTTTTGCTGAAAAACTATTTCTGGCATTAAGCTTGGACACCGCGGGATGATTGGCGGTGTCTTTCCCTAGTCGTCCAAAGTCGAGTTTGAGGCAAAAAGAGTGCCCAAGAGATCGGCTTTCTCTTTTGCCGTGTAGGCCAGAGAGTCGTTCCCAGTGTGTAATGGCGGTAGGGATGGCTGACAAAAGTTTCCCGGAGTGGCTTTATACAGCGCCCAGAACTTACGCGTACCAGGCGGGTACTTTGCCAGCTGATCCCCAATTTTGACGACATGCTTGAACTTTGCTCTAGCAATTTTCCGTTTGAAGAATCTGAAGGCACGATTATATTTCCTCTTCAGAACTCTAGAGTTAGGATCCTGACTAGTGACTAGTGACTAACGCATTAGCCCAAGCTTAATAAGCTTGCCGTTTGCCAGCTGCTGCAACCCTGACAGACGCATCAAACCAAGGCCGCGATCTGCCAGCAAATGGTACCACAGAGCTTGGTACAAATAGTTTCATTCCCTGAAGTATCACATCAGCTACAGCCGCAGCGCAGTCACTAGGAACATTGGAAGGGAAACAAATCGGCTCCTATGGGTAGGATGCAAAAAAGGACCGCATTCCATCCTAATCCGCTGACTTGTAGTGCCAAACGCGTCGAGTCTCAGGTCTTGTGCGAGCTGGGCGTTCAATGGGCACTACACTCCATACCAAGCACTGATCAGAGGAACCTAAGGGAGCCTCAACAGTGACTTGGAACTTTCCGGGATGTGTAGTCAGCAGAAGATCCAACAAAGAGGGCATATGGCTATCCACGTCCGGCAGACGAGTGTGCGTCTTGACCAATTGGGACAGACCATTTGCCAGAGCAAAGTAAACAACAGATCTCCACGCGTAGTCGGTGGCACGTAACCCTAGCTAATCGGCATTGTGCGCATTGAAGTCCCCGAGGACTACGACTTCGGCGGAGGGAGTCTGTGAAAGCAGATCGTCAATCTTCGCCTGAACATGGTCCAAAAGTTGATCCGTTTCTGCATTACCACTATGGGACCTGTAGAGGCACACGTAGACTCAGAATCTAGAATGTAATGTCAGAACATGGTCATCCACGTCCACGCGCAGCCAGAGTACAGACAGGTCCTGATCTTCAAAAACCTGAAGGCGACGGTAGCAGATATTCTCCCTTATGAACACAGATACCCCGGCGTGTGGTATAAAATGGTGTTCTTGTTTATACCCGGGGTAAGATAGGTACACTGTGTCGCTAGGTCGAGATATCTGCGTCTTCGTCAGAAATAACAAGGCCGGCTACGCTGTCTCTAGATGATGGTGGACGGCGTTCAAGTTGGAATGAAGTCCACGGATATTGCAAAAGTCCACATTTAGATTGGGTCGCGGTGTCGCTGCAATCATTTGTCGTTTGCCCACAAAAAACACAAAAGGCTATACTTTGCCCGCTCCAGATACGACGGGCAGTCCGAGCAAAATCTGGGAATCATTTCCCCGATTTTGCTTGGGGAGGGGGTCCCCGGCTGTATCAGAGCCGGTACCCTCCTGGGGTATTTTTCTTTTAGGCATCAATAATATTTTGGACTATACTTTATTGAGTCTGAAAATCTTTAATTAATAGCAACATAGTTTAGATATGTACACTAGGAGGTGTATACATATATAATATAATACGTATATAAAATAATTATACTAAAACTGTAAAAAAGTAACATTTTATTTTATTTAAAAATGTAATTTGTTGCAAGTTCTAAAAGATATATAAAAACTACTAAGCTCTAGTTGTCTGTTGAAATATATGAATCTTGTTTAAATTATAAATGATAATTGGGCTGAACGTAAGCGAAGCTCTTAACCGTTTGGGAAACCTTTTTTTGTGTTTAGTTGTCTCCAGAATGCGACGAAATATTTAGCTAAAAATTTTAGAGTCATCGAAAGTTATCAAAAGAAGAAAAGAGAGGGGCTCAACTTAATACCCGCCGCACACGGTTGGCGGATCCTAGTAGTTGAGGCAAATGAAATTGCTGGGACTGGCTAGTTTCTTAATAAAACTATTGGCAACTTTAGAAAGAACACTCTTTAGAAACTTAAAGTCTACAAAGGAACAAATTATCTTGCTTTACCTTAAAGCTTAACTTTTATAATAAAACTTTTACCTTTTGTAATACTGGATCGTTTTTATCATTCTTTTTTAAATCTCATTATATATTTTTCAAGCCCAATTTAACTTACCGTACAGTTATTATTTTTTATTAAATTCATTTGCCTTGATCTTTGTACATAAAACTAACTGGCGAATGAAACTTTGAAATAAATATTAATAAAAGCTATGATTTATTTATTTATTTATTTATCTTCACGCCATATCCCTTGAGGGGTAGTCAGAGACGACGGAGTGCCAAACGCTACGGTCTCTGCATACCTCTTTCGCCTCGGCCACAGACATCAACCTCTTCATACATGCCCTCCGGGGGGTCCTCATGCTTTTTACGTGACCTTCCTCCAGTAACATTGATACTGTGTTTTCGAAGGTCACTCGAGGCCTCTCACTGTCCCTGTCTCTCTTACTGCTCATTTTTCCTATATAAATCTTTTTTACCATTATTTCATCACTCATTTGTTCGACGTGCCCAAACCACCTGAGCACGTTCTTCTTCATTCTCACCGTGACATCTTCGCTAGTACCTGCCATTCTGTGGATCTCTTCATTGCGCATATTCTGCGAAGAGATCGCATCTCCACAGCATTCATCTTTCTTACATTCTTCTTCTGTGTTACCCACGTTTGGCTGCCGTATAACAGCGTCGGTAGCAAATCTGCATTGTGTACAGCCAAACGTGCAGCTATGCTGACGTTTTGCTGTCTCAACAATGCAGTCAAAGCACCTTTGACTCTGTTACAGGCAGCAATACGGCTTTCCACATCCATTTCGTTTCTTCTGTCTCTGCTAAACATACTTCCCAAATATACCACTTCATTCACTTGTTCTATTATCTTATCATTCACGTTGATCTGACATTCTGTTCTTTCTTCATTTCTTTCAAATATCAGAACTTTCGTCTTATCTACATTCAGGTTTAGACCATTAATTTCACACCACATCTTTCAGAGTGGTGACCAATGCCTGCAAATTGCATTCTGATGATTCAATGAGCACTGCATCATCTGCATATAGCAAGCAATTGACCTTAAGGTCACCTACTTTTACTCCCATATCACTGTCCTTCACGCCTTGGAGACAACTATCCAAATACAAATTGAACAATCAAGCTGACATAGCGCAACCTTGCTTAACACCCGATTGGATATCAAACCAGGGCGACATGCCAGCTCCTACGCGCACACAGGCTGAGTGTCCGTTCACATTGTATCGGGGCAGTATCTCCCATAACTTCTTTCTCACAACCCTTTTCCAAATCCACAAAAGCACAGAAAACCTTTTGGTTTAGGGCCAAAAACTTTTCCGTAATAATGCGGAGGGAAAAGATCTGATCTATACATACTGTTCCAGGTCTAAAACCTCCTTGGGCCTCCCACAACAGCCTTTCAGATCTCTCTTGCATTCTTCTCGCTAATATTTTAGCATATACTTTACCGCCCAAGCTAATCAAACTGATAGCTTGCACAGTCTATCTGTGAACCTTTGCCTTTATTCAAAGGTACAATGACTGCACTTCGCCAATCGTCTGGGACCTCCCCCGATTTCCAGCATAAATTGCACAAAAATCAGAAAAAGTCCAAGACGCGTGGCCCACCAATTTTGATCATCTCGGCAGTAACTTCATCTGCTCCCGCAGCCTTACCACATTTCAGACTTCGAATCATTCTCTCTACTTCTTCCAAACTGATTTCACCATCATCTACATAGGGACTCAGCATTTCGCTGGTACTCAAGACCGAGGTGTCCTCACATTCATACGTCTCCTTCTAGAATTCCGCCCACCGCTGCAAAACGCGTGCTCGGGTAAAATTTCACCGCTCTTCGAAAGCACCCCTTTCCTTCTACAGGTTACCGAACAACCCCGGGAACCACTAACTTCTCGCCAGAAAAGCTTCGTGTTTTCCAGGAAGTTGTTTGTCAACCTTTCATCCTATTCTCTCACAGAATTTTCACTCTTCATCTTTATAAGTGCTTTCGTTTTGTGCTTTTGCAGCTTGTACACTCTTTTTCTTATCTCTCTCATACTTTTATCCTTACCAGAGGCTTTATAATCCAGCCATGCTTTCTTCTTTAACTCTACAGCATCTTTCACTTGATCATCCCACCATTCGTCACGCTTTTTACTAAAACCTCTTTTCCTCTTACCACATACTTCTACTTCTTCTCGTCGCTACTTTCACCATACCATTCCTAAGGTTCTGCCAGCATACTGCAACACTTTCATTTCCAGAATCACAGCTTTCTAGCTTCTTGGAAACCCTTTCTTGATATTCCTCTCTGATCGGTGGATCTTGAAGCTTCCAGCTTCTTATGCGATAATTCGACGCCAAGCTTGGACACGTCGTGCGGCTGCCCCAACCTGCAAACATACCTCTTATTCTAGCAACGACTAGATAGTGGTCCGTTCCCAGATAAGCACCTCTGAACACTCGCGTGTCCATAACTTGACTTCGAATACGCTGGTGAACTAGAAATAAATCAATCATACTTCTTTCTTTCGCTCGCTCCCATGTATACATGTGAATTTGTTTGTGATCAAACATCGTGTTTGCCACAAACAAATTTCTCTCCTTACAAAATTCCAAAATAAGCTTTCCAGCCTCATTTACCCTCCTATCACCGTATTTGCCTAGCACGCTTTCGTAACCGCTTCGCGCGGTTCCAACCCATCCATTCATATCGCCACATACTATCAACTTTTCATTATCCCTGACACTACTTAGAACATCCCTGACGTTCTCCCAAAACTCCTCGAGCTCGCTCATTTGAGTTGAGGATACTGGCGCATACACGGCTAACAAGAATACTCTTGTTATCCCCAGCTTAAAGCGAATCCAAAGAAGCCTCGGGTTGATCGCCTTGTATTACACCACTGCATTAACCATTCGAGAGGAAAATAATACGCCTACACCTTGGCAACCTCGCTCACCCTCTGGAACCCCAGCCCAGAAAGCGACCCGGTTGCCAGGCAAATCGGTCGTTTTTCGGTCGGTCATTGCCTTTTCGCTTGGTCTCAGACACACAATTAACATCCAGATCTTTGTCATCCATCACATCTAATAATTCATTCATCTTCTGTTCCATTGCTCCTCTTACATTCCACGTAGCTATTTGTAGCTCCGTCCTCCACCTTCCGCCATTAGGAACATGGCGTGTTGGTTGGCGGTTCCCAACGCCGCAAAGTTATTATAAAATATATAAGTTATTATGAAATTTAAATTTAAATATTTCTCATTTGTATTTAATAAAATAATTCATATATTTCATTCAAAAATTCATTTTTTTAAGAGTAATAATGGTAATCCATATTTTTATTCGTTATTAATCACTTTTATGTAAAATTAGGGAAAACAATATTTAATTTTAACCGTATTAAAATAAAGATGAAATTTACTAATGAAACGATAATACTATTCTATAGATTACTTTGGGACTTTATTAATTTATTCCGTCGTTCCATAACAGATCAGCTAAAAAGGTCCATCCTGCTCTTAAATTTCTCTTTCATAATTAAAGACAGCGGGAATATGTATACTAAAGAAACGCTCGTTTTATATTGGTTTCGAGAAACGATTAGTATTTTATGATTACTAATCGTCGTATCTAAAGTATCTAATTTATTATAGAAGCAACTTCAATCTGACCCGTATTAAAGAGATTTCAATTATACTTTCAACAATATACATTTTGTAAAATATATTTTAAAAATAAGTTTTTAAAGATCCTTTTAACAGTTATAAAGAATACTGATTAGTAACTGGAAATAGCATGTTTAATTTAACAGATGTCGATGATATAAAATACAACTTAAAAAGTTTAAGCGCAACAAAAAGTCTGTGTTTTATTCTTTAAATTTCGTCAAAATACAGTTGCTAGTAATTTTATTTAATAATATGATATTATTAAACAAAAATATTGAAGACAATGAATTTCAAAACCAAAATACTGGTTCGCATAAATTTTTTAAAACCTCTCCCTTCATTTTGTGTTAAAAGGTATTGTTGCAAGTCATTCGAAACACAAAGTAGTATTGGTGGCTTTTATAAAAGTTTGCCCGCAGATTCTGTAGCTTTTAATATGTTTTTTTTTTGCAGTTTTGCATTTACAATCTTTGTAGATTTTAAAAACGTACAATGAATGCAAATACGATTTCGGTTTCCAATTAGTAAAAGATAGACTCGTTTTACATTGGTGTTTGATAATAAAATTACTAGATTATATATAAATAATCAGGACCCAAATGAGAAATATTAAAAAAAATCCGTGCCCACGGGGGGACACGCGTGGGTAGACCTCGTGTGTAACTCGTTTAAAATATAACTCACTACCTAAGAATAATACATGATGCCGTTGTTTACATCAAACATTTTCAAGCAAAAAGCGGTTTAAATTTTTTTTCTCGGAAAAGGTATCTTTTTTGGAAATAATTTTGGTACTTAAATTTAGAGTAAAAAATAACCTTTCTATTAAAAATATTTGAGACGAGGGAATGTTACCAGAAAAAAGTTGACGTGGTTTTACCTACCTTAAATTTTCAAGCTAAAAGTGGTTTTTATTTTTTTTCTCGGAAACGGTACCTTTTAAAGGAAAAACTTTTGATACTTAAATTTAAAGTAAAAAATAACCTTTCTATTAAAAATACTTGTGATGTGAGAATGTTTACCAGAAAAAAGTTATGAATTTTTTTCCAAAAATTTTCGGTTTTTTTACCCTCACCCCTAAGTTATTGAAGTTAGGTTTTCAGTTTATCTACATTAGTTATAGGTATTCATCAAAGACATCATATAATATGAACGCGATTGATCTTCTTTGTATAGGGAAAAAGTTATGGTCGAAAAACTGAAATCAGAAAAAGTGAGGCCCTAGCGCCCACCGTGGCCGGATTTCTCTGGTTAACGAACTTGACCTTTATTTTTGGATGATTGATTTTTGTGCAAAGTTTGAAAGCGATCCGAGCGAAACTGCGGCCGCTATCGTGCTGACAAAAGTCGAATCTGGACGCACGCACGCATATATATATATATATATATACATTTCGGACTCAGGGGGTCATAAGAAGACCTCCTGTGAAGAAATTTTTACAAAATTCGAAAGTAGGGGACAAATGAATGGGCAGACCGAATTCTTCGAGGTCTACCCAATATATATTCTAATGCATGTCTAAACAACTTGTACGTCTAATATGTAGGTGTAAAATAGAAAGTCTAGGTATGCTGATTTTAAAGTTTGATTATAACGAATTCAACTTTAACTGCATCATAAATTTGTTTTTGGTTAGTAGTTTTTAAACATTTTTAATCAAATTTATTGGACATCAATATCATTTACACTAACTGAGAAGAAAAAAATCCGTGCCCGCAGGGGGACACGCGTGGGTAGACCTCGTGTGTAACTCGTTTAAAATATAATTTACTACCTAATAACACATGATGCCTTTGCTTACATCAAAAATTTTCAAACAAAAAGCGGTTTTTATTTTTTTTCTCGGAAAAGATATCTTTTTTGGAAATACTTTTGGTACTTAAATTTAGAGTAAAAAATAACCTTTCTATTAAAAATATTTGCGAGGAGATAATGTTTACCAGAAAAAAGTTGCCGTGGTTTTACCTACCTAAAATTTACAAGCTAAAAGTGGTTTTTATTTTTTTTCTCGGAAACGGTACCTTTTACGGAAAAATTTTTGGTACCTAAATTTAGAGTAAAAAATAACCTTTCTACTAAAAATACTTGTAATGCAAGAATGTTTACCAGAAAAAAGTTATGATTTTTTTTCCAAAAATTTTCGGTTTTTTTACCCCCACCCCTAAGTTATTGAAGTTAGGTTTTCGGTTTATCTACATTAGTTATAGGTATTTATCAAAGACATCATATAATATGAACGCGATTGATCTCCTTTGTATAGGGACAAAGTTATGGTCGAAAAACTGAAATCAGAAAAAGTGAGGCCTTAGCGCCCCCTGTGACCGGATTTCTCTGGTTAACGAACTTGACCTTCATTTTTAGATGGTTGATTTTTGTGCAAAGTTTGAAAGCGATCCGAGCGAAACTGCGGCCGCTATCGTGCTGACAAAAGTCGAATCTGGACGCGCGCACGCATATATATATATATATCGGAAATTTATTAAATTATTATTTTAAAAAAAAGATAGAATCGCTGACTGTATAGTAGTCATCGATTCTATTGTAACTATAACTATAATAAGATATACCAACTATAGTTCTATGATTTTATATTAGTTAAGTGAGTCACAATTATCATAGTGAAATAATACTTACAGGTAGGAGAATATTAACAAAATGAAACAAGTTAATTATCATTTATTATTTAAAATAAATAACATTTAAATTAAATTAAATTAAATTAGACAAACTGACATGGATTCTACTCACAATGTGTATTCCTCGAAAATCACCAGTAAACTGAGCTCTGCTCATAAAACACATTTGTACAAAAGATTCTCTCTCTTCAAGTGAATCGTTGCTAGTCAATCACAATACTTTTTTTACATAATACTATCAAACACTCTATTCAAGTAACTTTTATTCGGACGGCTTTAAGTATTACAATTCATAAAATAATGTTATAAAGAAGGAATAATTATTTAAGAAGTTGTTTACAAAGAAACAACATTAAATTTAACAATCCATCAATTTAACATAGTCAAAATCACAACTTCTTAAATCCTATGTCGGCCATCTTAATAAACAATTAAACATAGTCAAAATCACAACTTCTTATATTCTACGTCGGCCATCTTAATAAACAATTCAACATAGTCAAAATCACAACTTCTTAAATCTTAGGTCGGCCATCTTAATAAACCATTCCGGATGTGTAAATAATAAATGTGGAATCGATTATTATAAGAGACATTGATGAGTTGCATTTACAATGATTGTTAAAATAATTATAAGTATGTAAATCAATTAATTTGATATCTCAATAATATTCAACGCGCCGACATATATATATATATATATAAACATTTTGACCAATGGTCATTTCGGACTCAGGCGGTCATAAGAAGACCTCCTGTGAAGAAATTTTTCCAAAATTCGAAAGTAGGGGACAAATGAATGGGCAGACCGAATTCTTCGAGGTCTACCCAATATACTTGTATACTTATTAAACACTCGAATAATTTAACAGGTCGTATTTTAAAAATATTAAATCCTTAAATGGTTTTCGTTTTAAATTCAATTTAAATATATGATTGAAAAGGCTTAATGTTATTTTTCAAGGAGAGAAAAATTGTCAGTGTTTCTACTTAAGCAGTTTTCGCCATAG
The DNA here is from genome assembly GCA_918358865.1 of Melinaea marsaeus rileyi. Lineage (NCBI taxonomy): Eukaryota > Metazoa > Arthropoda > Insecta > Lepidoptera > Nymphalidae > Melinaea > Melinaea marsaeus. The sequence continues at coordinate 5,584,846 of OU911092.1, forward strand.
AGTTCCACATAATCTACATTACCTCTTTTTTTATTAAGACACTGTTCTTATCTTGCGTACACTCTGTTGATTACTATAGAGATAGAGATTAATGATTTTAATTAGTCGAAAATCGAGACCACCGGTTATCAGGTCCCTTCCCAGGAATATATATAACCTTCTCGTCGTCGTCGTCAGGAATATAACCTTCTCCTTTATTACTTTAATGAAATTGTTATTGCTGATATTTAAAATAGATTTAAATTAAAATACCTTAAATTTATGAATGTATGTCTGTTAATGTAGTATTGTACATGTAGTTCTGTATGTCTGTTAATGTCAATGGTCAATGTAATCTAGGTATTAAAGGTTCAGTTAATATAAAAATATAATATAAAATAGTAAAAACAAAAGTCAATACAAAACACTTAACCAAAGCATTTGAGATTTCAGGATAATGATTTTTAAACATCTCCAGAAGTTCACTAAAATCAAGGCTATTAAAGTTAAAATAAAAAACTTATAACCCAATAAAGGCAAACGAACCACCAAAGTTTTGGTTTCCACACGTTTTGTCATTCTTTGGGAATCATAAGGAGTCGAGATCCTTAATTTTTAGTTGTCTACTGATTTTTGGCTATTATTTGAATTATATTTATATATTCTTATAAATAAACCGCTATTATACAATTATTTTTGATTCTTTATTAATACATTTTACCCTCAACTGTTACTTGGTATGATGATATACATCAAAATTTTTAAGTAATACGATTTGTGATACGGTTTATTAAATTATATTCAACACATGTGTAAATATAATGAACACGCTGGACCACATAACCGCGACCTTTAATGCAAGCGTAGAGTGCGGTAACGTACTGAAATAATAGATATTCATAAATATTTTACACGTTGATTTATGGATCATTGCCTATAAACTTATTGAGTTTCTATACAACTTAACTGTCAAAATATCTAAAACCAATTCATAAACCCGGTGGTAGATAAAATAGATAATCTCTTATTTTTATACGTACGGTATCAAAATAGACCCTCCTGTCACTTTCATTTGACTTATACAAGGGATCACTGGTATGGATTCAAAGTGGACAATATTTAAATAAATAAATAAATCACGGTTTAAAAGCAACGCTTGAGGATATATTTCATTAAAGCTTTTATAAAGTGGTATCAGAGTGAACACAGAATGAGTTTGAATTTGAATGAAGATTAAATAGGACAATAAAATTTTAAATAAAAATGGTTTGCTATTTCGTTGAATGATGACTGTACGCTGACTTTATATATGGTAATGGTATGGAGGCTGGTACATGTTTTTCTAATTGTAACAAAAGTTTAGGTTAAGAAATAAATTTTGCAAATAATATTGTGCAAATATTTTAATACTAAGGTCCGAGTTTCCTGTCCTCCCTTCGTTACTTAACTACTCCCTTCGTAAATTTTCATTGTATGTATATTTTTAATTTAAAAACCTTACATATTTAATATAAAAAATATCCTAAAATATAATTTTCTTATTCCTAGTCTAAAACATTAACATAAAAAGAGCAAATAATTAATACAATTTGTGTGGATAGTGAATATAGGCTACTAAATTAATGTGCCTTACCATGTATTCTATCATAACCTACGAATATAGTGACTATACTCAAATGAAAGTAAACTGAATATTGTACACATTGTACATATATGTACAACATATCAAATGAGCGTTATGATTAATTTTCGAAATTACTTGGGTAAAGTTATTACCTGAATGATTTCAGTTAATAAAGGTTTATAAGCTTTTATATTTCTCCACGAAACATCGTGTTCAGTGGACAATTTGATTTTCTTAAGTGATACCTATTTTTGGACTTCAATTATACTTAAAATATTCGAACCGAAGAATATCAATAAATAACCTGATCGGTGAATTAAAACTTTTTCGTTCACTTGATATAGATGTATGTTTTATATCTATATCAAGTGAACGAAACAGCTCTTAGTACTTTGTTCTTCTTTAACACATTAACTTCAAAAGAGTTGTTTAACTTTTTCTTTGTTTTACGATTATTTCAACCTCTTTTACAAATGATCGTTCACATAGCAGAAGTTTAAACAATGTTTAAGTACATTTTATGTAATGAGGCGTTTTAAAGTAAGGAAAGAAAATTTATTATAATTCATTATTTCTCCATCTCATACTTTAATTTTTAATTTTTTAATCGCATTTTTTTTAATGTCATACTTCTAATGGCTAAGTCTTTTTAGAAGCAGTAGAACAAATTAAATATTTGTTTTGCAATTCGAATCTGTACAGTCCGATCTAACTGTTATTTATGGATTTTTTTTTTCCAACATACAATTTATTTATTTGGTAAACTAAAATCATTCAGTACTTCGTTATTAGTACTAATACCAAAAGGTATTTCGGATGCGATTATGTTTTCTCCTTTATCTTACGTCACTGAAATGCAATGGTATAAGAAGCTTAATACTATGTATAACATTTTCTGAAGTAGTTAAAAAGTAATATAATAAAAATCAAATATGTAAAAAACTATTTATTGTAATGCAGAGTTATTTTATATTTATATAAATAACATACTTCATGTTAAAAAAAACTTTAGAGAAAAAGTAAATTAAACAACATAAGTTTTAATTGCTCTTTACAAAACAACGCAGAAACGAATTTCTTAAACAAATTCAAGTCTCTTTTATATTTTATTACCTTTTCAAAGTATATTTATTTTACTTTTCAAACATATTGTGTTCTCAAAACAATTGACATTATTAAGATAGTCTTATGTATACGAGATAACAGATTACTTCATCTTGTTCCCGTGCTTTGGTCAACATGCATGTTGGTGACGGACACATTGTTTAATTATAATTGATATAAATACGGCCCAAGAAAACAAATATAAATATTAGGGTGATTCAAAAAATCCTAGTTTTAAATTTTTATAGGGCACTATCTTATATGATTCCAATATGAAAAAAATATACCCATATATATTTTTTTTAATTTAAGTCAACTTCAGGGGTCACTACCATCCATTAAAGTTTTTGAAAAATGCGTTAGATACGGCAATGGGGTTGCACCCCCTGGGAAATACAATGGCGGTGCCTTTGTATATTTTTGTACCTTAGCGTAAACAAGGTACGTTAGGTACCTGGTACATATCCTCCATCCACGTTTTTTAACCTCTTCAGTCTTCAGGTTATTAAGCTACAGAAAGGGTTTAAAGATTAAAGTTGTAATTTCGCAATAGAGTGTGAGCTAGTCTTTAAGTAAGTAGTAATATATCCAACCTTTTTTAATGTCGTCGTCTTCGACCTCTTTAGACAGTCGGCCGGCTACTCTATTGCCAGGGCCGTCTACCTCGAAGGCACAGCGAAAACAAGGGAGGAAAGAATTAATCGATGACCGTTTGGCTGTAAGTCTTGATGTTGCTAAGTTAAGTGATCGAAAAGCTGCTGTGATATTAACATCGACTCTCAAAAGCGCTGGCTGTGATTCTGAGAAGTACAACGTTAGCTTTTTTTCTATTCGGCGTCAGCGAATCCAGCGACGAAAAAAAATCGCAGAATCTCTAAAAAGCGAGTTTAAGCCAGAGATTCCGCTTACCGTTCACTGAGATGGTAAAATGCTCGAGGACATAACGAGAGATGAGGTTGTGGTTCGCTTGCCTGTTATAGTATCAGGACAGGGAGTGGAACAACTTTTGGGTGTTCCAAAACTTCCGAATGGAAGAGGGCAGGCCTCAGCTGTTTATGAAATGTTATTGTCCTGGGGCTTGGATGAAAAAGTAAAATCGATGTGTTTTGATACCACAGCATCAAACACAGGTCGATTCAATGGAGTTTGTACCTTACTAGAGCAAAAGCTGGAGAAAAATTTATTATGGCTTCCATGCAGGCATCACATTTTGGAAATTGTGCTTGAAGCCATCGTAGTTTCAGCAACTAATGCTTCTAGTGGGCCAGATATACAAATCTTCAAAAGACTGCAAAAACGTTGGCCTAAAATACTAAAAGAGGACTCTAGGGCAGCTACTACGGACCCAGAAATTCTAAAAAAAGTAGCAGATGTTACCGAAGAGATAACATTATTTGCTGAAAGCCAGCTTAACGAGTTTCAATCACGAGACGATTATAAGGAACTACTGAACCTGATAATCATATTTTTGGGAGGAACACCTGAGAAAGTGCCTGGTAGTCTCCACCGGGCAAGGTGAATGGCGAAGGCCATCTTTTCTTTTAAAATATATCTATTTCGGGAACAACTAAAACTGACGAAGAGGGAATTTAAAGGAATTAAAGAAGTCTGCATTTTTACTGTACGAATTTATGCCAAATACTAGTACCAAGCTCCTTGCGCATGGTCTGCGCCAAGGAATGACTTACAACTTTTGAAGGATTTATTAGCTTATAATAAAGTGAATGAATCACTTTCAAAAGTTGCTATGAAACAAGTGTTGGGGCACCTTTGGTACCTATCAGAAAAACTTGTAGCTTTGGCCTTCTCTGACGAGCAAGTTTCTTTGGAAACTAAGCGAAAGATGGTTGCTGCTCTTCAAATAGAAGGGTCAGAAGATTCTCCAAAGCGAGCCATCCTGGATCATAACCTTATTGCAACAAAAAACCTGGAGGATTTCGTATCTTTTCACACATTAACGTTTTTTAAAAGTATCTCCTGCGATTTTTTAAAAAAGAACGTGCAGACCTGGAAGAACGATTGTGAGTTTAAAAAATGTGTGACTGTTGTAAGGGGTCTAAAACTTATCAACAAATACAGCTGAGAGGGGAGTATCGTTGATTGAAGAGTACAATCGCCTTCATACGACAGACAAAGACCAGAAACAGTACCTATCGTTGGCCGTCAAAGACTTTAAGCGAAAATTCCCCGATTGTAACAAGTCTACATTAACATCTTAAGTTACTAGTCTTAGTTATAATAGTAGTTATCCTTAAATTTTTATTGTAGTTATTTAATAAAATAGGTTATTACTTATTTTTTACCTGTTCATAAAACCCAACACTTTTCATCCCTGGTAGCGACCCCTAAAACCTCTTTTAAAAATCTAAAAAAAAATTGGGGGAGGTTTTTTAACCAATAGAACAAAATGACAGGGTACTACCATAAAAAAAAATCACATGCATTTTTGAATCACCCTAATAAATATTATATACAACAAACTATTGAGTATAGATAGGTCATTAGATACATTTTTACCTTTTAATACGCTTTATCGCTTTTATTAACTCCGGTCGTATTACATAATACGATTTTGACGGACTTCAAGATGTCGAATTAATGTGAAACTTTGCATACTTATCACGAAACAATGACAGTGCAGTAATATAAAACAATAGTATTTTAAAAAACTATATTAACACTCCTTTATAAAATTCAAACTAAAAATAAAAAAGCATGCGGTGTTTTTTAAATAATCTAATGACATTTAGAAATAATATTTATCGCAAATGTAAGCTTCTAATGTGTAATAAGTAATGAAAGTATCGAAAGATCCACACTCGAAGCCCGACGGTCTCGACCACTCGAATATCGAACACGTTGCAATACATTTTTTCTTATTTACACTATTCTTAATTTAAATTCATTATTTACATTTTAGTTCGGAGATTATGAAGGCGTTTTTTTAACTTTTATTTATTTTCATAGGAGAAAGTATCTTGCACACCTGTTTTCCCTAATTCTATAATCTATGGGATGTCAGAAGGAAGGACATATGTCAGTTGTTTGTTTTCGTTTTCGAGGATGATGGAACTTAACAATGAGTTTTTTAGTGAAAGCGGTGTATTAAAATAATACGTTGGTAAAAACTTACTCTGTGACTTAAAAGCCTAATTAATAACATTTTGTTTAAGTGACGACTATATAAGATGTGAAGATACGGACAACGAATATTCTAACAATCCTGTAAACTTAATTCATTAAATGATGAATGATGCATATACAAACATACATACAGATAAATGTTATAAAATGATATAAATGTCTTTAGTCTCATCTGCGTTAACTTACGGAAAAAGCCTACTAAAATATATTCTATTGCTTCAAGAATATAAGTATATACGCTTTGATATGTTAGAATTGATATACTCGTAATTCTTTTTTTTTTGTTCTTTTGTCCAAACGATACTTTTACTTTCTTTCTTTATTTTTTTTTCTTTTATTAGAAGGTCATATTCTCCGCAAACTGATTTTGATAATGCAACATATAGTTGTATGTGTGTCTTATCAAAACAGTCTTATTGTAAATTTATTCCTACGTACTTAAATGTCTGTCCCTATGTCCTTTTTTTATTTGTTCATTGGTGCTAACCTATGCATATTAATCAATCGTTCCGTTGATGCTCAAAAGTTGCTACCTAAATAATAAACCTTGTCTAAACTGAAATAACACGCCCCAGTCTCTTATCTAAGCACACAAGCAAATTTAAAATATTTACGCTACTCACAAAAAAAACAATTGTTATTGGTCAATCAGTTACCAGTTAGACTCAAATGTAGGTGCAAGTATAATATGTAATATTGCCTACATATTGAACTTTCATGATAAAATATAATGTGGGTAAAGAAATAATATAATTGTTTATATTACTATTTATTTCTAGTGAAACTACATAATATTAATGTATTAAAGTTTTTTATTATTGTATTAATTGGATTTAATTGTTATTACTAAACATGTTACATTAAAGCGATAAGTTATTGATTTGACTTATTAGCAGAAGTCAATAACATTTAATTATTATTTTTGTATACTTAAGTATATTAAACAAATGTGTGAGTTATGGTTGCTGCAAATACATTTAGGAACTTTGTATTGTTCAGAATAATTATTTTGTCGGTATTTAAGTTATTCAAATATTGAAAGCTATGATTATGAAATGCCATTAATGGCCGCTGGCGCCTCTATAGCTATTAAATTAGTATAGGTACGGCTTCAAGCCCCCATTTGATTCTTAAGAACGCTCCAATCTGACATCTGATAAGCTAAGTATTTTTAAACTTATATTGGTAGTGATATAATTTTGTGTGTAATAAAATCTATTGGGTATTTGGGAACTTTTATATTACTTATTAGCCATCCTTTTTTATAGAGTCTTAAATAATTTAAAACACATAGCAATTTCATAGTCCGGAAAATAAAGTAACACTAATTATGTCCCCTTCTATTTTACTTATATTTTAATGTATATATATATATATATATAATATTAGATAAAGTACTTTTTTAGTTTAGGTCAATTAATAGGTAATATTTTATCTCAAAAAAGAAAATATATTTTTAAGCTATTAAAACTCCTTAGATATTAATTAAAATCAAATAATGTTAAAGGATTTTTTTTTTCGAAATTTTATACTTACGATGTAAAAGGTTCTTATTTGGATAAGGATATCATGTTTATAAAATTCCCTTAGCGCGTTGAACAAACAAATAAACAAACTTTTCAGATTTATAATATAAGTATAGATTTAAAATCTATTTTAGTCAATATATTTAAGAAAGCAATCAGGTATTGCTGATATGTGCAGATGCAACTTTAAAAATCTATAAATTAATAATTTATTAATTAGCGACATATTTATAGAACACTTAATGTATTTCTCAATACTATAAACATTATAAATTCCAGTTAATAAAAAAATTATTAAAGTTGTAAAAAGTAAATAAAGTAATCCAACTCACGTCGCATCAAGCACGATCATTCAATAAAATACGTATTATGTAGATTAATGGACTCTTTGTTTCACAAATTTACCTCTTAAAATTTATTTTTGAAATAATATCAATCATAATATGTCAAAGATAAGATAAGATGTAGGTGAAACAATTAATAATTGTATTATAGGGGATGAAAACGTTTTGTTTCAACGACCAGTTCTATCGACAAGATTTAAGTAACTCCAAAGACGCAGTTAAATGCTTCTTATTCTGTAGAAGAATTATAAACATATGTAAGTAATTAGATTTGGTCTACCTAATTAAATTTGGTTTTTAGTTCTGTAATATTAAAAAAATCATTTTCAGGCTAAATATATTCGTAATCAGGATCTTATATCAGAAAAAAGTTTACGAGTTACAATAAATTAAATTAAATAGTTCTCGGGTGAAACAAAAACTTTATATTAAAATGACTTAGATAAGTTCTACAAAATTTTTAGGAATTGTGTCTCAAAGAAAAATATTTTGTTACATAAATATTAAACTTTACTGTAGGTTCTTTAGAAAAAATCTACATTTCTTACTTATTTTGTTAGAAACTTTTTAGTTTAATAACTTTATACAAATACATATGACGCTAGTATGTGTATAAAATATTTTTGAACAAAGTATTGCTAAATGATTTAGTACATACCAAGAATAGTTTTTAAATTGTTTTATTCGAAATATTTAATGTCACAGTTATTTACTATATATATATATATATTCTGTTTATTGCATCACTAAAAAATCTCTTATTTTAACTTGAAAACACTAAAGGTATTTAACCCACAAAAGATTTTGTGTTTTAATTATAAAAATAACAATGAATGAATTTCTAAAAATGTTAAGTGAAGGTAGATAACTTATTATATGAGTTGGGAGGGAGAAGAGGGCAGTAGCTAGTTCTCTAAAAAACTTTTACTGATAAAAGGCGATAATTAAAATGGAATATCTTTCCAAAAATCATATATTTTACAACAAAATATCAAAATTGTAATATAAGCAATGTTATGAGTACTAAAAAAACTTGACCAAGTGATTCCAAATTACCTGTGATAACATAAAATAACTCGCTTTTTATTAAATTTATGTTATTTATATATCTTCTATCAATTGCCCACTGTCGATATATTCGACATTGTATTTAACAAACAATAAGATGTTTGTTGAACAAGTTGTTTGATCTAAGGATCAAACTATATTTTCACGAAAAAACAAAAATATGTTACTACACATGTTACCACAATCTGACTAAACTATAGCAAAATCGTTTCACCACAAAGTTGATAAGATTGGGTATTATGTACAAACAAAATAACCCTTTGTAAAAAAAGGTTCAGATTTTTTATTTCCTGTTGAGGCCAGAATGTCTTTGGAGATACTTCTAAATAAAAAACATATTATATGACTTAAGTAATTTATTTGCAACACGGTATAAAAAACAATAAGCATAATATTTTTACCACAAAATATATTATTCGCAGTAATAGGTCTGTAATATATTTCTTATTTTATTTCTTTAATTAAAAAAAATGCAAATAACACCACAGAAACAAGCAATACAACAAAAACCACAACAACAACAGAAAAATCTGTGATTAAATGCAAAAGTTCATAACAAGCATCAAAAATGAGGTCAAAGGAGCGAAGCGCGTTCAAGTACTTAAACTTTGTGTTGCTTTATCGTCCGAGATACAGTAAAGAGAACTTCAAATTCATTATGCATTCATTATGCACAAATTTACTTTATGACAAAAATGAATCTCTCGCTTATAATTTAATGATTTTAAAGAAGTTTATTATCAAGAAAATTTTTAATCAAAACATATTTAATTTTTTACAGAATTTACAGATTTATAATATGTATGTGATTCATGATTTATAGTATGTTTTATATAACAAAGGTGCAAATTACAAAGTCGTTGTTACACGATATGTTAGGTAAGATAACATAGACAGTAGAAAAAGCAAAGCGAAATATCAAAGGATTTTTCTAACTGACAATCCTTATTATTATTTATATATTTAATAAAATCTGAATAAATTTAACAATGCGAGTCTAGTCTATATTTAATGGCGTACATAATTTATAATAATAACAATTAATTGCTTTAAAATTTTAAATTTTAAAATTGATCATTTTTAATAATTAATAGGTTTTATAATTTTAATAAATAGCTATTACCACTAATAATTAGGTACAAATAATATCTTATGGGAACTATTTTAACATTCTTTTTAAATTTAAATATGTAAAGTAAGAAGAATAATGGTTTGTATGAGGCTTTGGTCCTTCATTTTGCTTCCAGCTTGTTAAACAAAGTGAGTCAGTAAAAGTGTCCGTGTGTGTGGTTAGACGTTACTTACAAAAATGGGAGTGTCAGGAGGACCTCTTTTGATACCATGCTTATCGGAATAAGCCCTTCTATAAAGACACTTTCCAACTTAAAATAAGGCTACAAGGGTTCCAAGCACCCCTGGTGGTGAACTACGCCACAAACTCAGCCGGTTACAAAACAATATATTTAGTGAGCAATGTATGAACAACTAAAACCATCGCAATCAATTCGATAAGCTGCCCTAATGATTAGTTAATAATAAGAAAAAATAAGTCCGTGGCTAATAATACGATCAGTCACCGCAAGCAGTACCCGTTCACGAGCATAACCCAAGGGTCAGCTATGACCCCCTTCCAATAAATATGTCGAAGGCAACCCAAGGCAAGTAATGACTTCTAAGAGAGCTGTGTGATACAGCCAGTAGATCTAACAGTATAAAAATTTCCCAGGTCATATGTTATCGCAGATCGTCGTTATGTTAATCCTATATACTATAAGAACTATTTTTATCAATTCCTTTTTATGAATATTTTGAATTTATTTCGTGACAAATTTAAGGTCTTACTGGGGCACTTGGGTGGTAAGTATTTTGCAGATATAAATGCTGTGTACTATTTATTTCAACTTATAACATTATTAAATTATTTTAGTGATACATTTACTGCAATGACAATCATATAATATTTTGATGACGACCACAATATTTTATGAAAAAACTAAATTAACCAACTTTTAACTATTATTAGTATTTTATTAAATAGTTATAGAATATTACTTTTAAAAAAATGAAGTGAAAGACTATCAATATATATATTGTTGCTATAAAGAAATATTTCAGAAAATATCAGATTTTTTTTATAAATTATTCTAAATTATAAAACCAAAAAGCATTTCAATCTTTAAAACATCTCTTAGGTAAATTATAATTAAACATAAATTCAGATATTTAATTTAGGTTTAAGATTGTATTACCGCTGTACGTAAAGGATGTTATAAGCATCTCATTACTATATGCGACTATCGTAGAAACATATACTGTTGTAAATACAACAGTCCTTGGTTTCCTAAGTAAATATTTAGAAAAGCAAGACACGTGTCTCCTGTTACAGAAACAAATTGAAAATTAATGTTGTCGTTTTATTATCAACCTTCCTACTTTAAGATAGAGTCCTCGTCTATTAAAATAAATTAGACATATTATAATTCCATTTAATGCTGTAACAAATACCCAGTTAAAATCTACATTATAGATTGACATGCGGATACTTTAAGAAAATAATAAGATAAAAATTATATTAAAGTTATTTTTTCTTATCCTTTATACCTAAATCTCTTATACATATAATAAAATGGTAACCAGTAATCTGTAAATAAATGATTGAAAAGTGTTAATTACATGACATGTAACAAAATAATAGATTCAAATTCTGTTACTATTTGAGTCTATAAGGTGAAGGTCGTAAAGAAACCTTTATATCAATAAGCAACTTCAATAAGAATCTAAAATAAATATTCTGTTACAAAGAAAACTAAAAACAAATCAATCTTATTTGGCTTCGTCATATAATTTAATTAACTTTATTGTTTTACTGCGGCTTCTCGTGGTAACGGCTTCTCTCCTGTCAGATATAATGCAATTATTTGACACGGTGGAAACAAGCAAAAGCACTTAGAAAAGCATATTCTTTCTTTAAAAAATTTATTCAAAGACTTAAATTGAGTTATCTTTAATCCAACATTTTGCAGGAGAGACTGAAGAAACCAGACAATTTTTACTTTATATATATATTATATAGTTATTATAGTTTAGGTATAATGATGTACCTCACTCATACTAAAATAAAGTGAGTAGTCTTTTTTGATGATTTCATAAAGATCTGTAGAATATTTTTTCAATAAAATCTAAAAGCAAGAATCACCAGTAATTAATTATATTATACTTAGAGATAATTTATTATTTTAATGCTAAGGCTGTATATATTTTGACAATTGCCAAAAATTTGCAATTATTTTAGATGGCAATTAGTTAGAAATTAAGGATAAAGATATAAATAACAACACGCTTGGTTGTTATGTTATTAGTTCTTGGTTGCTTTTTTTCCCATGATCTGACTAGTTTAATAATATTTTACCTATCACACTAGATAGATATGATGTTTATCTGATGCATGATACGTAAATATTTATTAATATATAGGTATAGAGATAATATGTACTAGGTTAAATATAATACAATGAGAAAATAATGTATTACAGTATACTATACCAGTTTCATAAATGAATATACTCTATCCTTTCGCACTTGATTAATGAGTCCAAAATAATCATTAAGTTACACTAAAAAAATCAACCTTAGATGACTTGTAATACACTAATTCACGCTCATTTCAATCTTTAGTATCAAACAGTTAATTAACCAGAATAACTTTATCTCCACGTCTGCGAAATTATCTTATTATTATCACATTCTGTTTTAATGTATATTACAGTTTTATGCCGTCGTATTCGTGACTTTAAGGAATTGATATTGATTAAGTGAGAAAGGTTCAAGTTTGAGAAGCAATCAAATTTTTTTATCTAAAAATCTCCCATATTACAGATTTTTTGGGCCTATTGTACAAAGTTTTGACGCCACATTACGGCGATTAAGATGGAATGTCATGTCGTGCTTAACAGTAATGCACGTTTCATTTATACACCACATGGTGAAGACAATGGTGCCTTAACAACAAATTCCGAATTGCGTTAGGGGACCGTACTCTCTTTAACTCTTTTTCTAGTGAGTATTAACGATCTGCCTAAACCTTTATCTCTGGATATGCAGATGACACTACAATTGTATAATGATATCTGTCGTGTGCTCGAGCTAGTAAGGATCAAGCACAGTCTGAAAGAGAAGCCATGGTGCAGTATTTGAGTAACAAATTTTAGGCAGTCTCCGCAAGCTAGATTGCCAATATTGTTAAATTCAACTCCATCAAAATGCAGACGTTAACTGCCAAAAGGAAACTTGACTCCTAGTTCCAGAATGTATCTTCGGAATACAGGGACCACCATCAGTTGTTAGGAATAGAGATTTCCTCAAACCTCTACTTTATTCGATGCATTGAATTCAGAGCTAGAGTAATTGCAATAAAGCTGTGCCTTCTTCAAAGGTCTTCACAGCTTCTAAATTATACAACGCACAGATCTGATTGTGTGTAGATCCGACTGCATTCACATATTGGCCGGTGCTGCAAAATGTCGTTTTACAGCTCTGGATTCGTTTGATAGGCGAGCAAAGGGGCTTATTTGTGGCCCGGAACTGGTTGATGCCGATTCTAATTCGCAAACACAGGCTTAAAATTGCCAGCCCCTCATTGTTTCGTATTTTTTAATTCGCCCAACGAAGGACTGGAATAGTTTGCATGCGTCTGTGTTTTCGATCGCGTACAATGTGAGTGTCTTTCAGGCGAGAGTGAATAAACACTTACTATGTTAATACCTCTTACCACGAATTCATTACAATACATTTACATTTTCCATCAGGTGATATATAGTCATGCATTAAATTAGACTTTGTGTAAAAAATATATATGGAATACTACTTTGACTCTCATCTTTTATTATTATCAAAGTAAAAAAAAAGGAATTTTTGCTTTATAGGTTCACATTCTTCTATATCATGGTATGTTCCTATTTCCCCGACTCAAATATTAAAGTTTTAAATATTTATACACCATATTATTGAGTTAATTTTTATTTTCTATAATTAAGATAATTGAATTTCTGTTGAATTAAATAATAATTTACTCATTTCAAAAAATAATTTCTTCATAATTAAAGAATTTTGTATTCCGTAACCAAGTCAAACTCCATAAAAATTGGGGTAGTACTTTAGTTTTCGCGTAATGCCTGCCTAGATTAATGGAATAATAGAAGATAACTTAAAAAAGCCTGACTACAACATTCACAAGTAACTTCACTATTTTTATTACAATTTTCAAAAGTTGTGAAGTATTTGAGAGTAACAAAATATTTAAAGAGTTTATTTCTTTATGTTTAAATGTTTATTTTTTGTTATATCTATATTTTTCGCTAGATAAAGTCTAGTCTGAAACAAATACTACTATTCATACGAAAACAGACCAAATGAGCAAACATTGAACACTAATTGCAGTTTCTTTTATAATAACATTTTTTCGTATTACAGGCATCACATATTATTTCTAACAAATGTGATGTACCATAGTCATGTGATTTTAAGTTTTATTTGAATTTTTTTATCACAAAACAATTTGATGTAATGGTTGCTCTTAATATTATAACTCAACTGTAAGTCTAAATAATCCTAACTGACATTTCATTAGGGTCCCGAAAGTTGTGACTTAAATATCATTAAATATTCTCTTTTCAATATATTTTGGTAGGTATTCATTATCTTCTATAAATGAATACTTTTAGTCACTGAATTTAGAACTAAAAAGTTTTTTCTTAAGGATATTGAAATTCTTTAAAAAAATCTTTCAGCCTATGTAAATGTTAGACAAGCGTAAATAAAGCACAGCCGACGTATGTAATTTGTTTTACGAAAGTTTATCTTAATTTCATTAATCTTTAAATAATATTTATTTAGTACTACTAGTTACTTGGGTTCTAATCTGTTCTCACATGTCAATTATGCCTGTGAATAAAAAGTAAGTACTTTAAACATTTTTATATATTAATGAATATTTTAAATGAGTAGTTTTGAAATTATTTGCCGGTTCTTATTCATTGTAGTATTAATAGTTATGAACAATATCATTTGTTACTTTTAGGAATGCAAAATTATATAAACCAGTGCTTGGATTTTGGTAATATTCCATCAAATATAGATATCATTTTTATAGTTGTATAAATATAAATCTGGATAACTACCTAACAAATACTTCTACTTTGCGACTTTCAATTATAGTTGAAAATGTTTTAATTTTAAATTACCAACTTTAGGTCAAATGTCAAGTTCTTCTTGTATTTTTAAACCATTTTCTACATTTAAAATAGTTATTTCAAGTAATTTTTCCAGCTTTTAATATCCGTTTTATTTTATGTATTAATTTCAATAATACTTAAAGTTGAGTTATAAACTGTCTGATCCACTCTTAATTTATTTAAATTGTGCTAATCGCGTTATCACAAGCACCTGCACGACCTTTCTAATCTTTATTACAATAGAAATTTAAAAAATAAATATTTTGTTGCTTTTAACACTATGTATTAGTTAGTGTTTTATAATAAATTAAATAATTATCCTATTATGCTTTAATATTTAATTTCTAAGATTTTATTGTAGTGCTACAAAAATAATTGTAATTTAAACCATTTTTTTTTAATTTAATTATTTTTTTAATTTTTTTTTTGCACTTTCACTATAAATTTTTGCCTATTTATAAACATTTTATGATGAAGTTGCTTTTTATAGCCATAGTTAAAACGATATTTCTCTTGCATATCATTAAATATGCATTAAGTGTTATTTACTGAAGAAAACGGTCAAATTCGACAACTAAATTGGTCAATGTGTCTATAAACTTTATTTTATAGTAGTTTTAAACTAAGATAAGATAGATAAATTACATTACATTAGAAACTATTTGATAATTAAAGATAGTTAAATTTTAAAGCTATAGTTTTTTATTAGTAATCGGATAATTTCATACGGAAGTGATATGTTTTTGCAAATATCTATAAAATATCTATAGAATAAAAATCTTGTAGAAATAAGAAGACTGAATTCAGCAATAGGTTTAGTAAATGTACATACAATATAAATAATTTGTTGAGGAAATTGATTTATTGTCCCTTCTTCTATCATTCTTTAAACCTGAATCACGCTGAAACTGATTAAAGAAATTTAGTGTATTTTTTATAATGATACATCGTTATCAAAAATTCTAGATTAACATTAAACTAAGATGTGCGATTTGGACTACTAAAATATTAAAATGATTGATAAAAAACAGAATCTACTATCGAGTTATCTTTATATCTAAGTGAATTAAAATAATTGTTAGTATTTATTTTGTTTATGACTTGACTGACCGACAATCGGATGATTGGACATTATAAATTAATAGTGAATAAGTTGTTGTTTTATTATTTCATTTTCATTAAAGGTAGCCCGATTTTTTTGTTATACAACTCAAATTTTTGTGTAGACGAATGTGAGGTAAAGTATTAAAAATTTATAACTCATAAAATAATGATTCCTACACCATATTGTTATATTAGTTACAAATTCTGATAAAGTATTGCTGATGCACTCAGCTTTTTCCCTATTATATATCCCAAGAGTGCATGCAACTGGAACCTGAATTTATGTTGCATCAGGAATTAAATCAAATACCGCAGTGCTGAGATCAAATTCTCAGTCTGGTTAAAATAGAGTGCATTGTATTTTATATACTCCGTACTACAGTCTGCCGTGTAGAAAAGATATTTCACGAGAAAAAATTTAATATGATAAAATAAAAATAAATAATAATAAATAAATCATGAAACTAACAATAATGTGACGTTTATGAAATCATCATATTGAATTATGGGAATAAAAAGTTGTATTAAATTTTAAACACCATTACAAAGTTTTCTATATTACTCTCAAATAATAGAATCTCGTTAAATTAATATTATATTTCAGTTATTGTGTTTAAATTTATTTAATGTGCTATGTGATATAGTTTTATATGTATCAATTTTATTAAATTATTTATACAAAATCTTAAAATCGGAATTTGAGTTTTATTTAGCAAACAGTACAATTAACACTTAGAACAATAGATGTTACTAAATATATTGCATTACTTTAATATGAAAATAGTAAAAGTTATTTACAACAGTGTACAGCGTTCTATAATAATATAGATATGGTTGGAATATTTATCATGATAGATTTTTCATGATTTTAAGCAAAACAATATGTGTATATAAAAATTATTTATTCTGTCACCCTAACTTCTAATCTCGGCGATTAAGATTCAAGGTTTTATATTACGATAATTAAGACAATTTCTTCCATTGTAATAATTATAGTTAGGAAGTTGCACATCATTTAAAACAGTGGTTATCTTTTAATAATAGAGCTGATGACTAACATGTTAATTAAATATCAGTTTAGGATTGTTATAATAAATAGAATAGTGTTGGATAAATTTGTAATGCGTGCTTTATGTAGAATAGGAAATTGTACATTTATTGAACCTAGTTTCGAGTGTGTTGTATTCTATTATAGTATGATTAAAATTTGTTTTAAGTAATAGTTGTGCAGCAGAATGTTTAGTTATCTTTTATGTATTAACAAAATACTTCTTATTAATGTTCCATTTCATTCTCAATATTAATGATACGTTAGATATGTTATATTGATGGTTTACCCTAGATTTAAACTTAATAAATTATATCGCCTGTAAAAAAATAAAGAGACGGACAGTTAGGGACAGCAACTAGGTTTCACGTGAAAGGATTTTCTTCACCGTGCTTGAAGTTGCGATCACATAAAGATGAATATTTAAAAAAAATGTTTCACACTCAATAAATTGAAACTTCAATTAGAAAATATCAGACATAATTTGGAGCGAATTATATGTCAAGAGTAGGTACTTTGGTATGTTATAAACTCTATCAATCTTGTTGATAAACAGTAACTTTGTTAAATTTATTCCTACCATCAAATAAAAAAGTTTAATAATACCATTTGCCTTTATTTATCAAGCACAAATATTCACTTTGAACGTTCAGCGAAATTAAAAAGATCATTTTCTGGCTTCAATCGGGCAAACTGAAGTAAGTACCTGCTATGTGCAACTGCACTTTGTGAAGTATGCTGTTTTAAACATTTTTTTTTCTACTTTTCGCATATCCGAGGTTTTTATAATACATGCGTATTTTAAATTACTTTAGCTCAGAAACTCTGCAAAGGAGTGGTGTTTGGTTGTGACTTAATGAAGAGCAATGGGAGAGGATAATAGGAAGCTAAATTATTATAACAATGATAATAGTGTTTGCATTATTTCAAAATTTTCTAAATATTGATTATTACCATCCAAAGGGATCTAAAGCTTAATATAATATGTCGGTTAGCTATTACAACTGGAGACTTATCTCAGACATATAATAAATTATAAATAATAAAGAACCTTCAAAAATAAATTACCGATGTTATATGGCATTACATAAAATATCTCATCGTAAATAAATCCCTTTAAATCCCATTTATTATAAAAAACACTGAAACAATTATTTCAAAGAATTTTGATATACATACCCCATACCCCGAGGGAGTCGGATTACTGTATTAATCCGTTGATAAAGCACCTTTAATAAAATTTTTCAATACGGGCGTATTCGTTTTAAATTAATTATTCTACTTTAATGAAACTTTTATCATAACAGTATTAAAAATATGTTGTTTGTCATGCGTTTTGTACGAGTATCATATTTTTAATATTAATTGTTTTATATTAGCTGTTATATGTAACGGAATAAATGACAAAATTATAGCTTATGGGTATGTGTTTATAATAAATAGTAAATATTGTAAATATTGAAAGTGTAGTTTCTATATATGTTGCAATGTTTTTCTAACAAAAGAACAGCAATCATTCACGATCTTTGTTAAGAAATACTTTCTGAGTTCTTAATTGTTTATCTATTTTTCACCATTTATCCTTCATACATGACTTACATGACACTTTATTTGACTATTCCGGAAAAATTACGAAATAATTTAAAATCCCTTTTGACTAACTACTATTCAACCTACTCTATGACAAATAAATGTGCTTGGTGTTATTAATTTAGTAAAATAGATTTTGTCTCCTCAATATAATACTAAGTGTTTTTTTAAATGCCTCATATCATTCAGTAAATAAAAATAATCTAAATACAAATCGAACTTAATATTATGACGTTAAGGAGCAATATTTTCTCGCCCTAGTCTAACGTACTAAGTTAAATTAACCTAAATTAAGTACTTACTTGTTATTTTATTATGTAGTCATAAAAAAAAATATAATAAATTGCAAAAAGTAAAAAAATAAAAGAGACAACGTGTCTCTTTAATTTTTTTACTTTAATTCTTACCGCTTTACTTCAATTAATAATTTTAATAGCTATTTTGATATAAAATACCAATGGTCTAAAACTTATATTCTGACATTTATTTGTAATTTGAACAAAAATAAATTACAATTCACCTTGAGCAAACGTTGCTGAAACCTAAAACAAGAGATCATGTTTCATACTTTCAACAGTAATAGTATATTTTATTATTCTAATAAGAAATATTATATTTCATTAATTGAAATGGAATTAGCTTCATTTGGTAAAAATATTCAAATAATCTCTAAAGTGTCCGATACATTGTTTACTTAAATATAAATATGAATACATTGGTGGTATCTGAGCGTGGAAGTCGCAAATTCACAAAGTCGCAAAGTCGGAAATTCAGCCTAAACTACAAGAGAACAACAGCTAAAAAACTTCACAGAAATGGATGTAAAGATTCTCATAACTCGATTAATTAACCCCAAAAATTGCGAGTGCCCTCCAAATACTAGTTCAATAACAGTTTTCTAACAGCCCTTTGACAATGATATATTAGTATATTAATTAGTCAAGCGCCTGGTAAATTGAATAATTAAATATCTGTTTTAGGTGGATGATTAATCATAAGTATTATTGGTAGTAATTATTACTTTATATATATTGTATTATGAGCTGTTACTAATGATATCTGTCCTTTTTTGCTTTCATAGTTAAAGTTAAATGATTCAAATTAAACTAAATTATTTTATTGTTGTCATTTTATAAATATTGACGGTCATAGGATGTTAGAGATTTGTTCATAGTTAAGAGTAAGTGTTTAATGTTTAGGTGGTTTTAGTATCAAACGTATGTTTAGCTTATAATTTTAAATATATTGCTATCAATATTTAAAATTGCGTTATATCAATGTTATACGAGACAATTACGCCTAAAAAGTTCAAGGACCAAAGTAGTGAATTGTCTCGAATAAATGTTAATATGTTTATAAATCTAATTACCAAAAAAATATTTAATTTGTATCAAATATCGTAACATATTCTAACTCAAATTTACATAGATCGTTAATTTGAAGCTATTTCATGCTCATGTATACATAATGAGCCTTCACGTGTAATGTTAAATATCTTATACATTCATCTTGCTGATATAAATAAATTCAATAACAAAATATATTTTTAAGAACTGTGTTAGAATTATTTTTAAATATATTTTGATTGGTATTCTATTTTGATTTTTAAAAGGTATATCTTACTATACAGGTATAGGTAACTTGTTAAATTATTTCGTTTATTATGTATAATAAGTCCAACATGAATATATTCTATGACTATATTTCATGTTAATATTACGTGAAGATTCACTTTGTATTATATTTAAGTGCAATTTTTACAGATATAACCATCTCTACTGTATTTTCAATCAGACAAATTTATTATGATTACCGTCTACGAGTGCAAAAACCATAAAGAGACCGGCCGTAATCTCTGGGAAGGCTGTGCGAAGATTATCCAAAGAAAAAGAGATTATAGAATACCTACTATTTGATCACGTTTCAACAGATCCTTTGTATTGATAAAAAGGGTTACAATTGTGTTACAAATTCTTTTGTTGCATAAAACATATTTAAAAAAATCAGTCTTCCATCTACACAAGCTATCTCGTTTATGATATAAGCTTTTCAGTATATCTACTCTGTTGTACAATATTCTTTTTGAATTCTTTTAGACCAATTTGAAAATAACTATTTTTTTTTCAAATGTATGTATCTAAACATACCACAACTACTGTCAGGTTTTTTTAGGTTTTCGTTTTCCTTTCCTTTGTATTTAAATTGAGTGAAGTAAACTAAGGAAGAAGTAAAGATGTCTAATACAAGAGTGCAGGGAAAAATATAAATATAAATGTTAACTTATTTATATACATAAATATTTCGGAACTCTAAATAATTTTTCACATCATACAAACCTCATTAATAAACTAACCCAAAAACAAATCTACTTTAACTTTCATAATAAAGTTGATGAATAACGAGACCTAATTATAGTATTATAAATGTATAATATGTTAATTTGTAACCAGTTAAACTAATAAAACTTTTATCAAAAGTTTAATATTATGGAGTATACAAAAAATTACAAAATACGGAGCTTTGCTAAAACATTTATAAATTTATTTAAGAACAATATCTAATTATTCGAATTCTTTCCAACCAATGCTTAAAGGGCAGGAAATCATCTTAACTTTGCTCGGACGATAAAGTATCACAAAGTGCACCTATTTGTACGCACATCAATTCTAGTACCTAATTCTTAATGCTTGTTATGAATTTTTGCTTTTACTCATTCAGTTGTTTTTTGTTTGCAAAATCAACTCAGCAGCAACTCGGAGCATACAGGTCATTCTCGACGGTTTTTTCTCGGAACCCAAGCTCGTAAACGCTGGTGTACCCCAAGGCTGCATGCTATTCCCAATTCTGTTTCTCCTGCACATCAATGATATTTTGAATGTTTAATGTGTCATATGTCTTTGAGTGGAGTGAATTGAAACACGTTCAGTTCAATCCCCTAAAGACACAGGTTTACCACTAAGAAAACCCCATTTGTCATACGAGGGCCAAACTGAAAGTTTTTAGAACTGGCCACTTAAAAGCATTATATTAAAAAAATAGTTTAAATTTTGAAAATAGAACTCTTTACCAATATTATTGAGTGTACATTTCATTCATTTGTCATTTGTTTTACGATTTGGCGGCAAATTGAAAATTGTCTGTGCACGTCAGAATGAATTTAAGCCGAGAAAATTTTCGTGCAATGATTTTTTATGACTTTCGATGTCATTTAAGTCAACAAGAAAGTTATGATAGACTTCGATTGGCTTTTCACGATGAAGCCCCATCTCGTGCCACAGTTTACAACTGGTTTAATGAATTCAAACGTGGTCGAAATAATCTCACCGATGATTTGCGTGAGGGACGGCCTTCTACAGCGACGACTGAAGATAACATCAGTGTTGTGCGGCGTATGATAGAGACTGACAAAAGAGTGACCTATCAGCAGATTCGGACAAGTCTAGGCATAGGTATGAGTCAAGTGCACAAAATCCTCCATGAACATTTAGCGGTCAGGAAGCTTTGTGCCCGCTGGATACCGCATAATTTGACCGAGGCTCAAAAACTCCGCCGTGTTGATTGGTGCCGAGAAATGATCCAAAAATTTAACGGAGGTGACTCAAATGCTGTATTCGACATACTAACGGGTGACGAAAGCTGGATTTACTGTTATGATCCGGAAACCAAAAGATAGTCTGCTCAGTGGGTGTTTCCTTCCGAAGAGTTGCCAACTAAAGTGAAGAGAGGTCGAAGTGTTGGAAAAAAGATGGTGGCCTCGTTCTTCGGAAAGACAGGTCACTACGCGACAGTAGTCTTAGAGGATCAGAAAACGGTTAATGCAGAGTGGTATACTAACAATTGTTTGCCACTTGTCTTGGAAAAAGTTCGAGAGAAACGACCTCGCAGCAGGATCCTCCTTCATCACGACAATGCCTCGTCGCACACCGCCAGGCAAACGATCGACTAGTTGGTGACCTCAGACGTGGAATTACTGGGTCACCCGCCATATAGCCCCGACCTCGCACCCTGCGATTTTTATTTATTTCCGAAAATAAAAGAAAAACTTCGAGGAGAACGTTTTATAGACGCCGAAGAAGCAGTGGCTGCGTTTCAAAACGCCGTCGAAGAGACCCCTAAGGCCGAGTGGGCAAGGTGTTTTTCTCTATGGTTCCATCGAATGCAGCGATGTATTGATGTAAATGGACGCTATTTTGAAAAGTTACAATAAAACTAATAACTTGCTAGAATGCTTAGTTTTTGATTTTCTAAGAACTTTCAGTTTGACCCTCGTATCACCGCTCTTCGAGAGCACTCCTCTTGACGTGTCGCCAAGCATCAGAATACTGGGTCATACATTTCGAGCAATTTTCAGTTACGTGGTCATCTGGAGAGCAAGACCAAGTTGGCATTGATGAAATTGGGAGTGATCAATAGAGCAAGTCAGTACTTCAAGCCTGGCCAAAGATTTGTGCTCTATAAGGTGCAGGTTAAGCCACACATAGAATACTGTTCGATCAGCTGACAGCTATTCGATCTGATGCCTGCCGAATTTTATCACCGCACTGCTCCCCTTCGTCTCCTTTACCATCCATACCACGTGGCATGGATGCGTGGCAATCTTCCACTGTGTGGTTTTCAAGGACTTTTTTTTGCCACGTAACGAACGAACGTGGAATGAACTTCCTTCAGTGGTATTTCTAGATCGATACGACATAGGTACCTTCAAATAAAGCGTATACTTCCACCTCCAAGACCGGCAACGCTCTTGTGAATTCTCGGATGTTGCAATAGTTTATCCGGTGGTGATCACACATCAATGGTGACCCGCAAGTCGTTTGCCTTCCTCTAATATAAAAAAAAGCAGCTGCATATAATACAAAAGTATAATAATGAGTATGAGATGTGCAGTCAGGTCTCCTCTGTGTTGTCTTATGTCTTTTAATGAACGAGTATTGCGATGTACAGATAACCCAAAAAAGAAAAATAATATATCAGATAAGAGTTAAAAAAATGTATGTAAAATAATAATTTACAGTAAACAATATATATTATCCTGGTTATAGAAAAAGTACGCAGTTAAAAAACATGTAATATGTTGTAAAAAATAAATCCCTGACCTCGACAGAAAATTATATTTCTGGACCACTGATACTTTGTTTACATAGGGTTATTGCCTTTTTACATAATACCCAACTCCAACTTTCCAGTGAGTGATGATTTTGCTATATTTTTTCATAAAAACTATTAATAACTGACTTTTAGCAGAAACAAGTTATTTGCAAGTTGTTTATAAAATGTTCTACAACATTTATTCTTTAGTATTTTTAAGAAAAGTTTCAGTTTTATTTGCTTGAGGTATTCTTTCAGGTATTTTTTCTAAAATAACAGAGATATAGAAAAAGAATGAAAGGTTAAATGCTTGCTTATTTACTACAAAATAATCATTTTATATAACAGACTGACTGACTTATTGAATTACTATTGGAGGATAGCTTCTTATGATAATTTGATATAGTTAAAAATGAAAATTTAATTCAAAGTTTTTTATTCCAATTAGACCTACATTGACGTATAAAAAGTCATATTTCAGCTGCGCGGACCTAAAGGGTAGGTCTATTGGGAAAAACGGATAACAATCCCTGATTAGCCTCTTAATTGATTATTAATTTACATATTTTTTTATAGCGTTGGCTATTGAGTAACAGTAGCCAACAACTACATAATATGTGATAACATATCATAATTAAAGTAAGCTAAATTATTTGTTAATAATAAAGTTATTAAAAATAATAAATATAATATATGAGAAATGTAATAATAAATTTGATTATCCTAATATTATAATTTAAAACACCCAAAATTTATTCACAAGTTTTTATTTACTATAATCCACTTTAGAAACAAACGAATTATATGGTTCTTTATAACACAAGTAAGACAAAAGTTTATTTAACGTAACAAAATTTATGAAACTCAAAATTTTCACATCCCCATTTCACTTTCTTCCTATTCTTAAAGTAATATTATGAAACAAGGTAGTTGCTTAAATAAGATAAGTAAGGTTTATAGTAGCGTTAAAGTTATATATATTGTATTTACTTACATATTGAATTTTCATGATATAATACTCAATTTTCATGATATAATATTATTACGTTACCCACTCTACAACAGTAGAGTGGGTAACGTGATAATATCATTATTTACATAATTATTTAATTGTGTTAGAACTACATATTGTAAATTTGTTAGTGTTTTATCCTATATTAATTGATTGAAGACCTTTACTTCAAACAATTGTTAATACTAAAAATATTATATTAAAATGTTAAAATTATTGATTTGACAGAAGCCACCCTTATGAAATTAAATTATTATGTTTTTATACTTAAATATATTAAAGATAAATTTGAGAATTATGGTTGATACAAATACAATAAGGAATTTAGTATTATTTAGAATAACTATAATAAAGTTATTTAATAATATAAAAAACTTATTTAAATATTTAAAGTTATGATTTTATAAATGCCACAAGCGGCTGACGCCTTTGCAGCTGTTAAATTAGTGTAAAAAATTCTACAAGCCCCGATTTTATTATTATATAATATTAAGAATTCATTTCGATTCCGATTTCATTATTATATTATTAAGAACATCCCTACTGAATATCTGATTAGGTAACTATTTATATACTTTTATTATTTTTAATATTTTAATTTGACGTCATTATCTAAATGTCTTTATTTAAATGTGTCATTAGTAATTGAGAAATAGAATTGTGAACTTTTATATTCTTTTATGTTATACTTATTATATTTGTTATTTAGTATTGATTTTTTTTCATTGAAACAGGTCTTAACTTATGTTCTTTTATAAATTTATTTTTATTATACAATATAATATAGGTATTTAAGGTAAAGGTAAGTATTTTTAACACTTATTTTATAATATTGTAGAAGTAAAAAGTAATTGTGATCTTATTATATAATACATAAAGTTTATTGTATAATAATTAGTCATATTAAATTAAGATATAATGTACTTGAATTATTAGTTTCGTTTTCTTAATATTGTGTTACAATATTAAGTAAGTAATTTATTGATATGAAATATTTTTTTATTATTTATATTTAGAACCTATTTCTAATACATTCATGAGCCTTTACGTGTGATATTAAATATGTTTTGAATTCATCTTACCTTTTATAAAAGTTACAAAATCTAAATATTTTTTTACGAACTGTGTATGTATGTAGAAGTATTCTTACATTTTTATTTTTATTTTGGTGTTTAAAAGGTACCTCTAAACTGAAATAAAATTTAATAACTTCTTACAACACGTGAACATGTGTCGCAATGTATTTTATTTACGTGCAATTTCCATAAATATAATCATCTCTACTGTGTTTTCAAACAGACAAATTTAAACATAATTATTATAATTAACGTCTACGAGTACATTCTAGACAAATAAAACGTCGACAATCTCTGGATAATGCTGTGGTGTGTGAAGATTGTTCAAAGAAAGAGATAAGAGAAAAATCCGTGCCCGCAGGGGGACACGCGTGGGTAGACCTCGTGTGTAACTCTTTTAAAATATAACTCACTACCTAAGAATAAGACATGATGCCGTTGTTTACATCAAAAATTTTCAAGCAAAAAGCGGTTTTTATTTTTTTCTCGGAAAAGGTATCTTTTTTGGAAATACTTTTAGTACTTAAATTTAGAGTAAAAAATAACCTTTCTATTAAAAATATTTGCGAGGAGGGAATGTTTACCAGAAAAAAGTTGCCGTGGTTTTACCTACCTTAAATTTTCAAGCTAAAAGTTGTTTTTATTGTTTTTCTCGGAAACGGTATCCTATAAGGAAAAACTTTTGGTACCTAAATTTAAAGTAAAAAATAACCTTTCTATTAAAAATACTTGTAATGTAAGAATGTTTACCAGAAAAAAGTTATGAATTTTTTTCCAAAAATTTTCGGTTTTTTTACCCCCACCCCTAAATTATTGAAGTTAGGTTTTCGGTTTATCTACATTAGTTATAGGTATTCATCAAAGACATCATATAATATGAACGCGATTGATCTTCTCTATATAGGGAAAAAGTTATGGTCGAAAAACTGAAATCAGAAAAAATGAAGCCCTAGCGCCCCCTGTGTCCGGATCTGTCTGGTTAACGAACTTGACCTTCATTTTTGGATGGTTGATTTTTGTGCAAAGTTTGAAAGCGATCCGAGCGAAACTGCGGCCGCTATCGTGCTGACAAAAGTCGAATCTGGACGCACGCACCCATATATATATATATATATATATATATATATATATATATATATATAAACTTTTTGACCAATGGTCATTTCGGACTCAGGGGGTCATAAAAAGACCTCCTGTGAAGAAATTTTTCCAAAATTCGAAAGTCGGGTACAAATGAATGGGTAGACCGAATTCTACGAGGTCTACCCAATACCTACAATTCGATCACGTTTCAATAGATCCTTTGTATTGGAATAAAAAATATTGTATAAAAAAATTCAATGATTTGCCGGTTTTCCAAGATTTCTTTTTCAATTTTATCTCATCTTACTTATTTATAATAAATACTTGATGATTTTTTTGATTCTCTTATGTTGGTTACCTTTTTATTTTAAGTTTATTGTCGACGTTAATAAGTTTAATTTCGGAAATTAACACATTTTAGCAGTAAACTTAACTCAAAATTACAACCATTAGAAACTGACTGAAAAGGCAATAGCTTAAATAAGTTTTCAATAAAAACAATACACAATGAAACACTTAAGAAAGTTAGAAGTTGTACTTTAAGTACAATCTTTGAAGATTACACTAAGAGATATTTGTTTAGACTGATTTAGTCACTAAGATATTTTTATTATGTTCCTGAATTATGATTTTATTATGTTTCAGAATTATGATTATATTTTAAAGCTCACACGATGGGTTGACGGATAGATTATTATAGAAGTTTATTTATACATAAGTTTGTACTTATAAATAAATAAATAAATGGTATGGTATTTAATGTTTTATAGTTTTATACTATTATAATGAATTATTGTGATGATATCATATTAGAAAAGTATATGGTTAAATTCAAATCGAATTAGTATCGTAAAGTTAATTTAGTTTTTTGATGTAAGATATCACTTCTGGACCTTATCAAAGTATATGGTATTTACCTCTTAGTTTATAAAGTAGGAAAATCAGAACTGCATAGAGATTTGCAAAGTAATAACCGAATATCATTAGAGTCGCAGTCGGTAGAACACAAATAAATTTGCCATTCTAATTCTAAATCTAACTATATATACATTTATTAATAAAAAGTTTGGGAAGATTCCGGTTTAATAAACGTGAGCGCAGTAGGGTTAAAAGTTTATACATTATTATATTTTCTTTATAATTTATGAAAAGAAAAATACTGTCAATACATAAAAATAATATTGTTATTAAAACAAAAAGAAAAAAAAACAACATTTAATAAATTCTTTAATTTATTACTTAGTTATAAATGTTATACCTACATTTTAAAATACAATTATTTAATTCAGTTATATTTAAACTTAAAAGTACTAAACAAACTAAAGTACAAAACGTGTGATGGTTTTTAATTACCCGCATTATGTTGAACTCTGTCGGTAAATTTTAATGGTATTTTATTATATATTTATTCGAAAATTTAATGCATTTCAGTAGTCACCAATTGTAGAAATATTTATGTGAGTATTTTCAGTTATTATCGGTAGTGCGATGCCAATCATAACAATTATGTAAATAAAAACAGTCTATTCTAAAATTTAATTGATTTAAATATAAATATTCTTACATCTTCTCGTCAATATTATTTCTTAACTAGAAGGAAAACAGTGTGTATAAATACAACAACCTAGTATATAAAACATTGCAATCTAAATATATAGTTATGATCATAAAGAATTAATAAATAAAAGGTTAATAAAAGTTCAATTTGTTTTTCAATCGTATTAAAAGAGATATATTTATAACACCTTACACTACAGACTTTACTGTCTCCAAGGAATCATAAATTGTCATTAAGAAAATGGGGATTGATGTGCGACCTTTGACATCATTGAACTAATAATGACAATGACCTTTTTTTATTCACTTTGTTTTGTTCTTGAGTCAGCATCGATACTACATAAATCAAGAGTGACAAAAAAAACCATTTGTAAAGCGTATATTTGTATATTAAAAAATGATTTATTATAATATGTGTAAATATTATGAGTCTCTTAACATATTTATATTCATTTAAAAATTTTAATTACAATCATCATTGAATCAACATTTTGAAATAGTAACGTAAAGCAGTCCTTTTATTTTTTAGCGTGTGGTTTAGTTTGACCGGGGTAGTGCTACCTTCTCAAGTAATATTGTCTCACAAGGCAACGTGAGACGAGTGAGATAGCTGAATTTTTATGATATGATAATTTAATATATGGGTAATGTAATTATAATATTATTTACTCACCTACTTAATTCCGTTGATAATAAGTATTTTGTATTATTTTGTTTTAAGCATTTACAATTACTTAGAACAATTGTAAAGTAGTAAAATTTATTCATAGGACAAATTGGATTGGATAGAATGTTTATTTTGTGTGTAATAAACCTTTGAGTAATCAGTAATTGTATATATTCTATTTACTAGAAAATATAATTTACTAAACAGTATTTAATTTTTATATTAATAGTTGCCATCTTTATCTGTAGAGTCATAAATAATCTAACAATTGCTGTAAGACTATTCTACGACTTTTACATTAAACCTCTACCTTTTCTCTTCTTTACCTTTTCTTTGTTATTCATAATCCATTAACAATTTAACCCATTTTCATTTATATTTGCCTGTGCGATGGCATTAAGTAGTTATAAAAAATCTGTTCCAAAATCATCTAAGTAGGTTGTTTTAAAAAAGTAATAATCTTATTTGTACAATATGTATGATAATGTGAGTATCAATATCAGAGCAAAATTTGCAGATCTTTAGGGAAAGATTCCCAGAGATCGTCGATTCCAGTAGTGCTTGTGAACTTGATTTGATATATTTCATGCTAAATGTATTTTAATTTATTGTAATACATACATGTACATACATTCTGTACTTTAATTTTATTAATAATTCTGTACCTCTCTGTATAATCTTTGATAACTTAATAATAAAAATATATATTTTGTTTGCAAATATTTACTATCTGTTTTGTATATTTTTCACTGCCAATAAGATAAATAAAATATTAACTGTATCCCGATATAGGAATGTGACGAACCTCAAAACTGGTGTTTCGCAAGGCACATCAGTAACACTGTCTCCATAATATTTTCTTTAATCCATTAATCTGAACTATTTTTTGCATTTTGACGATTTTTAGCGTATTTAAAGTTAACAATATTTTTGCAGTTATTGTTAACACAACGTACAATAACGTGCAGACTTTGATTATATTTATTAATCATTACTAAGATGCTTGCGACTATTCGAAGAACATATTTTGGGTAGACCTCGAAGAATTCGGTCTGCCCATTCATTTGTCCCCTACTTTCGAATTTTGGAAAAATTTCTTCACAGGAGGTCTTCTTATGACCCCCTGAGTCCGAAATGACCATTGGTCAAAATGTTTATATATATATATATATATATATATATGCGTGCGTGCGTCCAGATTCGACTTTTGTCAGCACGATAGGGGCCGCAATTTCGCTCGGATCGCTTTCAAAGTTTGCACAAAAATCAACCATCCAAAAATGAAGGTCAAGTTCGTTAACCAGAGAAATCCGGTCACAGGGGGCGCTAGGGCTTCACTTTTTCTAATTTTAGTTTTTCGACCATAACTTTTTCCCTATACAAAGTAGATCAATCGCGATCATATTATATGATGTCTTTGATAAATACCTATAACTAATGTAGATAAACCGAGAACCTAACTTCAATAACTTAGGGGTGGGGGTAAAAAAACCGAAATTTTTTGAAAAAAAATTCATAACTTTTTTCTGGTAAACATTCTTACATCACAGGTATTTTTAATAGAAAGGTTATTTTTTACTCTAAATTTAGGTACCAAAAGTTTTTCCGTAAAAGGTACCGTTTCCGAGAAAAAAAATAAAAACCACTTTTAGCTTGAAAATTTAAGGTAGGTAAAAACCACGACAACTTTTTTCTGGTAAACATTCCCGCCTCGCAAATATTTTTAATAGAAAGGTTATTTTTTACTCTAAATTTAAGCATCAAAAGTATTCCCAAAAAAGATACCTATTCCGAGAAATAAAATAAAAACCGCTTTTTTCTTGAAAATTTTTGATGTAAACAACTGCATCATGTGTTACTCTTAGGTAGTGAGTTATATTTTAAACGAGTTACACACGAGGTCTACCCACGCGTGTCCCCCTGCGGGCACGGATTTTTTAATTATAATAAAGTAACTTAAAACCTAAAATATAATTAAAATATTAATAATAATTAGTCGGAGATTTACGTTCTGTTTTTAGGTAATTTTTACGACCTTATACATTACACTATGATCTTATACATAACATAATGTAAGTAATATATACAACAGGAATATTATACATCCCACGCTCGTAATGCTAACAGGCGGCAAATGGTCACGTTGTTTTAAAATATCTTTATAATGGTGTAACTAATCTGTTACGGAATCCTGACGGGGATCCAGAAATCATTCACGGTGTAAAAAACCCGTTCTATTAATATACATATATTAATAAGATGGGTTTTCATAGATGGATATACATACAATCTATGTTTTCACAAATACATTTTATGTTTATATTTAATACAATTTTTACGAATTGAAATTGCGTTTTTTTACATTTTCAATGTAATTCGAAGTTTCAAATGTAGTGGTTACGGGAAATGTGGGTGTGACCTACATCTCTTTATTGCTAAAACTGTTTTATTGAAAAGTTTTATTTAATAGTTTAATAAAGTTACAAAATGGACTACTTTGTTTGTATTTGTAGTGATATTAAAAAATTAAACAACATTTACAAAGTGCGAATAGGTATCGTTTGGTTTCTGTCTGAAATACGAATTCACATGTTATACTTGTATTTATATTAATAAAATATGGATTTGTTTTTATATTTTTACAGTCATTAAATTAGTATTATTATAATGTACAAAGTATTATTATAATGTACAATGGGCGATCAACGAAAACAAAAAAAAAACATTAATAATTGGCATTAAAAAAACAATTTTTAATAAAATTAAATGTCCTTTTTATTTTACAATTAACATAATTTTATGTATTTAAAAAGCCCTTCAAAATTTTTATGTGCATTATTTTCCATATTGGTCATCGTTTCGCTGTATTATGAAGCGATTAGATCTTACGTTCTAAATACCTAATTAAAAAAACCCATTAATTTGAAGACTATTGTTACTTAAATTGTTCTTAATATACGATATCTATCTTCATTTATAACATGTACATGTATTACCAGTGCATCAAAAGAAAATCTCCAGAAAAAACCTAATTATTGTAAGAAAATATGAATTTGCTGCCAAGTCCCACGTTAACCTTTATGATTGTTAGACAAGCAATAACAATTCTTGACAGTATTGTCAAATCGTTGTTACTTTAATTATCCTTTCAGAAAACAACCATAGGACGCAATAAAAACTAACATATATTAAGTAGCACAAACTACATATTAGACGTAGTAAGATGTGTTCTTTATGTAGAATTTAAATAAAAATATACATTACAATATTGTGTTTTATTAACAGTTTGTATAGATTCGATGTCTAAAATAACTTATTATAATTACTTAAAAAAACCGCTGTTACAACTTGACTACATTGCTACAATTACAAAAATAAATTGATATTTAATTAATATAAAATCACTTACATTTTAATACTTCTCTTATGTGTCGGTGGAGAAAGTGAAATAATAATAATAGTAAGTGAAATAATAATAATAGCAGAAGGCAATCTGTTATTGACGATGTAAATAATGCTCTCTCAGATGTTGTACAATGGTTTAACGCCAATAATTTGTTGCTCAATAAAAAAAAGACGAAATGTGTTAAATTTACTTTACCAAATGTTAAAAATGTTAAAACCAATGTACAATTAAACAATGAGGAATTGGACTTGGTCAAATCTACTACTTTCTTGGGCATTACCTTAGATGAAAAATTGCAATGGGGTCCTCATATATTTGATTTATCAAGTAGACTTAGTTCTGCTATATACGCGGTTAAAAAAATACGTCGATTGACAAATATGGAAACTGCTCGATTAGTTTACTTTAGTTACTTTCATAGTATAATGTCTTACGGTATACTCTTATGGGGTAATGCAGCCGACATCGATACCATATTCACACTGCAGAAGAGGGCTGTTCGAGCAATATATAATATGAGACCTAGAGAATCCTTAAGAAACAAATTTAAAGAATTTAAAATAATGACGGTTTATAATCAATATATTTATGAAAATTTAATTTACGTTCATAAAAATATTTCTAAGTTCAAAAAAAATTGTGATTTTCATAAAATTAATACGAGAAATAAAAATAAACTCGCTATGCCCAACACTAGGCTCCATAAAATAGGTAAATCCTTTAAGGTTAATTGTATACGTTTTTATAATAAGCTCCCAAATGAAGCCTTAAGTTTATCGTTAAATAAATTTAAATTATATATAAAAATAAATTTGATAAAAAAATCCTACTATAGTGTACAGGATTACATCAACGACGGTATGGCCTGGGAATGAATTGTATTATATTGCGAATAACTAGTAATCTCCGCAATTTGATTTTTGTTGTAGATTAATTTCGTTTTATCGACCTGTTGCATCACACCGATTCCTTAGAAGTCATTACTTGCGGTAGCGTCGGGAGTCGGGTTGCGCTCGTCCCTCAAATATGTGCGAAGGGGGTGATGGCTGACTCTTGCGTTATGCTCGTGAACGGGTGCTGCTTGCGGTGACTGGTTGTGTAGCAGGCCTATTTTTATTTTTTGTTATTGTTATCATTATTATTATTTTTTTTTTGCTATTATTATAATTATTGTAATAATAATTATTATTTTTTTCATTATATTGCGACGGTTCTAGTTGTTCCAAAATAGCTTTTAAGATTGACATTTGTGAAACAGTGATCACAATATAAAAAAAAATATATATCCGGCTGAGTTTGTTGTGTGGTTCTTCTCAGACTTGGACGCGTTTGGAACCCTCATAGCTTTAACATTAAGTTGGACAGTGCTTTTACAGAAGGGCTTATTACGATAAATCTGGTATCGAAATAGGCCCTCCTGACACTTCCATTTTGACGTACACAAGTGATCACTGATAATGATTCAAAGTGGAAAAGATATAAATAAATAAATAAATAAAAAAATAAATAATATCTGTAATTGTAGAGGATAATAAATCTTTATAAACATGATTGTCTTACATGGCCTTGAAGACGAAGTGGATTGTTAAACGACAGATTTCTTAGCATTCAATAAAATAAATGACTCCTCGGCTTAGTTCCTATTGACAGTTTACTGAACATCATATTTATTTTAAAAATAAATCTTTACGCTAATTATAATAGAATAATGATGGTACTCGTAATATAAATGTGTGCTTATCTAAATGTATATATTTTATTTTGAGTCTAATTCTTTTTTAGTGCATACCTATATGACTATCAGTTATTTAATTACATAGTTTTTGTAGTATTATCAATAAATAACAATAGTAACTAACTAAACTATCTATAAAATGTTCTATTAGTAAGATAACATTGTACTAAATATCTGGTGTTAATTTACACAGTGGAATAGGTTCACATCCAAGGCATCGTCGCGGTCGGTAAGGAACGCAGTTCTCCTCACCTCTGCAGACATGGTCCTTGCATACATTGAGATCTTTCAAACACGATCTATAAGCTGAAGATTTAGGAGTTATTAACAATAGAAACGATTTTTAATAAACGATAAATGAAACTATATATAGAGTTCTATTATAAAATTAAAAGTAACGTACTGTCAATGCACTCTCCATTGAAGCAGCAACCGCCGCAGCACTGTTCGTGATATGCACACTGAAGTCATACATATATATAACAACAACTCTAAAAAAATATTATAAATATTAAAGTAATGAAAACAAATTACTCTATTTCCTCCGACTTTGCAATCCTGACCACTAACTAACATGCTAGCAACACTTAAAAGTAACAATAAACTCAAATGCATTGCTCGAGATACACAGATAGACTAACACAGGTATTATTAGTATCCATTATGTGACAACGGTGACACTGTAACACTGAATGCTGCTCAGTCGTATTCAATAACTGTTGTAAATTACTTCTGTAATTGGCACACTTCAGTCACGACAGACGCATAATGATTATGTAAATAGAGCCGTTAAATAAAGTATTGTAGGCATATCTTAATGTGGGTTTAATAGTTAGACCTAGTAATACTATTACATGTACTTGTAGCAGCAATTCACTAAATTTTGTCTTTGTTATATATGTTATATAAAAAAAACTATTGTTATAGCTTATAAACTAAAGTACTTGAGGGTATTTCAACATACACGTGTAAAAAGTATTCCTAAATATAATAATTAATAGCATTAAGACTACTTGTTATTTCTTTTTTATGTTGTGCTTCATAAAAAAAAGTCTATTGTGTGTAGTGAAACTTAGTATTGATATGTTTGGGTACGAAATCGTCACGGCCTCAGGCCCGCATCGCGAGCTCATTGACCCGTGTGCTCAGATGTTTGAATATCTGTTTACTGTTTCACAGTTATTATATAACATAGTATTAGAGGTTATATATTTTCTATGACCTTGTAATACAGACAACACAGTACTACTACACAGTACAGTATGGACTAAGGTTTTTGTATTATTAATTTATAATAATTTTATAAATTACGAATATAAAAAACGTTCGAGAAATTTATTTTAAAATATTTTTTTATTAAATTACATCTATTGCTTTTAGAAATAATAAGAAAAACCCAACTTACCGATATTAAATTTGTTTAGGACCAGTCGGAAAGAAAATAGTATCGAGAGAAAGAAAACAGTCATTAACTCCTAAATAAATATTAAAACATTCTATTTTCATTTAAAGGTTTAGTAAAAACATTATATTAGTTAGATAAACAGACCTGTTTGAACTAATGTAAACCTGTTCCTTACCACGATTCCATCTTGTGGAGTATTTGTAGATGACAAGGCTTTACCAAATTGATAAAAATTAGTAAAAAAGTTTTTTCTTAAAAGTTTTATAGGTATGTGAGTGAATTAATAAAAAGTATAAAAAATATAATAATAAGGAACTCATGCAACATGTTAAAATTTAATCGACACAGTATTTAGCGTCCAAGTATATAATTTCTGTATATAATATGTATTGTAGTTACTTTATGATTATTTTATAACAATATGTTCAACAAAAATATATAGCATGTAAGTAATATAAAATCAGCATGAAAATAAAGTTTAAATTTAGTATAGAATAGAATTTAACCTTATTGTAAGGGAATAGGTCTGACTAAAGTTGAGTGCATTTTCTCTCGGGAAAGCACTAAAATAACACATGAATTGAAAGATGCAATTTAAATGAAGTCCAAATAGAATCAAAAGGTTGCACTCGAATACAGTTTGGGCTTGTTGGTCTGAAAAATATAAAAGAGTCCTGTCAAAGATAGATAGATATGTTCTATACTTAATTATATTTCAAAATGTAATATTTTATAACAAGTCGAGTAAAATATCATAGTCTGTAATATGACATCCTCTGTAAAAATTGTATTTATTTTAAATTTTGATAATATTATCACTACCTACATTACTAACTTATTAGGATAGACATCTATCCTAACCATATTTTGATAAACTATTATTAGAAGAAGTTATAAATCCGGGATTGGAAACTTATTTTTTATTTTTATTAGAGAAATGAGTCGCATTGCAGCTACGAGTATGTCGCTTTATGAGCAAAAATATAAACAATAGATTACATAACATGCAAAATTATCTAAGTTTGATAGCAAATTCCACTTATTTCTATAACATTTTAGCAACATTTGATTTTTTTGTTGTTAAAAGATCTTTTTCACATATTTTGACTTCTATACTTGAGCAACTAAATATTGATACAGTTCGTACTTTTATGGCTTAAAGTAAATATTCTGTAACAATGAATATACTTATTGATACTTATTAACTTATTAATATAGTGTTAGGAACGCACACGCTATTGCAAGTTTATAGTATTTTCAAGGTTTTAACAAATATGTTAAAAATTTTCAAATATTTTCAAAATGTTATAATAACTTTATAAACATTTTCTTCCTAGCTTTATTACATATTGATATATAAAGATTAAGATTTGCAACATTAGATGTTATTTTATATAGCCCAAACCTATTAGTTCTTGCGAAGTATCAGCTGAGCCATTTTTTGTTTAATTGCGCTTTGGTTATAACGGTAATTATCTTTAGATTTAGTTTTGATAAAACGAATAAAAGAAGGATTAAAATAGTAAGTGACTTTAAAAGAGATAGAATCTCTTTGTAGACGTTTATGATACGATATTATTATTGTAACATATAAATAATTTATATCTCAAAATATTTCTCAATAATTTAAATACTTAAATTAATTAAAACTTTAATTAGATTTTTTTACTGTTTTTTTTACTTAGACTTTACTTAGATAAACAAAAGGAACGTCTGGTAGAAACGTAAAAAAAAAAATAAGGCGAGGCATTTGCTTTTCCAATCTTATTCCGAAGAAGAGCACGAGGAACTTATAATTATTATTTTTTATATTTTAGACGTTTTGAACATTGATAAAAAACATAGCAATACAAAATAAAAAGCAATACTTCTGTTTTCTATTTGTGTCGAATTCAGAAGCTTTGGAAGATCGAGAAATATCAATTTCCTTCTCTTGTATTGCGACAATAACCTCTGATCAAAAAGTTACGTTGGACTTTGTGTGGTTAAGAAATCGAAACATTTCAACTTGTAAACATTTGAGGTAACTCTAAATTGGTTTAAAAACAAACGTGCCAAGAATTATTAAGTTATAAATTTCCATATATTTCAAATATATTTTATTAATCAGTTCACAAAACATATTTTATTATTTTAAGAATAAATAAATATATTATAATCAAAAACATCATGTAAATAAGTTTATTAGCAATCTAATACATTCATCATACATACATTATAGTTGCAGGCTTGGTGAAACTTAATATTAATATTGTAAATGGTATAAGTATTATAATGTAATAGTAATAGTACGTGTACGTTCTTAATTCGAATAATATTAGTCAACATGATTGCCTTATATTAAATTTTCTATCACAGCAACCTTGGATATAAGAATGAAATTATAAATATATATCTGTTCACTAAATCTTTTATAAAATCAATGATAATATATTCCTAAATTTTAGGTAGGATATTAGGTTTACTTTTAGATTTTCCTTAGGTTCTTCCTTAAGAGATTAAGAAGTTCTCAAGAGAATCATCCGTGAAGCATAAATCTATGATATAGTTCACTTAATTCTATAATATAAAGGTGGTCTAGGTATTAAAGATTGACTTATATTTATTACTAAAATATTGTAGGAAAACATGCACGATACTGCATTAGCAAAAACATTTACATGGTAAGTGGACATAAAAAAATTGTTTTACTTTCCAGGTGGGTTATTTTTAGAATAGTTTAGGCATTATATATATGTGTGGAGAAGTGATTTTAAATGCAGTATAAAAAAATAATATTTACAATGTATTGACGCTAATTAAAAAGCTTTAATCATTGAAAAATGATTATTGAAAAGGTTGAGAATTGTAAAGTAAAATTCGAATAACAATATCTTGATAAAATTGTAAATACTCTTTTAAGATACCTTTTGAAGTCTAAATTTAAAATACCATCATTGTCATATATTCTGACGAATATTAAAGGCATATTACAGTTACTTTGTTCATTCTTAGTTGTTACAGTTATTTTGTTTATTGTAAAATTTTTGAAACCTATTTCATCTAGATTAGGTTTAAGCCTACGTTATGTGGATTGTAGATGAGTGCGGAAGTGTCACATTTATCAACTCGTTTAGAAACGTATCTGTCTTTAAATTCTTGAACAGAGTGATTGAAAAGAAAAAAATTGAACAATAGATAGACAAGACAAATAACAACCATTAAATGTGCGAAATGGTCTTTGTGATATTATATCATTTCTGACATATGTGGTATTATATTTCACCTCATTAACTTAATAACGGAGCAATCTTGAACTCGCTGCCGGCAAAATTACAGCAATAATGTCTTTCATATTGTCACTGCATCTGGTGCTAACGGTCTTCCTTCATGCCAGTTATTTAAGTCATATAGCCATATAGGCATATAGCCAGTTATATAAGCAAATAGGAAGCACGGACTCTTGATTTTTTTTCTCCTATTAAGATTCTCATTTTGAATATAATTGCAATTAATTAAATTTAACGTTCTGAAGAGAGTATCATCCAGGTTAGACAATTCTGACTTCAATAATGATAAAACTATGACATTCTTCTGCGCCAAATAATTTTAACACACTCCATGTATTCTTCGTTTTGTCTTTTCTTATAATAGTCTAAAACTACTTTTTACTGCTACTTGCCTAAAACTACTTTTTACTGTTACTTTTTAACTGCCTTACAAATATTTAATCCCTACTTTATCCATTTTCGTCACATCCAAAAATCCATCACAATGTTCCTATTTCAGCCAAACATTATTTTATTTATGGCGTCCGTATTCTTTATATTTACATAAAACAAATAACGACCACGTGTAGACTTTGTCAACCACTTCGTCACTATTATAAGAATACAAGATATATATGTAACGCGTTTCTTTATTTATCTTTTATCTTCCTTTTTAAGTTTTTTGATATTATCTTTCATTGTGAAGTTAAAATTATTCATTATAAATACAGTTTTTCAGTACAACCTATCGTGTATATTGTGAGGTCCATAGATAACTGATATCAGATAAAAGCGTGTAAGAGGGTACAATCCCTCTTACACGCAGCTTTGTAACAATGTTTTTGGGTAATGCAACTGACTAACTTTGGTTCTACAGATATTTTTAATATATGGGCATCACCAATAAAGTGGTTTCAAACGTAAAATATATGTTGTTACGTTACTAACCCTATTTACATCCTAGATCAAATTAAATGGAAAATGGAAGTAATGCAATCAAAACTCATTTCTTAATAATTTCGGTATATTGAATCTTTAGTATTAAAAACAGTTAAGCAACATATACTCGTAGCAGACAAGCTCTACTTTTCGGAACTTGTACCATAAATATTATATTTACATCTTCTGGTAATTATATTGTTTCAAAGAATTGATATCAATTATTAACCATTTAAACTCAAATCTTTTTTCCTCTTACTTTTAGAATAAAAGTATACAAAACAACGTCCCTTCGGGGATTACGTTATAACTTGGCGATTAAAATCATATGAAATCTCATTCTAGCGTTCATTTTATGCCATTTTATTTATTTTTACTGATTATATTATTATATTGTGAAATAATAATAATCATCAGTTTTCGGATGACCTTTGTTGTACCGAGTAGTCAAAAATATAATGACTTCTTAGTAATCAATTTATTACAATGTTACTTAGTTCCGCAGATTCTCTACATTACTTGTTCTTAGTAGCAGTAGAAGATATCAATAGTTTTACAAAAAAAAAACATGTAGGAATTAGAAAATTTTTCATCTATATTTAAGAGGCTCAATTCATATTACATGTTGTAAAGCAATACAGCAGAATTTTTGGGACAAATTAAATATAGGAAATAAAAAAAGGAAAACTGAACATTTAACATAATCAGATGTAATGACTGTTGTTAATATTAACTATGTGTATTAAAAACTTAAAAAATCTTAATTGCAATCCATTTGGTAACAGAATGGTAGGGGGTCGGATAGTAATAAGACTTTTACAATAAAATATTCTGAAGTATTAAAGTAAATAAATATTAAAGTAATAAATAACTTCCTCTTAAATCTACGATAAACTTATCTTGTAGATTCAGCTTCCGTTACATTTGTATAAGACTTGAAAAATTGCCAAGTTAACTCAGCAAGTCTTCTCCTTGTTACATTAATCTTTACTTTCCTTTTATATTGATTTTAGTTATAGCAAATTCTAGTTAGTTTTAGGGTTCAGTGTGTATTATTATTATATATTTTGTATTTATATAGCCTGCAAATCGCATTCTGACGATGTAATGACCACTGCATCATATATCATGCATATAACAAGCAATTGAACTTAAGGTCAACAGGTAACATGGCGTGTTGGTTGGCGGTCCCCAACGCCGCATTCGTTCATGTTATAACATAAGTATAATACAAAACAATACAATATTTCAAAATTACAAACATTTAAATTTATTAAAACTATTATTAATTATCCATTTAAAAATATATACATGTAAGATCAGGAGCCAAAACCGGCATGTCAGGATTTGGAGTACCCATGTAGCAGGATTAAGACAATACAACTTTACAAAGTAAAAATTATTTACACACTAAATCAAAAGATAAATTGTCGAAACCACAAAATAATAATTTAAAATAATGAACAGGAGTTAGTCCTTTGCTCGTACAGTGGCAACACAGTCACCCAAGTAATAACGAACGGAACTCAGTTCCACGTTCGTACAGTGGTATCATAACCACCCAATAGCGTATCGCCGGAGCAATACTGCTACGGCAAAAGGTATCGCGTCAGCCATTCCGCAATGCAATATAGAGAGCGCTAGGCTGTACAGAGTGAACCAACAGTTCTGTTGGGAGTGAGAGCCCTTGAGTCTGATCCGAAGACAGACTGCCCGCTACGGCCGATGTCGGCCCTTTTTTATAGTAAAATAGGCCACGCCTCTCATTCCCCCACACGGCACTGTTCAATGGCGTACGGAAATACGTCAAGTGTTTACTGGATGCAACTTACAAAAGCATGTTATTCTACTGGTTTTAACAAGCGTCTTATTTTAATTGTTTTAACTATTACAATTTGTCAAATAATCTAATAGGAATTATCGTAAACTTATAACAGTTTTTTATGACACCTTAAATCTAATTGCAATTACAAAACATGATCTCAACGATGTTTTGTACAGTACCAAATGTTAGACTTAGTTGTCAAATTTATATGCTCCTTGGACAAATTTATATTCGCCTTCGACATACAAATACAGACAAGTCAAAAATTACACTGATTATATTAAATTTATTATGATTATTACAATTATTATTAAATTATTCACATAAAATTATATAATATAGACCTGTTTAAAGTATAATAATATAAAAAAAAAAATAATAATAATAAAAACCATAGAAAATAAAAAAAGTTGTTTTTAATTTGATAATTATTAGTTTTTTCTCTGAATATATAACATTACCTTTATTTTTTTTTGTTGGTTTTTACTTAACTACCCGCAGATTGGCTCATGAGGAAGTAAGTTTTGTTTCTAGGAATGAGATTTATTTTCAAACAGTTTTTATTGATTAATTAAAGGATCAAATATAGACCTAAATATTTTCAAATTTACAACGTCTTAAACAAACAATAAATTTACCCTATTAATAAAAACTATAACGAAGTTTTTATAAATGTTTTGTATAAATGTAGTATAAGATGTAGTTATAGTAATATTTTAATTACTTTTTAATTTCCATATCAAAATTATGCATAATTCGAGAGTAATATTTAAAAGAATGAATTCTTTGTAAATTTTAAAGCTATATAATAAACCTTCGAGCATGACTAATCAAAATACATTACATTTATGGAGTCATGTTCAGAAAAAAAAAATATTCGATATTTCCACTTTAAATAATTAATACATTTCTTTACAAAAAGAAATGGAATAAATTATTTATAACATTGTAATTTCAATTTCGTTTAGTACAGAACACATTTTTTATTATTATGTATTATGCGATTAATCATTATTATGTATAATATTTATTATATACAATAATGTAAATTAATGCTTTTCATAAAAAAGTATTCATAGAGTTTCTTTCCAGTTGTTGATTTTTAACTTTACCTTAGCAGTGTAATGAGTAATACTATAAATAATAGTTACATACGACAAGACAATTTATGAATATTCCTATCACTATAGAAGCTTAAACATAATGTACTTTTAAACTTATGTTTCACGTAATGTAACTTGTATTTGCGGAACACAAAGTTTAGAAGACGGAGTAGATACAATGATATTAGTGTCACTGTGTTCTTTAACTTATACTAACAGCCATCCTTAACGTAACTCGTACCAGAGAAAACATCTGCTGTATATGAGCAAATATATATTACATTAAAAGTTTCTTATTTTTCATTTTTCTTTTGTTAACAACAAATATATTTTTTTATTGTGTCCAAGATATCCAGCTTCCAACCTATATTTCGTCAGAATTTAGTTCCAAAAATAGAAGTGAGTAAAGAGGCTCGTCATTCATAAATCACGATCACGCAGCACTTAAAAGCATCTGTTATAATTTGTCGCTTGTCTGCGGAATGAAATAAATTGCTGATTTTATAGAGATCACTGACG
Organism: Melinaea marsaeus rileyi; assembly: GCA_918358865.1. Taxonomy (NCBI): domain Eukaryota; kingdom Metazoa; phylum Arthropoda; class Insecta; order Lepidoptera; family Nymphalidae; genus Melinaea; species Melinaea marsaeus. The sequence goes on from OU911092.1 coordinate 5,628,270, forward strand.
TTCGTGAAAATAATTAGTTTATCCGATGAAACGTAATTAATGAAAAAAATGAAGATAAAGCCTGGTGTATACAAATAAGAAAATAATAGTTTTATTAAGCATTTCTTTGGCCATATCAGTGCTAGTACTGTGTTTAATAGGTTTTTAAGATAATTTCAGATTACATAACATTTACTTATAGTAGAACATACTGAATCCAAATGAAAATGTAAGATTTGATTGTAATAAGTGCTTTTTTTATGATTATATTAATTAAAGAATGAGGATAGGTGTAGAATTCTAGGACAAGCTAGAGGAATAAAAGAAGATTAGTAAGCAAAGTAAACATTATAAGAGAAAAAAAACGTAAACTACCCTCTACCTAAGAAAAGCATTTCAATATGTATCTTAAGGTAGCATTAAAGTTGTCAATGATAGAAAAATATCTAATAGGGTTATTTTGATGTATGTCTTTTATAAGTTATAGGAACCAGAAAATAATAAGAACGTACGGCTTTGAATATTGAAATATTTTGTTTTATCTAACTCAGAAGCGATATTTTTTTTTTATGTTTTGTCGTATTTTTGTAGGTAGTAGAGCCTCGTTGGTAACAGTGTGAATGGGCTGGCTTGACCGGAAAAGTACTACCCTCTCACAGAAAATCGACGTGAAGTAGCAGTATTGATACTGCTGCGTTTCGTCCGGTGAGTGATGAGTTCCGGAAACATAATATCTGCAAGGATGGCATCGGCTGCAGTATATGTGGGACCAGTAGAGTTATCGTGGAATCATTAAGTGAGTGGTGTGAGTTGACCCGCCGGACAGACCTGTAGGAACCGTGGTGCCGCTGGCCGCCCGCTGCATAGTACAGAGGCCCAACTTGGACTAACCACCTAAGGAGGCTGCTCCACTAAGCCACGCATAATCCCGGAGTGGTTCGTCGTGCCAATTGGTGTCCGGACGGTGGGACCCGGCATCCATTTCCGAGAGGGTACAGGGGCCCTTCCGTCCGGTGGATCGGCTACCGTCATATCACAGAGTTCAATGACAACACAAAATACCTTGTTCCATACTGCTGCAGCCGCTGCAATCTTTTTTCCACCTCCGTTCTCTTTAACCTCATGGCAGTACAAGGAAAAGTATTCAGTACAAGAGCGGCCCTTTCCTCCCCCACCAACTCTCTATTTGAGGTGGAGTTCGCTAACATCCGTGGACTCCATTCGAACCCCCATGCCCGGCCATGCTTTTCTTAACGGAGACACAAATACGTTGTCCTGACGACACTGCATACCTAAACTACCCCGGCTATATGCTCGAGGAAAGGTTCCTAGCAAAAGCCGGAGTATGCCTTATCGTCAGGACGGATATTTTTTGTCGTCGTCTGACGACAGAGACGACTTTTATATAGGACGCAGGTTCACTCCTGCGTGGAGTACTGTTCTCATCTTTGGGATGGCTCAGCTCAGTACTTGCTTGACACTTTCGACCGGTTGCAGCGGCGAGCAGTTCGCATTATTGGAAGCCCAGAGGCCGTAGAGATCCTGGAACCTCTCCAATTACGTAGAGACGTTGCCACTATGGCAGTCTTTTATCGCTTACACCACGGTGAGTGCTCCGACGAACTTTTCCAACTTATCCCATCCTCTCCTTTCCGATCCAGAACAACACGTGCAGGACGGAAGTGCCATCCCTTCACGGTGGATTCGGTATTATCACGAACCAAAAGGTTCAGCAGATCATATTTATGTCGGTCCATCAACATGTGGAATTCACTACCACGGCACGTGTTTCCTTCCCACTACGATCCTGGGTCTTTTAAGCGGGACGTAAAAAAGCATCTCATAAGGCCGCCATAGTGGAGGCCACCATACGTCATTCTGTTTTGTTTGAATGAGATTGGTGGTGTCTATTTTTGGACCTCACTGACTGCTCAACATCAGGCAGGGTGGAGTCATTTTGGTAGGCAGTTATACAAAAACGAAAATAATAAGAAACCCGTGTGTATATGATATACTAGGATCCTGATCATTGTTAATACTATACATTTGTATTAAAATCTTAATTAAAAATAAAAACATTATATACATATAAATACATTTATATATGTATATATACTAGCTGAATCCCGCCCGCTTCACTGGGCAAATAATCACAAATTGTATGTGGATAAATTTATAATATTCACAAATAATCACAAACAGTATGTGGGTAAATTGAAAATAATCACAAACTGTGTGTGGGTAAATTGAAAATAATTACAAACCGTATGTGCGTGAATTAAAAATATTCACAAACTGTGTGTGGGTAAATTGAAAATAATCACAAATAATTTTAAACTATAAGTAATTAAATTGAAAATAATCACAAAAAGTATGTAGGTAACTTTAAAATAATCACAAATAATCACAAACTATATGTGAGTAGATTGGAAATAATCATAGACTGTGTGTGGGTAAATTAAAACAATCACAATTAATCTTTAACTATATGTGGGTAAATAAAAAATAATAAAAAAAATCTTAAACTATATGGGTGGGTAAATTTAAAATTACTTACTTACTTACTTACTTAACTACTTACTTAATTTAAATCACTAATATTCACAATCAGTATGTGGGTAAACTGAAAATAATCACAAATAATCACAAACTGCATGTGGGGAAATTGAAAATAATCACAAATTATATGCAGGTAAATTTTAAATAATCACAAATAATCGCAATCAGTATGTGGGTATATTGAAAATAATCACAAACTGTATGTGGGTAAATTGAAAATAATCACATATAATCACAAACTGTATGTGGGTTAATAGAAAATAATCATAAAAAATCTAAATCTGTACGTGGGTTAATTTAAAATGATTACAAATAATCACAAACTGCATGTGGGTAAATTAAAAATAATCACAAATAATCTTAAGCTGTATGTGGATAAATTGAAAATAATCACAAATTATATGTGGGTAAATTGAAAATAATCACAAATACTCACAAACTGATTAATCAACTACAGTTGTCGTGAATATTGTCCATATACAAATAATTAATTTTTCCTGCCAATTACAGGTTCTGTTCCTGTTTTAAATTAAAAGCAGAGTTCATTAATAACATAACTTCATGTAAACTTACGATAAACTACACGTGTATTATTTGTTTAGGAACAAAGAGTCTTAAATTAAATTAATATTAACAAATAATAATAATACAATAATATGTATGGTAGATACATGTGAATACGCATTTATTATAGTAACAACCCCTATAGTACGTTTAACATAGCACATTATAAAGTCAACAGATACCGCCATCTGTTAGAATCGTTTGGAGTTAACTGACTATTGTGACTGCCAAATAATAAACAAATAATTTGCAATAAAATAATATAGCGACTATGATTTGAGATGAAAACTATCCAATCTTTTAAGTTCGACTAAACTGCAAGTGGTTTGTAAATTTTATTTAAATCGGTTAAGTAGTTTAGGAGTCCATCGCGGACAAACAACGTGATACGTAATTTATTTACACGTAATATATAAATTACGTAATATAAAATATTGGTTTTATTTAATAACATTCAGTGGTTAATAACAGAAATGTCATTAATATTATTTTACTATACTACTATGTAATATAAATTAAATTAAATAATTAATAAAGTTTGTAACTGTTAATAACCAGTTACTCGATGTAAAATAGAAGTTCAGGTATGAAAATTAATTGAAAACTGAAGTTAAATTAATTACTTAGCTCTCTTTATATAATACCTACAATTATATTCTTGGTAAATTTAATAGTAACTTGCTTATTGTTATTGTAATAATGGTTAAATTTATGTATTTAAATAATATTTACAATCACTTTTTAAGTAAAAAAAATAAAATAACAGAATTCTTATCCTTAAACTCGGTAATATAACATAGATATAAAACACTATATATTTCACATTAGACAATAAACATTTTTACCTTTCATTAAAAGCCTTTTAAAGTAACCAAATTTTACAACTATAATGCACAATTCATTTATTAACTTTTACTTAGTATTTATATTACAATTGTCACAACTCACTTGTTATCAACGGTTCATTTCTATTTATATTTTACATCTTATCAGTCTATCTTTTTCAATTTCTAACGGTGTCTGTTTCATTGTATAGATAAATGAAAGAAAAATATGAAACTGTATAAATTTCAGATAACATGACATGACATAAATAACATAAGCAAGGATGTACTTTGTTTTCCTGTATACAAATCTAGGGAACGAAATTTGATTTAGACTGTATAAAGGAAAAGCATAGCATGATTTATTTTCTCACGAACAATTGCATTTTATTATAAATAATACATTTTCTTTTCTATTTTTAACCAGAAACAGAAGATAAAAATAAAAGTTAGTGCTTGGATTTTAGTAAAATTCCATTTCTTTTTTTTTTCTTACATAATTATTGTAGTTGAATATATAACAATTTAGATATATTTGGCGATTGACATTATTGTAGAGGAGTTTTTTTTATTCGGTTTTTCCCAATAAACCCAACTTAAAATAATAAAATTTCCGATAGCCCACAATAAAATTTCAATATACTTAAACAAATGAAAAAATAAATTACACACGGTATAAATATAAAAACACAACTCCTTAGATTAATTGTTAAAAAATAATATTGTTAGTTAATATAAAAAAATGTGTTATATTCAGTTAAACTGAGTTGATTTAAATAAAAAAATATATATTCTCAAGAACATACAAAAGTTAAATAAGAGAAATTGTTTCACTGGATTCAAAGAAGCCTTCCTCTTTGTATGTATAGGATTTCTGCAGTTATTACGTGTAGTGCCTCTAGGCATATGCCTAGAATAGAACTGTTAAAGTATTATTATTTTAAATAATATTAAGACTATTTTATAAGATTTTTTTTTGCTCGACTGTTCAGAAAAAAATACTTTTGTTAATAAGAAATAACTGATTTTATTTTGGGTTCAGAATTTTTTATTATTTACAACATATTTACATATATATATCCTTCTTATATTTATATATATATATATATCCTTCAGATTATTTTTTTATATTGGAATTCTATTTCTTAGCTAGTTTTGTAAAGAAATATAGTGAACTGTGAACGTATGAACTTTGTATAAAAGCGTAGATGGCACCATCAATTTATTAAATATTGACTTATTAGATTTTTCCTTAAGGTACTGTCCCGCTGTAAAAAGTAATTATATTTGTACTTAAGTACTTATGTATGTGTATTAAATAAAATATAAAACGGTTTTTTAGGCATTTTCGTATATCAAAATAAAAATAAGTAAAAAGCAAATAATTAAGTTGAAAATAATGTCAATGACTTTAATTCAAATTAATTACTGTAAAAAAAACATTAAATTTGCGCGTAACAGATTCGTGTAAAATACTTTTACATTCTCTATAACTCCGATGTTAAATCTTCATAATTAAATGAATTCATTTAAAGAATTTAAAAAAACTTTTAGACCTGAAACATTTGATTTCCTTTTAACAGTATGTTAAAATGGGTCGAAGCTGCTATAACTTATCATGAACATTACAGTGCGTAGTCTATATAAGTGCGTAGTATGTATAAGGTTTCTGCATTTATTACGTGTAGACCAATGGAAAGAAAAGTGTTGTGTGTAGGAAAAACATTACACATTGTACATTACGTACCCTCCTCTATATCAACACGGACGTGGTAGATAATATCTTAACTAGTTTTTATTTAATTTTTGGTATATGCTTTAATAAAATGTTGGTAGTCTTAATTAATAAAATTGATGTTGAAGTATTTTTTTTATGTTATAGGAGGGCAAACGAGCTTGCGGGTAACCGTTAATATGTGATCACCGCCGCCCATGAACTCTTGCAACATCCGAAGATTCACAAGAGCGTTGTCGGCCTTACAAGAGCGTTTCCGGCCGGCCAAGTAAAACACTGAAATAAGATATACTTAATTGTATTGCTTAAATAATGACAGAGAATATTTAAATTATTTAAATTATTTGAGACTAGTAATTAAATGCTTGAATAATATTTCAATTGAAACTCTGATAATATTCTTCAACTCAGTGGATTACAGCTATAATTTTTGAACAGTGTCACAACGGCTTGCCGGATTAAGAAGCAATCGCAAACGTTCATATTTTCTTACTATTAATTGTATCGAATCAAAGTGCTTTAATATCCAAAAGTTACGAAAAGGATTTCTAAATATAAAATTTTAAAATTTTACTCTTTGTTTCTGGACCCATTTAGAAAGCTTTAATTTTAATTATGTTCATGAAAAAGTGGTGACAGGATGCTTTCGGTGTATTGATGTTAAAATATTCTAGAATATATGAGGATAACGTTGGAAGAAAGAAAAAAAATAACTTAATATATATTATTTTAAAACTACGTTTATAATAGTAACAAAATGTTGTGTAATTAAATTGTGGTATTTGTAAATTATAACAATATATTAATAACAAAAATAAATAAATTTATTACAGTTACTAATTATCAGCTTTAATAATATCATAATACTTTTAATCATATAATATAAAGTGCCGCCTCTACAAACTGCGCTAGTTTGTTTAATTGAACTTAAGAACAACTTCTAAATTTATGTTTCGCTCAGAAATGGAATCTTAATATTTGGCACAAAAAAGTATGGAAAATATGCCAACTTTGAACATTGTAAAAAAAAATACTCCATCGAAAGGAAATACGTCCTTCCTTAGAGTCAGCTTTGGATTATAGTAATACAATAATATGAAAGACTTTTATACTCTCATATACGAATGCAACTTCCTGTAATTAGTTTTATATAAAGCATTATATGTTATACAATCAATAGTTTACGATAATTTAATATTAAAAAGTAAAAAATCTGAGTTTATGATGTTGTAGGCTTTGGTATATAACTTTACTGTTTATTAATTTTATTCTAAAAATAGAATTAACAATAGTAAGCAAAACCAAAAATTAATATATAAAAAAAAATCACATTCTCGTTTTAAAAAACTTCTAATGTCATTTGAAATTAATTTCCTCGTAATTTATTCTGTCTCATTCTGTCTTTACTATTACCAAAGACAACAACGCATCTACAAATCTCCTGATGTTACAGATGTGATTGGTCAATTAATGATGGTTAGTCATAATTCTTCACAAAAAAAGAACAGTACTTTTTACAGGATAAAATTTTTTTAATTTAAATTTTTGTGCTTTGTACTACTTATATACTTACATAATTATTGTTGAGGAACTTTTATTATTTATTTCATATACCAGTAAAATAATATAATATATAAATTGAATGAAATAAAACCAAATACTACTCAGCATAAAAAAATCCTGGGAAAAAAACAGCAAAATTATGAATTTACTTTTTGCTTTTGATCTTACAACCAAAGAATTCACAATACAATTGTAGCCATGGTTATCGTTACAAAGGTTTCGTGGGTCGTGACCGAATTTTAGATATTCCCTAAACTCTTTTTATCTAACCTTAATACATCACAGTAGTTGAAATAAAGAACACGTTTGTTGTCTCTAACTATTGATTTGTTCAATGCTTAAAGAAAATATATTCATTCCCCTTTGAATATTTATTTTAAATATATGAATTGAAATAAAAATCATTTTATTTGAAAATATATGGGCAACATAGTATTATGTGTTTTGATGGGTCAAAGTTTTAGGAAAGTCCTAAAGCTTTAATATTTATTAAAATGAATGTAACAAACAAGCTACAATATAATAATTATTAAACGGTTCATAAACACGACAAGATTCTTTTAAATTATGGTAATGGTTTTACGTTTCTGTATTTAAAAGTTTATGTTTGAATACCTCAATCATATTATTTTAAAACTTTACAACAAATTTTGATGAAATTTTCTTTTTTAGAAGCATTTAAATCAAGTTCAGTTGGTCCTAACATAAGTTACAAGTAACTTTTAAAATGTACAAATTACAAATATTGTAAATACGTCTTATTTGCATTTACATTAATAATAAGTCGTAGGTACATGTAGGATTAATTACAGTATTACAACAAATTAATGTTTCTGAACTACTTTTACTAAAGATTTTGTCTACAAGCACACGCCAGATTATTAATTATTGAAATATTATTTTATCACAAAAATTACATTGAAAATGGCATTTTTAATATTTATTGAGCTAACAACCAAAGAATAATGTTGTGTAAATATTTATAAAATATATTAGTTTTTCGTGCCCCAAACTTACTTTCTTCTTTAGTGTTTGAGTTGTTAGGTCTTAAAATCAGAGCTGATGATATAAAAATAGTCTGCAATAATTTCTTTCCTTTCAATATTATTTTTTTATTTATTGTTATTTTCTTATATAATAATACAATTGAAATTAATATTAAGTTGTTAAGGGAATAACTATATCATTTTAGAATAGTAAAATTTTATTAAATAAAGATTTTAGTAACCCCATCTGCCTGTCACTAGTTAGGAGGTATGTGTAAAGCATTGTCTCCATGTTAAGAAAACTAAAACCTATCTTTACTGAGCTGTGAAAGTTAACTGAGTATATATATCAGAGGTAGTTTTAGAAGTCGATGCCCCAAGGACATTTGATTGACTTTGACATCGACTAAAAAGCCAGGTAATTTTTACTCCATTATTTTTTTAGGAACTAAGGTCTATTAAAAAAAAATCCGTGCCCGCAGGGGGACACGCGTGGGTAGACCTCGTGTGTAACTCATTTAAAATATAACTCACTACCTAAGAATAATACATGATGCCGTTGTTTACATCAAAAATTTTCAAGCAAAAAACGGTTTTAATTTTTTTCTCGGAAAAGGTATCTTTTTTGGAAATACTTTTTTTGAATTTAATCACAGATTTTTCTGTTGTTGTTGTGGTTTTTGTTGTATTGCTTGTTGTTGTGGTGTTATTTGCATTTTTTTAAATTAAAGAAATAAAATAAGAAATATATTACAGAGCTATTACTGCAAATAATATATTTTGTGGTAAAAATATTATGCTTATTGTTTTTTTATACCGTGTTGCAAATAAATTACTTAAGTCATATAATATGTTTTTTATTTAGAAGTATCTCCAAGACATTCTGGCCTCAACAGGAAATAAAAAATCTGAACCTTTTTTTACAAAGGGTTATTTTATTTGTACATAATACCCAATCTTATCAACTTTGTGGTGAAACGATTTTGCTATAGTTTAGTCAGATTGTGGTAACATGTGTAGTAAAATATTTTTGTTTTTTCGTGAAAATATAGTTTGATCCTTAGATGAAACAACTTGCTCAACAAACATCTTATTGTTTGTTAAATACAATGTCGAATATATCGACAGTTGGCAATTGATAGAAGATATATAAATAACATTAATTTAATAAAAAGCGAGTTATTTTATGTTATCACAGGTAATTTGGAATCACTTTGTCAAGTTTTTTTAGTAGTCATAACATTGTTTATATTACAATTTTGATATTTTGTTGTAAAATATAAGATTTTTGGAAAGATATTCTATTTTAATTATCGCCTTTTATCAGTAAAAGTTTTTTAAAGAACTAGGTGCTACTAGCTACTGCCCTCTTCTCCCTCCCAACTCATATAATAAGTTATCTACCTTCACTTAAAATTTTTAGAAATTCATTCATTGTTATTTTTATTATTAAAACACAAAATCTTTTGTGGGTTAAATACCTTTTGTGTTTTCAAGTTAAAATAAGAGATTTTTTAGTGATGCAATAAACAGAATATATAAATATATATAGTAAATATCTGTGACATTAAATATTTCGAATAAAACAATTTAAAAAAATCCGTGCCCGCAGGGGGACACGCGTGGGTAGACCTCGTGGGTAGAACTCGTTTAAAATATAACTCACTACCTAGGAATAACATATGATGCCGTTGTTTACATCAAAAATTTTCAAACAAAAAGCAGTTTTTATTTTTTTTCTCGGAAAAGGTATCTTTTTTGGATATACTTTTGGTACTTAAATTTAGAGTAAAAAATAACCTTTCCATTAAAAATATTTGCGAGGAGGGAATGTTTACCAGAAAAAAGTTATGAATTTTTTTCCAAAAATTTTCGGTTTTTTTACTCCCCCACCTATGTTATTGAAGTTAGGTTTTCGGTTTATCTACATTAGTTATAGGTATTCATCAAAGACATCATATGATATGAACGCAAATGATCTTCTTTGTATAGGGAAAAAGTTATGGTCGAAAGACTGAAATCAGGAAAAGTGGGGCCCTAGCGCCCCCTATGGCCGGATTTCTCTGGTTAACGAACTTGACCTTTAATTTTGGATGGTTGATTTTTGTGCAAAGTTTGAAAGCGATCCGAGTGAAACTGCGGCCGCTATCGTGCTGACAAAAGTCGAATCTGGACGCACGCACGCATATATATATATATATAAACTTTTTTATAAACCGAAATGACCATTGGTGAAAAAGTTTATATATATATATATATATATATATATATATATATGCGTGCGTGCGTCCAGATTCGACTTTTGTCAGCACGATAGCGGCCGCAGTTTCACTCGGATCGCTTTCAAACTTTGCACAAAAATCAACCATCCAAAATTAAAGGTCAAGTTCGTTAACCAGAGAAATCCGGCCATAGGGGGCAAAAACGTTGGCTAATTCTGAGAACATAGTGGTATAAACTCGAACGAAAAATCCATAAAAAGTTCACGAGTGTATACGAGTATATCTATTTATGTATATATATATATAATATACACACATACATGACATATATATATATGTCATGAGCAATTACGGACACTTAAATTGCGTATGGCCCGACAGGTACTGTTTTTTTATATTCTTGTGTTATGTTAATTTTTTCTTTTTTTATGTGGCATCGAACATAATAAAAATAAAAAACACAGAATATACATTGGATCAACATATATATCTTTGCGAATTGGGTAACTCGGTAAATTTACTTTAAGAAAATAAAGTTTAACAAAGAAAAAGGGTTGTGATACGTTGATTGAAAGAAAATAATAAAACAACGGTAATTTAACAAACTGTATATAATATGTAGATTAAAATAACAATACAGAAAATATATAAATGTAACACACATATTATCATATATCACGACTGTGTTAGAATAGAGAGTGGTATTTTAGGTTTTAGCTTCAAAGATACATTTCTGTCTAAGATGTCTTTATGTTCTTGGAAGTGACACTTAGAAATGTTAAATGAAGTATTTTTGAGAAAATGAATATAACTTTAAGGTATTTTAGTTTCATAGGTACCGACTTGACGTCTGTTAGACTAACGATTATAATTAAATTATTTTATGGATGTTGTAACCTACGTGCGCTAGTGAATTATTTTTCTACGAGTGCATTTTTTCCATTTCTACCCTCATTGTGGAAAGTGTCTAATGATGGAATCAGACTTTTTGTTTTTTCAATAAGTGACAACATTGCAACTTTCCAATTGTTTCTGACTACAGGAACAAAATGAACTCCCAAACGTTAGTCAATAATCCCAGTTACGCTACAGTGACACAAAATACCATGTTCCCTAAAAAGGACCAAGCAATTATCATCGATGCTTTAGAAAACGTACAAATCAAAGACTATGCTCAAGCTCTAGGAAGAATAATCAACCCATCCCAAATTCGTTTTTTGTCAAGAATATCCAACAATAGAATTTGCATCTACGTTTCATCAAAGGTAATCGCTGATGAGATCATTGACAAAATAAAATATGTCACAATTAAAAATCAAAAACTACCCATCCGACCTCTGATCAGCAGAAACAAACGAATCATCATATCCAATGTGTGTCCCATTATACCGCACATCGAAATTGAAAAGAAACTATTAGAAATGAATATCACGCCACAGTCACCCATCTCCTTCCTGCGTGCTGGCTTCAATGAAACGGGCTACAACCACATTCTAAGTTTTCGAAGACAAGTTTATGTTACTCCTGAAGATTTCACCCGACTTCCAGATAAAATATCTATGGATTTTGAAGAAACAAATTACTGGATCTATTTCTCGTCAGACACAATGACTTGTTTCATTTGCAAAAAAGACGGTCACGTAGCCTCTAAATGCCCGGAAAATATCAACGACACGTATATTCTTAACCGAAAAACACTGGACACTACGGAGACACCAATTTTCAAGCGTCCACACCCACCCACTGCGTCTTCAACTACAACTGATTTCATGGAGTCCGTAACAACAAAAGAAAATAGCAACGAAAACAGTGACGAGGACTCTGATGATAAGTCTTCCCAGTCCAGCTTAGACGAAGCTTACAAACCCAAGAGTGGAAAGAAACTCAAAAGAACACATCACGATCTGGCATCAATCGACTGGGACCACGTGGAAAACATTACAACTATCTCCGGTAAAACGTACCCACTATCCGGAAAACAAGTTAAAGAGTATCTCACACACACATATGGAGTTAAGGACATATCAGAAATCACTTACAATTACACACAAGAAATTGGTGCCTTGATTGAAATGTTTAATGACTTAATACCGATCATCTCATATCGCAGTGTTAAAAACAGACTCTCACGTATTGTAGGTAAACTAAAGCTCTTATCTCGTAAGCAAAATTCTAAATAAATAAGTCACTTTTAGGTAAGTACTACTCTATTTGTTGTGGGATTTAATGGTCTTGACTATAGGATTTAAACTTAATATTATTCAATGGAACTGCCAAAGTTTGGTACCAAAATTAAGTGAATTGGATTCATACCTACATAATGAAAAAATACATATATGCGTTCTTTCTGAAACTTGGCTACAATGCGAACACCAAATTAATTTTAACGATTACTTTGTCTTTAGAAAAGATCGAGCAGATGGATATGCAGGCTTAGCTATTCTGGTTCACCAATCTATAAATTGCCGACTTAAAACTCTCCCAAGTAATTATAATAATATTGACGTTTTGTGCCTTGAAATACTTAATAGTAAAAAACTTCAATATATCATAGGGGTCTATTCTCCCAAAAATGTCACAGTGAACGTAGGGGACTACCAGGAGCTTTTCAGCTACTTTTCTGAGAAAACTCTAATAGTCGGAGACTTCAATGCGCATCACACGGCTTGGTCATACACAACTGACACACGGGGTAGAATTTTATCGGACATTAGCATAAATCGTAATTACGTATTTCTTAACAATGGAGACTTTACCCGTAGCGCTAAGCTTAATGATAGTATAATATGCACATCACCTGATATATCTTTTTGTAGTGCCGATCTCTCACTCGACTTTGATTGGAACGTCACTAACGAATCTCTTGGCAGTGATCACCTCATTATTTCTATTAAAACGTTAGACAATACTCAAAATAGCCCCGAATTAAGAAGGAACGTCAAAAAGGCCAATTGGATAGAGTACACACAACACATAGAATCTGCATGTGAGGCAGTAGATTACGGAAATGGTGTACAAAGTAACTACGATAAACTCATAGAGGTAATTGAGGAAAGTGCTAGCAAAAATATCCCTTATATTAAAACCGGTTTTAACCCTAACAAATTCAAACCAAAACCATGGTGGAATCCTGATTTATCGAAGGCAGTAGCTGAGAGACGATTATCTCTTAAGAACTTTAGAAAATTACGCACGGTCGAAAACTATTTAATTTATAGAGAAAAAGTAGTTATTGCTCGAAAATTGATAAAACTTGCTAAAAGGAATTCTTGGCAAAAGTTTTGTGACAGCATAGACTGCAACATGCCCAGTTGTGAGGTCTGGAGGAAACTTAGATGGCTTAAAGGTTACCGAAATCCTAAACATTATTTACCAGAAAGTACCGCAGTCTCCTTTGTAACAGAACTCACTCCTGACAGTGTTTCCTTCCAACCCCTACCTTCCAATATTGATGGTTCCAACCCTTTGTTTTTCACATTTTCAGAACTTCTTCTGGCTCTTAAAAGAGTAGATACTTCGGCTGGTTTAGATACTATTACTATGATTAGTCATTTACCAGATAACGCAAAAAAATATCTCCTGCACATATTTAATACAATTTATAAAAAAGGCGAGATACCAGACCAGTGGCGTAGGATCAAACTTATTACCATACCTAAAAGAAACACTGATAAGTATCGTCCTATCTCACTCGTCAACTGCCTTTGTAAAACCTTTAATTTAATGATTACTCGTCGTCTTGAACATCATTTCGAAAGCAACAAATTATTTAATGGTAGCACGTTGGGTTTCCGCCGTGGACTTTCTTGTCAAGACAATCTTAACAGGTTTATTGTAGACACAGAGATTGCTTTTATACAGAAGAAATACGTTTTGTGCGCGTATGTAGACATAAGTAACGCTTATAATGATTTGGAAATCGAACCTCTTATTACCTCTTTACTTGAATTTAGGGTCGATCCGCTCATATGTAGATACATTAGGGAATTTTTAAAAGAAAGAATTCTGATATATAGACTACGGGATGGTACAGAAATAACAAGAATAAGCCGACAAGGTTTAGCTCAAGGTGACCCAATGTCACCCATTTTATTCAATATAGTCACAATTAAATTATGCAACACACTTGTTAAGACCGTCAAGGTCTCACAATATGCCGATGACTTCGCTTTTTACTGTATTAATCAAAGTATTGATTCTTGTGCTAGTGCCATTCAATCAAGTCTTAACATCTTAATAACAATGTTACAGGAAATAGGATTAGAAATATCTCTCCCTAAGACTAATGTGTGCATCTTAACTAGGAAATATAAAGTACCTTCTATTAATATACAAATAAATAATACCGAAATTAAGCTTACAAATTGTACAAAGTTTCTGGGCGTATGGGTAGACAGTCGGCTGAACTGGACCCGACATGTTTTAGAAACTGCTCAAAAATGCATTGCATTCGTCAATATCCTTAGTTCCATAAGTAGTTCAAAGTGGGGTGTCCATCCAACTCACTTAAGAAGACTATATTTAACACTGGTGCGATCTCGACTCGATTATGGAAGTATTATTTACGGTAACGCCAACTCTAGGCTCCTACAGAGATTGGACGTTATTCAAAACCAATGTCTTCGGCTTTGTGGTAGCTTTATTCGGGACACCCCAATTTTTGCAATGGAAAGCGAACTGTGTATTCCACCCTTAAGTCTTAGAAGGATATATCTAAGTGACAAATACTTTCTGAAACTTTCTTCCAGAACATCCGACTATTTGAAAAAACAACTAGAAGCATTAGACAAGACTTTAAATTTAGGTTCAAGATATTGGCGCAAAAACCAGCTTCCACTTCTGCTTCAGAGTTTCAGGAGGTTTTTAAACTTACCTATGTCAAAATTTGAGATTTTGCCCCAATTTCTGCTTTCCTTTGATATTAAAACATTCCCCTGGGATATTATTATTGGGCATAGAGTGAACACTATTAATGAATCTAAAGCTCAACTACCCATTCACGATCTTAAGCAACATACCGAAAATATGATAGACCTACAGTTTTCAGACTACATTAAAATTTACACCGACGGGTCCAAAACAGGAGATGGTTCTAGTTGCGCTTTTTACGATGTAGCTGCGGATTTTGGGGCCAAATTTCTTATTGAAAATTCAGATATACCCATCATGGGAGTTGAACTGACAGCAATTAATGAAGCAATACATTACGTAGAGTCGACAACATACCATAAAATTGTAATCTTTACAGACTCTAAGAGTAGTCTACAACATTTGTTGAAATGTGCTAGGGGTGGTTGTGTCGGTAGAAATGAAGCTTACCTCATTATTAAATGTATCTATAGATTGATACGTAACGGGGTTGAAGTTCGTCTACAATGGGTTCCTTCACACGTGGGCGTCAGGGGTAACGAGGTAGCAGACTTACTGGCATCCAAAGCTCTACAGAACGGCATACCTCTCGACATTGCACCGCACTATACTGACCATCTTCCAAAAATAAAAAACGATAATTATATTAAATTTAAATCTTATTTTAATGAGTGCTCTCAAAACAAGGGCCACTGGTACAGAACCATTGTAGACGAACCACCACGCAAACCTTGGTTTGCCTCAAGAAACCTCAACAGAAAATATTTAACTATTTGCTTCCGAACCCGTACTTACCACATCCCACTTAACAAGTTCAACTTCATCATAAAAAAAAGAGACGATCCAAATTGTAAGCGATGTGAAAGAGAAGAGGACCTCCTACACTTAGTTCTTGAGTGTAAAATCAACGAACAATCTAGGTTAGATTTCTTAAATGAAACTCGATGCTCTAAGGGTGAGTTTCTCTTCTTTTTCCATGAAATCTTAAGTTCAAGTTTCACTGCCGAACATAGTGGTAGATTTGTAGGTTTCATCATAGACTCATTGAATCTTAGATCTGACTATTATAAAAGTACTCATTTAGTTGTAAGCCCAACTGTTAACGTAACACCTAGAGTATAAGCAATATTGTTATTAATTTTAAGTCGACTTAATCACTTGATGTATGACTTATAAAATAAATAAGATTAAAAAAAAAAAAAAAAAAAAAAACTATTAGAACAATGAAATAATACTTAATATTCTTTAATATTATTTATTTTAATATTCTTTGATTCTTAGTGGTTTGGTTATTAATAAAAAATAAAAAAATAAAATTAAATACACTGATAGAATAGAAAATGATTATGACGATATAAATTATTTTAACTTTATATATAAAATGGCAATTGTCGCAGTTTTCATCACTAGAAGATGCGAGCACTTCGAGAAAGCCGTTGCCAACTATAAAATTTGATTCAGAAATTGATACAATATGAAACATTATAGCATTTCATTCGTCATATCATAGATCATTATTTTTCTCTAAACTTTCTGACTGACCTAAGTCTGTTGTATAAACAGATTCCTTATTCTCCAATACAATATATATGATGCTTTCACAAACGGAAAAAAAGTTACCTTCTTCCTGAACCACGTCGGTAGTCCCTAATTACCAGATGTCTACAATTGACTTTTTGTGCTACGGTTTTAATAGTATTTATCTTTTCATTTATATGGTTTTATTCTGCTACAGTGTATTAAGATTAATAGCTTAATTGGCATAAATAGAACAATAGAGAAATCAAATTCAAAAAGAAATCAAAAGCTGTTTCTTTTGATTTCTGCTCTTTTGAATATTATGTATTCACAATAAGATTTTTTTATCCTTATGGTAATTGCATACCTTTTTTTTTATTAATAAAAACTGAAAGAACTAACATTAAGGCAACAACGTAAATTCTTGAATAATATAATATTAATAAATTCTCCTTTTTTATAAATTTTTATGCCTTGGCTGAGTTTAAAAAAAAATAACATCTAGACCTCACCATCATGCGTTATTTTTTATGAAACTAGGTTCATCTAGAAAATATATTATTTTCTAGATGAACATGACGTCAAATAAATCCTTTTATATTTTAAGCACGAGAATTATAATTTCCACTTTGAGTAGTTACTAATGAGGTTGGCTTGAATAAATATAAAATATGAAATTTGAATAAAAATTAAATAATTAAAGAAAGCTTAAATGTTGAATACGATTTTAAAAACTAGTCTTCTTTCAGCTTCGTAATTAATGAGTTGCGCAATAAAAAAATAACATTGCAAGTATTTTAATTACACCAAAAAAAATTTTTAAATAGCTATTTAATAATTAATTTACGTCGTCTTTAAATTATATATTTATTACTTTTCTGAGACAAAATATTTCTAATGTATATAATGATGTATTAAATGAGTAATAATGAGGGTATTGAAACATAAGAATTTCAAAATAATAGATTTCGGACATGGAAGGAGGCCTTCTAGGATTAGAAAATATTATTTACAACGCAATTAGCAACAGATGTCGCTTGTGTCATTGTTGATGTAGAATATTAATAATTCAAACTGACTCTGAAAGGAAATGCCGTATTGTGTAAAAGTAGGGACTTGATTATTGTTTGAGAATAATATATTAGTTCGATTAATGAAGAACTTATAATCAAAAATGAATCTTGGCGGCATCTACAGTAGCCTATTCTGATATTTCAAAACAAGATGTTATTAGTGTATCACAGTTTGTATCATCATTCTTTGTTATGTTATATCCCTATGACATGATTAATTAAAATAATTGCTGAATAGTGAACCGTAGAGCGGACCGTGAAGTCAGCAACATTGATTTCTTTTGTGGGGTAGAGGCTGGGTATAGGAACATGACATTATGTCTGTTATTTCCTACCTAGCTTTATTGTCATGGTGGGAAAAGAAGGTGATTCTTCTTATGGAATATATTTTCTATCCCACCAGGTTAGGTAAGCCAAACCTAGTCTTACGACATGAGGGTGCTCTAAGATAGGCCTGTAAGTCTTAGAGGTCCACGAGTGCTCCTCTCGGGTGAGTAGAAATTGTGTCAGGATATCATGATTAATACAGACGGCAATCCCGAGACGATCAGTTATGGGATCAGATAAACCTTTCCAATGTAGGGGATGCCATTTTTTATACCTTTGAGACCTTTGAGACCTATATAAACGACTAAAATGTGAGAAAATGAAATTTAAGTAAACAAATTATATAAAGTTATCATTTAATTCAGATTGGAATCACTTCATGGTCAGCGAGGTGTATAAAGAAAAGCACGTACTGCGTTGAGCCCTAGTGATTTTAGAATAATAGAATTAGGACAGCCTTTTTACAGAAAGCGCTTATCAAAATTTATTAGGGTAATTCATTATTAAAAAAAGTTCTCTCATAACTTTCGCTTACAAATGTAAGATGTAAGTTTAACCTATTAAAGGATTAGGAACATTTGAGTCCCAAGATTATATTAACACCTAATGTATTATAATTAAAAGTATGAGGACTCCCCGGAGGGCATGTATGCAAGGACCGTAGCGTTTGGCTTTCCGTCGTCTCTGGCTACCCCGCAAGGGATATGGCGTGAAGCTAAGTAAGTATATTATAATTATCTAGTACCAATTAACAAACCAATTTCATTATTCAAAGCTACCTTATTAATTATTATATGGTTACACTTCTAGTAAATTAAACTTAAGCTTCAATTAATAAAATAAATTGAAACTTAACCTAATTTCGTAGCTGTTAAAATAATATTCTTACAAAATAATCTTACATTTTATCTTTTAAAAGAAAATAAAAATTCATAAAAAATTATCAATACTTGATATTATTTTTAATAAATCTTTATAATTTTTGCTTTATTAAGATTATTTTTAATTTGTAAATAAATATAGAATGAAAACTTTAACGAAACCTTTTTTAAAATCTTTCAAAGCATTAATTTAAATATTATAATCTTTAGTAAATCCATTTTTCGTTAGAAAAATGTTTTTTTCTCCTTTTCATCTAGAGTTTTAACTACAAATAGAATTCATAGTTAAAGTAGATAATCAGTTACTTGTATTTGACAAATCGAATAGAAAAAGATCGTAGGACTCCGACCGATATGACAGTCCCTTCGTCTTTAATGTTATTTTCATATCTCTTCTTTGTATATAAATGTTCTGCCTACATTTGTAGTGTAGTGTACATTATGAGATATAATTATTTCCTCATGATATTTGATAAAGAAAGTTTCAGGCAATGAATGTTTAAGTAAATAAAGCTTCCTCTAAAATAGTGCATGAATTGATTTTAAAAACTTTCTTCGTACTAGGTTTTCTTATTTATATGAACATTTGATACGTCAAATGTTCATATAAATAAGAAAAACTAGAATGAACAGTGATGAATCTACATATATGAAAACCCTACGGGGTTTTCATATGTGTAGATTCATCACTAACTTTGTTAGTTAGAATTCTGATAGCATACTATAATACGATATCTTACTTTAAGGTCGCACTGCTGATTAAATACTATTTTTGTTTTTGAAAACTATATAAGCAATTACCTTCTAGACCCTAGAGATTCTTTACGATTAAGTTTAGTCAAGGTCGCTTGGTAGTATATTTACAAAAATGTTATATATATAATATGCCTTATGTGATAATCCCATGTTTACGCAAATTTCACAAATACATTAATAACATAAAGTTTGTACTTTAGTTGTCCAAACTCGGAACAACAATTTGTGATCAATACAACACAGAGTACACAAATAATTATCCCGTGTGTGAAATGAACCTAAAACGTTAGTTTCAGCAGTTACGAATATTAACTAATATTAAACTAACATAGAACATCAACAGATAATTCTAATGGTAACTGTAATAACAAAATAATTATTTAATCAACTTCATTATTTCGATATGACAATGCTCGTAATAGTATCGAAATAAGAATTAATAAAATATATATAAATATGTATATAAATGTAATAATTTATGTAAGGTATCATTACCTTTCAAATGTAATATTTACCGTCTCGTTTATTACAAGTATGTATGACACGTTTACCAATAACTTTATTACCGCATTCCTGTAATATAATAGTAAAAAACTGGATTGGCCTTAAATTTTTATATTGCTAGCAACTTGGTAATGAGAGAACGTAAAGCTTGTTTAATATATAAAGAAGATGAACTTAATTTTTCGAAATAAAAGCTTTCCAAGATTGAAATTATAATTATACTTGCGACTGATTTCTGGAAAAGCGGTTAGTGTAAAAAATATTTTAGATCCCTATGTTGATAGAGATCTTTTTACTGCTAATTTGCTGCTAACTATTGAGTAGCAAATTTTACAGTTTATAATTAATCGAGTTACAAAAAACGGGGTTTCAATTTTAATGATCACAGATAAACAAACCGGAAAAATGTCTGCAGAAATGATATTCTGAATTTATATTCGTAATTATATTAAAACAAAAATGTTTTTCTTAAATAATTTTAATTGTGAGTTCTTTTACTAACAAACTTAATTGAAGCTTGTTAATTTTAATTAAAATTAACCAGCTCGCATTCGACAAATTTATTTTTCCATTGAACGAAATATGTTATAATGATATATGTGTTAACATTTTGTTAACTTACATGTTATTTTTTATTAAATGCCCATTATATTTAAATGTCATTGGAATCATAAATGATTTAGTTATAATGTAGTATAAGTTTAAGATTATAATATACATATTATTATGGTTTTTTGAAGTAAATTAAATAATTAGCTGTTTACCTAACCGAGAGAGTTTCTAAAATTACACAACAACATCAAGAAAACGATTATTTGGAGTAATTGCCTATTAATGTAAATTTCAATCACAAGATTTACTTATAATTATATTAAAAATTGGCTGTGTCCACGACTTCGTTGGCTCCGAAAATGTTTTTTAAAGTAAAAGTTTCCTAAGTTCATTAGTAGTCCACCATTGAATGTTCCGATAAAATCGGTTTATCCAGTTCAGAGATTAACCCGAATAAACAAACAGACAGAAACAGATAGGTAGAGAAAAAAAAATCTTTCTTTTTATGTAGTAAATTTTATGCATTTAATGAATATATTTTAATTTGGATTTACAAACAGACACTTCAATTTGATGTATATGTACAGCTTAAGGAAGTTAAGCGATAATAACAAACTTCAAAATATTTTATATTACAATTAGAAACTACAACTATTTATTAATTGTCATTAATTTCATTGAAAGTAATGCACATATAATACTTAAAATTAAATAACATATGGAAACACGTCATTTTTCAGAATATTAAATATTTTTCAGGTTAATGCCAATAAAATATCAGAATCTTTTATTACATATTACATTTGACTCAATATTTTAAATGATGCTGTAATATCAAAATATCACGGTATAGCGTAACTTCTAATTAAAAAAACTTTATAATAAATTATTAAAAAGCAATAAACATTTATTGATTTGCAAAGTGTCAATTAATTATAACGAACCGTCTTTAACCCTTTTGATGATTCTTCCAAATAACTATTACCAAAATTGCTCCGTTTGTAAATGATCCAATAAACTTTTATTTATTAATATGTAAAAAGTTTTTTTTTAGATAGGACGTTTTGAATTTAGTTTTAAGATTCAAAACAATTTTATTTATAGTTAAATGAGATTTACTGGGAGTAATAACTAATTGAAATTCGAATGAATGAAAGTGATCAAATCTCCATTGAACATGTTAACCACAGACATGTTATCCTTTATTAATCAACTTACTCTTAAAGTACGCAAGGGTTTAAATACAGGAGTTACTGGTAGTGGACATACGTGTAGGTAGGTAGTGGTATAGGATTTCTGGGCTGTGTCTTTTCTTTATAAAGTTAGGTAGTTAAGTATTACAATTTTCGTTTGATATATAGATAATTTTTCTATTAAAACAATTGTAGCTTTGTCTGTGGTAGCTTTGAATTCATGTTCCGACATATCTGTATTTAATCAACCTAGCTTAATTACTTTAGTATTACCAGATTTAGTGTTAAATATAAACATTTATATTTACAGTAGAGTAATTCTTTATTACTATATGAAATAATACAAAAACAAACCTAAGACATAATATACAATATTTAATAATCAAGGTAAGATAAAGATATTTTACAGAAATAAAACATTGCAGAAAAAGTGTTCATAATATTTCATCAAAATGATATATAAGCCTAATTTTATAGGGTCTACTCAAGAAGCCTATATATAATCTTATGTAGGAATGTTGATATAAATCTTGTGAAAATGTTTTAAGGTTTATATTTATTTATATGTTATTTTTAAATTTTGATAATTAAAGTATTTTTAGGTGAAATAGGGCGGGTGAAAGAAAAAACTGCTCACGTGATAATAATTGGTGCTATCGTACCCAGACATTTACAAATATAGATTGTGTCAAATGCGCTGTCACTTTTAAGGAATAGGAAGAGGAATTATGTAGAAGAGGGATTGGATGAGTGTTTATGATTTGGCTTTCAATCTTCTCAATCACTATACGAAAGGTGGCAGCTATAACTACATCAACCTTCCGTTAGTAGTAATAAATAAAGCCAACCTCGATATAATCTGCAATGAATCGGTAATTAGGCTGCATTACCACCATTTCTATTACCATCTGCAGAAATCCTTCTTTATACAATTTTTATATTTTATGAAAAAGATATTGGCAGATTGTGTGCTTACTTTAAGATAAATATTTATTGGATAAAAATCAAAATTCTAAAGTGTCTTATTTAATTCGATCTTTTAATAATTACTCATCTAAATTGATCTCCTGCTGTAATTATCTCAAACAAACAAATAAACAAATGTTAATATACCATAAATTAGTATAAAATAAAATTTATTAAAATATTTATCAAAGTTAAAATCTTCCTTTGAATATATTTTCTACAAAACATGCATATATATAATTAAGGTTCTAAAAGGTCTTACTTCTATTGCATTCCGAAAGAAGTCCAAGTGCACTGCCCTAGACTAATACTCTGTCATCTGAAGTAACGTTCTAATTATTTGTTTTAAGCAAAAGTACAGTTTGATAAAATAAAGATACATAATTAAGGAACTGTTTCGTTTTAAACGTCTAAGTCATAAATGGGTGCATTTTATAAATATCTATTGTGATATACTTCTTAAACTTCAAGTGTTATGTACTGGTTTTTTCCACTCTATCATATCATAATACCGCTAAGTATTAAACATAAATCCAAAAATGTTTAAGCTTTATACTAATTATACCCCAGACGTATGTTTGTATTTGTCAGGATAATTAACATATATATCGGTCTGAATATTATAAATATGACAAAAAATAAATATATTCTATCACACTTATAATTTAATTACTCATAAATACATATATTATTTATAGTAATAATTAATTATGTATTTATAATAATTATTTGTTTACAAAAAGATAAAAATATTATAATAATATTGTTATTGGAGACTATATAATTAAAATTTTTAGGATGATAGCTTAAATCAAACAATAAATTGAGTCGATTCTAAATTGTCATGTAATATATAAAACTATAAATTAGATATTATTGAAATACACATAAATATAAATAAAATAATACCTAAATTGTAAGCGATTATTGTATATAATAATATTTGCGAATAATGTCATATTTAATGAATATTAAATTAATATTTAAAAATAAAAAATAATAACAATTTTAGCTCATTTCTTAATTTATTGCTTTTAATAAGAAAAACATATAATTAATATTATTAAGCAGTAGTAATAAGTGTATTAATAAGAAAACAAATATGCTTTATTGTTTAATAAGAATTCAGTTCTAATTGTTCTAATTCATTTTATGTCTTTATAATAATAACAAAACAACAAAAAATATGTACTTTATAATAATAATTCAAATTTATTATTATTTTTATTATTTTAGGTTATAGGCTCTCATCATTTGTATGTGTGAGATTATTATAGAACCAGTAGTGGCGTGGTCTGTTATTGTTTCCATGTGTCAATATTATAAATATTGGATGTTAATAATAAGTAAAAAAGATCATTTATAGTGTTTCGTTACGGTTCTCTCCTATGGAGCTTGACTTTAGGTCCATATAACTACGGTTCAACTGTTCGTATGTGTAATGTATGTAGTTTATTATATATGACTTCGGAAAAAAGCTTCGGGAAAAGCTATAAATATAGTAAAAACATGTTCAATATATTACATAAAAATAGAAACTTCCTTTCGTAATTTAAACTAATTATGGTAAAGCTTTTTCCACATTTGTTATCATAATCTTTTAATTTCAAACATACAATATATAACATTAAATAAATAAATAAATATTTGTTACATAAATTATAAAAACAACCTTTCTCCATTTTTTTAGACATGCATGAGAAGTAAATTGCCGTTAGAAAGTCTCTGGACTCGATAACTATCATGTCTTTCATTATTTTATACTATTACTTTAATTTAACTAAATCCTTATTAACAATTTCACTATCGTAAATACTGATGTATTTACAGAGAGGGAAACTAAACACTTCGAAAGCAAGAATATTCCTTATAAGATTTCATAGCCTTTCGCTTTCTGTGTTATGATATCTATATCTCAAATAAAATTAGAATTCAATGAACGGCGTGCAGTCTTTGATATAAAATGAATAAGTTGTTTCATAGAAAATATGTTATTGATATATTTTTCACTTATAATCTGAGTTCACTAAGATAATAAATAACAATGCACAATTGAAATTATTTAAAAATTACCGACCTAGTAAAAGTGACCAAACCATTTATTGTGGGCCGTAAAATTCTAAAACCTAATTCTTTAATGCAGAATTTATTTGTGACATCTTTCTCCTAGAAGTAAGTTAACATTATTTCTTAAAAGAACTATTGTAAAATTATTGTACCATAAAGTAAGTAACATTGGGTAGTATGTACAAACCTTGGTAAAGAAGTTCTCATCGGTCCAGAATTTATATTTTCTGTCGAGGTCAGAGAATCCTTAGAGATTGACTTCTAATATACAATATTAGATAATACGTACATGTTCTACTAGAACTGCGTATGTTTTCTAAGAACACCATAACAATATATATTTTCTATTTAAATATATTTGTGGATTTATTAACAGACCTGTATAATGTTAATATATATATATATTTTTAATTAATACATAAGTATTAATTTTCATAATGAAAAGACTTGAAGAGTGAACTTAATTTGTATAGTTTTTTTATGTAAGAGGAGGACAAACGAGTTTGTGGATCACAAATGATACGTGATCATTCATCAACTTTATTTTTAAAATTACAAGTACTTTCAAATGTTGAGCTAATGTGTGAAGTGTGATGAATCGAAAGTCCTCTAGTATTTAGAAATTTACTACTATGTGATTCAGATCCTAATTAACAAAATCAGTTACAGGATATTTTTAAAAGGTCGCTGAGGTTACGATTCAAAAAAATACCCAAACTTAATTTTTCGACTACGTTTCTTGTCATGGTATGTTATACATAATTATTTTTTTAAAAGTTTTCCTTTTATAAAGGATATTTATGTAATTCTTAAAACATAGACATTACATCATCATTAAATTATATTTACCTACAAATTATGAAACACTGTTTGGTTAACATTATTTGGTAATTTAACTTGAGAATGATTATTATTAATTTAAAATTAAATGTCGTTATTTTCCAGACTAGTTTCGAACATTTATTAATAGATTATACTTCAGAAGTTAAAAAAAATATAGTCCTCAGACCCATAGAGTAAATAACAACAGTATTATGTATAAAAAAAAATATATACTTACTCGTGACAATACGATTTCCATTGTAACTGACAAAGGAAGGCCGTGATAGTTATGAAAGATGCGTGAATTAAAAATAATGTCTAATGATACTTTTTGATATTGCATTTGCGTTTACTTTGGTTTATATATATTTTTTTCATGTATGAAATATATTGACATAATATTTCTCTTGCTTTAATTATGCAATAATTATACTGGTCCTTTTCTTGGATGATTTAAAGCTTCACACTATATATATTTTAGTTTCGTCTTTAAAGAAAAGTTTATCATGACGTTTCCATCTATTGACCCAGACAACAAAAAAATTGGGGATCATTGAGACGGAATAGCAAATAAAAGCTTAAGTTTTACTTTCAAGTTCAACGACATCTTTAAAATGAATATACGAAAAAAAAATTATCAATACTACGAACATAAAGCGTTGTACGATTGGATGTCTTTCTTGTATGTTTTGTATCTTTCTGAAATAATGTTTTTTTTATTTTATATGTATATGAGCAGCGAAATAATAACTATCAAAATTTACTTTTATAAATACTACTTACATATGCAATAATTTTATTGCATATGTAAATAGTATTTACAATTGAAACTGACAATGTCTTGAATGTAATAGAGGGATTCATGTCACTTAGCAGTGTTTTTTCATTGTAATTGTAGTTAAAAACGTTACGTTTTTTAATTTAAAACTAATGTTTTAAAGTTCCGTGTAGTCTGATACGTATCACTTAGTTAAACATATAAAATATACAATTTACTGTTATACTTCGTTACTATTTTATTGTAAGTGATTTAGATGTTATGTATTTTTGTAAGATAGCTTTATGTATTCACATCTAGAATTTAAAATTTATTTTAGTAATTGTTAATGCATTCAGTTGTATTATAATAAGTCTACCTTCAACTGTTTCATGACCTCAATGTATGCTTAATTTTCATTTGTATACAAATGGACCCTATTATAAAGGGATAAGGTGGATAATGGATTGACAATGTTAATTTTCAATTTGTTTCTGTAACAGGAGACACATGTCTTGGTTTCCTAAGTAGATACAATAGTAAATGTTTCTCCAACATTTGCATATAGTAATGAGATGTTTATAACATCCTTTACACAGCGGTAATACAATCTCAAACCTAAATTGAATGTCTGAATTACAATAACTTAACCAGAAGATGTTATAAAGAGTAGAAGTTGATCTCCAGAAACTCACTGCAATTCGAGAAAAAGACAGGAAGAGTAGCAAGCAAATTTTTCAAATATTTGGTACAAGAGAACACTAGTTCAGATTAACAGTTGATGGATAAATGTAAATTAAACGCTGATAAGTAATTACAATTTCATTATAACTAGACGAAGAGAAGCTGTTATAAATAATTTATATTACTCACTTTCATATTATTTAAACAACGTGCGAGGAAATACAATAATATGATTGGAAATACTAACAGAAGTGAATAACGATCTTTATCTACAAGCATAAATTGTAAACATATCTGTTTTTATTGTTAACTAGGGCTATAATGTAACTTTATTAAGAACAATATATTATAATTATATATGTTTTTACGACACACTACAGTTCTTTTGCAGATTGAAAATACTCTGCTCTTTTGTTTTCTTGAAATGTAATTACGGAATTGTAAAGAAAACCATTTCCATTTCAATACACAATTCTAATCCAAATAATTTACTTAAATGCTGTATTTTAACAAGTTCTCCTAAAAATATTTTTTATGCTGTTATAAGAAAATTTAATAATATAAAAGGTAGCTACAACAATGCAAATATTAAATTTATATGTATTCAGTACAAGCATTTGAGTATCTTCTTTGAGACTACACATATTTTATTAAATAAGGCATAAATAAATAGTATAGGCATAATATAATTGAATAGGATAAAAAAGAAATAAACTTTCATTCCAAATAACAGAGAACCAGTACTGAAAAATTCTAGTATTAATTTACATACATATATTGATTGTTTATCGTCCATCGCAGTACATATGTTGAATTCTATCGATTTTTTACATACAGTAGTCAGTGATTTAAAAATTAGCAATATTTGCTACTATTTCTCTTTCTTTTTTTTTTCGAATTGCGTGACCGTTCCTCGCTATCGTCGGCTGCCTAAGTCTCTGGAGATTAATCTTTTTACCTTTTACTGCTGTACTCTTCTACTCTTCTGTGGCATCGAAGTACACAATACTCATTTGATACATTTCCGTTATCGTGACAATATCCTTTATGGATTCAATAATTTGTTTACTATAATTTTGAATTCATTTGAAAAACATGGATGCTTAAAGATATGTTAGATGGTCGCACCCTAAATTCGAATCGGATCAAAACCCTCACATATTTATTATTAAATTATATGTATTACATAATTAGAAATTATTTGTAATGCATTACATTCTATCTATAACTACAGAGCAATACAAAGGTTTTAGAATATATTCCAAATATTTTTTGAAAACGGTCTTTTTTAGTTATGCTATGACTCGATAGCCATTTAGTCAAATTATTACTTAAAGTTTTATTAATGACCAAAATGTCCCTTGTTTATAATATCAGTTCAATGCCAAATGTGACAATTAGAAAAAATAGGAACAATCCAGAAAATATAGGGTCAAGTATATAACGATTGTACAACTGAAATAGAGCCACGAATCGCAAACAAAACCAATATCAATATACATATAACTAATCAGTTGTGTGTAGTTTCATATTTTATAATCATATAGGTGAAAATACTAAAAGCAACGTCAGGTGTTTTTAATTTCTATTGACTATTAGCCTGTCGGATATATTGAGGTTTCTATATTCAAAGTATGTCAACGTATCAGGATACGTTAAAAATTTATGCATGGGATTGAAGGAGTGACCGCAAAGGTAGTGTTTTTTATTAAAAATTTTAATTGGTATCGTATTATGTCATTTGTATAATATCGGAACAATGTAATTCTAGCCTATTTTTTTGGTGGCTCTTATTACTGAATCTAAGATTTATAATAATTAAAATTTTATTTTTGTTAAACGTAAAGAAATTGGATTTTAGAGTTGTCCTATATAAATGTAGTTACCAAAAGATGAACAATCCATCTTTTACATTGAGCTAACAACTCCCAAAACTGTTAACTAAAACTTATTTGACGACAGTCCTTAAATACAGTCGACAGTACATACCTTGGTTACTAACCGGAAAGTTAAATAACTATAGCTATTTTTAATTCCTTATAAAATACCGATTTTAACCGGAAAAATATTCAACCTCTTTTATTAAGCCCTAGGGGATGAATAGAGGTAATTAATCCCACTTGACCTAAGAATATAATACTCATTGTGTAAGTGTAACGCTTTAAGCTGAGAGAGCTTTCAGGGTTGATTTAGAAGATGACGTAATTGCCTTTGTTTTAGGATATAAATTCCTTTCCGTATTAGGATATATGTAAGGTTCATTATATCTTACCAAACTTAAAAAATATTTAGTACTTTATTATAAAGTATTGGGTATCTATATATATAAATAATATTAAAGTGTCTCTTTGTAATTCCAAATTAACAGCTTTTCACTAAATGCATATGTATGAATACATTATTAATGCTTACAACCGAAAAATAACATCAGTCACAAAACCAACTAGTGCGTATGTGAGCACAAGCCCTTTTAGGCTCTAATCTCGGTTTTATATTTTCTTAATATACCTTTGTTTAATAATTAATAAGGTTTGTCATAAATTTAAAACAAGTTTCTGAATTCAACAACATATTGAAACAGTAAAAAGATATTATTTTTAGAACTTATATTTTAAGCAAATTATATTTTATTGAATAAATAAAAATAGTAGGTAATTCCTTATACTTTTTGTACAATTAAATAATTGTAAAGAATTCAACGATAGAAACTGTCTTCGTTAACTGAATTGAGAAAAAAAACTTATGTTTTCCACGTGACCGACTGATTCAAAGAAAAGAAAAAAGAGGTATAACAATCAATGATTTAAAGTTACTTACGTATTTTAATACACAGGTTAAATAAATCTCCAATTATAGGACATTGCAATTCATTTTAATAACATGTAATATATACATATATATGTGTACTATAATTTTCATACAATAATTTATTCATTTTAATCATAGACTTTGTGTGCATTTTGTTGAATTCCATTTGTTTGAGATTTTGATATTATAAGGCAAAGAGCGAAATGAGATCTTTTGAAGTTTCATAAGTAATATTCTTGTCTTTGATGCGTTGAGCTTCCCTCTGTATTGAAATCTTTATGGTAGTGAAATAAGTTATTAGAAATTTGAAACCAAGGCAATGAAAGGAATAAAGAGAATGAAAATCACAATAATTTCACGAAAGATTCATGATACTTACCAAGTAAGGAAATTTTCGAAAGACAACTTAACTCTCACCTATATCTAAGAAAATAGAGACAGGCTACTCTTATAATTAATGTTAAAGATATTTGTTAATAATGTAACATTTCTTCTATATACTTAAACAATAATAAAACAATCTTGATCACAGACGGGGGAAAAGCCCTTACCATGATCAATTTAATTTACGGAGAGGAGATTTATATGTTTAACATATTAATGTTATATATGGCTTCTGCAGAAGCCCTATAGAAAGTCGCGGGAAACAGCTCATATTAAATAATATGAAGTATTATTTTACTTTCATTACCACATCTTTTGCTTTATCTAAATATATGACATTAATATAATAAGACAACATTAGTTTCTGCCTTCATTGTATAAAGACATCAAGCATTAATTTATTAAATAACACGTATATTAAGACAAGAAGAGATAAGTAGATCATGAAAATGATTTTACTTAGTAGAGTTCTATAAGGATACTTGTATACATAGCTTATATTAAAAGGAATTTAGCCCCATATGTTAGCGTAAAATTGAAAACATTAATATAGCAATTTGCCCAGTACTAAGTTGTTTGATAGTACTTCACTTGATTATCTTGCTTTAATTTCAAATGATATGTTCATAAGGAAACTTGAAATAAAATGTTGATGTTTGTCAATCATATTATAGGTATATGTACGATTTTTTATTTGTAAATTAAATTCTGTATATTTTAAATAAAAACGAATATTAACCAGTTACTTATTTTCTTGATTTTATTCATCTAATAAACATCACTTATATAAAGTATTAAGGCTTAGGTTGATACAGTCTAATCAAGAGCAGCTTTTAGTATTTGTAGTTAAATGAAATGAAAGTTGACCCACCTCTGCATGTACCATAGCTTGTACTAAAAGTTGCTATAAGAATTTCATCACTAATGTCACTACCTTCTATTAACATACAATAGCAATACAAAACCACAATATATTGCACCAGACGCCGGATCGGATAAGCGGTCGTCTCGACTTTTAAGTAATCCTTTATTGTACATCTCAAGAATAAAACTTAAGATGTATTATTCTGCAAGAAAATGGACAAGGTGAAGACGAAATAGGTATAGAGGTTTAATATAAAAAAAACAAGAAGAATTTTCATAGTTCAAGGCAATGCGGATTATGTTCAACTCTGTGGCGAAGGCAGCGGCAGTAGAAATGTTAGTATAGTACCTACGTCTATTATACAGTTAGTAAAATACACAAAGGTATCCGGCGTCCATTCAAAAGGTTGCTTCTAGAGCATCTGCATATTTGGTAAAATTTTGACAAAAATATTGAAAATAATAAACTTTCTAAAATGAAATAAAAACAAGAATATAAAATATTTTTGGTTGGACTTTCATTTTTCTTTTTTCTTATTACATTCTGCGACTTGTTGAAACAAAATTTTATAGTTATAACTGAAAATAATTTTAAATTCAACGGCAAAGCACGAAATCAAATATGGTTAATACAGATTAACGAAGAAGCCTTTAACTTTATTTATTACAGTATCTAGTGTTAATAAAACGTAAAAAAATAAATAAATATAAAACATACAATGCAAAGTTTGACAATGACAATTGACAATAATTAAAAAAAAGATTTTGATTTGACTATAAAAATGTCTATCCCACTGGTTCTAATAAGAGCTGGATATTTTGATGGCATCAAATTATATTTGATATTAAAAAAAAATTGCTAATAACTATCTTAACTGATAAGACTTTTGATTAAAAAGAATACATTCAAATTAGTTCATCCGTATGGACACTATGCTATCACAGACCGACTCACAAATACATATAAACACAGATCCACATAAGCACACATACAAGTGTGTTCCGTTAATAAATAAAAAAAGACAATTAAATAAAATTAGTCAGTTGTTACTCCAAAAAAATCGTTTATAGTTTTAACAGTCGCTACACAATTTGCAAAATATTGCAAATAAATGCTAGACGGCCATCATCATCGACGGGTAAGTTTTGGAATTCGCTTAATTAGTCTGTAGGGGGTCATTGGATTTTCACTCCAGTTTTTTTCCACGCATCAAACAAATATTACATTCATGCTACCACCCCCCCCCCTCCCAATATAAATAATTTTTGGTTCATTATTATTATTATCTTATTCCTTCTTTGCTAAAATATAATGTAGAGTTATCTCTGTTCTTGCAAAATAATATTATGGAATATACTTTCCTAATGAAACACATTTCACAACTTCCCCTGTTTAATGAAATATATTTTACTTTATTATAAAAACTTTAACCATTTTCCTATCTTTTTCAAATTTCAAACTCATTATATTTTTACCGTTTATTTAACTAAATGGTTTTTTTGCTCGGTATGTGTGTTAATTAAAAGTGTAAAAAAATGGAACCTGATTTTTATGTACCAAAAGTGCTAAATAGGTTTGAATACGTTATATACACATACGTTAACGTAACAATTAACATATCTACATGTTATCTGTATGTATTAACAATAAACATATCTACATGTATTATTTTACGTTATTTTTATTACAATATATTAATACATTAGACAGAGATACCGATTGCTTGCACAGTACATACTTACATTTTACCCACAATATTTTATAATTAAATTGAGGGCCTTGATTACATCCAGTTAAATGTAATCTTGTACTTTTTATAATAAACTCTAATGCTTTTAGAAGTAAAACGAGTTTATCTCTTAATAATTTAATCGGTCACAAAATTCGCTTTCAGTCTATTATTTTGAAGTCACTTGCAAAAGCTTGAATTTACTAAACAAAATAAAATAGAGATTCAATGTAGTTGTAAAAGACAAGTCTGGGTATTTCACCGGTTGTTTAAAGAAATAAAATTACGTTAGATCATTTAGAAAATCTTGGGTTTGAATGCATAATTAAAATATGTAAGGGATTGGCTGTT
Source organism: Melinaea marsaeus rileyi (assembly GCA_918358865.1). Lineage (NCBI taxonomy): Eukaryota > Metazoa > Arthropoda > Insecta > Lepidoptera > Nymphalidae > Melinaea > Melinaea marsaeus. The sequence goes on from OU911092.1 coordinate 5,661,808, forward strand.
AAAAGTAGTTTTTGCGTTTTAGCAACTGCTTTTAAAGAACATTCTTAGAATTAGGAAAATAAAATATTTTCTTATTAATATAAGACACCAATAAAAAAAATATATATTAAAACCCTGTAAGGTAAATTATAGCTTTTAGTCAATTGCTGGTTCAAGCACGATTTTAGCCTACATAGCATTTCATGATACAATTATTTTGTTTTCCATTATTTGCAACAATCGTTTGTTTAACAAAAATGTAGCTTCTAGCCAAGGCTTCTAGCAAACGAGTAAATAAAATTTAAATACATGAAAATTAAAATTCGTTAATTAAATATTACAAATAGTCCAGTTTTTTTGAGTATCTGTGCCAGATAGCGTTCTCTGTAAGTCTTTGTCTTTAACAATGTTGACTGTTAACATCCTGTTGCTCAAAAAAAAAACAGCAGTATATAAGAGTTGTTGAGAAATGAATTGTGGGAGATTGTATTTCACTTGAACTCTTTGCTATATGCTTTAGAATTAAAACATCCATTAAATTTAAATTGCTATTTCTAGTTAGTAACCAATATTAAAATATTTTATTTATTAATATAAATAGGAAAAAAGAAATGTTATTCATTAAGTTTATTTTAAGTTTTAATACATTATTTAAAAAGTTATTTCCATAATTTTTATTTACAATATGTTATTAGGTTAAAAGTAAACCAAAAATCTCTTTAATACAAATCAAGGTGAAGTTAATTCTAGTAATAAGAGAAAACAGATGATAACATTCATGAAATGCAAATTGCTTCTCAAAATCAATATAAATGAGAACTTCTTTACTATTAGTATTTCTGCAGTATTAAATTACTCGTATGAATAGAAGAGCACGATGGGCCTTGACAGCTAGTCTTGTTCATACAGAGGAATAAAGTAATAAAGTCCTGCAAATTAAACAACCAAATAATATTATTATTAAACGACAATATTATCGTTTCATCAATACTTTTATCATAATTATTTTTTTGTCAAATTTCATGTTAAAAATTGAAGCTGATTTTTTTTTATAAGTATATATACTGCATTTCTAAAAATAATGTCTGTGGGGAAAAAGATAACACTAAAAACACAACAAATTTTATTGATTTGCAGCCGTGATGTACATGATACTATAATAAGGTCAATAAAAACCTATTTTTTTAAGAAATTTCATAATCATCACCACATTTTTTGTATATATCTTTACTTTTAGCATTAATTTGTATATATACACACTGTTGGAATACAAATTTTCTTTAGCTATTATAGTTTTATAGAAAAGTTCAACAGTTAATAAAGTTACGCATTTACGCCTTCTTTACTAATTATTTTTAAATAAAATAACATTTACAAAGACTACCTATAGGCCTATATTTATCTTTAGACAGGTATATTAAAGTTCACATGTAATGACACTATTAATAGAGTGTCTAATATGTACTTTTTTATGGATTCACCACTGTCAAAGTATTATAAAATATAAATAAATAAATATTTTTTTTATCGATAGGCACTTAAACATTGAAGGTAATTAAACGAGATAAAAATACTAAACAGTTTTATTTAGAAAATAAGCGATTGATAACTATCGATTAGAACCTCCATTTGCGTTGCGGCTTTGTGTAGCAATTAAAGTTGTCCTGAAACATTAATGAATAAATTTATTAAATTTGTCAAAAAGGAAATACAACTGATATTAACATTATAATTTGACCATTTTATTATAATACTTACTTACTTTTTTTTCAAATCTAAAAGAATATCTTTTTATATTGCAGCTAGCAATATTAATACTAAAATTAGTCTGAGTTTTACAGCACTATTAATTGTATGTCCTCGTTCGACAGCTCTAAGACAACACATAGATTGATAGCTTGCATTGTAAATAAAGTCAAAATAGAAACCAAAGGTTGCATTTAAATACATTTACGGCTTGGGAACGCTTGTTTATCTGAAGCAAAACTAAGTTAAATTCAAACACAGTATTATTTATTCTACATTGGATTGCTGGAATTAAGAGAAATATGTTGTAAAATTGAGAAATTTTAATGTTACATAAATTCTGTCATAGTTACATAAGAGTTGAAAAATAATTTTAACTATCGTAGTTTTCAACCAATCTACTGTACACTATTGTACACTATAGTGTATATGTTACAGTTATGTCATGTGTATATCAGTCATGTAAGTTATGATATTTAGTTCATTTCATGCTCCTGCTTGGACGGATAGTAACTGCTCAAAAAATTGGAAAACAATGGTATAATATAATTATAAAAAAAACCTAATATAATATTATATATATATATATATATATATATATATTGTACTAAACCATTATCTCAACGTTTTCTCCTTTCCCATCTAACTGTCTTTTTCACGGAAAGCCTTATGTTTAATTAAAATTTATTGTATTAAAGCGTTTTAAATTGAATTTTATGAGATTAATGTTTAATTTTCGTTTTGATACATTTATTGTATAGACCAACAAAAAAAATATGGTTGAAGGTAAGAATATGTGACAATATAAATGAAAAGCTTTAGTATCAATTAACAAGACATATTCACAAAATAAAGTGAATTGATGGAATTTGAACATACCATAGCTGGTCTCAATCTTTCTCTATCAAAGAGCACTGCAACTTATAATAATTATCATTATATACTTAAAGTCTCTGAACCTTAGGATAAAAATTAATAATTGTTTTATTTCAAACTAAGTAATTCATTTCAAGGTAAATATATTAATAAATAAATATACTTTTTTCCTTTTTGGTAAATTTATAGCTCTCTTTTACTACCACTGTGATCACAAAGTTGTGTTTAGTTGGATTGTAGTTACTAAACAGTTCAACCTACCCACATTTATTATTGAAAATTTTAACATACTATCGCTTGTTTTAAAAATGCTTGCTATTTTTTTATATCAATTATTGTAATTCTTATGTCATATATATTTATTGATAAAACATCTATGTATAATAAACATTTTAAACCTACAAATCAACAGTTGACATTACAATATAAAGAAGTATTTGCTTTATTGTTGTCAAATATTCGTTATCAAAAAACCAACATAAATTTGATAATTACCTCCATACTGCAAATTCTAATTACTCCCACTTTAAAAGTGCAAAATATTAAATGCTGACGGTGCGCCTCATGTTAAATAAAAACTACATCACTCACATTGTGGCGATCAGTGGGATTCGAACCAGAAACTACTGGTACTACAGGTATTCTTGAGTCAATTGCTAGCCTGGAATCATCTTTCTTTAGTATTAATTAATAATAATTTTTAATTTTAAGTTATTTATATTATTTTATATGATTAATTGATTTTAATTGCAACCTTCGCTACGGTCAAAATATATAATAACTTATACAATTATATAAATATAAATACTGCCATCAAAACAACAATAATTATACAATTCTTGTTAAGTAGAAACAATATTTATTTTTTATATATAAAAACCTAAAAACTCTTTGAAAAAACGTAACAATTCCCTTTGGGATTGAACAAATAAATAAGTAATATGAAGCAGTACAAGTTTGTATTTTCTGACCGTTGTTGTAGTATTTTCGGGTTGAAGTAAGAAAGTAATATCTGCAATATGGTTGCGACTTAAAAGGACTTTGAAAATTTAAAAAAGAATTACAATTGTAAAAGCCAAGATACAGACAAACCTACGGATCAGTGGATCTCTTATAAGTAACTTGGACTTATTTAGCAGGAAACAATTGAAAATGTGAAAATATTTTTAAATAAAAACTGAGTCTTTCTTTTCAACCCAAAACCAAACTTTGTGTAGTAAATATAATAAAGACAAGGTTAAATTAACATTTGCAAACGTTAAACTTTTGAAACGTCATTTTTGATCGGTTACAAAACCCATGACAAATAAACTTCGAGAAACTCTAAAAGTATTCTTATAAATTATTTATAATTATTTTTGTATTATCACAGCATTATTGTTACGATAGAACAAATATGAATTCAAGGTAAGCCTGGTACCAAAAGAAAGTCATTGTATAAGTTACAATACGCTTTTACTTCACAATATTATAATTCTCTAACATTCACAAGGATCTAAAAGATTCCAAATTTAAGCATTCAAAATAATAGCTATTATGTAATGTCTCATTTCATGTTATTGTAGAATGTTAATAAACAATATAGTGGTTACAGTAAAACAACATACAAATCATATAGAACCGTTAGCCAGTTAATTTTTGAGATGCCTACCTATCGGCGATATAGTTCTTAGTTCATAAATAACCTTCGTATACAAAAATCCCATAGGATAATGATAAGTTAGAAAATTGTAAAAACGAATAACATTGCCCATAACTTCATAACTGAACTTCTAAAGCCCCGTAATTTATAATAAACCAACACCAACCAACCAACAACTATTTTTGAAATTAAATAGTGTAATATTACCAATATTAAAACCTGTTACAAACAATCTGTTAATACAAACATTTATTTTGATTATACAAAACAGCGTAACTAAAGTATAGTATGGTAAAGAATGCTGGTTGTCACATAAATAATATTATGATAATACAATTTAACCACTATACATTAGGTATATTTTAGGTATATTAATATAAAATACCTATCAATATACGACTAAGATTTAATACGAGATGTCGACCACTCATTATATAATTTATTGTTGTTTTATATAAATCTATGTCACACTTATATACTGAGTTTTAATTTGATCTTTCTCATATAAAGTGCTTGGAAAAATACATTTAAAACAATAGGTTCAGAGCAAGAGCAATTATTTAATTGACGAAATGGTTTTCTGTCCTTCCGTGTGGTATTTATAATGTTTACCTAATTAATTTAACAACGGAGTAATCTTAAGCTCGCTGCTGACAAAATTACAGCAATAATGTCTCATATTGTCACTGCATCTGGTGTTCCAGCTTAACGGCTTCCCTCCTGCTAGATATAATTTATTTATTTGACAAGGTGGAAACAAAAGAGTGAAAGTATACTTACTATTAAACATAAATATTTGAAATTAGGAAACTAAGAAAAGTATATTTCTTTCAATGTTTACATTATTCTCACACAATGATTTACTTTTAATGCTTAAATCTTAAATTAAACGTCTGTAAGGGAAAAGAAGAAGAGCTGACAATTTTTGTTTTAACTAAAATGTCTTAGCTAAAGAATATTATATAGTTATTAGCTTTGTAAATAATATAGTTCAATACTATATCATAAAGTAAAACGAGCCGTACCTTTTATGATAAAAGCTAAAATTTAGAATTATCAGTAGTTAATTTTATTGTATATATAAATGAGCTAAGACTTTAATGTTCTAGCGAAGACTAATACTTTCATCTATCATAAATATCAAAATCTATGACGACATAGAATGTAAATTTTGATTGCTGTAATTTTATTATTCTTTGATTACTATCAGCTTAGGTTGAATATACAATTTACAACGATTACTGCATTTATTAGACATGTATATATTACAAATGTACGTTTTAATGAATAATTTATTTATTAAAAGAGATTTAATACAGATCAGCGCAGCGCCATAACCATAATAATATATTCAAAATGTTATTGATGTTCCAAATTAATAATATAAATTATATTATTTACTATTTATTTATATTACTTATTATATTTTAAATATATATACTTACAAACAGTTTTGTTTTTATTATATAACTAAAAAAATATAAAATATTATCCCTTTAGGGATCGACGTCACGTCTTGGCCATTAAAATGTCATAAAATCCCGTGCCAGTGTTCAGTTTATTGTCACTTTTATGCGGGGTCAAAATATTTAAATCTTTTTAGTTTTAATGGCAACCATTTTATTTTGTTTATAAGTTTACACAATAATTTTGTTGTTTTGGTGTGATGCATTTTAGTGCTAAATAAGTGATCGTTCAGAGAAATTGTTATTTAAGCATTTGGATTATCCATCTACATAGGCTAAAGACGAAAAAACTGTATGACTCTGGATTTTAAACTTTAGTCTGAATTATAAGAACATGATTAAGTAAGAAATATATAAGTATAAGAATTTTCGTGTTATGCCGTTCTAGACAGAGAGATAAACAGACGAAAAATTTGAACCTAATAAATACTTTCTATAATATCTTCTATTTGTTTTTCTTCTACACCAGTTTATATTTATATGTTTTTTGATTAAAAGTAACAAAATGTTAAATGAGATGATGAAACTACATTCTGTATTTAAGCGTATCTAAAATTCTATTTTGTACCTTTAATTGTTAAACTATTCGTCCGTGCATTACTTCGCTTCGCAAAAACAAATATTGCTATTTGTATTTCTTAGAAAAATAAACCTAACGAACCAACATTTATCATTAATTTCGTTTTTTTTTATAATAACAAGTTTTTATTTGTTTTACAGTCGCTTCTTCCAATATTGATTATTATTTATTTATTTATTTATTCTAAATAAATAAATAAATAAATAATAATCAATAATAATATAAATAATAATAATTTATTCTAAATAAATAAATAAATAATAATAAATACAATAGTTTTAAATGTTCCCATTTTATTTATTTACTTATAGGTATAGGTAGTTTACTTATAGTATAGGTAGGTAGCATACCTATAAATACATTTGGTCAGTGCATTTAAAATAAGAAAAAAATCTGAATAATATTAAAGTGCAAATTTTAGCTTCTATTTATTATATTTTTGTGTTACTTGAACTATCATAAAACTTAGTATTCGTCTTTTCTCGTAGTTATGTAATCCCTTACGTTTTTTTTTGTAGTAATTTTAATGTCAGACAAGTCAAAAGAAAGGGTCGTACATAGATATTTTTATTTACAAGTTAGAAAGGTTCATTTTAATTTCATTTATTTTAAATATAATACTATAATATACTTTCTTATTATTCGCACCCAATCCTTAGGTTGGCTCGGATGTATGTCGGAAGTGCTTACAGCGACGTTAGTACCTATTTCCCAAACCAATTTTACTTGGTAAAGATTTATGCGTATAGTTGCTATAAAAAGAACATAAATATATTGTTTTATTTATTATGATTTACAGTATTACGAATTACTAAAAAAATATGTTTTAATCGATAACCGAAGCTTTGTTTCAGACTTTCAATATTATTTATAAATATTTTGTTTTATACAGGTAGGCAAAAATAACAAAAAATATAGAATAATCAAATACCACATAGAGTTTTTTTTACATTGTCACTATTCCTCAACGACATGAGTTTTTTTTATAAACCGTCGCTATAAATGTGCAAAATCTCAAGAAGATCGATAAAGTCGTTATCATGCCAACCCCGAACATGGGACGCAAAAAGTCTTACATTGAGCGCTCCGGTCGCTTCGCTCAATAAATATTTATATTAACTTCATCATGGACTCAGCAGTGGTATAGTTCATGATTGTATAATAATTTTTTGTGCTCTCGTCACGTGAGTCTTCACTTATTTGCAAATATAATTTATGACTGATTTAAAGGAAATATCATATTTTTATAGTAATTAAATAAACAATTTAAAAAAAGTTTCTCCTTCATCGTCTTGGTCCTTGGAACAGCCTGATTATTCTTAAAAGCTTGTTATACCTATTTAAAATTAAAAACTTTGCCTCTCAATTGACAGTATAGTAATCATGTTCATAAAACTTGTAACAGAATATTTATTTTTATATTATGCTTCAACACTTTTTACAAGTATTTCTATCATGATGTTTAAAGGCTTAAGCATTATGTAATATTTCATCTAATGTTTCTAACCTTTGCGTATAGAATACTAATAAGGGGCTGAAAGTAGATATAACGACATGAGTGTCACCACCCCCCTTCAACGTATTAAAGTTTGTTATTTGACAACGTTTGAAATGGATATGGATATGAATATGGAAATTTTGAATACACACATTTACATATTGTCTTTATTTTGTAATGAACCCCACCTCTGATAATCTGGTGAGTATTAGCAAAATGGCGTAGCTGTCATTTACGAGTATAAATCATGACATCCATGACTAACGAAGTTTTAATACTTTTTTTTTACTTTTATAAAATAACTTTCATCAGGATTTATTACTAGTTATAACTAGTTGTTTCAGATGTAAAACATGAGTTTAACATAAGTTTTGTAATATAGTTCAATTAATAACTGAGACGCTTACGGGTAATATCCATGGTTATATTCCAACTACACTTTGATAGTAAAATGTTTATATTTCTGATGATACTTCTATCATTTGATGCCAGATATTATATTAATATTGTGTTATTTTATTTATTTATATCCTAATGTAACCTAAACTTAATCCCACCAATCTAGTTAACACAACTCTCTTGTGAGGTACAATTCATTAAAAACAAACATTTTGAAACTTCTATCTTTTCCTATTTATAAGTTTCTAATGAATTTTAAACTACAATAAACAACTGTATTTATCTGGATAATTAATAAAAATATTTAATAAAATTGCAATTACATTTAAAGAAAAATACTACAATAATAAATAAACTGTACTGTTTGTCATAAGAATACTAAAATAAATAACAAATTACTTAAACATATGGAAGCATTAACTTTGTTTTCTATTAACTAATTATGGAAAACACAATTAGTCTCATATTGTGTCAGAGAAATACCATGAACTCAATTACAAATAATTTTATTACCATATAAATAATATATTTCTTAATTTTAAGATTACCGGATAAATTTATTTGCATCTAATCAATTTAAAAATAGTTTAGCACTTGCATTAATATTTTTATAGTTATTATTATCATTCTGTTCAAACATTAGATAACCTTAGGTCATAGGTCAAATATAAAGTTTCTTGCCTTTCCTTGCCTTTTTTTTCTTATGCAAATAATACATCATTGCCATGTCATTATTTAAGGTTAAAGTATTTTTTCATTTGTTTTCGTTCTATGTGTTAATTTCAATAATAGGTAAAGTTGATTAGTAAACAGATAAGTTTTAAATACCTTGATTCCATTCAGATCTGGTTAATCGCATTATAACAGACAGTTGTACGATCCTTTTAATGTTTATAATCCATAGTAAATATTACCATATCATATTTTACCACAAACTTGAACATTCTGTTATAAAAATATATTAATTGGAAAGACGTCGGACAAAGAAGAATGAATGAGTAATCTCACCAAAATATTAAAAATAATTCTGCACTTTATGCATTCCTTCTCTTAACGCTTCTAACGGTGTTTTCTAATTTTATAGACTTGAACTATCAATTACCACCGTTTTATAAACGTTACTCGTTTTATGATAGAGATGGTTTTTATTATTTAACTTTATCACAGTGAGATTAAAACTATACTGCTTTTTCATACCATTAAAAATGCATTGAGTGTTTCTTTCTATCCCTAGTAGAACGGTCAGCTTCAACAATTAATTTGTTTATGTGTCTATAAACTATTTTACAGTAGTGTTAAACTAAGCAAAGGTGGAGATTGAAATAAAGTTTTATTCTATGCATTAACGAATTAATTAAATAAAATAAAATATACTACATATTTTTTAAGAAAATTATGTATCTTATAAAGATACATGATATGTTTATGTTACCTAACAATTAATATATTATTCATATCTTAATAGCCTAAGAAATTAAGGAAGGTTCAGGTTGTTTAAACTGTAAGACTCAATATTTTATTTTATTTTATTTTATTTTATTTTATTTTATTTTATTTTATTTTATTTTATGTATTTATTTATTTTTCTCACCACAAATGAATATGCACAAGATAGAATATTAAATTAAATACGTAGACAAAAAATCATTTGTGGAAGGCTAGTGGCCTGTATAGGATAAACCAGTGCCACAGGTCACCAGGCCCCCATTACAATGTCGATAACAATAAATAAATATATAATATCGTCCGTCACTGTAAAGACTAGTTAAGTTGCCGTCTTGAACCGTTTTGAGCATTGAGCATTTATATATGTATGTAATAATCGAGCACGTGAGGCTCTAAGTTTAAAACATCTAAAAGTACTGATATGTATATTAGTTACTAGTTCTTTCCATTAATTTGGTTCCGCTTCCGCTCCGCTTCACCTTCAATTATTGGTGCTCGTGCTCGTGCTCGTGTTCGGGCTCATGCTCGTACTCGTGCGCATGATCGTACTAGTGCTTGTGCTTATAAAGACAGAAGATTTATAGTACTTAGGAGATACCAAAGGAATGAATTCGAACATACATTCTCCATATATTTTATTATTTTATCATTCATATATTACACTGATATTAACGGGTAAATACATTTTAAAGTTTTGCTAAACAAGTACATTATTACTTTTTATTATTATTACACTTTGAATAAAATTAGTATAATACATGTTGGCGCCTCTATAAAGTGACGTTATTTGATCATTGCATTTTAAATAAACATACAAAATACTAATGTTAGTTTTATAAGTATTGGCTTTTATTGTAATAATTTTAAATATTTATAAGGATTTTTCACAAAGTCAAAATAATTAAATATTAAGTTATAATTAAATGTCACATTGTAAAGCGCCATCTGTACCAACGAATTTCGGTTGTAGTTAACACAAAACTGACCGAACCGAACCCTCTAGGGTGCACCACTTGTTTATAATTCGGTTTATTAGTTTGGAGGGCTGCTTCTAGGAATAATAAGTCTTTTTTTCTGTTCGCGCCTTGGGACTAAGCGGACCACACAATAAAGTTAAGTACTTTCAATTATTTAATAAAAGTTGGATGTTTGTGTTAACGTATTTGTTGATTGTTCTTTGAGTTTCCATATGTTTATTTTTTATTTGTTGGGTAAATAAATTAGTATATCTCTAAATTAAAAATATGAGTAATAATAATCGCGATAATGTCACGCCTTCTAAAAATGCACCTTTTAATGATGCTCCTTTATATAAAATAACTCAAATAAACACTCTATTTAAATTTACTTTATATCTTTGATACATTCTAATGTTTGAAACAGTGAATAATAATAACAACAAAAATTATATTTTTTAAGTAATCTTTTTACTAGTAACTAAGTTATTGTGAACTGTGGTATTTATTTTGTGTCTGACTTAATTGGCGGATAATGAGAGGGATAGTTTGGTTTGGTATTATGTACTAAAAATAAAGAAAAATATATCTTTTATTAGAATGAAGGTAGTCTGAATTATATATAGATATATAGATAATCCGAATGTAAGTTTAGATATAATGTGAGATTAAGTAATTTTATCGATTTGTTTATAATTTGTAGAATAATGCTTAGTAAATCTCATATTACATTGTTCTATTGCTTAAAATTTTAATAAAAGTACCACTGGCACACTATGCTTCTTTTGTAATCGTATATCCCTGGGTGCATATAGCTGGTTGATGGATTTGTGTTGTGTCAGGAATTAGGTCAAATGCCGGAGAACTGGGATGCAATACTCGGTCTAGCTGTAATGGAGTGCATTGAATATTATATGCCACGTACTACGGTTTACTTGATGGAAGATATATTTAACAACATACATTTTGGATGTTCTTTTATTGTATCGTGAGAAAAAGACTTTTCCAATTGGTAGCGTTTATCGTTTTACATACAAAATATTGATTTTATGTAGAATAAAAAAGCAATAAATAAAAACTAGTATGATTCGTGAAATAGTATATAACAAGAATATCTAATCAACATACAGACTAAAATGTGATAGTTTTGAGATCAGTATATTGAAGTATAAGTATTACGATAAAAATAAAAGTAATTTTGTCGGGATAATTATAAACGAAAAGGTTTATTTTTATTATACCAAAAATAACGGAATGTCACAAATTATTATGATAATGCGGTTATAGTGGTCGCATTTTAATTAATCTGTTTTATCATTCTCACATCTGCTTTAATTCTGTATATTTCTGTATATGACTCCAATGAGAATGTATCTCATAATAATAACAATAAAAAATAAAAGTTATTATATTGAATAACCTTATTATGAAATAATAATAAAATGGTACAATTGAGAATGATGACGTGACAAAAGGTCTATGTAATTCTCGTAATTGCTAAGATTGAAATAATGGTAACCAATATTTTTATTAATATAAAAGTCATATGTAAAATAAAATTTTTGATAAAACAAATTGGTCTATTTAAAGAGTTGTCTTTGATTATTTGTTGGCTTAAGTACATACAATGTTCAATATATGAATCATCAAGTCCCTATACGAGATCAGGGAAATTACTATAAAAATCGCTAAAAAAACTGCATTGGCAACCCTGGCTATTGAGCTATTGAAAATTTATATTCAAATATTCCTTAATTTCATAACAATGCAATGATAAAAAGTATATCAATTACATATTATTCTATGTAAGTGATATTGCCTAAAAATTCCAGATGACCTCAATTCATTTTTCGTTTATTTCCGTTTGAGTGATATAAAGCTGATATAACACGATTATTGGAAACATGTCGCTCAAACTCATCAGTGCTGTTTGGAGTTACAAAATTTATCGGTTTAAGTCGAACCTTTTGTAATTATTTTAATAACAATCAGTTAAATTTACGTAAATGGACGTTTAAAATCAGGATGGTTAATAGATTGACGTTTAATTCAATATTTGATTATAAAAACAAACAATAATTATTAAAATAAAGAAAATACTCATTTTCCCTGACATAGTATATGAAGACAATAAATCACATACTTATATGAATAATGGTTATGAATGCATATAACAAAAAATATAATTTTTTTTTAAGAAATTGCTGTTACAAATAATTTAAAAAATGTAAAAGAAATATCGATATTATTTTAAAAATAAACAATCTAAATACCTCTCCTATAAAAACTGTTTAAATTCGGAAAAAGTGTTTAAGGGTAAAATAGAAAAGATGTCATAAATAACATTTCCTTTAATAACATATAAGCCTCAAACTAATTCTTTGTACTATAAATTAAAAATATATTATGTAGTTCTAAAACTCAAAAGATCGAATATTGAAATCATGTTCCGTGATTTCAGGGAACATGATTTCCTATCGTGATTTCAGGGAACATGCCTATCTTCTTCTAAACCTGTTTGTTCATATATTTTACCTTGACTCATTTGTTCGAACTGTCAAACCCAAATCAAAACAGCGTTGATGTATTGAAGACAGGTTATGAAATAGTTTGCCATTTTCACCTTAAACTGGAGGGGAAAACTATATAACAGTAATACAGGAAAGGCATTTGCAAATACTACAACTCAAATGTTGAGATGGATGCGTTGTGACGAGTATGAATAAAGTTTCAAAGTAGTACTTGAGATAGAACCTTTTTGGTAATGGCACAATTCTGGTATGGTCACATACAGCAAAGGACAGAAAGCATAGTACCAGAAAAGTGTCAAGGATGTATGCAGACTATCTCTTAAGAGAAGAGAGCGATACAGAAGACATGGATGGTGTGTCTTAAAAATTATATGACGAAGAAGCATTTTTTAAAATGAAAGTAGGGCAAACGAGCTGGCAGGTCACAGATGATTCATGATCACCGACGCCCATGAACTCTTGCAACATCCGAGGACTCACAAGGATCTAAGACTTAGTTGTATCTAAGACGACGCTATTTATTATGTACTTAGTAAGTAACAAACAGACTATAGATTTATTCTCGCTACTATTATATTCGTGAGAGAACATTTTTATTAAAATTAAATATTTCTAAATTTCGTATTTCCATTTTGGTTAACAAGATCTCCAATGTTCAAATTTATGTTAAGAATTCGTAATTTCAAATATCTGCTTTGATTTTGAGAAACATGTCTCCGATAATTGGGTTATATCCAATTGGTGTATGATGTAGAAATGAAGGACTTGCCATAACTCGGCCTAATTAAGTATCAAATATTTCATTAGCTGAGTATAATACAACAATTTTTAAAATTTTAAAAGTGTTTGGTGTTTGATATATAAGCTATCAGTTCTAAAATTGTATTATGTTAATTAAAAACTAAAAGAATTGGTAAATCAGTATAAAAAAAAATAAAAGATATAACTTTTGTTATTTCTCCTTTATATATAGGAAGTTGAACACTAGTTGAACCTAGTTTTAAGTGTGTTGTATCTTATTGTAATATAATTAATATTTATTTTAGTAACGTATGAACAATTATGAATTTTAATAATATTTTTACTATATTAACTGCAGTGAAACAATATTTTAGGTCATTAATTGGTATTGTTTTTTTTTCTTATTATCTCTTAATAAAATATACGTATAATTCTTTTATAATATTATTATATATCGGTTGTTATGTTATTTATAAAAAATGCAGAAACACGGACGAATTACAGACAACTAGTTTGCCCGTAAAAGGATTTTTTGTACCAAGCTTGAAATTGCGATCAAACCAAGATGGATATTAATACATACTACTTCTTTAGAGCTCATCAAATTGAGACTTCAATAAGAAAATCCCAGTTCTTTAATATCATTCTAAATGCAAACAATTTAGTTCCCATTGCATAGCTTTATTGTTGAAAACATAGACTATATGGTTTTATTAATAAATTGGGTTTTAATTATTACCAAAACACTGTTCCTATATTATTTTTATATATATTAATCTAAATCAATTGAACCGAGTCTCTTAATTCCTTGGTTTTTGCTAATATACTGGAGAATCATTATACATATTCTGTTTTAACACATTACAATTTTCTGAACTTAAAAATTTTACATGTTAATTAATAATTCGAAGTGGTGTTAATTTTCTTTTGTTTTTGGTTTAAAAATCAAGATCGTAAATGATTTCTGGATACCCGTCGTTATGACGTAACAGATTGGTTACATAATTGTATAAATATTTTTAAACGACGTGACCATTTGTCGTCTATTAACATTACGAACGAAGGGTGTATTATATTTCTATGGTGTATCATAGAGTATTTTAACATTATTTCATAAAATATAGTGTACTGACGGCGTAAGAATAATCTTATAGGTATAGGTATATCTACCATAACCAAAACTTTGTGCTCATATATTTCATTGATAAGATATTAAACTACTTACATATAGTGAATATCTGCAATCAAGAAATCAAAGTCAAAGATTAAAGTATAAAATATATAATTTAAATCTTAATATTAGTACATTCAGCTGCTTATATAAAGTCTCATAATTTCGGAGACGAAAACTTTTGTATTTGAACTAAAGAGAACATTCTACTTTTCGAAATTATGAACTTAGCTCTAATAATTACTATTTATCTTATAAGACTTTGGAGTCTTAAAAGAGTATTCCTTAAAAGCAATGAAGAACATATTTTAACTAAACTAATTGAGCCCTCTTATCAACAGATCATTTAAATAATACAATATAATATTTGTAAATTAAAAAGTTGTCTCCAGTTATCATCGCACGTTAATAAAAAAATAATTGTTATTGTTTTTTTATTTAGTTAAATGCAATTTACAATTGTTATAAAGCTATTTAATATGGTGAAAAATATTATGGAAAGTAATAATAATAATAATGTCAACATTTTATATTTTTATAAAGAGACGCTTACTTTTACTTAAAATAATAAAAAAGTATGTATTTTAGGAAACCAAATTTTTAAGAAGTTTTTGTTTATTTTGTACATTTTTCATAAAACTTATGTTGCTTTATTTCCTTTTCAAAGCTAAGTTGTATGCGATTTTGACTACAACGACTTTTATTAGGTAGAGAATGCGATATACATATATTAATTATTCAAATTCAACTTCCCTTTCGAAACAAAAACTCAGTTGGGTTTCTGTAATAAAAACAGTTAAATTTATTTGGGCATTACCTTAAATACTAAATTGCATTGGGGTCTTCATGTATGTGATTTTTCGAACAGTCTTAGTTCTGCCGTATACGCGGAACAAAGAATACTTCAGTTGACAAACGTTGAAACACTTAGAATAACTTAACACTAGGCTCCATAAAGTGGGTAATTCCTTTAGAGATAGGATAGGATATTTTTTATACACTTTTATAATAAACTCCCCAGTAAAGAGTTAAAATTTGTCACTAAATAAATTCTAAATATTCATTAAAAAGAAATAGTTAAAGAAAAGTTATTATAGTGTAAAGAATTACATTAAAAACGATATGGCACGGGAATGTATTTTTGCGATTAACAACGCAATTTTTTCTGACTGACTGACTGGTTGTAACTTCTGTTTAATCTACTGGATGCATCGAACCGCTAACTTACAAGTCCCCCCTTCTCGCAAATATGGCGAAAGTAGTGATGGCTTATCCTTGCGTTATGCTTGTGAACGGGTGCTGCTTGCGGTGACTGATCGCCTTGCTAGCCATGGATTTCTTTTTTCTTATTAATAATTAATCATTAGGCCCGCTTATCGAATTGATTGAGATGGTTCTAGTTGTTTGTACATTTCTCAATAAATATATTGACGTTTGTAAAACAGTGATCAGATTAAAAAAAGTTGGCGTAATTTGTATGTGGTTCTTCTCAGTCAAGGGCGCGTTTGGAACCCTTGTAGCCTCATTTTATGTTGGTGAGTATCTTTACCGCAGGGCTTATTTCGATACGTATGGTATTAAAATATCCACTGCTACCACTCCCATTTTGCGTACATAAGTGAGTACTGGTATTAAAGTATGACTAATAAATAAATAAATAAATATAATTAGATCTTTATCTCTCTTAGATTAGTACAAGAAATGTGAAGAAAGTCTGTCAAAATATTTTTTTAAATCACGTTACAATTTACATACTTTCAAGTGCTTACATAGAAAAAATTATTATGATATTCTACCTCAATATAATGATTATCAATTAAGAATAAAATGCGCCCGCATAAACGTGAAGTAGTGAGTACTTGGCTGGAAACTAGAAGAAAATTTTAACGAATCTATGATATTTATTATATGTCATTATTTTTCATCTATACGTATAAATAAACTCTCTTTGTAATTACAAATTAGCTGCTTTTCACTAAATGCATTTGAAAGTAAATAAACTACATATATAAAAATCTATTTTTAACATTTTTCTGTTTCTGGCTAATCTCTGAAACGGCTGGACCTATTTTAACAGGAGTTATACTGGTGGATAACTGATGTTACAGGTAGTAACCATTCCACGCAAACGAAGTCATGGTCACAGCTAGCTATCTATTGTATATTAAAAATATGTCCCAGAGTTTTTATTTCAAAATAAATAACATTGATGTCTATATAAATTGTAATGATTATAACAGACTAAAAGTTATATTTATATATTAGCTATTAGTTAATATTTAGACCATTAAACTTTTAAAAACAAATCTTTACGACCTCAAGTTTATACGTTAGACATACCATACAGGACAAATTTTTGAGAAAGATACCAATAAGGGATGATTTTACAACTTTTTTCCTTTAAAAAAATCTTGTAAAATGAAAATTTCATTTTATGATAATTATTATTATTTATTTATGCACTATAGAAAAAAAAGACATTATAAAAGACATACACATCATAGGATGAACTTATCTCTACAAAGAGATCTCTTCCAGCTACCGTTAGAGTGTTGGACAGAAGGTTTAAGAGGGTAGAGAAAGGTACATATATATTTTATAATAATATACAGATATATAATAATAATACTATATAAATTATAATACATATACTTACATAAATTAATAAGTACATACTCGTACATATAGAAATACATACATATATTTATTACACATTATAATTTAATCCTTAATTTAATTTAATCAGATCTTTTCCCTCCGCATGATCACGGAAAAGTTTTTGGCCCTAAACCAAAAGGTTTTCTGTGCTTTTGTGAATTTGGAAAAGGCGTTTGAGAGGGTTGTGAGAAAGATATTGTGGGAGATACTGCCCAGATACAATGTGGACGGACCCTTGCTACAGGTTGTAAAGTGTCTTTACAGAGATCACTCAGCCTGTATGCGAGTAGGAGCTGACATGTCGCCCTGGTTTGACATCCAATCGGGTGTTAAACAAGGTTGCGCTGTGTCAGCTTGGATGTTTAATTTTGTATTTGGATAATTGTCTCCAAGGCGTGAAAGACAATGACATGGCAGTGAAAGTAGGTGACTTAAAGGTCAATTGCTTGCTATATGCAGATGATGCAGTGCTCATTGTATCATCAGAATGCGATTTGCAACCATTGGTCACCACTCTGAAAGATGGGTGTGAAAATAATGGTCTAAACCTGAATGCAGATAAGACGAAGATTCTTATATTTGAAAGAAATGAAGAAAGAACAGAATGTAAGATCAACGTGAATGGTAAGATAATAGAACAAGTGAATGAGGCGGTATATTTGGGAAGTATGTTTAGCAGAGACGGAAGATACGAAATGGATGTGGAAAGGTCTATTGCTGCCGGTAACAGAGTCAACGGTGCTTTGGCTGCATTGTTGAGACGACGAAACGTCAGCATAGCTGCACGTTTGGCTGTACACAATGCAGTATTGCTACCAACGCTGTTATGCGGCAGCCAAACGTGGATAACACAAAAGAAGAATGGAAGAAAGATTAATGTTTAGCTGACCAAATCCGCAATGAAGAGATCCACAGAATGGCAGGTACTAGCGAAGATGTCACGGTGAAAATGAAGAAGAATGTGCTCAGGTGGTTTGGGCACGTCAAACGAATGAGTGATGAAAGAATGGTAAAAAAGATTTATAAAGGAAATGTGAGCAGTAAGAGACACAGGGGGAAGCCTCGAGTGACCTTCGAAAACTCAATAGCTACGATACTGAAGGAAGGTCACGTAAAAAGTAGGAGGACCCCCCGGAGGGCATGTATGAAGAGGTTAATGTCTGTGTTCGAGGCGAAAGAGGTATGTAGGGACCGTAGTGTTTGGCGCTCCGTCGTCTCTGGCAACCCCGCAAGGGATATGGCGTGAAGCTAAATAAGTAAGTAATTTAATCCTGTGAGAGATAGTAGTGCTTTAATCTTCTTTTAAATATCATGACAGAACAGCTGGCTGTTATATTTGTTAGTAAGGAATGGCTATAACTACGCTGCTTGTATAGTAAAAGATTTGGAATAAAATTTAAATGTATAAAGGGGAATGTCAAAGGTTATTACTAAAACGCCGGAGCGTTTAGGACGACTATTGGGTATTGCGAGATGGAATCGTTGATGTAGATAGGAAGGAGCTAAGTTGGAGAAAAGGTTATACAGCGTGGTAAGGACATGCATATTCCGGCGAAGGCGGATCGGGAGCCACTTAAGTTGACGTCAGAAAACTGAAATATGGTCAAACTTGCTTATTCCAAAGATACACAAGTTTTGAAGGATACACAATATGTTCGTTCAGAAGGTAAGACAATAACTAAATCTTTGAGCATTTAAAATGATATCGTTATTTAACAATGATTTACATTTGTTCCTATTATTTACAGTTACATTTTCTAGAATACATTCTATCAATTTGTATTATATTTTCCGTGTCTTAAAGTAATTATTTAGACCGAAAAATTTAAAACTACATTTTCATAAAATAAAATAAGAATTTAATATCTGAGGCATTCCTGAAAAGTTATTTTCTTTATTCCAAGCGTGCCTCACGTCTCTCCCTATATGAGCCACTATGTATCAGGAAGTAAATCGTGTACATATCAGTAAGGAGGTATATTAGTAAGTATTCCTAACCTTTTTTTTATCATTGTTATGTTATGTTATGTTATGTATTTTAATCATTATAAAATGTTTTTACGAATTACCTATGTGTGATGTCAAATTAAAGTGATATTGTATTAAAAATCCGTCTTGGTTGCTGCTGCTATAAAAAACAAGATTTAATAACTCTTAAAAATGTGTATTTAAACTACACTTCATTATCTACTTAAATATTTGTTGTTTAAGTAACTTTCAGATATTATTATATTTTTAGACACTGCAGACAAAATTATTTAACCGACAGTAGTACTCGATCGACCTGTTCTAAAAAAGTATAACTAAAAATATAAGACACTGTTTATGTTTAATGGAAAAAAAATATATCGTTGACCAGGATTAGATAAAGTTTGAGTTAAGTTATATTTTAATAGATATTTTTGTCTCAAATGTTGTCATATGTTAATCAAATAACAAATTCTCGCTTTTTTAATCTTAAACCATGATTGAGATATATCATTTTTTGTGACAATAAATAGCCTGTTAACTAAAGAATTGTGAATATAAAACATCATATATTTAGAAAAGTATATGATTTAGAGTGTCAATTACAGTCTTCAGTGGCTTTACTTTAATAATAAATAACCATTTTGGAACAAAACACGAAACCCCTAAATTTAGATTTACGATGTTGTAATCCAATACGTCCCGACTACTGAATGTGGGATTGTGTTTTTACTTAACTGGGAATAGTTTTTGGATTTGTGTTCTACTTATCTTAATAATTATAATTTTGTTTCATCGATCCCACTTCAAATTAGATAATCCAAGAACATCTTGTATAATATGACCTATACATTAATGTTATTATTATGGTATGTAGTTTATTTTTTATTTAATTCCAGAATTTCAGATTCTGAAATTTGGCAAAGTTGGGGTATATCTAAGTCTAACGTGTTAAAAAAAAGTTATTACTGTTTATTTGATAAAAACAATGATTTAATTATCAGTTTCTAGACTAATTGGGTCTAAATTATTTCTTGCAATACATTTATTTCTACACACAGCAGTATACTTTTTAAAATTGAAAATAGAATTATATTATTTCTCAATACTTGCAATTATTTACAATTTTCGTCAAGTCAATACAAAACATATACAAAATGTAGTTTAGTTTATAACAGACAGTAAAACATTTAAGTTGTATTTGAACATGATTTGTTAATTTGACCTAATTCTTAATGCATGCGATAAATTACATTGTAGTGTTCATACGAGTATAAGTTTAATGTTAAGAAACAGAAACTTTAAGCTCCATTTAATTTAAGTTTCTCTTTGTATTTTACTTGCCATGCGATGTTAGTGTACAGTACTTAGGTTGACTTAAAATCAGTATGCTTTAAATCTTCTTTACCAATTCAATTCCAGTATTTGGAAATTCGAAATTCGAAACCTATCAAGTCGGTTAAAATATAATTCACTTCACTAATTTAAATTACACGAGGGTAACCATATTACAAGTTAGCATAAATTAATTAAAATCTAATAATTTATGTAATCATAGGGGGAAATGTGTATTATTTTTGTGAAATAACATTAACAAGCACGTCTTTTAATATAAGAGAAGTCTCCAGAGAGTAATGGTTATATCCATTACCATGTTTGAGAACTGGGGCAGGTCTGAGTGGACGTATTAAGAGGCATAACAGGAATATGCTTTTAATCTGACATTTGTAATTTAGAATTTAGGGACATATATTATAATATGTTAATTCTCATAGACAAATCTTTTTAATGTTTTATTTACATCAATACTTATAAAGTTAAATTTTTAAAGTAATTACCCCACATCGCATTTGCGTGGTGGCAAGGAGATTGAATGTATAACTGTTTTTATTCTTCTATAGCAATAAGTCATTATATCAGCAAAACTACTGTTAAATCCTAAAAAATATATAAGTTATTTGTCTCTGCCTATGATTTTACATAATATATAAATACAATGTTTAAAATTATAATCTTTAATTATGTAGATAATGCTTTATCGGGATATTTCATAAAACGCTCATGCTTAAATCTAAATAGGTCAGACTACTTTATTTATTTTCCGCCAGGGTTGAATTAATGTTAATTTCTTCTAGTTATGAGAGTTAATATTGGGAGTAGAATTTTAAATGTGATAGGTTTTTTTATTTTATTTATCATTCCCTTTTACATAATGTTGTGCAATATTTTATTAAAGCGTTTTGAAGTAAAGCTGTAATTTATTTACAAAACGATAGAGATTATTTTGCAAGGTTTTGTTAATTTATTTCTTGATTCCGTTGAACCAGACCAGCGGTTAAGGTTTACCTGCGCTTTTGTTTGTCTTGCATAATTAAAGGCCACGGCAAAACGTCTACTAAAGAAAAGCTCTTATAATATTGGTTTTGAGGAACGATTTGCATTTCATGATTGCTAATTGTCGTATTTCGCTTATTACGAGTATCAACTTCAATCTGACCCTATTATAGAGAATTATATTATTGTAATTTCAACCCAAAATTTACATTTTGCGAATTATTTAAATATATACTTTAAGAACCAATTAAGTTTAAACAAAAATACTATTTAATACAAAATATAAAAAATTAAGGTAAACAGAACATCAAATTAAAATTAACATTATAAGTATAAAATGTATGACGAAGGTTTAAGTAAAATACAAATATCATAGTAATATTAAAATTTATAATAGTATTAAAGTAGATTATAATGACTGTAATAAATTATGATTTTTTTTATATTTTTAGTACAACTACTTTGTCCCGCTCTTTGACATTTGTTTTAATTCATAAAATAAATCGAATTTAGTTGTACTGATGTGAATAAAAAATTATCAGTTCAATTGTTGAACTTCTCAGTTGAAGAAATATAAAATAATCAAATAAAAGGGTACTGCTGTCGTTGGTAGTATGAAAGTCCCTCCTATCCCGCATGGCCCAAAAAATATATTTATACTCCATGATGGTAACAATTAAGGTATTTTAAAACGAACTTTTAAATTTCACCAGAAAGCATAGACCTTTTAAACGTCACCGCATCTTAATGTTAAATATAGTTAAAACCAGTGAAAATTAAAAAAATCTAATTTGCATCACCTCATATTAAACCTTTGCTGACCTATATTATTAAAAGAAAACTCAGTTTCGACTAACCACATTGATATTTGCAATTAAAAGTTTTTAATCATTATTTTTAGTTAAAGTTTATATATCATTTATTTGTTTATGCATATATAACTTTACAGTGATAAACTGAAAAAATTAAAGGTAACTTGAATAAAATGTGAATATATTATTTGTAAATGATTGATATGTCTTGTATGTATTACTAGAATAAAATTAACTTAAAACAATAATGTATAAACATTTCTACATTAAGATTTTGTAATGTCGATTTTAATTAATATTGATTTGATTTACATTTTGGGTCTTTGATGTAAAAATTAAGTAAGGAATGATAGACAATGAAAATCATTTTAACTAGTTTTGAATCGATCAAACGTCGATTTTGAGTTGAATTTGTTGCACACAAACTAAGTATATTTGTTGTTAAAAAAATAAATGTGCAAAAATTTTAAACTCTTAATTTATGATTATATATATTTATATATATATGATTATATATATGTATATATATATATATAATCATAAATATTCTAATATATTCTAAATAAAATAATAATAAATCATCTAATTTATTCGTATATGTATATTTATGCATGCTTGTGCATATATATATTTATGCATATATATATGCACAAGCAAATGTATATTATCTTATACGAATAAATTTGATGTGATCGTTGGTAGTTATGTTATATATATTAAAGAGGAACGGTGGCACTAATATCATTGTATCTACACCGTCGTCCTTACTTTATATTCCGCCCTCAAAAACTACATTATGTGAAACATGACTACATTATGTTTAAGCTTGTATAATGACAGAAATATTCATAAACTATCTTGTCCTATTTAAATTGTTAATTATGATATTGCTCATAACATTGGTAAGTCAAACTTCGGTAGTTCTTCATTTCAAATAACCATTGCATTTTTTAAAAGTCCGGCTGTTTCAAAAGGAAGTTCCAAAACCTGAAAAGAAACTCTATCAATACTCTTTTACTTTCAATTATTATTTTACAAAAAAAATGTTCTAAAGAATATACTTTTAAGTAACAGTTACAAGTAATATATGAGAACTTAACAGGACCTAAGGAAAGAGTGGCCAGAAAAATTTGCTACGCCACTACTAGGTCTATAGCTTCGAACATTCACATTTAAGAGACTGCATTGTGTGTATTCAACGTTTGAATCCAACATTGATTTTGTGTATTGTCTGGTTGTCACAGTTCAAGCATGGAAAGAATGGAATCCCGCGTTTACACAAATTATATAATAATGTAAGTGATCTACTTGGCTACCGTAAAGGACATTAAAATTTCAATATTAATATTAAAAGTTTATTCTTTCCTATTCTACGTTTTTTAGATTAATTAAATAATTAACGAGGAGGAAGCCAATTATTCTTTTGACTCAACATGAAGTCACACATTTGGGTTACAACATATTTTCTTTATTTCACTCTAAAATATATATATAGTACCCAGTGGACCATGAATACTAAATGGAATCTACGATAACTAAAATCAATATAAAGGAAAGTAAAGTTTAATATAACTACAAGAAGACGCGCTGAGTAAACTTTGCAGTTGTTCAAGTAATATAAAAATGTAACTGAAGCTAAATGTTCAAGACTACTTCGTAAATTTAAGATGAGGCTGACCTCATGAGCATTTCTAAGAACATTAAAGTCATATCTGAATGACTTTAATGTTCTTAGAAATGCTGAAGGGAACTTAAAATAACTTTAAATCCAGCATAACAAACTATTTTATATAGAGGATTTTACATGGTGAGCAAAAATAAAAGAAACAGAACATTTGCAGCTATTAAAATAATTATTCGTCTTAATGGTATTATATTATATTCTGGTATCAAACGGTCCGCAGTTATAATTATTGGAATTCAGACATTTAAAACTGATAGTAACAACAGACATTATATCAACTTATAATACAAAAAAAAATATTTGTGCGGTATAGAAAAATGTTACACGATATTTGTCATCAACAATAACCGTTCAATCTAGAAATCTTATTTATGTGAAACAAACTGCAATTTCTACTATTTATTGGGTCTTTAGGTTTATCGTTCAAATAATAGTATTTGATTACAGACAAACTTTTTACATATAATATTTTTTATCAAAATAAGTAAGTCTCTTTTGCTGCTAGTCATGTGTATAAAACGATCATTATGCAATATATAATACGGCTTTATTTATATATAAGGAATTACATACAATTTAAATGATAATATTTTTCGAATAGTTACTCAGATATATCACACATATTATTTTGTAAAAATTAATGTCTTTTACCGCAACTCCAAATTTATATGGAAGAGAATTTTAGGTATCTAATCAATATCCTTATATATAAGTGAATTAGTAAGAAGTTGTCGTGTATAGAAAAACTAAAAGCTCGGAGTCTACAATTCTCTGAGGAGCGCGATATCCTCGAGTTCACCAAACATAAACTTAACATAAACAGCCTTCGGATTATTATTATTGTGTTAATTTATTAACAAAATAAAGATTGCCATTAAACAAAAAAATATTTTCTAAATATCTTGATTAGTAACGTTCCAACATATATTTTATTGTTCAAACCATTTTATCGGCGATGACTTTATAATTTAAATCCATATAGAACAAAATGTAAGTCAGCTGAAACAACAACAACAATAACATTTGTGTTAAACTTAAAATCCCTTTTAAGATTTCTTTTTATGTCGATTACTGTTTTTTTTTTCAAACTTAATTTCACAATAAAATGTTTAAATTATTAAGAAATTTGTTTTATGTTTAATTATAAAAGCTTTCAACTAGCGAGTGAATTAAATTACTAAACATAATATAAACATTTCAAGATTTAATTCTGCATTCACGTGTGAAGTGAAATGAATTCTTCAAGTGAAGTCATGTGCGGAAAACATAGTCTGGCACTATTCCAAGCACGTTGCAGTACAAAATTTATTACGGCTACAAATTAGGCAATTTTGTGTGCTTTAATATATTAGGTCTCCAACGTTGAGACTATAAGCTTCAATGTTTTTAAATAAGTATATGAATTATTCAAAGATACAAATACATACATAATGAGATAATATTTTTTAAAGAAATGAAATAACGTAGGACCCTCTTTCTAACTTAATTAGTAATTTGCATCTGATTTAATGTTATATCCAGGTTTAGTAGAAAACTCAGCATTCTTATAAAGATCTTCCTTTAAAAAAAAAAGATTGTTCGATTACGGGGAACTTTAATATGATACTGTAATATAAAGATTTAATTTTTGGTGTCCACAATCGTTTTAAAAATAAAGCTTACTAGTTGCTTATAATAATAAAAATATTTCAACTATAAGAATAAGATAAAAGTAATTAGAATCCAGATAAAGCGGGCAATCACTTATGACGAAACCTGATTAATTGAAACTTAATTAATATTTTTTTATAATAACAAAAAATATTTGTACTTTTTTCGTAGTAAATATATTACTATATATTACAAGCAAAACTGATCCTGGACGTAATTTTCGGATAGGTTAAAAGTATGGAGAAACATATATGAATTTTTATAAAGGATAAATATTTTTATTTTCTTTATAATACTAAGATCTGACGTCTCATAATTAAAAATGTATTTTAATTTAGGAGTTTAACAAAAATATTAATGTATTCATTTGTTTTAAAGTTCTTAAGATTTCGATAGAGTAATGCAGTATAAAAAATATATATATTTTTAGAAATTAGGTCTCTACAAAATACTTTTATGTAATGATAAAAAATTCTCTTTCATACATTATCCATGAAATATACTAATTAATTATTGACATAGAATCTGACGTTCTTTAATTTATCTGATAAAGTAAGTAAGTCATTTTTGAATCAACATACAAAACTGTTAAAAAAAGCAAACTATAGTGAAGTAGAGAAAAACTTGTTATTAATGTAGATAAATAAATAATTGTATGCATGGGTATTTAATGTTAACATTTTTGTCTTGCAACGTTCGAACGCTATATCGATGAATATAATAATAATATTTTATGATTTATAAAAATTTGCTGGGACTACGAACTAATTATATATATATATATATATATATATATATATATATATATATATATATATATATATATATATAATTATATATAAAATACGAATCGCATTACATATATATTTTGTGATCTTCTAACAGAAGTGACAGAGTGACGATTGTCGTCCTCTCTTTTATTCAAATGTAGAGAATGACCAGAGACCGGAAGCTATAAATATTCCGTAAGCTCTTAATACGGGTTCTATATATTTTGTGCGTATGTGTTTTACTCGATTTAACAATGAATAGTGTAATTTTTTTATGCAATTTTATTTGAAATAAACTAATGAGCATTAAAAATAAAATATTTAATCAATTTTACCATATTTTTATTTTTATACAAAATAGGCGTGATAATAATAAGCCAATATTCTAAATCAGAAAGAATATTGTTATTAATCAAAAACTTAAAAAAATCAACCAAATTTAAATATGTAATACTATTAGCATTTTAACAATATTTTATATTAGTTATTAGCTAAAATTCGGGAAAATATGAGGCTGAAATACGAATGTTGTGATGGATTGTTGGATGTGACGAGATTGCATAAAGTAAAACTGAGTATTTATAAGGCACTTTGAAAGTAGCGAATGGCTGGTACTTTGAAACTAAATATTTTCTAGCATCGGCTACAAAATATAAAATAAAGTTTGTGGTGAACTATTCAAGTATTGCGAAAGGACTAACTTGTAACAAGAAAAGTTTAAGAAAAGAGGGCAAATATCAAGTGAAATCATATAATAGAAGCGCGTTAAAGATGTTAAAAATATTAACCCCACATCCTCAGAGAAGGTGTATGATGATTGTAGAATTTTTGAAATCTGCCAATAATTGATGAACGTGTAAAATATATAAGCATGTATTTAATCCAATATAGAACTTCCTCTTTTTGGAGATCGATAAGCAAAACTAATTTTGTTGTCAAGTACCGTGTTCGTTTCCGATTCGGTAAAGATGTGACAGATAATTTCAGTGCGTAACTTTTTTTTGTGGAAAGCTTTTAACTATATGATTAAGAAAAGCGGAAGAACTCAGTAGTAAAGAGAGAGACAGGAAATCTATTTATCGATTTTTCAGTTATCATACAAAATTTTATTATGGTACTTTAAGTGCAGAAAATATTTTTAAGAAATAATTACATCCAATTAGAAGCGAGCGTTGAGCGATTGAAACCTTACCTAAATAATAAAACAAAAATATATTTTTTTAAATTCTATTGGTGTTGACAAACAAATCGTAGTCATCATTTTGGCCAACTTGAGTTCGTTAAGGTCGATTCACATATATCCGTGAAGTCACAGTGACGTCCAGTCACGCACAGCGTCATACTATCATACTTTATAGGAAGATATCCTTGTCAGTCAGTAACGATGAAGTGTTCTCAGTATTTAAATGAGCTTTCTTAATTGAGCTGTCAGAACAAAGAAATTCTTCAAATCTTTAAATAAAAAAACTAATTTTATTATTTTAGTTTTAGTTATTATGAAAGTATATTATCACGTTTTCTAAAAATGTTACAACAATATTCTTTTAATTACTTTATCGTCGAGAGCTTTTATATTGTAGGATCGTAAAATCTAAGATTTACGATCCTACAATATTATTATATTCTTCATGTAATATTATGTCAGCGGGGGGTAAATATATTTTTAATATAAATAAGTTGGCATTTGCTACTTGATGATAAGTGAAAATACTCTCTAAGAAATAACCCGCTTGCCTAGAAGATACCTATTTATTTATAAATGAAAGAACTCTACGTCGTTATCAACAAATTGAACAAAACAAAATTTGAACCAAATCACTCCGGGTGGGCACGTGGAAATTTATAAATAAAGCGGTAGCACATGTTATTACATGTTGTTCGTCTCACGGAAGAAATGTAATGGTGGGATTAATATATAGGTAGTTTAGCAGAGTTATAATTCACTCTTCGAAACATATTTAAGAAAAAGTCTATATAGGAGTCATTTTTCGACAGTGATTGCGTAACATTCCATTTGGATGAGCCATTGCCCTGATTGATATCCTAGTAATAGTATTCATAGATTAAGACCGTTAAATTAAATTAATTGTATTTATGTTGGCGATGAAAATCTTTGTACGGTTAAGAGTCAATTTTGAAAGAATATGTTTTCTATTTTCATTGTGTTCACTTTGTTTCAAATAGTGACTATTATAACTAGGACGATGAAGACCGTTGGCATCGGATGCACTAGTAGTATGAAAGAAATTATCGCTGTAATTCTGCCAGCAGCGAGCTTGAGATTGCTCCGTTGTTACATTACTGACCCTAAATATAATACCACATGACAGACAAAACCTATTTTGCATACTTTAAATTTATTCGTCTAGCGATATATCTATTGTTTGAAAATTGTTAGAGTACAGAGAGAGATAAATTTAATGCCGAGTTGAGAAATGTGACATACGTTTTATTAAAGTTTCTTGTAAAATATGCGACGAGTAGTAAACGTTAAGACGAAAATATTCTATTTTATTTTACAAAGCAATTGTGGATTATTAAGTAATAATTATTCATGTTATTATTAGCTAAGTTTTATTATCATTTCATAAGTGATAAGAGGTCTTTAAATATCATCAATAAATTTATAGGCTGTTGTGTGCAATCAAAATAACATAATAAATTTATTTTTGCTTTAAGTGTTATTGTTGTATATTATATATCCAAGACAATTTTAATAGTTAATTATATTTTCAAATTTTACTTTTATTTAAAAAATAAACATAATTTGAAATGAGTCATAGAATATAATTTTAATTATTCACTGATTACATTTTTATCCTTGGAAATGTATAGAACGAACACCGCATTAACGCAGGCGTATTAATGCGATTATATCGGACTCCAAAAGATTAAAAACGCAACGATGTTCTTTTCATAAGCATAAATAAAGTGAGGGCTCTTACCTACATAACGTAGCCGGAAACCTAATCTAGAAGAAAAAAATCCTATTGCGTACTGTGCAAAAATACTTAAGGGTCAACAAAATAACTATCATAGCTCCATAGCTTTAATATTCGTCAGATTATATGACGATGATGATAATAAAGAAACCATTTACAATATGAACAAGATTTTGTAAATCGAATTTTAATTTACAAATCTCAACCTTCTCATTTTACAATGATTAAAGAAAGTTTTGCAACAACACATTGAAAATATTATCTTTTCTACACGGCAGCAATAGTGACAGAAAACGAACGTTTGCTCGTTAATAGTTTTTTACTTTCAAACACATTTAATTCCTTAATTGATTAAACTTTAACCATTGTAAAATTAACAGAAAATGGAATGTAAAACTATTTTCTTATGTCTCCTAACCAGATGTTGTTGCTAATAAAGTAAATGTCTTTGCTAATGAAGTAAAGTGTATGTTTTTCTACAATATATTTGTAGGTAATACAATCCAATCCTTAAAACCTAGACCATTTTTATATCATCGAAGTAAACGCTCTTGTAAACTTTAAAAACAAACCTTAAAACCTGAACTTTCGCTTTAAAATCTTAATAGAAATTTAGGAATACATTGTTTTTGATTTTATAGAATAATTAAACGGATAAAAATTTTTATATATTCATTCTTACATCCAAGGTAATTGTAATGAAAAAATTAAAACAATCATGTTAACCGATATTATTCAAAATAATTTTTCCCAATAACGATATTTAGCTTCCGTTGAGCTCACAATTTTTATACACGAGAAAAATATTATATTTGTAATATACTTATTTACATTGTGTTTTAATAATTATAATATGTTTGTAAATGTATATTATAATTTATATTATAATAACAAAGGAAAAATTATATGAACTATTGATTATAATAGATAATTATTGCCAATCATTCTAATATACGAATAGTATTATGTGTAACAAAATATATTTGATATATATGGCAATTTATAACATAATATGTTATTCTTGGTGTGTTTGTTAAAAACAAAGTATGTTCGAGTTACCCCTAATAAATGTTTGCAATTTGAAATATTCCGATTCCTTGGCCACACTCACTCCAACCTTACCTTGTGATCAGAGTGTATTGTCGTAATACAAGAGAACGAAATTGTATTCCTCTTTCCGATCATTCTGTATGTCTGACGCAAACAGAAACTGTCTTGTTATTTATTTGTAGTGATATTTACACATACTTACAATAGTGTGTTATGTATACTTAATAAGAGACAAATTATTTTAATTAAAAATAAAAAAACCTCTCTATTCAAAACGTTTACAGTATAAAACAATTATAACTATATGTTCCTCGTGTTTTACTTTGAAGAGAGAGATCCGAGATCCAGCTGATCTATGTATTAAAGCAATCAATTTACGGTTTTGCTACTAATTTCTCATAGAAGCTTTTTCCATACCTGAAGTTTCTTTGTGCGGATCACCGCTACTAAGGGTGACTAGCTTTTAGTACTTGTGACCTTGATTAAACGAGAACTTAAAAAACGATAAAAATATTGACAGGGAGCGAAGGTCGCTTTCGGTTCGCTGCAACATGCTGCCTCGTAGATTTAGGCGATGCACGAAAGACGTCAAAGTAACTCTATTCAAAGCATTCTGCCAAACTTTTTACACGTGCAGTCTATGGACCAGCTAAAGTATCCGTGCTTACAGCGATCTCATACGCGCCATACAATAATGCGTTGCAGTGCTTCAACGACGTTCGTTCGAGGTGCGTAGATGACTTTAAACCCATCAGTCGTAAGCGGCGCGCGTCGTTACTTAAGTAGTTGTAGATAAATATCTACAAATACTTTCAGAATGCTGTTTTGGCGGCCGTGACGATTTCGTACCCAAACTTTTGCATAGTAAAATTTAGTTCACAATAATCAAATAATTGTCGCGACTGAAGTGTGCCAGCTACAGGAGCAATTTACAACAGTTATTGTATAAATCTGAGCAGCATCCAGTCTTAAGTTGTTACCGCTATCACGTTATTTATGCTCGTATTACAGAATGGATACTATACTACTTGTATTAGTCTATCTATGTATCTTGAGCAATACATTTGAGTATTTGTTGTTACTTTTTACTTTTTACTAGTATGTTAGTTAGTGGTCAGAACTGCTAAGTCGGAGCAGCTGGACTAATTTGTTTTAATTGCTTTAATATTAATAATATTTATTTTGAGTTATTGTTATATATTGCAGTGCTGTGGAGGATGCTGCGTCAATGGAGAGTGTATTGATATTTGTTTATATTTATAATACAACTTAATTCTATTATCATTTGCATTATTACTTCTTATTAAAATACATATGAATTTCTGTAAATTGCGAATAAGACCTGAAAACACGAGCAATTAATTTTATTTAATATAAAGAAGTCTGTTATTTTATACTTTAACTTTCAAATTCGTCCCCAAGGCCATGTGAGACAGTAATGTTTAGGAAGATTTACTATCACTTAATGATTTTTTTCACATTCTCTACGGTTACATAGGAGGTAATAAAAATGTTACTGATTTTATGTTTATTACGTTTGTAAATATTGCAGCAATGAAGTAAAATTGTAGCAGCAGTTTGTTTTTAGTTTTGTTGTTTTTTGCAATAATTTATTTTGACATCCAATTTATACAAAGTTGTTAATGTTTCATGTATATTTATAACTAAAATCTACATTAAAAATACTAAAAACTCTCAAAATGATCATTCTAGTTTACTTATTATATAACATATAGTTTGTTCTATTTAATATACATTCGTTTACTTTTATCACATGGTCGTTTTCGAAAAGGATAATGAATGTAATAAGGACTTAACAACACTGGTAAGATTTGTTATTGCTTTGTCTAACAACCAATCATAAGGGTTAACGTGGAACTTTGAAGCAAATTCACATTTTCTTATAATCATTAGCATTTGAGAAATAGGATGTTAGGTTATTGTAGTATGTATAGTACAAATACATACATTTGGTAAATTTAGATAGATATAGTATATTAACTACAATTTAAATAACAAATAAGTTGTTAACTAATTAGGTTTTTAGGAAGTAAGGTCTAATCGCTTCACAATATAGAGAAACGGTGACTAATATGAAAAGCAATTGTTTAAAATATAACATCTTTGTTTGCGTTGTTTTATTAAGTAATATTATATTAATAATAAAATAAAAAATATAAATAATAATATATTTTATTAATATCCATATTTTTCACGTTTTCGTATATCGCATATTGTATATATTAATATATGATATTAATGGTTATCCAAGTATTATAATTGTGTCCATTATAATACTTGGATAATCATTAAAAATTTTAGACACTGTGTTGATATTGTCATGACACAAATTTGTAGTCCAGTCAGAAATTAAACGACACCTATTCGCTCTTTGTAAATGTTGTTTAATTCTTTAACATCATTTCGAATGTAAGCAAAGCAGGACCCATTACGTAACTTTATTAAACTCTTGGATTTTTCAATTAAACTGTTTTAGCAATAACAAATGTTAGGTCACATCCACATTTCCGTAACCGCTACTACATTTGAAACTTTGGATTGAACTGAAAATGTGAAAATAAACGCAATGTAAATCCGGTAAAACAATTTTAATTGTAAACATAAAATACATTGAGAACAACATAGATAATATGTATATATATTAACAAGAGGGCTTTCATTATAGTCAAAAAAAGAGATTAATATACTGAAGAAACATCCAATTCAGCGACTGGAAGTTTTAACACATTACAATTTTGACACATTGCAATTAATAATCCGAATTCGTTTTTGTTTTTTTCTTTTCAGTTTATAAACCTAGATCGTAAATGGTCTCTGGATATTGTATATTCATTGTGATTCAGATTAGTTAAATTATTAAATAAATATTTCTAAACGGCGTACACACTTGCCACCTACTATTATTATAAACATGGGGTTCTTAATATTAGTATTATATTTGTAGAATACCACAGGACGCAGTATTTTAACGATATTTCATCAATCTAAACGGCTCTCCCTTGTATGCGGTATAAAAGATAGCATTGGGGTAATCCGGACCAGAGATGAGAACAATACTCCATGTGGGGCCGAACCTGCGCCTTATAGAGAGCAAGTCTATGGCTATGCTTGAAATACTGCCACGCTCTATTGACACTCGCAATTTAATTAAGACATTCCCCCGAAGTCTCGGGACCCTGATATCTGATACTTGGTGAGGCATTAAGAGGAGTGCTCTCGAAAAGCGATGATATGAGAAATGTGTATTTCTTTGTTGTAAACGCGCAAACTTGCGTCTTATGCGAATAAAACTGAACAACGTACAGTTCGCCCCGTCCTGAGACTCTATAGAAGATACAAGTTTTTTTCGATACTCGTCGACATTTTCCCGTGCGCTGCGAATACATAAGAATACAGGTTGAAAGCTGGGCGCATCGATCCTGACTGTCGCTTCGTAGAAGCTTGTGGGGAAACCGTTGCGGGCGGGGAGACCGGCGGCGTCCCCGTCGACATATGAGCACCCACGTCCAGCGAGAACAATTGACGGCCGCCGGTCGACACTATTGAATGTGGAATGATATTTTGGCAATCCCGTTAACAGTTTTCAGATTTGTCTGAACAATTACAATATTGTTCCTACTTAAAAATAGACATTAGAATCCAAAAGCACCTTGTAAAATATAAACTATGCAAGAATGTTATTATTACTGTATACTGTAGTTTATTATTTATTAAGTCCGGAATGTTAGCCTCAGAAATATGAAAAAAATTATTCTATCTTATTTATTTTAAAAGATCTAACTTGTTTGATTTGTTAAAATTAAATTATTTTAATCGATGTACATTTGAACAAATAATTATATAATAATTATTTTCTTGATCAATCTTATGTAAACTATTTCTGACATAAGATTTTTTTTTACATAACACTATAGTTTTTATAATTAAGAATAGAATTGTGTGATTTCTCATTACTTGCAAGTCCGTGTTTTTGTGGTAAAGTAAATACATAACGTATACAAACTCCAGCTTAGTTCATCTCAGACAATAAAGCGTCTCTAAGTTGTATTTAAACACGCCTTGCTACTTTGACCTAATTCTCAATGGATGCGATCACGTCAGTGCAATTAATTCTCTAGAAAAATACACTTCATTCTATGAAATTTACTAACACTAACATTATTGTTTTGGACATAACAGAAACTAAATGACTTAAAACTATATGATATATCACTACAAATCAGAATATGAGAGTTCTATTTTCAATTGTAACTAAATATTTTTTCCATTAACCTGATTTAGGAATTTATAAGAAAAATAGAAAATAAAACCTCTAGTATTATCCTCGAGCTCATTTATTCACCTAAATCTAAAGTATCAACTGGATCTTGTAAAATTGTACTATAAGTTTAACGTTAAGAACTATAGAAAATGTTAGGTATATTTATTTTAAACTTCTGTTAATATTTTATTTTCCATGCGACATTAGTATACAGATAGTATTTATTGATAATCATCGTATTGTTACGTAGAAATAGCATTTCTGTAGTAATTTAAATACTTAGTGACACATTCTAATTTATATGTTATTTGATTAGGTTGATTAATTATCTGTTGTCATGTAATTTAAAAGACTTCAATAGTCTGTGACAAATCGTACTAATTTAGAAATTAAATGTTGCATGCTTGAGAAAGCTTTGGTTTCCTCGAAATATCATAACCATTTTATTATTTAGATTCAGTATTATTGTTATGTTATAAATTGATAGGATTCTGCTGTATATTATTTCAAATGAGCCGTCATTCGTTTCAAATGTTTAGATGCTGCCTACGTTGTCAAAACGTTGTATTTAAATGTTGTCAATCAATAATGTTTACTTGTTTCAAAGACAATTAGTTCTTCAGTCTATAATTACTTAATTAAATATGTAGATTTCTAATAATTTTCAAATTACCTACATTCGATTTGACTTTTTGCGTGGTGAAGTAAGACTATTCGCTTATTGATTGTTTAGAATTCAATCCTTTTAATACTTCCGATAGGAAGCACATCCGAAATTTATTGTTTAGCCTCCGGCAAGTGTGGTTCGAAAGTTTCACAAGTGTTCTTAAGAACGCTAATAAGGCGTTGATCCTTTTTTTTTGTAAGGACAAGGAGGACAAATCAGTTCGAATAGCTCAGTGCAACAATCCCCCTGGTAAAAGTGGTTGACGACGCACACAGAAGCAACGTCTCTACGCAATATCAAAGAGTCCAGCCGTTCGAAGGTCCAGGGTTCCATTAAAATACTAGTTCTATTAATCACTCCCAATTTCATTGAAGGCAACTTATTGCCAGTCATTGATCAACTAGGGATCCTCGAGGTACGTTAGTAGCTGTTGATTAATCCTCTCTATTACTTTGTAGAGAAGACAGGTAATGGCGATAGGTAATGGCGTTAGCTGGGTCCGAGCTATCACCTTTTTCAGGAATCGGGTGGACAAGAGCACGCTTCCATGAGATTGGAACTATGTTTTTAAGGTAGGAGTATCGAAATAGATGCGTTAGCACTGGTATTTGAATTTGAGCATAACTGGTACCCGTACCATGCCAGCTGATTTAAAATTTTGTAGACATGCTTAAACTTTGCTCTAGCGATTTGCCGTTTGAAGAACCTGGAGGCACGGTTATTTTTCCTCTTCGGAACTCTAGCTTTCGGATCCTTAGTAACTAACGCATTAACTCAAGCTTGATAGGGCTGCCGTTTGCCATCTAAGTCTGATAGAAAATTTAACAAAAAATGGTAATTCTAGTTTAATTATACTTAAAGCTACCTTTACAGCAATACATACAATTGTAGAAAAATAACTATAAAAGTGCGAGGAATATCGGCGAGAACGTTTATTATATTCTTATTCTTCTGAAGTAAAAAAACCATCATGCCAGCAAAACTTGGTGTTCTTTCTCAAACTCTCAACTCAAAATCTTTAAATAAATATAACTTAAAAGTTTAATTATTATGTTAAATGTACTTAAAGGAGATAATTATTTAAAGCTTAAGGTAAAGTAGATAATTAAAATTCCTCGCCTTTTATTTTACGTAATATTACAGTCAATATAACTAAAATATGTTTTATATTAGAATGTTTAATTAAACACAAATTATAATTAAAAAAATATAATTCTATAGATAATGGTTTTATTAGGATAAATATTTTATTTACCACTCGTGCTTAATACTAAATAGGTCAGACATTATATTTATTTTTCGTCAGTGTTTTCTTAACCTTAATCTCTTCTCGTTATGAAAATTAATAATGAGAATAGAATTTTAAATGGGAAAAGCTGTCTATCTATCTGTTTTATGTAAAGTGGTGCAAAATTTCGTACAAGCTTTTTAAAGTACAGATGAAATTTATGCATGAAAAGATTATTCTATTTTATAGATTAATTTACAAGGCTTGTTGCGTTATTAAAAAAAATTAAGTGTTTATGAAATTATGATTGTATCCAATAACCCAGGTTGGATTTTTTTTATTAATTGCTTTTTTAAATTCCAAGAGAAGTTTTATAAAATAAAAGTTAATTAGATCTTCTTAGACAGTACGTTAATTGTATCTTAACATAACACCTCTAAGATCATAAACTTGAAAAGTATCAATAAATAACCGGGTTGGTAAATTAAAACTTTCTCGTTCTCTTCATTTAGAGATACAGTTTTTAGTACTTTGTTCTTTTAATGTCTTAACTTCAAAGGGCTTATTTAACTTTTCTTTGTTTTAGGATTAATTTCCTTATATTCATATACGTAGTTTCTGTAATTCTAATTCAGAGTTCTTTGAGATATAATAATCGTTACATTTGATTTCTAAAACAGTTTGTTCAAAATAATTTAGCTTTTCCAAATTTATTACATATCTTATAAAAAAAAAACTATTTTGTTTGCAACATTTAACTCATTATACGATAATATAACCAGTAACTTATCTAAGTCGTGCTGAATTTAAAAACAAATTGGAATTATCTGCCTTAATTTGTTTCGGGAACTCTCACCAGACTGAAGTCCTTTTTTCCGTGATTTTATTATTACGAATCAATATTATTTTAATAAAAAGTAGCTTAAAGTATGCTCCAGAGACTATATAGTATGTTTGATATATATTGAATTTTTCTTTGTGTTTTATTATTATTTTTGAAACAAATGATAATTATGAAATTAAATAAATAATATTTGCGAATTACTTCTTTAAAAGTATCTACGTAAATTTTAGTATCTTATTCAACTTTCATATTGCATTGTATCTTCTTTTCTTATTTTATGCTATTTGCTCGAGTTGATGTTTTATGCGCTAAAGGAACATATAATTTAATATAATTTACTGATTAATACTTCTTACAATTATTTGACTGGTATATTTATTAAAATCTATGGTAAATATAACACAAAATATTTTCTATGATAAACTTAGATAATTATAAATCAATCTCGTTTCCTCAAATTTACCAGACAAATATAAATAATAGCATTGTGACCTTAATTTATATTAAACATCTATGTCCTTTTTGTACCTAAGCAGTTTATAAAAAACTGTGACACCAATATTAAATTAAAGATACCAATACAATCTTATCTCTTTATTTTTAAAGATATTGTTCATCAAAGAAATACCTGTATCAAGCAATTTATGCAGAAGATAATATATTATAAATTAAATAATGTTGTAGTCAAGTAAGTTATGTTCGTTAGGAAATTAGTAGTAATACGTTATTGCTATGCTATGCCATGAATGCTAAAATATATTTCATACTTATATATTATAATAATCAAATATATAATATAATATATCTTTTATAAATTTATTGTTATGACCACCATTTATAATATTAAATTAAAAGTTATACCAATAAAATGTTTCATAAAAAATATTATATCTTGATGTGGAAATGTTTTTCTTTACAATGCTGTAATTAGGAGTACAGTTGAAGAAAATAAGAAGTCAGTTTACTTAAACTTATAAAAATAAACGTAATATTTTTATACTGTCATTTGGTGTTCAAGTTACGTATAATGTAATGTTGATTTTAATCCAAAGATTCTAGAAACAAACGAACTATTTCCGTTTTAAGGAGACGATTTTGGAGATACTATCGAGTACCATAAATAGTCTATGATATCGGCTAATATGATTTTTTGCATTTGCTGTTTTAATACCTAATTTGTACGACCATTGAACGTAAATTGAGTAGTTGTCTAAGACTAGCTATTAGGTAAGTTTATCGAAAACGTGTATACTAAAGAATAAAGATACGTTAAAGGAACTATTAACAATTCGAAATTAGATGAGAAGGTTTCATCTGAAATGGCTATGAAAAAGACATAAAAAAGAAGAAAGAGAGAACCAGGTAAAAAAAACACAAGTGATATCTCCTACTACCCCTAATTGAAATGGACTATCCAAAGAAATCAATACGGAATCGCAATAGGCAAATAAATAATTAAATTTATCAACATTAACATTTTCAACATTGGTCACGTAAAAAGTATGAGGACCCCCCGGAGGGCATCGTCCCTTTGCCTTCCTCAATCCTATTGTTTATATACAAAGCAGCTCAACCCCACCTACCCCAGTTGGGCATATAAGTTGAGCCGCTATACATGTGATCCAGATTTTACCCCGGTCACATGGATCCTTGTTACGGCAGATCTGACCCCCGAAGTCATCCGACAACGGCACTATTAAGCCTAGTAAGCTCGCAAGGCTATCGGTCATAGACAAGTCCAATCGCGACCACCCTGCTACCTTTTCTCCATGAAAGGTTCCGGAGCTGTACGGCACGCTCACTTCCCATGTGATTTCTCACACTAGCAATAACTTGCTGAGATCGTCAGAGAGGCCAACTACCAGTTTCCTAGCTGGTGCCGGAGCTGTACGGCACGCTCACTTCCCGTGTGATTTCTCACACTAGCAATAACTTGCTTAGAACGTCAGAGAGGCTAACTACCAGTTTCCAGCTGGTGCCGGAGCTGTAGGGCACGCTCACTTCCCGACAGGCGATCGGGCCGCAAGTCTACCCTATACTACAGTCGGGTGATCGGATAGATGCTAGCTCATCCATCTAACCTCTAAGCGGGAGGCTACCCGAACTGCAGTGACCCCCGAAGGGATCTCTGCTTATGGACCGTTCCAAGCCCCGAAGAAAAAGACCGCAGCAGCCCTTCGCCTTAGGCAGGTCAATTACTTCTCGCTGCGCACGAGACCAGCGAGCCCCCGACAACTGTGGGAACCCAGACGAACAGCGCCGAATCTCTACAGCTAACCACATTACCACTACGAATCCAACACCAAAACCGGCAACCCGGCAGTTTACACGCGCAAGCGCATGCATCGCTGCCGGAGGGCTTAGGTACCGGGGTCCCGTAGTACCCTGATCTTAGTAGTTCAGCTGCAGACTATCTACCGCCGGGTGTCTCAGTAGATAGGGAGGCGGAGGGCATGTATGAAGAGGTTAATGTCTGTGGTCGAGGCAAAAGAGGTATGCAGGAACCGTAGCGTTTGGCGCTCCGTCGTCTCTGGCTCCCCGCCAGGGATATGGCGTGAAGATAAGTTAAGTTGAACATTTAACATCGTTGTACACATCTTAAAACAAAAATCCCTAAGAATTGACATTCAAATTTGCATTTAATTCTTTAAAACTTTTGCACCTTTTATATATTGAAGTAAATGGCTTTATTATTACTATTATAGAGGTACTTGAATATTTTAGTAAACGTTTAACAACTGTCTCAATATTTTTCATATAACAAATTACTGATTTGGACGTCATGAGAATATTTTGTCCTTAATTTTTCGTAAATGTAATATATAAATAAATGTAATAGATAAAGTATACAATTTCCGATGAATAATACTGCTCAATAAATAATTCTGAATTACATTCAAAATTCTTTGCGCAATGTTGATTGTATAGTGTCCAAAGGTACACTTTGGGTAAATAGCCATTTAATCTTTGTCCAAACCAGGCAATTTAAATCATATTATTTTTTCATTTCTTTATATATTGCAATTTTCTATTTAATGACTACATAGTAAATATAACAAACAAGTGGTAATACCAACCACTTTACATAAATTTAAATAATTGAAACCATATTAAATAATATACGTCAATTTAACTTAGATATTGGACTAGAGCCAGAGATTATTGTCCCCTCAACTTCATGGTATTAAGAATTAACTTCATTGATTTGTTACAATAAATATTGTTTCTGTTGACTGAATAATACATTGTACAGTGCCCAAAGGTTAGGCAGCCATTTGATCTTTATTTAAACCAGTCCATTACAGTCATAGGAGCAATCACGATAATTGTTTACTTAACTAGAACAATTACAATTTATTTATGAATTTGGTTTATGCAGTATTAAGACTGCTTGTGAATTGGTGTATAAACGCATATTTCTATATTAACGTACAAACGCAAATTTCTGTATTAACGGTGCATTTCATCGCTAACACCAAGTACCAAGATCGTCTGATCGTTTGCCACTAAATCCCGAAATAATATAAAGTTGTCCGAAATTATACTCTTGTCCTAAATTATACAAAATTAAAAATCATTAACATGGAAATAGTTTAATATGTAACCTCAGGGATCCCATTCCGTCTTCTCGTTTTGGTCTCTTTCGTCTTTTTTTAAAGTGAATAAGACGAAATGTCCTATACAACTTCCTTCTTATATTAATTCAAGATAAAATCCAGTTTTTATGAAAATAATTTAAATACAGGCGACACTTAATTTGTTCCAAAAATATAATATCACAGGAGGGATTGTTAGATGTTTGTTTTCAACTTTTAGGAACTCAATAGTGTGTCAGTCACGTTTTGTTAAAACTTTTTATTTAAGTGAATGTAGCTAAAATATAATAATAGTCGTGGATGCTCTTTAAAGAATTATAATTTATATTGAAATTGAAATAGTAATGGTTTAATACTATTTGATTTTAAGAATACAAATTGATTATTTGCTAAAAATATATACTTTTATTTCCTATTTCAATTATAAGTATCTACGCATGAGTTATTAAATAATTCCCTTTTTGAAAATTAAGTAAGTAGTCTTATAATGTATCAAATAAAAATAATAATTAAAATGAAGATTATTTTTACAAAAATATTATAATTGTTAATTGTTTATTTTGAAAAACTTTATATCAAAGAACCTTTCCTTGTTTAGTGATTTCGATTTTTGTTTTATAATAATGCATATGAAATGATCATTTCATTCCTTTTAAAAATGTCATGTTGTATTGTGTTGAATTGTATCGTGTCGTGCTGTCAAAGGATTTCGTTTCATTTTAACGTGAAGGGAAAGGCAAGGTTGTGACGTCATTGCTTAAAGAACATGATAAGATGATTTTGTATGACAGGACGTTCAAGTCAGTAAAAATAATAATGTGTGAATCTACCGAGCCTTTTTTATTTAAATTAGGCTTCGTCACTGTAATTCTACAAGTAAACTTACAATTATTATTTTTAATATTATTTTTTATATTAAAAAGACATCATTTTAAAACTGTAAGTTTAATAAATATAATATATTTAGTTTTATTATATGTGTACATGTTATGTAGATTGTGTGGTGCAGAACATTTTTTCATGAAAGTATATAATTTATTACCACGATGTAAGAGACATAATTTAATAGGTAAACTTATATTACAAATAAGTTTTTGTATGGTATTTAAGTAAGTTTTGGAAGTAATTGAGTGTGTCGTCGAATTAACCTTATAGTATACTGGTACTCAGTACTGTCCTGAAGATGTTTTTAGGATTGAGTAGAATTGAACTAAAATGTCTTTATCAAATTTTATTAAGATCTTTCATAATTTTTACCAAAACGCCGCCTTGTTGGATTATGCATATGGCGCATTGCTTCGTCTGACTGATGGAACATATTACAGTATATATCTGGGCATAAGATATTATAAATGTAACTCTTTAGCTATTTAGAATGATATCAATAGTCAAGGTAACGTCAGAAATTTTTAAATTTAAACTCTATTAAATGCTACACGTGTTATAGAATTCCATTTTCTCACAGGCTAGGCGGCGCTTGTGCAGTCCGAAGACAAATTTGGAATAGCTATAGGTAAACCTACTTCCTTATACATGTTATCTATTTCAGAATATAAATGGTAGATAAAATATATATTTTAAAAGGATAAGTAGGTTGGTTCATAAAATGAAAATATTATCCCAGGCACAATAATTAATTCTTTTATCCTTTTTTGTATTTTCAACTCCTAGCAATTTGTTCTTTTATAGTTTATATAACCCGAATATTACAGGATCCACACTCAGATATCACTAACATGCTACGGCTCTTATAACTTTTTTACGATTTCAATGCCCCCGGGTACTGTTATACAATATATAGCATAAATGTAGCTTTTGAATTTGAAATTTAGAAATGAAAATGTTTTTTATTATTTTACGGTTCTATTTTAAATAGATATTTCTATTCTAGACATCTTGTGTTTGTAATTACATCATCGTATTAAATTAACAGTTTTGTGTAAAGAAGAGCTTTTGAACCAATTTAACGTCTTAAAATTTTCGTTAGCCTTAAAAAGACATCATTATTCACTACATGTCTAATGATATATACGTCTAATAGACATAATCATATATATATAATGTATTTATCATTTGGCTTGTAACAAATGTATGTAAACCTGAGAATATATTAATAATTTGGAACATATTAATATGCCATTTATTGTAAATGATTAACAAAGACGCAAGTTGAAAAATTATGTAACGTAGAAGTGAGTCTCCACTTAACTAATGTATTCTAAAAGAGCAATAGCATGAAAATCTGCGAGGTATATATTGATGTAATTACATGAACATATCTATTTAAGTTAACAGATTACGAATATCAGACAAATAACAAATTGTTTGAGTATTTTATATAAAATGAACTATATAATATACTGATAAAAATATGAAACATGATCTGTTGTTTCAGGTTTCAGTACAATTTTATGTTTGGGCAACAAACAGTGTTGTGCTCGAGATGAATTTTAATTAATTATGATTTAACATATAAATGTAAAATAAACATTACAATTGAAGTTTCAGACTTTTTAGTATCATATACTCGTAGTAAAGTAGGTGTAAAAATTGATTAAATACATACTATGATTATTGCAATCGATGTAAAACACTGTTTCTTTGGAAGTTGTTTTTTTTTATTTCTTAATGTATTGCAAATTTTCTGTTTTATGACTACATAATAAATATAACAAATATCATCCTTACATATAAAATTTGGTGTATTTTAACTTTAATCACAAACTTCTCCTCTTTGGTTCGAAATTCCAAATTCAAATTTATACGGCTGTGCACATGTATTTGTATTTGGTTACCCGGCAGTCATTTGTTTTTTTTTCCTGTTTGCATCATTCAGTTTACAAAATGGAAAACTTAAAATATCGCATTATTTTCGAGTACACGAAGGAGTTAGTTTTAATCCACTTGAAGCAAATTGGAAAGATTAAAAACTTTAAAGGTACCTCACGAATTGAGTAAAGCAAACCGGCACACGCGCGTCGACTGTTGTGTTACATTACTTAACTGGCACAATAATGAAGGGTTTTTAAATCGAATCATTATCTGTGATGAAATCGGATTTTCTATATTAATCGGAAG
The DNA here is from genome assembly GCA_918358865.1 of Melinaea marsaeus rileyi. Taxonomy (NCBI): domain Eukaryota; kingdom Metazoa; phylum Arthropoda; class Insecta; order Lepidoptera; family Nymphalidae; genus Melinaea; species Melinaea marsaeus. Next base: position 5,706,402 of record OU911092.1, read on the forward strand.
TGCCCATCGCAATGACTAGACCCTGGCAAGCCAGCCAAATCGTCCTCGAAGCGAAAATTGACCCAAAAAAAGTACTAGTGCTGGTATCGTTTATTACAGTTTTCTTAAATCTGGCCAGACAATTACGGCAGACGACTATTGTCAGCAATTGCAAACCATGACAAAAAGCTAGCTGCTAAACAACCGAGGCAGGTCAATCGCTCTATTCCACTGTTGCTCCACAACAAAGTTGGACTACACTCTGCACAACAGACGGCTACCAAATTAAAAGAGCTTCAATTGAAATATCTAAGACATCTACCGTACTTCCCTTATCTTGTTTTAACACATTACCATTTTTTTCGAAATTCGGATAATTTCTTGCAAGAGAAAATATTCAACTCCGATGAGGCAGTCCAAACCACCTCCAAAGATTTTATTGATACCCGTCCCTCATTATTCTTGCGTCCACAATTAAATTTGAGGAAATAAATATAAAAACAGTTATTTATTGTATAATGGAATAATAATTTTATAATGAAATAATATTTTTCATTTATTATAAAATACTAACAAGACCAGACTCAAGAGACCAGCCATTTCTTTTCTTATTTCTTTTCCCTAGAAATAAGTAGTTACATTTCCTTAACGGGAGCGAGAAAGATATGATTCATGAAGAAAATTGTACATGATTGTGCTTTTACATTGTTCTCATTTATAATTTTAGACACACTGTTTTAAGCTAATAGTATAAGAAGCAACTTTAAATTCCTCTTAAAAAATGTAAAGGGATTTGTGTATGTCATTAAATGCTACTTATTAAAACATTTATATACCACAAAACTTAAACTGCAACTAGAAGTTCAAGAAGCAGTAATAATAGTCGCTCTTATTTTATTAGTTATATGATATTTTACCTTAGTTCTGATGTATTTACAAATAATTTATTGTAAGTATAATAAATAATTATACAATCTCTCTTCGTAATATTAAAATCTAATCTAATTGATCAATATTTTGAAAATTGAAAATTTTGATTATATTTATTAAAAGGATCGTGCAGATGCTTATGATAAAGCGATTAACCAGATTTAAATGGATTAAGAGCAGATCAGATCAATCAACTTTGCGTATTATTGAAATTAAAACATAAAACAAAAGGGATAATAAAACCTTGACAAATTACTAGGCAAAAGAATTTTTAATAAAGAAAAAACTTTAAACAATACAAGAAGGAAAAAATACATTTCACATAAAGTTGGTTAAACGAATAATAATTGATCTAACATCAATTAATAATCAAATAAGGTGATAATAAAAATAAAAATACATTAAAACATATTTTCAACTTTAACAAAAAGTTGCAAAGTAGTTGTAGCATCGTTCATCTATAAAAATGATATCTAGTTTTCATGAAATTTTAGTATAACCCACTCACTTAAAATACTAGTTGATTCCCACCCGCTTTGCTGAGCACACTATTAATTTGGATGTGAACTTACATTTCTTGTAATTGACAAAATGTTTAATATCTTTAATATATTTAGTGTAAATTTTTAAAATTTTAAATAGAGTAATATAATGCCAGTCAGTGAATACACAGATTTCCACATCATATGATAAGGTAGTGTGTATTGGGATGCGTTCCGTTATGTAATATGGCGGGATCCCCAGTTTCGGAAATTTCATAAATAATAACCGGCAAACAACTTCAATATTACTAATTTAAGTTATTCATTATCATTTTATATTCCGTGATGTGTACGAGTAGTCAGCAGAAAGCAGATTCAACAAAGAGGGCATGTGGCTATCCACGTCCGATAATCGAGTGTCAGTCTTAACCAGCTGGAATAGATCATTGCATTGAATTTCCCAAGGACAACGACTTCGGCGGAGGGAGTCTGTAAAAGCAATCAATCTTTTCTTGGACATGGCCCAAGAGTTGATTTATCTCTTCATTACCACTATGGGACCTGTAGACTCTAACATGGTCGTTCATATCTACGCGCAGCTAGAGGACAGACAGATCCTGACCTTCAAAAACCTGAAGGCAACGGTAGCAGATATTCTCCCTTACGAACACAGATATCCTGGCGTGTGGCATAAAATTATATTCGAGTTTATACTCAGGGTTATTTTACAATAAGACACATCATACACAATACACAATTTGCTTAATATTATGTAATTAATAGGAGTGATACAACTAAATTACGGTAATAACCTTCTTCTTCGTAATAATTTTATTTTCACTAATAACTAATTTTTTTTAGATGTTGACTAGGTTTAAAGTTTGAAATAGAAATCAAAAATTATTTTAAAGTAATTTCTAGCATCTTTATAACAAAATAATAGATAATAATATGTTTTATATAACTTGTTAAGAATTCTAAAGAAAATACTTAAAGTGCTGTTTGGATATATATTTATTTTAACAGACCATTGCTCTTTTAGAAACAAATCTTTACAAATCAGAGCTTAACCCTCAGAGAGTCCATAGTATTACCCTTCGCTATATTTGAAAGTTGTTTTAGAGAATATATTTAAAAGACAGATAACGATTACATATATTCTAAAATTTTCTTCTCCTTAAGTAACGTGTTATCTAAAATGTTTTTTATGTTGTAATTATTATAATTATTTTACCAGACGGTAAGTCAATAAGTAAATACATTGAATGTTTAAAGTTTGTTACTAAACTAGTATTTTATTTGTATTCCTATTATAATATAATATGTATAGCATTTGCATAATCTTCAAAATGCTTTTTATAGTTTTAGTACAGTTGAGCGAAGCGAGCGGAGCGCTCTATGTGATACTTTTTGCATCCCATGTCCGGAGTTGACATTATAATGGCTTTACCGATCTTCATGAAATTTTGCACATTTATAGCGATAGTTTATAAAAAAAAAGGAAAAAAACTCATGTTATTCAGAAATAATCACCAAAAAATTACAGTCCCATAGACTTCAATGTAAAAAAAAATTGTTATTTGCTTATTCTATATTTTTTTGGCTGTCGGTTTCAGCTTTGAATGTTAAATTGAAGATAGGTTACTCACTTCGCTCAATTCGCCGAACTCAACCGAGATTTTGCAAGCGCATCGTGTCAAAATCGAGGTCCGGTTCGCGCACCTAGTATATATAATGTTTTAAATATTTATTAAAACTCTGATAAATAGTCTGAAAGTATCTTATCGTAAACGAAAACATAACTTGAATAACATAGACATTTCTTAAGACTTTTTTTATTTATTCCACACATGCCTCTCGGCTCTCTCTATCACTGTCAAGATATCTCAGACAAGAAATCGTTTTCTCATACTAGAAAATATGTTGTATTCCTAAATTCAATTTAATGATGGATCTATTTAGGTTTCAAATTAACAAATTCATAATAGTCTATTTTATTTCATTTTCATAATTATTGAAGCTGCTTATAATCTTTGATAGAGTGAAACTATCATCTTTATAGAAAACAAATGTAAAACATAGAAATTACTAATTAGATAACGATCTTAATATATTGTGCCATTTTTATAACTGACTGATATTTTTTGGCAATAACACTTACGTGGCATCGTGACAAACAGATTGATTCATAAGTGACTTACATTTGCAATCAGCTCATATTTTTCATATTATAGTATAATCAGAATGTACTGATGCCGACAATAATTTTGATTTAATATGATGTAAGAGAAAAAAATACTTATATTGACATTTACTATCATATCTTCGTAGGAGTTGATGTTGATAGTTTTAATTTATAGATTTATCTGAAACTTATAATTATAATATATACAATTATATTCTTTCTAAGTAAGTTCCTTAAGTATATCTGCACCATGTGCTATTGTTATGCATGTAATCCTATTATCTTAACTTAGTATCTGATTTTTTTTTATTCAATAATTTAAAATGTATGGTTCTAATAATAATCTTTAAAGAATACACTTGAATTATGAATTCTCATTTTGAAACCAAACACGAAACAACTAGATTTCTAAATGCGGGGATATAATCGAATAAGCCGTCGACTAATGAATGTGGAATGATGTTTTTACCACGAGTACTTTCAACTATCGTGTTTATTATTTATAATGAAGTATAAGATATTTTCAGAGGTATGACAAAAAACATCTGGTAGCTTTTTACGATTTACAAACAATAAACGTTTTATTGTTATCCTAAGTTGTAACTTATCAAGCCTTGCTATTATAACCCAATTCTCATAGGATGCAATAAATTACATTGAACTGTATTTCCTTGATAAATACGTATCTATGTATCTCCGTTTTGATGTTGTTTGCTTGATGATGATGATATTTGGCATATCCGGGTTCTATTTTCTAATATATTTATTTCTTGTAATGTCTTTGTTCTACTCAAAAAAGTCCTATAGTTATTCTCCTACGTAAGTACTAAACTACTAGGAAGATTGGATGAAGTGGTAGTATTAATTTAAAGCCAAGAACTAGATAAACTGAAAGCTCAATCTAATTTAAGTTTCTGTTTTTATTTTACTTTTCATGTGAGGTTAGTTGAAAGTACGTCGATTAACTTAATACTAGCTTAGTTAGACATTATGTTTCTAATCTAGGGTTTAAATTGAAAAAGAAACTATAGTTATTGTATAAATGTAAGACATGTTACGTTTTGGCATTGAATTATTAATTACTTTTTAAATGTTTTATTAATTAAACTAGTTAGAACAAACATTCAAAACTTATTTATTATGGTTCGTAATTTATATAGTTTTATATATTAAACAACTTTATTATGAAAGTTAAAGTAATTTTAGTTTTAGGGTTAGTTATTAAAGGAGTTTGTTTAATTTTGGAAATTATTTAGTATTTAAAATTTTATTATATACGTTACCGAGGTTCTAAGTAACTAAATGAGTTACAGAACTTTTTTAAATAGGTAGCTGCGAATAACGAATGTTGTAAAAAACTTAAATTTCATTTGATGTATTAGACAAAATTATTTCTTGCTTATCTTCTTTTACCTGTCAATATTGAACAATAGTCGCGGTAAGTTTAGATATACCTTAATAATTTTTTTTTTTTTTTCGTATTTGAAAAATGCTTTAATCATTACTGCTGTAACTGTATCAGTATAAAAGGCATTGCTGCTGTAACTTTGAGAGCAGCGAGTTCAAGATTGCTTCGTTATTAAATTAATAAGCTGAAATATAATACCACATGTGTCGGAGGAAGCCCATTTAGTATACTTTAACTGTTGTTATTTGCTCTTGCAGTAAAACTATTTTTCAAAATTTGTCTATCCAATTATTTGACAATTGGATTATTTTTCATAATTTAATTTCAATGTCCCTAGTTACCTCAAACGATATTTAAGTATTAAATCATCATTTTAGCCTAATACTGGGGTATAAGGGGAATTTATGTACTATATTGATATTTAGATTTCTTTAACTCACTACTTTAATTCACGAAATTCAATTAATGAAATTCAACCAGCCATTGTATGTACAAATACAATCAATTTAATTCATTTGGAGAATACAATTTATTGTAAATTGAAATTGAAGCAGATATTTATATTGTATCACACCCTCAACTATATTTCCCACCAGGAGGAGTACAGTTCGAGCTTAATTCTAAAATATTAAATAATATACGTCAAATTTATTTCTTTTTTCAATAAACTATTTAAATTCTAAGTACTACGATAAAAAATTGTATTTTATTTTACCACGACAAACATAATGAACATACACAATTTCCTTAATATTATGTCATTAATAACAGCGACGCAATTAAATTACTGTGACATATAACATTCTTTGTCTTCTTTTTTTTCTTTAATAGCTTTGACTGGTTTTACAGTTTCAAATAGAAATCTAAATTTATTAAAAATAAATTCTAGAGCCTTTTATAAAAAATAATAGACAATAGCATATTTTATATAAGTTGTTATGAATTCTAAAGAATAATCTTAAATTGTGGTTCGGCAATGTATTTATTTTCACAAACCAATGCTTATTTGGAAACGAAGCTTTAAGAATCAGAGCATTACTCTTCGCTGTATTTGAAAGTTTTTTTAGAGAATACATTTCTAAGAAAGATAAAGACAACGTAAGTTATTAAAACTTTCTTCTTCGTAAATGTCGTTTTAACTAAAACCTTTTCTATGTTGTAATTATTATATTTATTTTAACAGACAACAATTAATACACTTAATGTTTAAATTTCGTTACTAAACTAGTGTGTTATTTATATTGGTATATATAGCATTTGCATTATCTAGATTCGTAGATAGATTCTTGCTACTTGAATTACTATAAACAGTCGCTCTTTAAACAGTGTTTAAAGCTGAATAGTTTGAAAGTGTATTTTCATAAAAGAAAATATAAATTGAATATGAAAGATATTTCTTAAGGTTATTTTTATTTATTCCACACACGCCGTCTGCATACTAGTAAGTATAATGTATTCAAAATCATTTTTTAGTCCCAAAAAAGCCAATAAATATTTTAACGATTAGAAATATCAACAAGAAACCCTTCAAACTTATCAGTACTCATGCCTCTAGTCAATGTAATTAAATTGTAGTAATCCCCTTATTTAAAACTTTTCATAATCCTTAAACTCATCGTGAAGAATTTTTTAAATCAAATTGTACTGTCCCCCTGTTCGATTTCTTTTCGCGCGGGCTCGCTTTGCTCAATAAGCAAACGACACCCGAAATTTCGCGATCGCAGCTAGTCAAAATTGAGGGTCTGTTAGCACCCCTAGAAATTTTATATCAATGACGTACATGGACGTCACGATGGATTAATTTGAAGCGATCTTTTGAAACAATTAAATGCCAAGATAAATATAAAGAATGCAAAACTTTTTACTAATACAACACTATGCCTATCATAATTAACTAACGTTATTAGTCTTCACCCACGTTGTGAACATCGAGTTAAATTTCCAACAAGTTTACGTAACGGTAATGCGATTTTGAACTTTAAACATATTTGTAATGGTGTTAGAATACCTTCCGTTTTAGTAAACTGTTAAGACGGATATGCAACCACAATTGTTCAAAATACCCCTGAGACAGAACTAACATTGACTATTACCAACCCTTACATAAAATAAAACCCATGCAAATACATTATTAATAAATTAGACGATAGTATAGATTTCTAAATAGAAGAAATACTGACCGAAAACTTAATTAAGCTTAGATAATATCATATGAACTCGAGAGCTATTAACAACTCTGCATTTTGAAAAATAACTTTGTATTCCACAAAGTCATTTTTCATTGTGAAAAACTATCCTTGATTTTTACTAATAACGTCAAACATCAAATTAGGATACATAATGAAGACCCCATAATTTATAAGAAAATGTGAACATGGCAAGTTGCAAATTAAATTAACACAATCAAGGAATTAAAAGAGAATCCTAAGACATTTGGAGTGGAATAAAGGTTGGTTAACCAGCACTCTTACTCGATCGATCCAAGAAATAAACGAAGTGCAGTCACACTTACTCAGGACATTTATATTAACTAGAATATTTATAAGTATTAAGCAAACGCCTATCATTTAATAGTCTATTTCCATTATTAATTTTCGCAACTGGAAGAAACGCAGTTTAATAAATAAATAGCATAGTCCATGAATTATTTATTAGGATTTAAAAAAAATCATTTTCAGTAACATTATGTACATTTTCAGTAATATTATAGGACAAAAAAAATAACTTATTTTACCTCGAAGAAATAAGAATTTTTTATTCATACAGTATATCTGTTTATTCCACACAGGCGTGATCGGCACGACAATGTGCGGTAAATATTTGTTCAATTGTTTGTGTAGGATTTACAAGTATTGCTATGAATAAAGTAGTAAATAGACAATAACTTTACTCAATGAGACGTAAGATAGTAAATTTTAATCAATTATGATATGTGTTACTAAATTGTAAAAGTGTAAAGGAATACACATGTATCATTTTTTTATCACGTCTACCCCGACCTGGTCCAGTTTTTAAACACGGTAAAGAAAAATAACCAGTCACTTTATGAGGGAAAGTGCCAATGGATTTCTCAAGCGAACAGCTTCGAACTGTGTTATCTAACTCTTACTGTTGGTAAAATGAATCACTACGAATAGAAGAACTTGAACCTTCAATTGTTGGGCTACAAAAAGGAAAGGTGTCATATGTTACTTCTTTGCATGGTTTTCTTTTAGAGTTAAAAATATTAAAGTCAATATATTTAATAAAGCAAAGGTTGATATAAGTTTTTTAATGATGGTACTATAAATGTTAATAAATTAAAAACTTATTAATTAGCGACATATTTCCAGAGTACTAAAAGTATTTCTTATTTCTATAAACATTATAAATTCCAGTTAAGAAAAAAAAAATATTGTTTCTGTACTGTACTGTAAAAGTAAATAAAGTAGTCCGACCCACTTCGAATCAAGCACGATCATTGAATAAAATATTATTATCTAGATGAATGAGCTCTTTATTTTATAATTTACCTTTTAAAATTTCTTTTTGTGATAATGTAAATTATAATATGTCAAAGATAATTTAGCAAATAAAACAATCAGTGATTCCATTGGAGAGAAAATGTATTTTTTAAAAGAACTGATCTGTTAAAAAGACTTAAAGCAAATCGAGAGAAGTGGTTAAAATACTTATTTTTCTATATAAGAATAATAATAATTATAAATATGGCTTACATGTATGTAAATTAAATATAACATAATTTTGTTCTGTAATACTTATTTAAACATAAATTATAAAAAATTATAAATTTAATTTCAGGCTAAATAAATTGGTATTTGATCTTTTATATCTGAAAAAGTTTACAAATTATGATAAAGTAAATTAAAACGGTCCTTAGATGAAACTAAATTTTTTTACTTTATATTAAAATGACTAAACTAAGCTAATACAGAACTTTTTGGAACTGTGTCTCAAACAAAACTACGAGTATTTCGATACATAAGCACTATACTGTTTTGACATTTTTCATGAATAAATTGAAAAATATTGTCTAGATTTATTATTTTCTTAAACGACATTTTTACGTAAAAATATGTTTATTTAATAATATTTTCCACACGTAATAAAACACAACTACTACAAGAAACTACTACCACAACTCAAAAAAAAAAATTGTAAGCTTTCACTTTTGTATATGTTACAGCCTAAGTAACAAATCTGGTTATTACATATACTATACAGCCATTATTTATATTGTCTACTCAATTTGGAGAAAATGATAATTTACACATAGTAATTCTCCTTAACTAGGAATTTATTGACTTTGAAGATTTGGATAAAGTAATAATAAAATAGATTGAGGTTAGGTTAGATTAGAACTTTATTATTCTATATTAATGTAATTCTTATAATTAGAATTATAATTATTACTATTTAAATAACAGTATAATATTGCTAGACATATAGTTAGGTTTGCTTAAGTCAAATTAATATTATAATCTTTACCCATACTTTATCTTCTATCAAATGTAACCTGTCGATACTTAGAGATTGTATTTAATGACACTTAAAACGTATGATCCTAGAATTTTTAATTTATATGTTAAAAGTACAATTTGAAGACAAGTAAAGTATTGTTTTAGATCTAATTATCATAGTGTTTCAGGACAGACTTATAGACCCCTATAAAAGGTAAGGTAATTACTTAACACACCCAAGTAATCTTGCTAATTAATCTTAATGCCTGATAGCTTTATAACACCTGTATAACAGTGAGAGAAGCAGTTCTAGATTAACGTCCGAGAATTATGATCGGCCCTGATCTATTTTTGATACTAAAGATCATTAATATGCGTTTATTTTTTTTTTGTGCAAATAACTGAAGTTCTCTTAGAATTTAGGAAAGCAATTATAGATGAATACTAATCTCGAATAGTACATTATTCTAAACGTATATACAATTAGTTTTGATATCAATAGTTCTGTAAAAGGATTAGAAACAAAATGCTGTGCGATTATTTTTCATGCAAATATATACTAATTTATATGGAATAGTTGCCTGTTACAAAATGAGAGTGTTTTGTCTCAGAGGATGAGCGTTGTAAGGACAAAGACGAGACCTCGGGTTCGATTCCCACAGGTGCCCGATTTTTTTTCATTAGATTTTTTCAGTTTCCATTTATTTTTTTAACTCATTGCTTCAAAACAGATTTTCTTCAGCATTCGGATTTTTTTCTGTAAATTTTATTTTCACAGTCGGCAATGCGTTAGTGAGTTTATTCACTGTGCAACTAGTATTGAATTTTTACCGGCTTTAAAAGTCATTTTTTGGCCATTTTTGGTAATTTTTCATGATTTTTTGAACTTCTCACGGCCATATCTCGAAATAACGAGTTTTCCCAGATATGTGCTATATACTAAATTTTAGCTCTAATTTGGGGTTATAAATGAGGAAATTTTGAAAAAATCGTTGGCGCCGTTTTCGAGAAAATGGCCGATATGTCCCCGGCCAGTCAGCCATTTTTTGGTTTTTGACCAAAAATGTCACGCCAACAAATGTTTTTGCATCAAAAAGCAATGCAATGGATCAAAAGATGAGCTTAAGACCTTTCCAATGATGCCGAATTTGTCACTGTACGTCAACTGGTTTGGCCACAGTGCCTCTACGAAAAATGGCCATTTTTGACCTTTCGAGGGCCGGCCACGGCCAACATGGCGGCCAAATCGAAAAGTCGTAGAACAAAAAAGTCTTAGTTTTTGATGTACTTCAATCCCTGAAAGTTTGAATAAAATCGGTTGAAACTACGAACATACACACAAACAGACAAAGTACTTTCAAGAAATCTTCTTTCAAGGTGGAAATAAGTGATTTTATACTGGTGCGGAGCCAAAAACAAAATTTTAGTCTCACTTTTCAAACGGCCGTAGAGGTGGAGGCGGTGGGTATATTGCTAAGTGTAAATGCATTTTCTGGGTCTATGGGCCAAGGGCTTTCAAAAAATGCCACACTCATACCAGAAGGTCTCCTGTATAAAAAGTTCGATATTGCGCGTATATATACCCGAGTTAGACTTTCAGCACTATGGGTGCTTTCGTCACTCGTCACTAGCTGACGCCCGCTTTGATCATAGTTCTAGCAGTAAAATACTAAGATTGAAAAAAAGTTGCCATATTAGAAATGAAGATTTACTATATACAATATAAACATATAAATAAAACATCATCAAGACAGACCCACCGCCATTTAAAGGACCGGTAAACCTTTTATATTCTTTTCTATGATTTCATTTGATATATTTTATAATAGAATTATTATAAAGGTTTAGATGAATTATAAAGTCTTAAAAGTTAAGGTTATTAAATTAAATGAAAACAACTAATACCAAAATAAAAAGATTTCTGATTTACAAAATACGTTTTTAAAATATGTAATAATTGTAAATATTATAAATTCAATAAAATACTATTAAAGTGCAGTAATGCAATAAATTTTATACCTTTTAAATCAGTTTGGACGGAGTTATAAATTACCAGACGAAGCTTGTGACGTCTGTTTAGCTGAATTATATTTAGCAAAGGATTTGAATTTAGCCCATCTTGCAGTCCATGGTTAATTGGCAGATTATCAAATATGAAATATATTTATCATATCATAGACATATAACAAAGATATTTATTTATCTTTACCGTAACTACTTTACCGAATACAATCAAAAATAAAGCAGTCACCATTATACAAATATTTTTCAGCTATTAAAGGCACGATTCAGTTTGCCTCTCAGTCACCATTTAACAATAAAGTAATCCTTTGTAAATAAGGTTTTGTAATCTATTTAATCATCAACTCATGCCGTGTTTTCTCTGTTTTTTTTTATTTTTTATGAAAGCTTTAATGTTGACAGTATTGGCAGGTGTTGCTCGTAAACTGAGATTGTCTGTCTTATCTATCACTGCTTTATACTTCAAATTGCTTTTAAATATTTTGACAAAACTATGTTTTTAAGTAGTCTAGATTATTAAAATTGTAGTTAACTTCATAGATATTATTAATAATGTATAAAATCTCTTTGAATACTCATCATTAATGTTTGGTACGTAACCCTTCTCTAGCAGGGAAGTCAAAGTCGATCATTAGTCCAGCGGAATCTTTATGTTCAGAATTATACAAGTTATAAATTACTTCATAATTTGTTACTAATTTTGTGGAAAAGTTATTTATATTCAATCAAAATATATTATTTGAAACGAGAGATAACAGTCGAAGATAGCTAAAAAACTTATAAGGCTACCTCTTTAAAAAAAAACATCTCAACTTGTTGTTTCCAAAAAAATACAAAATATTTTGGAACTTTAGTTTTATGTTTAGCACTTATGCCGAGAATTTAAGTTTTTTTTGTGTCTTTGTTTAATGAAAAGTTTTATATTAAATAAATTGCTTCTTGTAAAGTTTCTTAAGGAACATTACCTCTAAATCTCAAATGGGTAGGTTAGGGGTTTTTTAAATATACAAATATGGCACTTTAAGTTGCAATATCTTTCACAATTATTTTATTCTACCAGTTGGTATGGTCATTACAAAAGGAATATCAAAGAAACAAGTATTGTACATACTACTACACTAAACTCACATTGAAAGTAAAATATAAACAAAAACTTAGATTAAATGGAGTTTACAGCTTCTATGGTTCTTAACTTTAAACTTATATTAGCACTTTACAGGTGTACTTAATATTTTGAATGTAGGTATATTTGATTTAGTCTGAGAATAACAAACATAATGTCTGATAAATTCTTAACTCTCATTAGTGGAAAGAAATATTTAAAAAATAACAATTGAAAAGAAACTCTGATGATCCAACAATATCTGTTTTATTTTTATTATTTATTTTGAGTTATATCCAAAACTGTACCATAAATAATAAAACATCTAAATGTAGAAACGTATTTCTCTCGGGAATTCATTTCACTGACGTAATCGCGTGCATCAAAAATGAAGTCAGTATCAAGGCGTGCTCAAATACAACTTAAGGATCCTTTAATGTCTGAAACGAAACTAAACTTTATTTAGTATAGATTGTGTATTTACTTTACACAAATTGGATTTTCAAGTATTGAGAAATTACACAAATCCTTTTTCAAGTTTAGAAAATAAAAAATGTTGTGTTAAAATAAATGTATTGTTAGAAATAATTTAGATGAAATGGATCTAGAACATAATAATTATATTTTTATATTTGTCAAATATACAGTGATTAAAATGAATTATTTATTACAAACACTTACGCATGTAATGACGCACGTTAAACATTATAAAATGAATAAGGTAAGGTAAGGTAAAGGACCACCCTATGACAGAAGACCGATATTTAGTAAACAAATTCATTTGGTTATGTTTCGTCGGTGACTGAGAGAATCGGGCAGATCAACTCTTGGGATCCATGTCTAGGCGAAGATTGACGATCTGCTTTCACAGACCCCCTCGTCGTAGTCGTAGTAGTTGTAGTCCTTGGGGACTTCAATGCGCACAAGACCCTGGGCTGGGGTCACGTGCCATCGACTACGCGGGAAGATCTGTGTTTAACTTTGCTCTGGTAAATGGTCTGTCCCAGTTGGTCAAGACACACACTCGTCTACCGGACGCGGACAGTCATATGCTCTCTTTGTTGGACCTTCTGCTGACTACACATCCCGGAAAATACGAGGTCACTGTCGAGGCTCCATTAGGGTTCTCTGATCATTGCTTGGTACAGAGTGTAGTTCCCATTCAACGTCCGGCTCTAACAAGACCTGCGACTCGTCGCGTTTGGCACTACAAGTCAGCGGATTGGAATGGAATGCGGTCCTTTTTTGCATCCTACCCATGGGGGCCGATTTGTTTCCCTTCCAATGATCCTAGTGACTGCGCTGAGGCTGTAGCTGATGTGATACTACAGGGCATGCAACTGTTCGTACCAAGCTCTGTGGTACCACTTGGTCACAGATCATGGCCTTAGTTTCATGCGTCTGTAACGGCTGCAACAGCTGGAAAGCGTGTCCTTGTCCATCCGATCCCTAAAAAAGGTGATAGCCCGGACCCAGCTAACTACAGAAATTTCGCCATTACCTCTCTTCTCTTCAAAGTAATGGAGAGCATAATCAATAAACAGCTCCTAACATACCTCGAGGATCACCAATTGGTCAATCATCGGCAATATGGCTTTCACCATGGTCGATCGCCTGGTGATCTTCTGCTATATCTGCTATAACGCATCGTTGGACAGCTGTTATTGAAAGCAAGGGAGAGGGTCTGGCAGTTAGTCTGGATATGGCGAAAGTCTTCGATCATGTATGGCACAAGGGGTTTTTTTTCCAAGCTACCTTCCTATGAGCTTTCCGAGAGTTTATGCAAGTGGATCACCAGTTTTCTCACTAGGCGGAGCATACAGGTCATTCTCGACGGTTTTTCCTCGGACCCCAAGCCCGTGAACGCTGATGTACCTCAAGACTTCGTGCTATCCCCAACTCTGTTCATCCTGCACATCAAAATTATTATATTCCGGTATATTTCGGCCCTGCAGGTCTCTCTCGGGAAAACGTCAACGAGTGCCGAAAGAAACTTGTGTCTTCTCGGCATTGAACTGAACCACGTTCAGTTCAATCCCGAGAAGACACAAGTTTGCGCGTTTACCACGAAGTAAACCCCATCTGTCGTATCACCGCTCTTCGAGTGCACTCCACTCATTGCCTCGCCAAGTATCAAAATACTTTGTCTCGACATTTCGAGCGATTTTCAGTTTTGTGGTCATCTGGAGAGCAAGGCCAAGTTGGTCCGGATGAAATTGCGAGTGATCATTAGAGCGAGGCAGTGTTTTAAGCCTGGCCAAAGACTTGCGCTCTATAAGGGCCAAGTCCGGCCACACATGGCCTACTGTTCTCATCTCCAGTCTGGATCACCCCAATATCAGCTTCTACCATTTGACCGCGTACAACGGAGAGCCGTTCGGATTGTCGGGAACTCGGTGCTCTGTGAACGGCTGGACTCTTTGGCATTGAGTAGAGACGTTGCATTTTTGTGCGTCTTCTATCGCATTTACTACGGGGAATGTGCCTATGAGCTATTCGATCTGATCCCTACCGCCGAATTTCCTCACCGCTGAGCGCGCCATTGCCTCCAATACCATACGTACCACCTGGATGCGAGGCGATCCTCCACTGTGCGGTTCTCAAGTACATTTTTTCCACGT
The DNA here is from genome assembly GCA_918358865.1 of Melinaea marsaeus rileyi. Classification (NCBI taxonomy): domain Eukaryota; kingdom Metazoa; phylum Arthropoda; class Insecta; order Lepidoptera; family Nymphalidae; genus Melinaea; species Melinaea marsaeus. Next base: position 5,721,591 of record OU911092.1, read on the forward strand.
AACACTCGAATGTGCAACGACCTCCCTACGGCCGTATTTCCAGATCGGACATGGGTACCTTCAAAAAAGGCGTTTACTCCATCCTCTTAGGCCGGCAACGCTCTTGTAAATCCTCGGATGTTGCTAAAGTTCATGAACGGTGGTGATCACAAATCATCTGTGACCCGTCAGCTCGTTTGCCCTCCTTTTACATAAAAAAAAGAAGAATTCCACATTAAATAGTTGGATTACAATATCGTAAATCTTGATTCAGGGGTTTCATTATTGAAGTAAATCCAATGAAGTCTGTAATTAACAGTCTAAATTATATACTTTTCATTTATTAGATATTTACAAATATATAAACCACACATCTCTCTCTAAAGTATTTCTTAAAGTCTCATTTTTAATATCCATTAATATTTCTTTAGTTTACAATGTGGCAAGTAATGTAACAAGAAAAAGACAAGACATGTAACAAGAAAAAGCAATATACAATTTTAAAGATGCGATAATAGCAAGTTCTCTTTTGTTTAATCCTTAAGAACAACTAATAATTTATATAATAAAATGTAACTTCACTCAAATCTTCATATTTATATTATATTAAAGATGTATGTATATACGAGTAATTGAATCAATTTTGTGTGTTCCTGCTTAATGATTTAATTTTTTCCATGAAAAATAAACAGTGTCTAATTTTTAGATCAAATCTATCGAGAACTAATAAATAATTTATCTCTTGTGTCTAAAATAACATAATATCTGTAATTTACAAAAAAAAAATTGCCTGCAGGTCCTATATTAAAAGTACATATAATTGTAGATATTGGAGGCAAGTTTAAATATCAATCTTGCCCACTTTTACAGAATTATAAAGTGTTGTTTTTACAGCCACAGCAACCAGCACGATTCTTAATATAGTATGTATACCTTAATTTGACATCACACATAAGTCATATGCGGGACATAGAATTTTTTTTAAAAACACTTTATAATGGCTAAAAATACATAATATTTGCATGTATATATATATATATATATATATATATATATATATATATATGTATTTGTAGATTTTTGAATGAGATACCATCTAAAAGTTCTTATCTTTATATCAAAGCCATATAGATTGCGATGTAGCATGTATCACATGGTTATTTTAGTACTAAATGAAACTTGCACAAATATACTGAATGCTTATTTAATTTCTAATAAATACCTAATAATTACTTAATATACTATTATCAACTAAAACTATCTTTTATTTTCCGGAAATATGATCCAAAACGACAGTATAAGTCATTTTTACAGTGCCATTGTCATACCAAAGCCAGTAAGACTAGAAAGCAGATGTTTCTACCGGGATCATTATTTGAATATTTTTTATTATGTTTGTTTCCTTTTTTTGTTTATTTCTTAATCGTCATAACTTTCAAACATAAGGGGTACCAACAGTTAAACTATTTTATTAGAAATACAACGTACGTACTAGCACACGATGTGTACACAATTTACTTCCTGATACATAGTGACAGTAATAGAGAGAGACATGAGGAGAGTGTGGAATACATAAAATAATTCTTCAGGAACGTCTTTAATATTCAATTTATTTTATTTTATTTTATTTTATGAAAAGGTAGTTTAAAATTTTCACTCTAAGTAATTGTTTTAAAATATGAAAAGTAGTACTAATTGCTAGAATCTATTTTATAAAGTGTATCTGCTAATAATATCTTGTTTAATGACGATGCCATTTTAAATTCTCAATGATTTATTGTTTTATCTTCTATATAAACACACAATAATTATCATAAAATGAAGATTTAATTGTCAAGATTTTTTAAAGCAAGATTATTAAGATCATCTCTTATTGTTATCTCCTCAAAATGATGTCCTCTAAAACGACTTTGGAATAAAGCGAGCGGTAATCCTACGGTCTGTCTGACAGTTAAGCTGGGGGTCGTAAAGATTTGTTACCAAAGGTCAGTGGTCTGTAAAAATAAATACGTAGCCACTTCCAGTTTGTTCTTTATAAATTATATTAAGGATAATATACATTTTTTTATTTAGTTATTTTTAAATCTGGGACGTATTTTTAGTAAACTTAAATTTCTATTTGAAACTTCAATTCATACACAACCTTGGCAGTTAACGGAAATTATTTATCCACATGTTATTTAGTTGTCGGAGTAATTTGATTGCGTGCCGAATATTAATTACATATAATTGAAGATATTGTACACGTCCTCAAGGTATCGCTGATAGTAATTAATTAAATTTCCATTCTAGTAACGACAATTTAATGATTCTACGAAATAGATATATAAATTCCTTCTATTTATATTCGTCAATATTGACGTCTAGGTTTCGTACCAGAGATGTACTTTCACACATTACTTAACGCCTATGCGAGCTCACTTTATTTTTAATTGATAATTATCATTTTGTGGTAGAACAATGAAGTCATACTGCGTAGGAACTTGGGAGAACTAACAGTAGTGTAATCTTAAAAAGGAAGAAAGGAAAGACCGTCTACACATTAATTGCAAACTATTATAAACATTAAGTAAGCTATAACGTAGTAATAATATTGATCTTTTAAGTCTGTTGCTCCAAAATATTGTTTTAAAAACATTTTTATAAAAACTTTTTATTAACCTCATATAAAATGAGCCCATTAACACTTAAACTATACATAGGTCAAAAAAGCAGGAAGTTTTGAGAGATTACAAGAGCTAGACAACATCTCAATACTAATAATTAAGACGATAATCGAAGTATATGGAAGTCAGCAATGAGTAAACATATCTTCAAGAAGCCCTATCGTTATATTAGTTTTGATAAACTACATCCTTGCCTGCCTTCCTTGCCACGATGGAAAATTAAACATATATTAATTTTAACGGAAGACAAAATTGGAGTTTATCTAACATCCCGAACCCACTTTTAGAAGATGTAAAATCCCATCAAAATATCTTTATTTTTGTAGTTAATATTCTAAAAAATTACAATTTAAAATTTAAAAAAATATGAAAAAATCAACACACATCAGGATCTATTCCCGGAATGTCTGGGAAAATTGTATTTATATATATTTTTATATTTAAACAAATTCAAAATTACTAAAATGCACTTATAAGCAATTTTGTACATTAATTTTGGTTTGATTCTTTTGGGTGTTATTTAATATTTGGAAGTTTAGAAACATTGGATAAGATTTTAAAAAAGAATCTTAACATATATCACTTTCGTTCCAATAAAGATGACCATATCTAAATACAGGTATGTATGGTTTGTATTCCTCTCTTTACGCTTTCTCTTTGATGTTTTGTATTATTAAAATCACATTGAAAAAAATATTTTATTTCATAAACTAATAATATATACCCTTTTACTACAACTAGATAATAACTAGACAATAGATTTCAAATGAACCAAAATGTACTTGCTAGTGAGAGAAATAAGCGATTTATATTTTACAAATTTTTGAAATATACATAATAATCTTTGTCTTAAATAATAATAAAATAATAATATTATTATTCAAATAAATACATAACTTTACCGCATCCAATGTTTAGTTTATTCCAAGAAAAACTTTTTTAACTGTGATAACAATGTATACACAGCTGAAGTTTCTATGTAACCTACTTATTCATATTTGTTGAAATGGTCTGATTACATATAGAACAATCATTATGAAAGAAGAAGAAATCTGTTACTTAAAGTTTTCTTAAAAGAATCTGATTGAAGAACTTTACAAATTACAAATATTAATACTTTTTTTTTTCCTCAAAAACTCTTTAATGGTTTCGAATCTAACTAAATATTGAAAATGTTATTTGAGACGTATTTTTTGCCCTATTCTTATCATATACATATTTTAGAACTACTCAATAAGCCAAATAGTAAAAATATTTCAATCCAACATTCTTATAATCTAATGTATACAGTGCTTACGTGAGAAATATATTAATGCAAAGGGCGACGTTGAAGGATATATTTCGTCGATTGCTATCGAGTTACTTCGGGATATAATATTCAGTGATATGAAAAATCCTGTATATTTGCTTCTTATTATTTACATTAGATTTGACAAATTGTACACCTCTTGAGTTTTATTTCTATATCGCTTTATAAGAAAATAATGCTGTTAAGACTCTTCTTTACAGTATGTTTTTGTTAATCTTATTTTGTTCTTGCTTAAATAATAGAATCACACATTCTTTATTATCTTGTAACTACAATACATAACATAAGCTTATTGTATATACAGATAGACACACAATATAAGAATGGTTTTATATTCAGAAGTTTGTCAAGTTTACATAATTACTTTGTTTTGACTTACATTTTCTTTATTTATGTAAGTTCATCAGTTTATCATTCAACATTTTAGTACTATTTTGTATCTCTTTAGAAATCAATAAAAAACCGCATTTTAATAAAATTAGGCACATGATAATAATACTAGGTATTTAAATAATAATCGCTAATGTCAATGATAATTTTGTATTTCAACGTTATCAAATAACTTTGGCAAATGTGAATGTTTTATATACAATAAAAACTGTCAAAATCTCCATATTTCCTCTTTAGTTTGGATGATTGTCTTATCAATACTCAGACAGTGATATCTTAAGGCGCCGCAGTCTCTAATTAATAAAAGTCGCCGTGAGCAGAATCGCAGAGTACTTCTTGACAACAAAATGTAATTTTCATAAAACCAATAGAAATCTTTCTTAATATTATTCGATATGGAAATTAATAAAAATAAGGTCTTATGACAGAATAAATTAGAAAGAAGAGGATCCCTACTAAATTGTCTTGTGTTCATGAAAATTATTTTTAAATAAACTACATAGTTACTGCCCGCGACTCTGTCGATTTTAACATGAGTGTTTGTAAAGACATAATTTGTTTGGTCTCCATAAAAACATTTTTTAATTTATCGTCGTTTATTTTTTTATTTTTACAACGATTTCATTTACGTAGTTCCCGATCTCGTAATAAAATCGAGATAAAAATAGCTTATATTAATTGATGATAATTTAATTTTAATATTTGAACGAATTTTTAAAATCCATATTTTAAAAATTCTTTCTTATATCTTATACCTAAAGACATTAAACTTTTTCTCTTTTAGTATTAGTTTAGATAAGACTAATGTATAATCAATTACTGTGTTATATTTTTAAATTATGTTATATGTAATAATATACAATATAACGTTCATAAAACAATACTATAAAGTGAGTATACTTTGACCGTAGATTCGTAGTAATGTTTAATGCTACTCATTGTTTCTATGAAAAATGTTCCTTCTTCCTTTTGAAGTCTTTCAATATCTGAATTATTTTATCAATACTTCAAAGTTATATAAGATAAATAATGATTGAAGGTCTAAATTATTAAATTTGAAAGGTTTGTTTTTAGCTCAAAGTAAAAGTTTGTGTCCAAAATTTTGAGTCTTTATATTTGTAGGTTAATAAATAATTTAAAACTTTAACAAACTTGATTAAATAATAAAAAAAAAAATTAACATCTGTCTTGTATATTTTTTTATAAATTATATGACTACAGATTTCACATTTATAAATAATTTAATTAATTTACATACTTAAAATCAGAACGGCATATGATTTTTAAGAGATTTTATAGATCTCAAGTTAGAATTCTGTACTACTACAAATTTCATTGTAAAAGTTATGGTTGAAACAAGAAGGTGGTTTTTAAAGACTTGTGCTTTTCACATAGTCATAGATAGGCATAATTTGCTTCAATTTACATTTTGTATTAGATACAAAAATAAATAAAAACCAAAAGCAAACCAATTCGGATTATTGATATTATATATATATACAAATATTTCTATCGTATATTTTTGTTTTCGGTTTATAAACCAAAACCGTGAATGGTTTCTTGATACCCCTCGTGATTCCGTAAAAGATTAATTAAGCGTGGGGTGTGTAGTATTTCTATTGCACATATTACGATTATTTCATTCAGAATACCACAGGACGCAGTATTTTAATGTTATTTGATAATGTAGTGTAGTGTCGTAGAATTATCTTATACAAAATGTAAATTTAAGCAAAAGAAAGGAATTATGGTGTCATCATTTAGATTGGTATATTAAAATAAAACACCTCCACACACACACAGTAATGCATTTTAAGTTTACATTTAAATCTATTACGGATTTACAATGCATTTATTTTTACACATTCAATTTAATCCAAGTTTCAAATATAGTAGCGATTACGGGAAATGTGGGTGTGACCTACATCTCGTTATTGCTAAAACAGTTTTATTGAAAAATCCAGGAGTTTAATAAAGTTACGTAATGGGTCCCACTTTGTTTGCATTTGAAATGATATTAAAAAATTAAAGAACGCGAAAAGGTATGTTTTGATTTCTGACTGGAATATAAATTCACATTCATTATAGAATAAAGTATGTTATAAAATAAAATGGATAATCAACGAAAATCACATTTTGAAAATGAAGAGCATTATAAAAAGATTATTAAATGTAAATTTATTTTATTATTTATACTAGCTTTTGCCCGCGACTTCGTCCGCGTTTCCGTCGTTTTTCGAAAAAAAATTAGCAGATGTCCTCCCTCATAGTTTTGACGTAACAGGCAGATTCACTTTCGTATTTTAGAAGGGCAATAGTAATATAATATGCCAATCCACAAAACTGTTGAAAAATATAAGTAACCGCAGAATATTATAATATACCCACGCTATACCCACGACTCGGTCAGCGTGTAACTCCTTGTTTTTTATTAAGATAATATATTGCTAATATTTTTAGATCAAATTAAAATGTTTCAGCGCAAAGCTTCTGGGTAGACTATGTTAAGAGTCGACCCGTCCGGCACGTGAACGTAAAGATTCCTAGAATTGCTAACCCGGGAAAGAGCGACGTATAATTGACCATGCGAGAAACAGCTAACACCGAGATCTACTCCAGCAACACGAAAAGTCTGCCCTTGAGCTTTATTGATAGTCATGGCATAGCACACCGATACTGGGAATTGCGTTCTTTTAAATTGGAATGGAAAATTATTTGGTATTATGGGAATTCTGGGAATAAAGACAGTTTCTCCTGCACCGCAACCTGTTAAAATTTGAGCCTCGATTACATTTTGTTGCAACTGGGTTACTTTTAGCCGAGTTCCATTGCAAAGTTGAGGTGGTCTTAAATTTCGGAGCAGAATTATCGGTATGCCAATTTTTAAACAAATTATATGAGAAGGTAGTCCAGGCATACTTAAAGAATTTAAAAATTCTATCGGGTAATTAGTGGCTTCTTGTTCATCAACCATTCTATTTATTGAACTATAAACTTTGCTTTCTCCCTGTATATTAGACAGTATTTTATTATTAATTTCAGATGCCTGGTCATTGCGAGGAGTCAAAATGGACCTTTCGCAAAGCCAAGAATTGTCCCTATTTAATATAATTGTTATGTCACCGTAAACCGAAGATATAAGATGTTGTTGGGATTGCACTATACAACATAACTCAGGTGTCAGAATAAGTTTTCCTTGGTGTAGTTGTGGATAAGTACCTTCACCAATCTTCAATAATGTATCAGAAAATTCACGATTATCTGCGTTGTCTCCAGTTCTCACTCGCATATTTATAGTCAAATGCACCGATTGTATATCACGCCACAAATAAGAGCTTTTCAGGCAAGCCCTAATCTCATCAGCTCGGGTTCCCCGTGGTATTACCGGTAAGGTTTGTCGGAAATCACCACAAAATAAAACCGTAATACCGCCCATTGGTCGATCATTTTGTCTTATGTCCCTTAGAGTTCTGTCTACTGCTTCTACTCCTTTTCGATGGGCCATCGTACATTCATCCCATACGATTAAATTACACTCACGCAATACCTTAGCTTTGTCGCTATTTCTTGAAATACTACAGGTTGGACTTTCCGTGCGATCTAAATTAATTGGTATTTTAAACATAGTGTGAGCAGTCTTACCTCCTGGTAGCAATGTTGCAGCTATACCTGATGAAGCCACGGCAAGAGCGATTTTACGCTGATTTCGAACATAAGCTAATATTAATTTAGTCAAAAAAGTTTTCCCAGTTCCTCCAGGTGCATCTAAAAACCATATTGTTCCTAAATTATTCTGCACACTCTCGCACACGCGATCATAGACTAAGCGTTGTTCTGCAGTCATCATTGGGACACCGTTTTCTAATGTTACCAGCAGTTCCATTGGGTTGTAACCAATCTCTGCGGAATATTCCCTATTGGTAACCTCTCCGACTGAGGTTGGCGTTGGCAAACCATATTCACAAAGTGATTTACCGCCTACTGCTGTTAAGTCTTCCTGAAGAGCTAATAAGCACTGATTTATAGCCAGATCTCGAAAATTATCATTAGTTGCGCCTTCATTATTGTGAGATAAATTCCGAAGAAAGTCTTCTGCAAATTTTTCTTTATATTTTTCCCATAATTGGACAGGATCAGATAAATTACAAAATGTGAGTAATGTTACAAATAAATGGCGTAACCGTCGTGGATTATCACTAACACAGGATTCTGCTAAAGCGTCATCCCAATGTTGATCATTTTCAAGCAAATGACGCGCTTGGCAAGCTGCATGATAAGTTGGATAAACAACATCGTCTACTTTTCTCAAATCTATAAATGATGTTGGTCCTCGCACTGTATGTAATAATAATCTCAAATAAAAACACTCTGCGTTGTTAGGATGAACAGTATACACTCTACCAAGAACATGTTCTTTGAAAATACCTGTCTCGCCATCTACAGGCCTGCCTCGGCGTCTACGGTTAAAGACACCTCGTTGTTTATCGTAGGTATAATACGATGGAACTTCTTCATACAAAAGAGACTTTGCGAAATTATCAGTTTGGCAAAGTCGAAAGAATGCCAATAAAGTTGTTTGTCTAGGGTTCTCTAATCGTTCTGTAACATTTTCGGCGTTAAAATATATACGTTGACCGCCTTCCAGATGAACATCCAGATGGGTCACAGGTGGATATCTTTCGTGAATATTAAAACTTAAGATCCGCCACACAGCTTCTGAAGAGCTGATATATCTGCCTGACTGAAATCTAGTAACTTCATCATGTTCATTTCTTAACGCAAACGTAGCTTGGTCACTGCCCTTGTTAATGTACTTACAAATATATTTAATTGACTCTACACTATTACACATTTCTACATTTATGTGAGCTTGAAATGCTCTGGACAATACAGGCGAATACGGAACGACCCACCTATTATCTAAAGTAACCTGTTGTCCAGATATTCGCTTTTCAACAGTAAAACCACCATTGTCTCTTGAACGGCGACGATATAATGGGTATCCATCATGTCCTGTTACAGTTTCATCCACTAATGCTTTTGGATACCTTTTAGTGCAACGACCGTCTTGCATGCAAGGAGCATTTGCGTTAAATGCACCACATGGACCATGTATCATATGAGTTTTAACAATGTCGTATAACAGGGGATCTGCAGTCGGATCTGGAATTTCAGCACTGATTAATCTGTCTACATCATTAGGTCGAACCTTATCTTTTAACCAAAGCAAGATATGTGCGTGAGGTAAGCCGCGTTTTTGCCACTCAACACTATACATATAACACAATACTTCTCCAAAAATGTTATCTTTGGTAAGAAGATCTATCATTGATTTTAATTTTAAATGAAACACTCTTGCAATAATATCATGGCGGTCATGCGGTGCCTGACCCTCAAGAAGCTCCCGAGTGATTTCATCCCACTTGGGATTGGTAGTTACAGTAACAAATAAGTCGGGACGTCCATATTTTCTTACGTAACAAAAAGCGTCTTGAGTACGTTCATGCATGTAGCGTGGACCACCAGTAAAAGAAGAGGGTAAAATAACTAAACGACCCATATTCACAGTATCGTTATCTTGCTGCATGGCATCGCGAAGGTGCACGTATTCTTCAGCGCGCAGCTGCCTTTGATTAGATCGTATATAAACTAATCTTTCGGTTTCAATTTTTGCGTACATGTCAACAATAAACTGATTAAATAAGCCACGAAAACGTTGAAAGTATACCAATCTATTCCGTCTCACTTGCAGGTGGTAACAATAAAATTGAAGGCATGACACCTTTTTATTATAATTAGGTGCGCCTGTGCGCGGATCGGTTTGGTATACAGCGAAATTATAACCATCTTCCCCTCGACAGTATATCATAGGATATTGCAAACTGTCGTAAGCCCTGTGGGTTTCGAAAATACGTTGCAAACGATTGTCTCTGGAACGTATAACGATATCACGCCTATCACATTCCTGGTCGACCAGTACTACAGCAACTTCATTCGTGGATGGAACGTTATGACGCCCAGGGTGTTCCTGAGTTGGACGCTTATCGGCATTTATAACAATTTTATAATTGTTATTACCATCTTGAGAAAGGGCTTCTAATGCCGATTTAAAACTGCATACGTACGAATTAACCTGATGTAACATGTTCTGAAGTTGTGAAATGAGTTCAGTATTTAAATTCGGAAAATATTGATTTCTTATATTCGACTGTTCGTTGTAATCGGATACAAAATATATTTGAAAAAATTTAGGTTGTTCTTCAGGCAAAAGGGACCCTATCAAATGGTAAACCTGACCTTGTACCTTAAAAGTAGGCATGAAAGGGCCTTCTGAGATTTGTTTAGCACCAAAGGATGTCATTTGGAATGCACTATTATAAGTGCGATTATTATCTAAAAACTGTTTGGATTGCAAATGTTCCCCTAAAAGTAGTGATTTTAAAGGTTCCGGTGGGTCTTCGAACGAAGGCAAATTTATTTTACCTCCAGAACAACAGAAACCAGCAGACTCCTTCCTCCACTTCGAAGCATTACAAAAGGAACATACTACGTTCATATCGCCTATTTCAGAAGATGATCTGTAATCAATTGTGAGGTTATAAGCAAACCCACTTTTATATTTATCGGACCACGCCACCGAATTTGTAGATTGATCTACCACGTGTATATCTAAGTCATTAAGACCATGTCGAAATCTATCTGCAGTAAGACGGGCCTCTCGCTGTTCTTCTGTTTCAAGCGACCGAATATTTTCAATTCTTAATCTTTCATTAGATAAAGTAATCAATTGTTCTTGTCTCAAAGAATTGTAATAATCGCGTCCCGACTCTAGTCGTTGTTCATGCTCATGTTCATCTTCAAGAGATCGAATCATGTTATGGTGCGCCCTATCATTTGTCAAACGGTCTTGATATTGAGTAAAAGTTTCAGATTCTCGAGACAAAATATGACGTTCGCGATCAGCTGTAAGCCGTAATTCCCTCTCAGTGAAGGTTTCGGACTCGCGAGATAAAATATGACGTTCGTGGTCAGCTGTAAGCCGTAATTCCCTCTCAGTGAAGGTTTCGGACTCGCGAGATAAAATATGACGTTCGCGGTCAGCTGTAAGCCGTAATTCCCTCTCAGTGAAGGTTTCAGACTCGCGAGATAATGTATGCCGTTCGCGGTCAGCTGTGAGTCGCAATTCTCGTTGTAAAGCAGTTTCAGCTTCTCGGGATAACGCATGTTGTTCCCGGTCAATGGAACGCCTTAGCTCTCGTTGAGAAGAGCTTTGAGAAGCCCGTGTTGTAGCTCGTCTCGCTCTTTCAGCTGCTAATCGCATCTCTCTTTCTGGAGAGCTTTCATTAGCTCGAGATGTTGAGGCACTAACTCTCATAGAGTTTAACCGATGTGCTCTTTCCTCTTCCGATTCTTGAGAACGCGTCATTCTCATTCTCCTAGCTTGACTCGAAGTTCGAGATAAAGATGGTCGTTTTTTAGGTGGCATCGTTTATTTTATTTTTAATCGACGGTAACTTAAATTCTATTTAGTTACCCAACAAAAAACTTACGTCAGAGGTCCTAACTATAGCTAAGTATATAATAAATAGAATATAAATCTAAGTGCCTATTAAAACTAAAATAATATTCTAATCGAATTATAAATATGTACGTAGGTACCTACAAATTACAAAAGAATAAAAAATGAAAATAAAGCTATACTTAATGCGTGTGCAATACTATCTACACTTACCTACTTCACTTAAAAATGAATAATAAGAAATACCTACAACTACTGTAATTAATCAAAGTACCTATGCTAATACAAAAAAAACCTTAGATGTTCTAAGTACAGCTGCTATATAATAAAAAAATATAAATCTAAGTGCCTATTTAAACTTAAATACCTAATATTCTAATAGAATTAAACTAAGAAATATGTACCTACCTACCTACAACTTAGGTACAAAAAAAAAAGAAATGAAAATAAAGCTAAAACACGTGTGCAGTATAGGTAGATAGTAGGCAATATCTACCTATACCTACTTCACTTAAAAATAAATAAAAAATACCTATGAATACTATAATTAATAAAAGTACCTACCTACGCTTTTATCTACTCAATACAAAAAAAACTAAACATAAAATGTCCAAAACTAACCTATCAGTAACTAAAAATCTAACAATAATCTAATCTATCTATCTATTATCTAATCTAAAAATCGAATCTAAATCTACTTAAAAAGAAATAAAATAGGAACTATTAATAGTTAAGAATTTAAACAAAACTAAAACTAATTTAGAAAATAACAACAAAAGAAATTAAAATAAACTATTTAAAGACAAAAAGTCGCGCTGATAAGCACGGTTTATAAAATAACAATTATTGTCTGTCAATAAAGTTCAACACTCTGAACGCATCAACAGCCAAATATTGAATGACGCTTGCGCTCGCCTCCCGCCCCTTTTATACTCTGCCGCCGCGAGCCCCGTCGAGCGCGGCAACCGTTACGCAAAAATAATCCTTATAGCTATATTATTACAGGCCAATCTCACTTCTTCCTAGTATCTCTAAGATTCTAGAAAAAATAATAAATGTAAGACTACTAAGTTACTTGAACAAATTTAATATTCTTTCTAGTCATCAATATGGTTTTAGACACGGAAAGTCCACAGAGGACGCAGTCTCAGATTTAACTTCCTTAGTAGTAAATGAGGTAGACAATAAACGAAAATGCATAACGATATTTCTGGATCTCAGAAAGGCTTTTGATACCGTCTCTGTTCCCATCCTTATACAAAAACTAGAGGCAATTGGCATTAGAAATCAGTATTTGTCTCTTTTTATTAGTTATTTAACCGACCGTAAGCAAAACGTAAGAGTTGAAGGTTATACAAGTGATGAAGCCGACGTTACATTTGGTATACCCCAGGGAAGTGTCCTAGGTCCGACTTTATTTTTAATCTATATCAATCAACTTTGTAATCTGCAATTGACTAATGGACAAATATTTTCATTCGCTGATGATACTGTCGTGGTATTTACTGGAATCTCGTGGGAGGACGTTCGTTTCCACGCAGAAATTGGATTGGCTCGTATAGCTGAATGGCTGAATATCAATCTCCTCTCTATTAACACCCTTAAAACAAAGTATATTTGTTTTACTATGTCTGAACGATCACAACCAGTAGATAATTTTGTATTAAAAATGCATAATAATTGCTCCCAAATACAAGGGATTTGTTGTTGTCCTATACTTACTAAAGTAGCTTCAATTAAATATCTTGGAGTGATTTTGGACCAACGTTTATCTTGGCATCCGCATATTGAATTGGTCGCAAATAGAGTAAGGAAGCTTGTTTATATTTTTAAGATCTTAAGACACGTAGCCTCTAACACTATTTTGAAAACGATTTACCTAGCTCTGATTCAATCAATCTTGACTTACTGTATATCAGTCTGGGGTGGTGCCACTAAGACAAGATTTATTGAATTGGAAAGAGCTCAGCGGACAATATTAAAGGTTATATATTTTAAACCCTACAGATTTCCAACCGATCAACTATATATCACGAGCAATGTACTTTCCGTTAGAAAATTGTATATTATTAATGTTATTTTAAGGAAACATCGAGCACTTCCGTATGATAATAATAAACAAATTATGAAACGAAGAAAAGATTTTGCTGCTCCTACTAGTATCACTAGAACATCTTTTGCCGGTCATCAGTTTATTAAGCTATCTAGCCATCTTTACAATATTGTTAATCGCAAGTTGCAGATCTATCCAATGACAACATACTTTTGTAAAAAAACAGTAGCAGAATGGCTTCTTTCTTTAAAATATGAAGAAGTGGAGTTACTTTTACGTTTTATGAGTTGATTTTTACACCCACACACACATATGCACAGACGTACATACACACTTACACATACATATACACACACTCACATTCGAAAACACAAACACACACTCACACATACATTGCACCTTATAGACTATTGTAATGTTTAATTAATAATTTTGTTTTTTGTAATATTTAATTAATAAATTAGTTTGCTATAATTATGTTGTTATGGAAGAGCAGAGTCTTCTGGCACAGGGATAAATTAACTATCCTTAAAAGAAGATTCTACTTTATTTGTGTATTTATGATTTTTTGAAGTGAAATAAATTATTATTATTATTATTATTATTTATAGCTTGATTCACTATTCACGCGCGATGTCTTGTTGGCGTATTTCATGTAAGTAAGTATAAGTTTGGTGTTTCTATACCGATTTCAATGATTCTTTTTTTATTGAATTGGTGCTAATGTTTATTTTTTTTTTAATTAGGAATGATGGTGAGCATTATTGGTTTTATAAACGTAAAAGTAAACAAATATAATAAGAAATCTCCGAACTGCTAAGCTATCGAGAGTTATGCGTGTTATTGTGAGTTAACTATAAAAGGTAGATATATGCTGTCTTGGAATATTTTTCGTGTATTTTTATGTAGAATATTTCCGTTATACATAGTTTCTATGTAGCTCTAACCATTAAGGCTGCACACGCGACGGAAGCTTAAAAAATCAAGCAACTTCTCCCATTTTCTCAACATTTCCTTTCACTGCTCTGCTCCTATTCATTGTAGTGTGATGAAAAGTATACTATTACCTGCCCAGGAGTATAAAGAATAATTGTACTAAGTTTCGTTAAAATCCGTCGAGTAGTTTTTTTTTCTATAAATAACATACAAACAGACAGACAGACAGACAGACAGACAAAAATTTTTTTAACTGCATTTTTGGCATCAGTATCGAACACTAATCACCCCCTGCTACTTATTTTGTAAATATATTTCATGTACAGAATTGACCTCTCTACAGATTTATTATAAGTATAGATAATAAAGAAAACAAACCAAAATGTTGTGTTCAGAATAATTACTTGTCATATTAGTCAACGTTTTGCTGCATTGTGAATCGATTAGATCTTCTGAACACCTAATTAGTTAACAACTAATTTAAAGTGTTTTGCTATTTAAATTAAACTGAATAGACTGACTGACTGACTGACTGACTAGATACAGTATGCTATATATCTTTATGTATTTGTAGTATCAACAACCTAATGATAATAAATATAAGAAAATATGAATTTCCTTCAGTCTCACGTTCATCTTTATTATTGTTTATTTGACAAGCAATAACAAATCTTGATAGTGTTATTAAATTGTTGTCACTTTAACTATTCTTTCAGAAACTGACCATGTGAAGTAATCTTACATATATTAAGTAGCACAAACTACATATTTTAGTATAAACAAATTAGAGTGTACATTTTTTAGATATAGAATGATGCGTTTTAAGTTTTTTTTTGTGTAGTTTTAAGATACAAATATTTGTATATAAATTAAAACATTATATTTCTTAACACTTTGTATAGATTTGATGTCTGAAATAAATTATTACAATTAATAACAAGAAAAATCAAACTGCTATTACAAGTTGACTTCTCTGTGGAAAATGTAAAAAAATAATTAGAGGATAATAAATCTTCATAAACATTAATGTCTTACATGACCTCGAAGACAAACTCCATTGTAAAAGTACGAAAGAACAAATTTCTTTGCATAAATTAAAATAAATTGCTTTTGTGTTTATTTCGTATTCAAATGTTAAAGACACTCATATTTATTTAACAAGAAATCTTTACGCAAATGATAATAGAGTAATAATGGTACTCATAATATAAAAGTGTATACCCATATGACTATCAGTTATTTAATTACGTCGTTTTTATAGTATTGTCAATAAATAAATATTTAACCAAACTATCTATCAAATATATTCGTATGTACTAAATATCTGGTGTTAATTTACATAGTGGAATAGGTTCACATCCAAGGCATCGTCGCGGTTGATAAGGAACGCAGTTCTCCTCTCCTCTGCAGACATGGTCCTTACATACGTTCAGATCCTTCAAACACGGTCTGTAAGCTGAAGATTTAAGGAATTATAAACTGAACAAAACGATTACACAATAAAAAAAATCCTAAAATAATTGAAGACATTTAGTGTTGAAAATGATAAATGAAATTATAAATAGATCTTAGTTATATTATAAAATTAAAAGTAACATACTGTCAATACACCTTCCAATGAAGCAGCAACCGCCGCAGCACTGCTCGTGATATGCGCACTAAAGTCATACATACTATATATAATAACAACTATAAAAAATATTATAAATATTAAAGTAATAAAAGCAAATTACTCTATTTCCTCCTACTTTGCAATTCTGACCACTAACTGATATCATAATAACGCTAAAAATTAACAATAAAGTCAAATGCATTGCTCGAGATTCACAGATAGACTAACACAGGTATTATTAGTATCCATTCTGTGAGAAGCACATAAATAACATGATAACGGTGACACTGTAACACTGAATGCTGCTCCGACGTATTCAATAACTGTTGTAAATTGCTCCTGTAGCTAGCACACTTCAGTCACGACACTTGCATAATAATTATGTAAATAGAACCATGCAATACATCTGTGAAATAAAGTTATTGTCAACATATCTTAATGTAGGTTAAATACTTCTAAAACTATTACATGTACTTGTAGTAGTAATAAAAAAAAATTGTTGAATAATGACAAATACAGTGTTATAGTTTATATATAACCTTTGAAACTTGAAGGTCTACTGTTTTAACTCAAATAACAGTTTTCTTTCAACATGCAAACATAAAAAGTATTATTTAAATTATAAACTTGGCTAAAGAGAATAAATAACTGTTAGTATTATGACCGTCTGTTCTATCTTTCATATTATGCAACAATCAATAAAAAAGTCTATTGTGTATTGTGAATCTTCTAATGTGTATGTATGAAATCGTCACGGCCTCAGGCCCGCATTGCACGTTCATTGGTCTCGAGTGCTCAGGTGTTGAGCACTGAACAGTAGAAACTGTAAATAGATATTTGCAGTTTCACACTTATTATACAATATCGTATTAGATATTTTATATTTTCTATGACCTTGTCTTTACACTAATAATTGACTGAGGTTTATTTTGCTTAATGATTGAAGGAATCGTTTTCTAACAAATATATTTTTTGTAATAATTGTTAAATTAATAAAATAAAAGCATAAGAAATTTATTTCATTTTATTTATTTTTAATTTATGGTATATTTGGGAAGTATTTTTAGCAGAGACGGAAGATACGAAATGGATGTGGTAGTGCGTATTGCTGCCGGTAACAGAGTTAACGGTGTTTTGGCTACGTTGTAGAGACGGCAAAACTTCAGCATAGATGCACGTTTGGCTGTACACAATGCAGTTTTACTACCGACGTTCTTATACGGCAGCCAAACGTGGGTAACACAGAAGAAGAATGTAAGAAAGATGAATGCTGTGGACATGCGATTTCTTCGCTGAATATGCGGAGTCAGTGGAGCTGACCGAAACCGCAATGAAGAGATCCACAGAATGGCAGGTACTAGCAAAGATGTCATGGTGAGAATGAAAAAGAATGTGCTCAGGTGGTTTGGACACGTCGAACGAATGAGTGATGGAAGAATGGTAAATAGATTTGTAAAGGAAAAGTGAGCAGTAAAAGAGACAGAGGGAGGCCTCGAGTGACCTTTGAAAACACAGTAGCTATCATACTGGAACGTAAAAGTCACGTAAAAAGCATGAGGACCCCCGGAGGGCATGTCTGAAGAGGTTAATGTCTGTGGTGGAGGCGAAACAGGTATGCAGGGACCGTAGCGTTTGGCGCTCCGTGGTCTCTGGCTAACCCGCAAAGGATATGGCGTGAAGATAAGTAATTTTTTTACATTTACATTACATTTTAAATACATTTTTATTAATTAAATTACGTTTGTTGCTTTTAGATTACATTTGTTTAGGACCAGTTGGAAAGAAATAGTATCGTGAAATAGAAAACAGTAATTAACTCTTAAATAAATTTTTAAACGTTTTATCTGTAAAGGCTTAGAAAAAGGATTAAAATATTTATATATAAAAATAAGACTTCTTTCCTAACTCCATAGCAATATATTATGTGCAACACCCATTCTACGCTTCCAATTTCTGACGCTCAAAGGTAACCGTTTTTACGTTGCAGATAGTGTGGCTGTGTGACACTTACAAGTAGCGTTGCAGTAATTCAATTGCTAAATTGCTAAAAAAAAGAAGGGAAATACATACGGACAGTTATTGAACATAGGAGAAACTGGGTGACGTTGATTAAAGCGATTAACCTGAAATGCTGGGCGCATAAAATAAAAAAAACATTTTATTTTATTTTAGTCGTCACTTAATCTGAATAAATAATGATGTACAGAGTGAAAGAGCTAGCAATAATAAGCATAGAAGAATTATATGCGCAGCGTTTAGGAGTAATAAGATATAAAAAAAAAGTTATCTAAGAATAATTTTAAAATACCTTCTTAACATTAAAGCAACATTAAAGCTAATCTGATTACGATTACATACTAAAAAAAGGAATTAACGTTTCATAAAATTATTATAATTCATTTATATGTGTGAAGTACAGTTTTTTTCCTATGAAAGATATCTTATATCCTTTTTGGTTTTCTTGACAATAACATGAACATGAAAACAAATAAAAATATAAAGATATAAATATACATTCGCTTATATAATGTAACTTAGGATTGAGTGAGCCGAGTATAAGTCAATCACTTAGGATTGGTTAAAATGATATATCCATATCATTGTAAAGAGAATAATATTAATAATAGGTAGTTCTGTTCTTGTTATTTTAACTATAGGTACGTTATATTTTACTTATTTAAAAATCGCTTAACCAAAAACAGCATTATACCCTAAGTTAAACTACTATTTGGAAAGTACGAGTAAATCAATTTCGTTCTCTTGTATTGTGACAAAACACTCTGATGACAAAGTTAGGTTGGGTTTTGAGTGTGGTTAAGAAATAGAAACATTTCAACATTCAAACATTTGTTAGGGGTAACTCGAACATACTTTGTTTAAAAACAAACACATTAAGTATAAGTTATTATGTTATAAATTTTCATATATTTTATATAATTTTTGTTAATCATAATATTACCTATACAAAAGTATTTGAAATTGTTTATTTGTATAAGATTGCCAAATATTGTAAATTAATAGTTCTCATAAAATAACATTGTCATTATAAAATATATAAATATTAAATTACCTAATAGTCAATGTAAATAAAGTTGTATATAATATTTGTCATGTATAAAATTATGAGACAAGAGGAAGCTAAATATCAATATAGGGATTAATTCTTGGTAAACAGATGGTCTAATATTTTAATTGCCATTGCCATCACAATTACCTTGGACATAGGAATGAAATTATAAAGATTTATCAGTTTAATCACTTTCTATCTTTAAAATCAATGACGATGTACTCCTCAATTTCTGAAATTAAGACTTTAAAGTGAAAATTCTGTTTATAAGGTTTATTTTCTTAAAGTTAAGCAGTTAATTATATAATATAAAGATGGTCTGGGTTTTAAGGATTGACACTTATTTACTAATAAATATAGTTAAAATAGTATACTTTTCAAGCCTAAGTTTGAAGGACCATAATTATCATATATTCGAATATTATAGTTTGACCTATGACAGTTATTTTTGTTACTCTTAAGTGTGTTCCGCCAAGTACTTTCGTTTGCCACCTAAAACTAGGAGTTGTTGAATCCAATTTCACGTAAACAAGATTTCACTCTACGTTATGTAGACTGTGGATAGGTGCAAAAGTATGCCCATAAATCACGGTTTATTAATGTTTATAGAAAGAGAATCGTTGCGTTTTTAATCGGTTAAAGTCCAAAATAACTACATTAATATCCTAACGTACTATCCGTACTATATATTCTTAACGAAAATATGTAAAAAATGGATAATTAAAAGTGTTATTAGAATTATATTCTATGAGTCGTTCTATAAAATCTGTTCATTAAAAAAAAAAACTAAAATTTTACTTGCAACTGAAACATAATTAACATTAACATAATTAGGTTTTAAATATAATAAATAAAAAGAACTCTAACAGCAAAATTTAATTTGTTATTATTATTTTGATTACACATGAACTGTTGTTATATAGAAAATAATAATGCAACTTCATGAAATACTGTATGTCCTTCTTAACGACTACTACTCATTGCATATTTATAAAAAACTTTGTAGTATGTCACAATTGTCAAAGTGATTGAAAAGAACCAATTTTGAACAATAGGTATATTGCAAGACAAATAGGAACCATTATTAGCGTGCGAAATGTGCTTTGTCTGACACATGTGGTATATTTTAGCTCATTAATTTAATAATACAGCAATCTTGAGCTCCCTGCTGGCAACATTATAGCCATAGTATCTCTCATACTGTCACTGCATCTGCCGCTAACGGTCTTAGTCATGCCAGTTATGTTAGTTATTATTTAAAAGCGTATATTCTTTCAAAATATACTTTTTTCTCGTCGGTATCATAAAAGTAATTAATTGAATTTAACAATCAGAAGAAAATACCCACTTGGTTAGCCATTTCTGTCTTCAACTATGGATGCTATTACCATGTTACTAGTTATGGTAACATGGTAAATGGTAGTCATGATCATCCAAGTTCCACGCATGAAGTCATTTTCTTCGAATTATATTGTGTTTTTTTTACGAAAAGTAAGATCTTTATAATATCGATCGATGAGTATTTTGCTAAAACTGGAGATTATATCAAATTCAATATTAAAATTACCATTTAAATTAGAAAGAAGATCCTATTTTATTCCATTTCTTTTCGTAATCTTATCTTATTATGTATGAAATTTTCTTTTTGAATAATTCACATTATAATTTAAAAACATTAAAGCTTATAGTCTCAACGTTTGAAGACTTGATATATTAGAGCAAACAAAATAGTCTAATTTGTATTAGCTATAAATGATACTACAACTATTGTATGCAATTACATCTTAAAATGTTTCTATTACTCGTATATATATATATATATTAATTTATTTATATATATATATTAATTTATTTCTTTCACTAGTTAAATACATTTTAATAACTAAACATGAAATGTATTTTAAAGTAAATTATAAATTTTATTGTGAAATATTGGTTTATTAATTTTCAATACCCATTTTGAATAGACCTCGAAAAATTCGGTCTGCCCATTCATTTATACCCGACTTTCGAATTTTGGAAAAATTTCTTCACAAAAGGTCTTCTTATGACCCCCTGAGTCCGAAATGGCCATTGGTCAAAAAGTTTATACATATATATATATATATATATGTATGCGTGCGTCCAGATTCGACTTTTGTCAGCACGATAGCGGCCGCAGTTTCACTCGGATCGCTTTCAAACTTTGCACAAAAATCAACCATCCAAAAATGAAGGTCAAGTTTGTTAACCAGAGAAATCCGGCCACGGGGGGCGCTAAAGTCTCACTTTTTCTGATTTCAGTTTTTCGACTACAACTTTTCCCCTATACAAAGTAGATCAATCGCGTTCATATTATATGATGTCTTTGATGAATACCTATAACTAATGTAGATAAACCGAAAACCTAACTTCAATAACTTAGGGGTCAGGGGTAAAAAAACCGAAAATTTTTGGAAAAAAAATCATAACTTTTTTCTGGTAAATATTCTTACATCACAAGTATTTTTAATAGAAAGTTTTTTTTTTTCAAAATTTAGGTATCAAAAGTTTTTCCATAAAAGGTACCGTTTCCGAGAAAAAAAATTAAAAAACGTTCCTTCAGGGATTGACCGCACAA
Source organism: Melinaea marsaeus rileyi (assembly GCA_918358865.1). NCBI lineage: Eukaryota > Metazoa > Arthropoda > Insecta > Lepidoptera > Nymphalidae > Melinaea > Melinaea marsaeus. The sequence continues at coordinate 5,743,721 of OU911092.1, forward strand.
ATCGGCCATTAAACTGAAATGGAATCCAACAGGGTTCATTTTATAACACTTTTTATTAGGAGTCGAAGCCTAAATATCTTTATATCTTTTGTTTTAATGGGGGCGATTATTTCTGTTAATAAATTCATAGAATAATCATAAAATAATTTGAAGATTGTTTATCTCGAGTTTATGATTGGTAACTTAAAAATTACAAGCATCTTGTAGAATTTGTATTTCTAGCTTTTGGTTTGTCTATCTCGACTGGCAATGGCAGAAAGATCTTTGTGGGACCGAGTAGTCAAGATTACGATGACTTCTTAGTAATCCACTCAAAAGGATATTGTTTAAATCCGCAAAAATAAATTCTGAGTAGCAGTTGAAGATACCAATATTTTAAAGAAAAGTCATGTGAGATATAACTGAGTATTAGAAAAATATTATCATTTAAATTGTAATCTAACAATCTCCTATATTCATGTTAGATTCTGTAAAGTAATAGAGTTTTAAAAAAGTAAAGATGAATATTTAAGTACACATGTACAGCATTTAGAAGATTAATTGCCGTCAATTATTTTTATAAATGTATTTGTATGTGTAATGCTTCGCCAGATAATTTGTATCTGGAATCTAATACTACTATTTGTTTATCTTAGAAGATAAACCTCATAAACCGAATTTTTGTCGTAATTGTAGTTTGCTTTGCTATTACAAGACCTTTATGTATTATATATATCGTTAATTATAACAAATATCGTGTATCATTTCGAATAAGAAAATTATTATTTTTTTATTTTTTTATTCTACTACAATATAATTTTATGTATGTAAGTTGATGTATCTCTTTTGTCACTATTAACTCTACGTAGCTCTTAAACTTAAATAATATTAATTGTAATCCATTTGGTAACAGAAGGTAATGGATCGGACAACAATAAGACTAATAATAAGTTGAATAATTATATATGTTCTCTTTAATTTATTTAATGTTAACCATTTATAACCTTTTATATTCAAATAGTTTTGGTTCGTTCCTTTTATATTCAAATATTAAATTACAATACAATATTCTTAAGAATATTAAAGTAATATCTAACTTCATCTTAAATTTACGATGAAATAGTTTCGCAGATTCAGCTTACATTATACGTTTATATTACTTGAACAACTGCAAAGCTAACTAAGCGAGTTTTCTCGCAGTTATTTTAAACTTTATTTTCCTTTTAGGTATAGTACAAGAGGAAGTAATTCATAAAAAATTAAGGCCAATAACTTTATATGTGTTGTGTTCTCGATAACAAGTAGCAAAATATTACAAAAGTTGTACTGATATGGGTATATATTAACTACACAAGTAATCTTTTCAAAACGCTATAAAATTAATTGAATATATTTGATCTGAAATATGTACATATAAGTGCGTATTTTTATATTTTATTTGAAAAGTAAGAAATCATGGACAGAGTGCGTGAAAGCTAGTCTTCAATGACGTATGATAAAGAGCGTGGAAAAAATTAACAAACATATTTTGCCGGCATGTATAATGTTTGTTTATGATATTAACGTGTATAATTATATAATCACTTATCTCTTTTTGAATACAGTGATCATTTATAAATAAAACAAAATGCAATATCCAGTATACTTTGTAAAATCTAGAAATAAAATAAGATAAGCATGTCTTTTGATTGCTAATATGTTGTTCTGAATTACAACATATAATGCACTCTACTATGCAATTCAATTAATAATTATATATAATATTGCATCTAAGATTGATTCTATTACATAAATGTTTTAATTGGATTGTATTAAATGTAGGTAAAACACTATTATATACTTATGTAATTAATGTGTTACGTTATGTGTATAACGTAAAAAAATCAATTTGTATGCAATTAATACTTCTTTTAAACGAAGTTCGCTTGTAATAATAATATGTCAACTTATTAGTATAAGCCGTTTAAAGCTTATTTTGCGTTATCTTACTTGCTCAGTTTATGATTATACTCATTATTATTTGTACTCATATTTTAATGAAGGGCTTAACGACCTCTGTGTGGTGAATCCAAACAGTTACGTTGATAGCTACTTAGTCCCGCTGACATATGAAAACATATTTTTATAAGTGCTCTTGAAAAAACTTCAGATAGCCTATGTTAATGTCAGACAAGCGTAAAATAGGGGTGCTAAGTACGCAAAGTTGTTTTAAATTTCATAATTTTTAGTATTTTTTCTAAATTTATAACATTTATTTTAAATTTTTTGTTGGTTTTATCCCAATTACCCGCAGATTTGCTCATGCGAATGTAGATTTTATTTCTGGGAATGAAATTTCTTCCAAAACCGTTTTTATAGATCGGTTGCTACGACCTACTGAAAATGGACCCATATTTTCAAATTTACTTCTTTTTCTAGTTTTTTAAACAAAAACTTATTTAACTTCAATTTACCTATCAATAAGAGCTTCGTTATAGTTTAGTAGTATTGTTTATAGATAATTTGATATACATCTGTATTTATAATATTTTCATTTTTTTATTTCAACCTCAAATTAATCACCCTAAAATGTAAAAATTTTAAAGAATTATAGATCTTCAAGCATTCAGCTGCTTGATATGAAATGATGAGACTACGTTGAAATCGAAATGCATTACGTTTGTGACGTCACGTTCTGGCAAAAATTAACAATAATTAATTTAATTATTTATCGAACTTGGTTAGAATAGACTATTTATAATAACATTGCGATTTAAATATTCTTGACTACGAAATACATCATCATTTGATCATATCATTTAATAGGAGTACAAGAAGTATTATACCTAGTAGTTTAGACAATTATTCTATAATGTTTTTGAGTGCCACTCTTTACTGGTTAATTCTCACATATTACTTGTAACTTTGACTTAAAAGTATATAATTAGAGCACTCATAGACTTTTTTTGCCATTTCCTTAGTTTGGACCTTCCGTCTGCCTGCCTGACTTCAAACAATGCAATCAATGCCTATTCGAAATTAAAACATTGAACTTTGACTGAGCAATGTTATGAGAAATATTTTTATCACTATACATACTTAATTATAATGTACTTTTAAACTCATGTTTCACGTAATGTAACTAGTTTTTTCGGGCGGAATATAAAGTAATGAAGATGGAGTAGACTGGGATGTTAATGTGACCGATCGTCATTAACGTATATTAACAGTTATCTTTGACTAACTCTACTCTTATCGTCGATCATATCTACTATATGAAAGCAAATATATATTTTCTTATACAAACAAAATATATAATATTATATATCTCTTATAACAAAAAAATCATAAATTGTTATTTCCAATATTTTGCACATTTCTTTTTTTAATAACAAATATTTTTTGTATTTATGCAAGACTTTCAACTTCTGTTTAAATAGATGTTTCGTATTAATTCATTTCCAAAAATAAGCAAAGAGGCTTGTCTGCAATTCATAAATCACGATCACGCCACACTTAAAAGTATCAGTTATAATTTGTCACTTGTCTGGGGAATAAAATGAATTGGTGAGAGAAATTAAAGAGGATTTGTGCATAGAGTAAACACTACAAATTACTCCCTACCTAAGATAAGTATATATAAATATCGCTTAAGGTAGTATCAAAGTTGTCAATGAAAATTAAATAATTCGTGTAAAAATATTTAAGATTTATCTAAAAGGAAAATTTCGATGTGTGTTCCTTTGAGTTATTAGCTTGACATGGTAAAGGCCGAAACTGAAAATAAAAAATATTTATTTATTTATTTGTCGGTGATAATAGTACTGTGGCGGTTTCGGAACGCCAGCGCCATCTGTTGGTGCTCGATGGAGTTAGTGTTAGTGTTAGAATTAAAGAGCTGACCAGTGGCGTGCGAGACTCACTTCTAAGTTGGCGGTCGGCGGGTGCCGACGATACTAAAACTATCCCGTGTTTCGTGCTGCGTATCTACCTGCTTATAATTTTCTTAATGTAAAGTGTACAATAAATTAGTGATTGCGTAAATTGTGTTTACTTCTGCCGACATTATCCACTGAAGCCCACAATAGACCGGTACTCCGAAACGATGAGTGAGAGAAACCTACCCGCTACGACATATTTATATCTTTTCTACTTTAAATCAATACCAGTATATAACTTCTTCTATACATCGAAACGTAAAATGGAAGTGGCAGGAGGTCCTATTTATATACCAAAGTTATCAAAATAAGCCCTTGTAAAGACACTCCAATTTAAAATTAAGGCCTCGAGGGTATCAAACGCGGCCTGGTCTAAGAAGAACCAGATAAAAAACCCAACCGGATGTTTCTTTACTGTGAAAATTGTTTCACAAACGTCCATATTGAGCAATTTGCGAACAGCTAGAATCATCGCAATCAATTTGATAAGCCAGTCTAATGGTTAGTTAATAATAAAAAAAGAAATCCGTTTCTAGCAGTACGTCCAGTCATCACAACCAGTACCCATTCACGAGCATAGCGCAATGGTCAACCCTTTTCGCAATATTTGAGGAAGGGGGGCAAGAGAAATAAAAAAACTTTTCCTAGATATTTATTACAAAAATACGGTTCTTAAGTCCATAGTTCAAAGCGGATGGAGTCGCGGACAACACCTAGTTTTAGATATAAGTAATATCTTCCTTAGTTTTTAATTAATTTATGGTCTGTGTTTTAATCAAATATAGATAGTTTAATTTTATATATATATTTCTTAGAGAAGAAATATGCTTATAGCCTATGTTTAGATTTAAATATTAATATGGGTTTGTAAAACCACCACTAGGTACGTTTTATTCATGGCTAAAATATAAATAGGAATGTAATTAGTATGAAACCCGATTATGTATTATATAAACCCGAAAAGAGAATATCTTTATAGGATTATTGGTTATTGAATTTTATTATAGTCGTAGTATACGCCTGAAATAATTAAGTTGCACTTAAGCAAGTGCAAGTCAATGGTTTGTTGCTAGCCAGCTAGCATCCTACTCGTAAGTACTGGCTAAGCTTAAACCACATCACAAATAACGAGAAAAAGTGGGTAAAACAATTGTCTGCTACTAATCTAAACAATAGATTTTCGATATATGACAAAAGTATGACAAAAGTATAAATTTTGCCAACAAAATAATTATATCACTTATACATGTAATATAAACATATACATTTATATAATTTAGATTTAAAGATTTTATTTTTTGAAGCGGCTGTAATTTGTCTTACAATACTGCTTCAGAAGGGTTGGCTTACGGTGTCTCTAAGTATTAAATCACTTTAATATTGGGTCGTGTTTAATTATAAAAGAATTTTACAACTTTATCATGTTATTAACTTAACAAGAGTGCGCTTGTTTAGATTTTAAAAAATAGACATTGGATTTTTTATTAATAACCAATAACAAAAATTTGCTCCCTTAATAATTGAATTTACAACTTACTTACTTCTTTCTTGTTTGTAAGCTAAAAGGTGTAGTACTAAGCAAAATATCAAATATCTCAGAAGAAGAGTAATGTATTTTGATGAGTCAAAGTTTTAGGACTTTTAATGGGCATTTTATTAAAATTCATTCATAAACACAAGCAATATAAAAATTAAACGGTTCATAAATACAACACGATGTTTTGAATTGATAATGGTTTAATGTTTCTGTTTCTGTATATAGTATAAATGTGTGAACACCTCAATAATATTATTCTAAAACTCTTCAACAAACTTGATATTATTTCCTTATTTAAATAAAATTTGGGTGGTCCTAACTTAATTCGCAAACAACTTTTTTGGGTCCATAAACCGCTTTTTGAATATGTGTGTTATTTTAAATAATATTTTGACTATGCTTTTAAGGTAGGAGTACCGAAATAGATACTGAATAGCGTTAGCACTGGTGTCCATTCAAGGGAACATGTTGTAGCACAATTAAAGAAGTACCATCTGGGCCACTTGACTTATATACGTCCAAGGCAAAGAGGGCTTTACGGATGATTTTTTCGTCTAAAACCTATTTCCGACATTAAGCATTGACACCGCGGGATGATAGGAGGTGTCTTCCTTTGGTCGTCGAAAGACAAGCTTGGGGCAAAAAGAGTGTCCAAGAGATCGGCTTTCTCTTTTGCCATGTGAGTCATTCCCCATGTGGAATCGTGGTAGGGACGGCTGACAGAAGTTGCTCAGAGTGGCCTTAGAGAGCGCCCAAAATTTAAGCGTGCCAGACGGATACCTTGTTATTTCCTCTGTAGAACTCTAGCGTTCGAATGCCTAGTGTAAAATAAGATTTCTAAAATAACTTAAAAAGAAACAGCGGATTATGGCACAAAAAACATTTATATCGCCAATCTTAATGAAAAGCAAAATTTATAGTGCTTTTCTTGTTTGTCGAACTTTATCAAGAAAGATTGTCAGAAGAAACAGACATTGTATTTCATGTGTCCTACTTTCTGTCCCTTCATCCGTCTTACTTTATAAAAAAAATATTCTGAATTTTTTTTATTATGACGTAAAAGTCAATGGTTTATGACAAGCGATATTAATTAATCCTCTGTGAACTATCTTGTTAACTTATCCACTTCAGTCTCTTTCTATGTAAAAAAAAATAGTAATTTAATTACATTGCGGAACCATTATATATTTATAATACCATGGAAAAATGTGCTGATTTCAAAATTTAGTAAATACGTATTAATTGCATTAGGTTCTTTTAATTACAGTATTAATGCAGATTATTATATTTCAATTTTATTTATTTATTTATTTATTTCTTTGTTTCTTTCTTTCACTTTAAATTTTAACTTGTTTCACTACAGCTTTTTTTTACAAGCACACGCCAGATAATAATAATAGTTTTTATAATAGTTATTGCGCTATCAGTATCATAGAACAATATTTAATGCCTTAAAATAATTTGAAAATGTGCCCCAAATTTAGTTCCTTCTTTAGTATTTGAGTAGTTACATCGGTATAATAATCAGAGCTGATGTATTCTCTTATAAGAATGGTCTGTAATAATTTCTTTTCATTCTTAATTATTTATTAAATTATGTTGTTTTCTTATAAAATATTATAATTGAAATTTATACTACATTGTTATGGGAAAAACTATGTAATTTGAGAATATATTAAAATTTTGTTATATAAAGACTCAAGTAACCCTATCTGCTTATCTAATTTTTTTTTCAACTTAATATCCATAAACATTTGTCCATGCCTTTCATTGTAATTTTAAAACAATTTTATCATGATTTTAATTGCGATGGTAACTTCGCAGTAAATTGTACACCTGCACAAGTTTTCGAAAGCATATTTATTTATTTATTTATTTATTTATATATTTTCCACTTTGAATCCATACCAGTGATCACTTGTGTACGTCAAATGGAAGTGATAGGAGGGCCTATTTTATCTTTAGTTAGGGGATATAAGTAAAGCATTGTCTAATAATTAAGAATAGCTAAACCTATATTTATTGGGCTGTAAAAGTTAACTACATATATATCAGAAGTAGCTATAGCAGTCGATGCCCGAGGACGTTGTACTGTCTAAACCCGCGACTAAATAGTCAGTTGTGTGTATTCAAGTGAAAAATAAGTGGTATTTCAAATAACGTTCATAAGTGGCTATTAACATTCAAAGGTAAGACAAGAAATACTTAAGCCTTTAATTTCATCCTTAGAAATATTTTAAGGAAATGGATTATTCTAAACAAAAGTAATACATATATATTTACATACGTACACACATTATCATATACGAATATGTTAGAATAGAGAATGTTATTTTAGTCTTAGCTTCAAAGAGTCAATAGATGTATTTCTGTCAAAGACGTCTTTATGTTCTTGGAAGTGGTACTTGGAAATGTTCAATTAAGTATATTGGGGAGAATGGATATAACTTTTGAGTATTTTAGTTAGATAGTTACCGAGGTGATGTGGTGGTGAGGTGGTGGTCTGCTACAACAACGTGGCTACAACAACGTGGCTAACGAAAACTTTGGTTTCTTGATAATCTTCTATAATAACGTTTCTTTATAGTTATTGTGTAATTAAAACACAGTATACAAACTGATTGCTAATTATGAGTAGGAATATTGTTTTTGATTGCATTTAATTATTATTTTATGAAATGAAAAAGGAAGACAATTATCTCGCATATTTTTAGGAAATCTTATTTTTTTACGTTTTTTTACCTTTTCTTTTATACCACGACTGCCTGCACATAAAATTGAAAAGCAGCGCAAGCTTGTACAGTTTTCATCACCAGAAAGAGTGATCACTGCGAAGAAATCGTTGCAAAACTGTAAAATTTGATTCGGTAATTGATTCAGACGTGTGAAACACTATATAGTACTAGCTTTTACCCGTGGCTTTGCTCGCATTTAAGTCATTAAATAAGGATTAGAGATCATTTCGCTAGAAATGAATCAACACAATAACTATATTTTATTGCTTGGCTGAAATTTTAAATTTTTAAAAATTACTACACACAATGTTTGCCCTTGTGCTTTGTTTATAGTAATAGCAAAGCTATGCTTGCTGGGAAACTGAACTCTTGAATTGGAACTGAAGGTCAGTGGGAATCATTGGAATCAGAGGTATGATTACACTTTTTCCATTACCGACACATGTTAAAATAGTAGCTCCAAGTGTATTTTGCCCCAATTTCGTAATCCAAAGCCGTGTTCCATTACATAACAGAGGAGCAATTAGATTTCGCATAAGCATTACTGATACATTTAGTTTTAATTGAAGTTTATGTGACGGTACAACCGACATTTTAAGAGAATTTATTAACTCTGCAGAATATGAAGTAAGTTCCGTATCCATAATTGTATCCATTGACAAATATTCTTTCATTTCTCACTGTACCTCTTTTAAAATGTCGGTGTTAATCCTATTAACTACTTCATTTTTGGTGATAATATTGCTCTTGCGGCACAACCATTGATCACAACTCAAATTTTGTTGCAAATACGGAGAAACTTGAACAATGAGCTCCACTTCATTTTCTACTAAATTGAAAAATTCTCTACTAAATGGGTGGGATCTGCATCGAACTCTTGTAGAATGTTTTCATTTACAACGACACGATGCTGTCTTTTGTTCAGGCTTGGTTCCCTAAAATATAGGATACCAGTTTCCCGCAGTCTCCGAAAAGTGTTTGAAAATGTGGTGTGATGAGGCACACGTCTGTCGGGGTACGATTCTCTGTACATTCTTTGTGCAGCACGTGAGTTCCCATCAGCTGTTCCGTAGACAAAAACCATGTCGGCGTATTCTTCGTTATTAAACTCCGTCATGTCTTCACAGAAAGAATCCACACAGCAACAGCAACAACAGTCAACGTTAACAACAGTAAAAGTAAACAACGGATGACAGTACATACATTTGTTTGTTGTTATGATGTTACCTTGAATCTTAATTTTACTCAACAAGCTGGTAAGTATCATAGCATTTTGCTTTTCGTGGCTTAAGCATGCATTTGAAAATTACATGAAAACATCCGATCTAAAACGGATTTTAGAAATGTTATTTAAGTGATTAGGTACAATTTCGGTGAAAAACCAAAAATTTACAATAAAAATCTTTAAAAAAAAATAGATCAGGTATTTTTTTTGGCCAACTTGTTTTCTCTAAATAGGTTCCTGAAGACGCTCACTTGGATTGTCGGACCCTCTACAAAACACTCTGTATATATATAAATGTCGGCGAAACATTGTTTTGGCCGTTATTTTCGGATATTATGTGGACTTTGTGCGGGTATCATGCAAACAAAACTCGTTGTAGAAATTATGAGAACACTTTTATTCTGTTTCTGTAACACCACAATCACTAAAATTTAGATTATAGAAATACGAAGCGGAGAGACAGTTACGTGTGTTGCCCTGTCAAGCGTCTGAACACAAATCAGCTTGTTCGGGCACGCACGACTCCATCAAGGCGCGGCGGAAGTCAAATAGTCGTTTTGCGCCTTTCCGTTAATTGATAGTTAGTATAAATATATATATATATATATATATATAACATATCAGTTTTTTGAGGATTGTTCCTCAACGACATGACATTTAAAAAAAAAATTTTTTAAACAATCTCCTAATGTGTGTCTTTTTGATTGCAAAATTTCATAATTTTCCATCAAGTAGTTTTCTAGCCTATTCGTGACAAAGAATGTCAAAAATTCTCTAGTAGAACGCTCCGCTCGCTTTGCTCAAATATGATGTTTGTACAAACGGAAAAGAAGTTGCCTTCCTCCTTAACCACATCGATAGACACTAATTAACAGATGTCTGTAATTAACTTTTTATGCTACGGTTTTAATCTTATATGGATGCGAACTCTTATAAAATGTACTGAATTATTTCTTTCGATTAAGTTTAATTGTGTTACTCAGACTTGTTTAATTTATTCCGCAAGAGTGTATTAAAATTAATAACTTAACTAGCATAAATACAACAATATAGAAATCATGACTTCAAACAAGTCCTTATTAATTTGAAGCACGTCAAGTATAATTACCACTTTGAGTGATACTCAATGAGGTTGGCTAAATGAAGATAAAAAAACAGTCTCCTTCAGTTTCACAACTAATTAATTGTGCAATAAAAAAGTATTATCACAGTTATTTTAATTAAACCCATAAAATCGCTATTCAAATAATCAAGTTGTATTTTTATAGTTATTTAATAATTAAATTCCATCGTCTTTAAATCATATTTTATATATTAAATACCTTTTATTCACAATATATTTCAAATGAATTAAATGATGTATTAAATGAGTAAAAAGAGTATTAAAATCAAGAACTTTAAGATACTATATTCCTTTTTAGACGAAGACCTTTTAGGATTAGAAAATATTATTTGCACCGCAATCAGTAACAGCTGTCACTTGTGCCGTTGTGTCGTGTAGAATATTAATAATTCAAACTTACTCTCCAACGCAATTGCGCCGTATTGTATAAATCTAGGGAGTTAATTATTGTTTGTGAATAAAAAAAAACTTATAAACTTGCAATCAAAAAAAAGCTTGGCGATAACTAAAGTAGCCTATTAAGATATTTCAAAACAAGAAGATGTTTTTTGTGTATCAAAAGTTGTCTAAATATTCTTTGCTATGTTGGATTCCCCTGGCATCGCTCTGCGAGCAAATCATTGTTGCATAGAGAGCCGTAGAACAGACCATAAAGTTAGCAACATTCACTAAATCGTTTTGTGGGGTGAGGCTCTGTATAAGAAGATGCCATTAAGTCACTTGCTTCCTACTTAGCTCTAGTGTCATGGTGGGAGAGGAGGGCGCTTCCTCCTATGGAATCTTTTTTATTCACTGGTTTAGGTAAGCCTTACGTAAACCTATGACATGAGCGTCCTCTAAATTGGGCCATTGGATAAATACAGACAGCGATCCCGTGACGATCGGCTAAGGAAATCAGATTAGCCTTTGTATTGTAGTAGATAACATTTTTTATATCTGTTAGTCTCATATAGCCGTGTTCCCCTTACATGGACCAACATGTGAGAAAGTAAAGTTTAATATACGACTAAAATATTGTTCCTTAAATAACAAACCCAAATAATGTAAGACTTTTACTAGCAACGGTTCTCATTTTCTAAAGCAAAATAAATAAAAACTAGTTTTAATATAGTTATAAAGGGCATATCCGGGAATTTAAAAGGTTGTTCCAAGATTTAATATAATGATAGATAGAGACAAAATGGCCTTGATTCAAAAAGTAAATAATAATTTAGTTTAGCGCTGGATGTAAAGTCGCTGTCATAATTATATTATTCTGAAATCACTTGGGCTCAAAGCAGCACGTGCCAGCATGTGATTGTCAATTTTGGATTGATTAACTTGAAACAATTACTATATTGTTGTATTTAAGTATTTACAGAGAAATGTAATTATTTTTCTAAGTAGGTACACCATTAACTACAAAATTAATTAACAGAAGCACAAATTAATAGTTCGAGTAAGTAAAGATTTTGTGTAAAGGTTATAGTTTAACCTAAATCATTTTACCGTAAAGCCTTTATTAAAATCTGGGAGTATTTCATTACAATGTCTAAAATCGAAATTTAGTTTATGTTTCTTTATAAACTGGAATTTCATACTATCATTTCTCTCTTTTACATCTTGTGAGATGTATGTATTGTTTAATTTGTTTAAAATGTATCTTGACATTAAATAAGCATTATTGTATAAATTATGAATTAATTCAAGTGGATTGGATATGTATTCATAATAATATATTTGATTGGGAAATTATCTATTTATATTTAATGTAACTACTTCTATATTCTGGGAGTTGCTGCTACAAAAACCTCTTTTTGGCTTAAGTCTTAGCAAAATTTAGACGCATAAATGGCGAAACATATGTATTAAGTTTGTAAAATATATAAGTACACTCTTCTTTTTGTCCAGGTAACAATAAAATAAAACATGTATATTATACTAAAATTGAATTATTTTATTATCTATAAAAATGGAAATACCATTACAGTTAATTATTATCAATTACCTATTATAATAGAGAACAAATTTGATTACAACCTGATTATTTAACATTATTATAAAAATTGTAATACCTTTTAATTTTAAATAAATTAGGAAAAGCACAGGATAAATAGCATCTAGAAACATCTATCGAAGAATACAAATTCATTAGACTTTTTATATAAAAATTTACATGGATTAGCAACAAAAGACTACTTTACAGAATAAAATTTTGTAACATCTTGTAATTGAAAGTATGACATTTGCGTAATTAACAACATGTTATTAAGCATTTTCTTCCACTTCCTACTGCATTGATATATGGAGATAAAATAGTATGGTTTGCGTATGGAAAATAATTATTGGTAATTAAAAATTCTTCACGTAGCTTCTTCATCATAGATGACATTCAAATTATCAATACTTTGAAGCATTGTTAGCAATATTGTTTAATTTTATTAATAAAACACTTAAGTTTTCTTGACATGCAATATTATGTATTAATCAAAATATTATTCAATTTCATAGCTGAGTACCGACACAGAGATATATATTTGGGACCAATAGAATAAGTATGCGTAAAAATAACAAATTTACTCGTGTGAACACGATTGCCACTGTACCTGACACAGAGTGGCCGTGATAGTAGTGACAGATGCGTGTGACAGAAATAAAAATAATGTTTATTAATATATTTTATGATATTTAATATTTTGTTAAAATGTATAATTTATTACAGTACATGTTTTTGTTGTGTTATACTAATATTTCTTTTCTACCTTAATCCGGTGAGATTCTTCATAATGTAATGATTTCTTCACGACTGATTCAGACCGATAAAACATAGAAAACTTATTAGTCTTCAAGTTAAGTTTTTATCTTCACTACAGGTAAACGTCACCAGTTGAACGAAATATTATTCTATTAACATTATAAATGTGACACTTTGGATCTTTATACGTCAATAAATCCAGCATTACTGACGGCAAAGGTTCCAAACTTTCACATTTATAATGTTAGTAGAATAATATTTCGTTCCAATAGAATTATTGTATACTATTTACTGATATTATATATAAAAATAAATTTAAAATAATAATAAAATAACATAACATAATATTAATAATTACAAATACTTAAAATTTTATTTATTTTTTATTATCACAGAAAAAAAACTGCACAAAAGGTGAATTTAGTTCTAATATGTCTTTTAGTTTCAGGGAAATATGTTTATCTTTACAGCACAGAAATGTCTGTTTCAAATTGCCACCACAAAAATATTTACCGTCCTAATTGTTATTTAAATACCTTTTAAAGCACAGTAAGGTAACATTTTATATAAATATTTCTTCGTACCGCTTTCGTCTGTGGATGGAAATATAAAAGTTGAATGTTCAGTTACATTAATAAAAAAAATTTATAAAACGTTTGTATTAAATAATGAAAAGATGTTTTAGATTGTTTTTATCAAACAGTGAAACAAATAAATCACAAGTCAAAAAAGAGGTGATAACGATTCAGGTATAAAAATGAACAACGAACAGGCAGACCAGAAAAACAAAAAAAAAATCCACAGTTTTTAATTTTATACTAAACTGAGACGTATTTTAAAAAATATGACGTATTTATATATCGGATTAACATTGGTTAAAAGGTTTTTCGTCAGATATCACGTAGGCATATTGGGTGATCGAACAAATAAAATGTTAAACGAAATCTTTAATGTATGCACCGGTATTCAATAAACAAAACGAATGACAATTTCTAGTGACGTAGTATTGGTCTGGAGCGTGGCTCGATGACAAGTGTCTTTTCTATAGTAACGTACTCCACGACGTAGGTTTGATGCTACGACAGAACGTAGCACGAAATATCCATGTGGTGACGTAATCGCTATGGAGCTGTCTCTTTTAACGTTCGTACAAATGACCGTCTCTGATATATATGTATAAAATTTATTTCTAAGCAATTGTAATAACAAAAACTTTTCAAATATAATAAAATAATAATGTTCAAGAGAAATCTTATGCCCGTAATGATAATTATCGGCCTAATGTAGAACTATCAAGATTTGTAGCTTTATTGAAAACAAACAGCTTATTGCTATTGCTAACAAATAGCTTTATTGAAAAAAAAAGCTTACAGGAGGACCCCCCGGAGGGCATGTATGAAGAGGTTAATGTCTGTGGTCGAGGCGAAAGAGGTATGCAGGGACCCTAGCGTTTGGCGCTCCGTCGTCTCTGGCTACCCCGCAAGGGATGGCGTGAAGCTAAGTAAGTAAGTAAGTAACTATGTTTGATTACCAAACTGCTGTGCTGGAGAATAACAAAAATTTTAGAATTTTTTTATTGTGTTTAAAGTAGCCCGTATGTTTTGACTATACTGCAATCTATTAAATTATAGTGCAGTTGTGGAATGTGCTTCTAGAAAAAAAATTAATATGGCCTTAAATCGTATAAATTTACAAGTAACCATAATATCAAACGCGTTATCAGTGATTATAATGTAGTTGTATCATAATTAGTTATTTAATTAAACTAATCGTTGAGATACAAAAAGCACTATATACAAGTTTCATTTAAGAAATTTTTTTTTAGGCTTAAACCCAACAGCAGTAACTATGTCCTCTTCAGTGATCAGTGGTCTGAAGTGATCTGATTCTTCTTTAAGGTGCGACATTCCAAAATTTCATTCATAAGCATTCTTGACATTAAGGAGATCAAAATGACAGTGATAAATGAATAAATCCCTAAAGGCCCTCGGGAGAATATACCAAAGTATTTTCAGACACGAATTTGATAATAATGGTGACGAGTATTTTTTGCCGTCAACAACTATCAAACCAAATATAAAATTATGGATATATGAGATTCATTTCACTTTATATTATTTTTTAGAATTATATATTTAAAGTTAACATTAAAGTTGTCATTGAGATTTATAAAACTCTTATAATATTATATATTAAAAAACTAAATGAAATTTTAAGATTACTTTACAATATTTTATCTAAAATGAATTCATCATTATTAGTCATAATTAATAAATAAAAAGTTTATCGATGACTTTAAACAATAAAATAGAAGTGGCTTTAATAATATACCAATTACCTCATTCTTTCTGTAAGAATTTTTGGAAGGTTTAGAGGACATTATTTCCATTAAACCTGAATTTTTGTTTTGCAAAAACATGAGTTGCTCGTAGCTATTTTTGTGGTTGATTTTGTTCAAAGCAGCCAATTACAATTATAGTTACACACATCCAAGAACAACAACAACACAGCCGGCAACATCTTATATTACATATTAGGAAATAAAAAAAAACTTTAAGACCGGTTACAAATTTGATCCCTTGTCTATTTCAATTATTATAGATTTAGTTATCTATAATGAAGGTTTTTCAAAAGTTATCTTAGTGATGGCTGGTATTTGTTTATTGGTCACCTTAGCAAATGAGCGGCGGTAGTGCTGACAATAAAAGAAAACACCAAGGTTCAATAACAAATTAAACTTTACAAGCAATTCATTATTAAGATATGGTTCTCTCACAATCTTTAGAAACAGATGTTTTAAGTTTAACCTATTAAAGGATTAAAACACTTAAATCATTATTATTAATAACTATTTTAATTTAATTATTCAATCATCATCATCATCATTATCAGCTGTCGTGCGTCCACTGCTGGACGTAAGCCTTCCCCATTGACTTCCACCGCGATTGACTGGTGTCGGGCAGCAGCGCCACCGGTGTGAGGAGCTGCGCACTGCGCTCGCCAACCCGTCTGCCAAGCGTGGCGAGTATGGCAAATTCTCCCCTTTAAATTATTGAATAATAATTAATAAACCAATTTCATTATTCCAAGCTACGTTAATAATTGTTATATCGTTAAGCTTCTAGTAAATTAAACTGACTTAAAGCCGGAACATGATTAATGAAGCATGAATAAATAAATTGAATTGAATCGTAATTTCATAGCTGTTAAAATAATTTTCCTTTAAAAGACATCTTATATTTTATTTTCTGAAAGATAATATACTGTTTATAAAAATTGTTTCGACTAAAGAAATAATAACAAAATTTCAAAAAGTATTTTCTAACATTATTAATTAACAATTTTATTTTCACAACTAAAATTATGAATACTTAATATTATCTTTAATAAACCTTTATAATTATTTAATATATTAAGATTATTTAAATTTGAATAAATATAGAATAAAAATTTTGCCAAAGCGTTTTTTATAAACTTTCAATGTATTAAAATGATATAATATTTTAGTAATATATATTTCATTACAAAAATCTTTGTTTTTCCTTTTCATGTAGAATGTTATTAACACTGAACATAATTCATATGCAAAGATAGTCCGTTACTTGTACTCGGCATATCTAGTGAAGTGATGTGCGTGGGCCGTATTTCACTTCAACGCGTATCAAATAGAAAAAGATCGTAGGAGGTAACATTGATATGAGAGTCCCTTCGGGTTTAATCTTATTTCCATTTCTCTTCTTTGTATATAAATGTTCTGCCTACATTTGTAGTTAAACATTATGAGAATTATTTTCTCATGATATTCTCATGATATATAAATGTATGTTGATGTAAAAGACTTTCTCTAAAATAAGGCATTGGCTACAAAAAAAAAAAATTAAATTAAAAATGGAAGTGATCGAATTCTAGTTTATCTTATTCATATGGACAATTAAAATAGGGTTCTCATAGAGATTGCTCATTAACTTAGAATTCTGATAGCATAGTGTAATACTATATCCAACTTTAAGGTCGCATTGCTGATATAAATACTATTTTTGTTTTCGAAACCTGTTTAAGCAATTTACATTCTAGACCCTAGAGATTTCTTACGTCATAAGCTTAATTATATAAATACTAGTAGCTTATGTAATAAAATCTTACTTATATAATATGACTTATGCAATAATCGCATGATTGCGCAAATTTCACAAACACATTAATAACGGAGAAAAAGTATACCCAAAGTCTAAATAACAATTTGTGATCAATACAGCACGGAGTACAGAAATAATTTGCCCGTGTGCTAAGCGGTAGTGTAAGCAGCTATAACCACTAACAACTAATCTAACAAAGATCAACAAACTAGGGGCGCCAACAGACCCTCAATTTCAAATCGCTGCGCTCGCAAAATCTCGGGTGCCGTTTGCATATTGAGCGAAGCGAGTCCAGTGTAATGACTCATCGTTGAGGACTATGTCGGTAATGTAGGAGATTTCATTGTAAAGCAAATTTTTCGCGCCTTTTTTTACCATTGACTTCAATGGGATATCAGTTTTTTGATGATTATTCTTCAATGACATGACATTAAAAAAAAAATTAAAACCATCACCTAATGTGTGTCTTTTTGATTTCAAAATTTCATAATTTTCTGTCAAGTAGTTTTCGAGGATATTCGTGACAAAGAATGTGCAAAAGTCTCCAGTAGAGCGCTGCGCTCGTTACGCTCGCTTCACTCAATAAAGAAAAAAAAATTGTATCACTGTTTTTATTGTATAAATGTAATAATTTATAAAGGTTCAGAGATATCTTTATATTTACTGTTACGTTTGTTAAAAGTAAGTCACGTTTACCAACAACTTAATTACCGTAGTACATTGATATACTAATAAGTAGACTGGATTAGCCTTAAATTATTATTTTTCTGGCAACTTAGTAATGAGTGAACGTGAACCTCATTTAATCTACAAAGATGAACTTAGTTTGACTAAAATTTAAGGCTAAGCCTAGTGCTATATATTATTAATTATTGTAATTATAATTACACTTATGACACCTTTCTTGAAAAGCGGTTACTTAAAAAATGATTTGAAATCTCTATGAAGAGTTATTATTGGTTGTCTATCATTAGCAGTAAATTTTATAGTTTATAATTAATCAAGAGACGCAAACGGATTTCAACTTTAATAGCATACCCGAAAAATGTCTAGACCAATAATATTCTGAATTTATATTCATACTTATATTAAAAAACAAAAATATTTTACTTATATAATTTTAATTGTGAGTTCTTTAACCGTTATTGGAAATGAAAATATTGAAATTATAGTTACTTATTACAATTAAAATTAAACAAGCACTCACCCGACATCTCTATTTCTTCATTCTCCACGAAATGTGTTGTAATGTGATATGTATTTATATTTTTAAATTCACCGGATTTTTTTATGAACATTGTAAAATACATAGTATTATTGTTTTTTAAGTAAATTAAAAGTAGCTGTTTAATTAATCTAAAGAGTATCTAAAACTGCTTAATAATCTAAAGTTCCGTGACGATTTCTACAACAAATTTAAATAAACAAAATATTATTACACAAAAAAAATCTAATACTTATAATAATTTACTAACAACGTAATATATTCTTATAAATTGACATTGTTAGACCCATAACAAAACTTACATAATACCTAACTTAACATGATTAGACCCATGTCAATGTAGGTATTTTGTTAGTTTTTAAAGTTAGGCAGTTAAGTTTTCCAATTTTCTTTGTAATTAAGAACACTTTGTATTAATTATTTTTTTAATAATTATATATGCAATTATAGTGAGTATAACAAATAACGACCCTATCTATTTCTTTTACTTGTCGGTATATATTTTTAACGTATAACATTACAATATTACCTGTATGGAATGGTATTTCTATAAAGAAAAAAAAAGAAACTTACTAATCAAAATTTGGAATAGCAAGGGTTTCTTTACAAACCGTAAAGACAATAGAAAATATTTTATTTCACAGGTATAATATCCAGCATCACATATTTAAGATAATACACATTACATTACATATTTTTTATTTGTGTATAATTTAAACAGGGCGTGGTGGGTTTGGTTTGATCTTCCTTCATAGTTATATTTAATCAACCTAGCTTAATTAATATAATGCTACTAGATGTTAAACTAATTAATTTGTTAATTAAAATAATTTTATGTCTAGTTAGGAATTTATGACTACATAAAATAATAACCAGTGAAGATGCAAATACCCAGGGTATTTCCCGTACTAACTTTGACGAAATTATACATGTTAGTAAAAAACAATTGATTTTTAAGTGAAATGATTATTATTTATTGAAGAAAAGAAAATGTTAAATAGATGTTTATATATATTTACTAAAAAATTACAAAAAAGTCTGATTAATAATAATACAAAATGGTAATATAATTAAATATGAAAATAAACTGAATCAGTAAATTAAAAAGAGCGCCATCTTTCGACAGTAATGAAAATTTTTCCTGTCCACAGACATCCATACATCCATCCGAGAAAACAATACAGAACGAGCAAAGTTCATTTGTGACAAAAAAAAAGCTTAAGCTATAATATAGGTAATATAAATATATTTTACAGAAATAAAATATTGTAGACAGTGTTCGCAATACTTCATCAAAACGATATTTAAGCCTCATTTTATAGGGCCTGCGTAAGAGGCCTATTATCATCATATGAAGAAATGTTGATATAAACTTTTTAAATTGTTTTAAGATTTATATTTTTTTAACAGTTTACATTTTATTTTAAATATTTTATAATTAAAGTATTTTAAATAGAATAGGGGGGGGGGGGGGGGGGAGAAAGAACTGCCCACGTGAGAGTAAATGGTGCCATCGCACGCAGACATTCACAAATATAGATTGTCTCAAATGTCATGTTGTCAAATGTTGTCACATTCAAGGATTAGGAAGGACAATAATAGTAATCAATCTAGCCAACTTTCTATAATCTGGTAAACGGTAACAGATAGACTTTACCAGCATTACCGTTATCTACTTCCACCTGCAGAAATTCTTAATTAAAAGTTATATATTTTAAGAAAAAGTTATTAGTGGATTTTATGCTCATTAAGAAAATATATCTTGGATAAAAGTTCAAAATACTCAAGTGTCTATTTTAATACGATCTTTTAATGAAGGTATAATGACTTATCTACAGTAATTAAGTAAATTAATCTTCTGCTTTAATTATATCAACTTATTAAATCAAAGTTAATAAAATTTGGTTTAATAATATAAGAATCCTTGAATTTGTTTTGAATATAAAATTAGACTTAAACTACTCACCAAAAATTAACACCGTGCACCAACTGTATTATACAAAAAAAATGTTAAAATACCATAAATTTGTTGATATAAAATAAAATGTTTATTGAAGTTAATATGTTTCCTTTAATATCTTTTCAACAAAATTTGCATATTTACAATGAAGGTTCTAAAAGATCTTACTTCTATGATTTTTAAAACGAAATTGTAACAACGACTAAAACTAACGAAGTCCGAGTTCACTCACCAGAGAAGAGCCAAAGTTAATACAATCTCTTTATCGGTACTTAGAACTAAATCCTTGTCATCCGAAGTAAAGTTCTAAGTTTGTTTTCAAAAAAACTCAATTAAAAACTTCTTTGTTTAAAATTACTAATTAATAAATAGGAGCATTTTATAAATATCTATTATTACAATATATTTCTATAAATATGAACACGAATCCTACAATTTTTCGTTTTATTCTAATTGTATAGTTGGTGTTTCCATAGGATAATTAACATCCAGTAGTTTTATTATATGGTGAAGTCAGTTTTTCCATTTACATTTTGTCTCTTAAAATGCTAAAATTTTAATACAAAAAGTATTTATTAATATGTTAAATGGAGATTTAATCAAGGCCCATATCAAATTTCATCAACTACCGTCAAATGGTTTTTGCCTGTTAAGCAAACACACAAGAAAAACATTATTTAAAGAAAAACTGATTTGTTTTTTGTATCATGTTTTTCATTTGGTTCCCACAAATAAACAGTTCCTTCCGTGAGTGACAATATACACTGATATGTTATAATTTTCTTTCGTATTGTTTTTATAGCGCTCAATATATTGTAACTCACTTTTTTATTGATTATTATAATAATTTAATGATAAAAATGCTTGTTAATCAATAAATTTGTAAACCTTTACACTGTATAGATATTATATAGTGTATAATATTCAAGTCTTCTAAAAAGACAGTATACAATAAGAAGATGAACATATTTTCATAAGAGTTCTTTTATATATGTGATCACAAAAGAATAAAAAGGTCGTAGTAAGGTTAAGGTTTAGAAAAAATGTTTTATTTTTGAAATACATATAAAAGTGAGTTGATTCTATATTAACATAAATATGAAGATAAAAGATCACTCAAAGATTTATCTGTGTGACTTTCTTACAAATATTGCCATATACATTGGCAAATATAGTAAGGAATAGAAAAGTAGCAGATATAACTAATATATAAATCTCTTAAAACAAAATTATTTTAAATTGTATACAAAATGATATTAATATAAAAAAAATAAAAGAAAATCACAATATTAGGAAAATACCGACACAAAAACCGAAAATATTAGTCAAATACCGATGTAACTAATATAAGTACAGCCGGATAACCGGGTATACAATAGTACTCGTGAACTAATACTAATTATATTTAGCATGAAAAATATTTGAATGTCCTTCACCGAAGAACCTTTATACACAAATTAAATCTATTAAAGTATTAGTATATTTCATAGATATTCAAATAAATCCACTTCACCTAACTAGTCCATTAAATACACAATCGACCCCTGTAAGTTGTACAATGTGGATTATAGGAAAGGTCAAAATGGTATTGTAAATGAAATATGTTCACAGTATTACAATATTAGGATTAAAACATTTCAAAAATATATTTATTTCTTAAATATGTTGGGGAACATTGTTACAGGTTATGTATAATATTTATAGGATTTCTGAATGTATTATTTAGTATTTAAAATCAGTATTTAATTAATAATGTAGATTATTATTATACTTCGACCTACTTCGTATTATATTAAAAAATCAAGACAAGGCAAGATCATAGAAAATTCTGTATATTAATAATTTTTTTAACTCTAATGGTTTTGTATTCAGTGAGGGTAGGTAGACAAAGTAGCAGTCAACGTGTAGTATTAGATTAAATCACATAATAAATTGTAGAAATAATAAGTTGGTAAAACTTTTAATTAAATGAACTTCAGCCAGGTGTTATATTAACGAGATAATTTAATATGTTCGTATTAGTCTATTAAACAAATTTTAACAAACTTCGGAGTGAAATTAATTTCAAAGTAGAATAATTATAAGTGTCTATAACATAGATGAATAGTTTTTAATAAAAATAAATCCATGAGTAATTTTCTATTTCCAACATTTTAATATAAATAGGAAATAAACATTTATCTACATCCATCTCATCTTTTTCTCTACTGATTGTCTAATTCAGAAGTCAGTAACTAAGAAACATTTTACATACATATTATACATATAATTATTATATATGTAAAATGTTTCTTATTTGTTATTTTCAAAAAATATTATCTTTCAGAAGAGCTGACAATGACATCGATGGATTCTTGTAATACTTTCAAGTATAAAGTACTATACACATTTTTGTAATTTTGAGTGATATAGTCTATATAAGCAAAAACTCTCCAAGAGTGTCTATAGTAAGTCGGGAAAAATACTTGCCATTGGAAACAAAAACAATTGGCTTGAGATTGTTTTTTTTTAATCTTTTTATAAGTAAAGAAATTTCTTATTTTATACCTACTTTTATTTATGAATTTCTGTATCTATGTTTTGTTTATATTTTTTTCTAAAACTATATTTATCATTATACATTACATTAGTACTGTATAATATAAATGACAAAATATGAAGTTTTTTCAAACAAAGAATGAAATGTAAGAATATTTTATATGCGGAGATTTATATATTTGTTTTGTAAAACATCCAATCTACTCTTTAATTAAGGGTACAATAATATAACCAGTACATTGTCTCAGTCATGCTACATTTAGATGCAAAACTGTAATTATGACTGGAATTAATTTTATTCGGTTGCTCTCACTAGACAAGAGACAATGCTGGGAAAGATCAGCCACTTTGTCGTAACTTAAGCTGTAATGCCATTCCTGTGTTATCCTTACTACAAGGGTATTTTACATAAAGCTTTTATTAATAATAAAACTATTTTATAAGTGTATATTAAATATATACTGAAGAAAACAAAGTATTTTTATATGTATATTTATTATTTTATTAATTGATTTTGGATTATTTTATTAAAATATAATATAAAATGTATGAATACTTTTCTATAACTATTCTATTGTACAATAAAGTTCACGTTTGGGATATTGAGGTTTTTCCTTATCTGTTTCATTATTTTAATGCACAATAAGTTTTTATACCTTGACATTAATGTTACTTTAGTATTACATTAAAAACCTGTCTTAACTCTATTCAGTCTATGACAAAATGTCAAACAAATGCCTGTATCAACTAATTTAGTTACAACATAATATTTTGAAACTTAAAAATAAATACGTATTCTAATTAAACAATAGAGATAACATAACAATAGAAAACTATCCACTTTTAAATTATAACAAAGCTACGCATGAATAGTATTCTTTTTATATTGATTAAAGTGTTATTTCAGGTAATAAATTTAGTGGTATTATATATTTCATACAAGTGAATATATCTTCAATATGTGCATCGTTGGCGCTGATTAGTATAAGTTTTGTTATTACAAAAATGAAATCAAAATATTAATTAAACAGTCAACACACACCAGAACATTAATCTTATTGGTTGTTAATTGTTTGAAAAAAAATTGCGCCTTGAAATGGAAGTGCTTTTCTTTACAATGTATTTTTAATGTACAAATACAGCAGGGTATTTCAACATTAATATTTATATAATGTTCAAGTTACGAACAATGTACTCTGAAATGAGGAATATGCAGCTGGAGTGTCTTAAACTTATTACCGCATTAGTGTTTCACCAATGCAGAGTTACTTTATTTTAATGATGTTTATATAGTATAAAGTCATATGACATTATATTCTTGGGTAGCGGCGCTTATATAATTCCATTTTGGTTTCACGAAGAGAGCTAACCGTACTATTAACATTCGCATTCTGAACGCGATAAATTTAAGCATATTTTTTAGTTTAGTCTTGGTTCCTAATCAATTTATCTAATGTATTTGAGTAATGTCATATTGTCAAAATGAGTAGAAAAAGTCGTTGATTATATATGTATATACGATCATACCAATTTTTTCAAGAAAAAAAAAATGCATTGGCCTGCAAATTTGAATCATATTTGAATATAGTTTGGCTGGAAACAGTACAGTGAATTGCAATACTAGTTTTTTTTTCTATTAGAATTTGAATATCCTTTTGCTAATTTTCATAAAAAAATCTAACATCAATTGACGAAATCAGAGTAGGGGCGCTACGCCGTTTATGAACTGGAAATTAAGAATCCGTCGAAAAAAAATTTATATATCCCGATAAATATATATGTATATGTGATCCATCAGTCCAAATTTATCGAAGGCGAAATCTGACTTCACAGGTCGATAGGATAAATTAGTAGGACAAACGTAGCATCTCGTTTTTTTGGAAAAAGTGAAAGGGGGGGCTGGGAGGGGAGGTGAAAGTGCAAACCTTTGGGACACCCTACAGGTCGCAAATATTGACGGAGGATTTTCAAACTCGGTGTACACATTCTTAAGGACAAAATGAAGGTTAAGTTCTTGAATGGGGAAAATCGGTCGAGGGGTTGGGGGGCTGGGGGAGTTGAAAGTTAAAAACCGAAAAAAGTCACATAAGGAGGCAAAATTTTGACATCGGAAAAATCCTAGAAATTTAACTAATTAAAAGCGGGAACTTTTTTGTCCGAAGAATTTTTTGATCCGACTACCCGTTTATGAGATAGGGGTGTGGGGCGGTTCCCCCCTCATCCAATATATGCAGAGTGACCCGTCATAAAGACTCGTAATGATCAGTAGAATACCGCTGGCTAGTTATTCTTTGTCGATCCGACCACCCCCCCCCCCCCTCCCACAACTAAAGTAAGTCATTCTATCTTAAGAAAATTAACTATATCTCCTGTTGTTGACTGGAAACAAATGATTTATTTTCGTTTCAGGACAAGTGCGATGTAATTATTGGTGTGGTGACACCATCTTTTATCACACATTACATGTTTATCGTATTCTCGGTTTCATTGTTACCTTCGCATATTGCATATCGAGAATCGCGTGACGGGAATCTACCTAACACGATCGACCCTGTCGAACGAGGTATTTATCTACTTTTACTGAATATATTAGATCATATTACATAAAAGTAAATATGAGTAATAAAAGTTGTATTCCAAACAATAAATATAGTATCATTTAACTTATATATCTGATATCAAATTTGTCGTTTTTTTTTAATATTCAAGTTCGAATTTTATTTGTTTATTGATTTAGGATTCATTTTGTTGGGTTGTATTCCTCTAAGGTGAAGGTCTCCTCAAAATTTTTTTTTACATACTACCATGTGGCTTTTAAAAACATCCTTTAAAATATTTATTCCCCGTTTTTGTAATCTATGCTTTACATGATTATTGGTGTTAATATTAATTGAAACCTATTTGTTTGCCTATATATTGTTTAAGGTAATATAGCTCTAAGAAATGTATTACTACATAATACACTTATTGAAGCTATTGGTCATTGTTTTGTTTTTGATAAGTTGTCTTTTATTTCCACATCTGGTCTAGTTGTTTGAAATGTATCTATATTGTATTTCAGGTAGTCAAAAATCATAGTAGATTTTCTGAGAATCGTAAGTGACTCATAGAAATATCTTTAATACTCTTGGTGACTTTTTAAGACACCCGGTATAGAAAATAGGAAAAAATACAAGTTGTATATGATATAAGATTAAAATATTTTGTATTTATATATAATCCAGGTTGAGGTTAATTATTTATAAACAGCGAAGAGAATTCAATGTCGCTTAACATTCAGCTATTACTAAACATATTATATAGTATGAAAATAGTTATCCAAAGTTATTTCTAATAAGACAAATAAGATTATAGAAACATGATCAGTGAATGATATTATATAATATAACTTCTGTTTCAGTACGAAACGAATATGATTGATTATTATATTATGTTTTAGAAATCTTCAAAAGTTATATAAAACCGTGCAACTAAATTTAATGTTCATTGGAAAACAAATTATACGGTTTTTCGTTTTCATTTATGTTTTTCCTTATATCAAGGTTAGTCGTAAACGCGTTATTGCCGACAAAAGACAATGTTGACAAAACCAGACGACAACAAAAAGAAAGGAATAGAGTGGTTTCAGATCTTTAATTAACTTTAACTTTATTTTTCTCATATTTACTAAACGAAGTTAAAGATTTGAGTTAAAAGTGAAAGCTCGGTTTTTGTTTAAAAATAGTTTCACATTTTCCATTGGTTCCTACTAAATAATTCCAATTTATTTATAAGAGATCCTCTAATCTGTATGTTTCTCTGTATCTTTATCTTTTACCATTATAATCCCTTTTATATTTTAAATCGCGACAATGTAGATACAATTTTTTTACTTTATCCCGAAAACACCACAACAATAGTCAGCAAACACGAACGTGTACAGCTTTATATTTCTTCTTTATGTATTCAATGCCTAAGGGCATTGTTAAGTATTCTCAAAAGTACCAAAGAGCTTAAAGGTTTAGTTGATTTAATGGAAATATTTATAATTTATTTTATGTTTTCTACAATACTGTGATAAAAAAAATCGTTATGCAACTCTTTAAAAACAAATCATTAGCGATATTTATCATTTGTTTTTGTTAAAAAAAACAAGTAACAATTCACAGTTTAGATCTAAATATTTAAAAAATCTCCTTTTCTCCGATTTAGACTTAACTGGTGATACTCTGGATATTAAATCTAGATTTGATCTGGCTGAGAATGAGAATATTTGTTTGGGAGTACGTAAAGTTAGTTAACAAAGGACTCATTGTGTTTTCGTAATACTTGTTATGACTAACTTTCCCAAAGTTTTTCATAACAAATATTACTAACCCGCTTCCAACAAAAACTAAGATCAAAGTTGGTAGACAAGTTCAAGATTCGTCATCTATCTAACTGGGATAAAGGTGATTGATCTGCTACATTTAACATGAAAACGTTATTAACACTAGATATTTAGATAATCTAACATAGATGTCAACATTCAGTCAAACCTCCTTAGCTCTATATGAAACGAATAAATATTTTAAATTTATACACTGCGCTGGGGAATATGTAATATAATATGTATTTAAATAGTAATTTGAATAAAATTCTATTTTTCCATTTTATTAAACGTTTCAATTAAGTACACAGTTGCAAACCGTAATATATATTTTTTGTTTTTCGTTTTTTTATTTTGCCTATAACGAAAAATAATACTTGGTAATCTTTAATGAATTTGTTGTATAGCTTGTTATCTAAGTCAATATTTAGTATTTTTCGCAAGAGAGCTTTAATAAGAAATACTCTTTAGAATTAAACAATAAAAAAGTTGAAGTCTACAAAAAAGAATAAATAACTTTGTTTATTAAGAAGTAACTTGTACAAGCGAAGATTTATCTATTATAATACTGAAACATGTATTTAAACATGCATATGATATCTCGCCTCACCTATGTATATTTATTAGTAAATTAATTTTAATATTTGTACAAATTCATAGGTAACGATTAGACTTATATTTGAAAAATCATATTAGTAAAGTAGAGCTACGAATTTAGCATATTTATTATGAATAATTTGTTGAAAACTTTTTATTTGTATTTAATAAAACGATTCTTAGACCTTTTTTAATTTCTTTTGAATATATTAATTGTATTTTGTTATTCTTATCTGACTGATAATTATCAAAACTTTTGAAGTTTGTGTAAAGTAGAAGAGCAATATTTCATTTTAACCGTTTAAAGATTAAATTTATTCACGAAAAGATAATATTATTTTATAGGTTACTTTGCGAGGCTTTATTAATTTATTCCTCAGTATGATCAAGACCAGCTATCAAAGTCCATCTTGCTCTTCTATTCGCAAATAAAGACGGCGGGTATACGTATAGTAAAGAAGTACTCATTTTATAATGGTTTTGAGAAACAATTTGCATTTCATGATTGATAACCATTATATATTATGTATTTCGTTTATTACAAGTAACAACTTTAAACTGACCTGTTTTAAAAAGATTTCTATAATAATAATAAGGGTAATAAGTTTTTAAACTTTTCTGCCACTATTCAGCTGCTCTTCGTTTTTATAGCAAAAATATATTATTAGTCAATATTTTCAATGACGAAGTTTACTGGCTCACACAGAGCTCAGTAAAAACTGACTATTTATAATGTACAACGTATTTTAATTCTCTTAGATTCATTTTTAAAATTTTGTCCTATATATTAAAGGTATCTGTCGTTTTGCTGTACATTCAATTGCTGCAAAGCTTTGAAAACATAAAGATAAGATAAATATTGGTGATATTTGTGTTTATTTTAGTAAGATATGTGTAAGAGGAAATTCTACGTAAGTGTCTTCCAGAATCGGTAAATGAAAAAAGGCTATATTTATGACTTTCATGGTTTTAACTTAGAAATACAAATTTTTTTTATTAATCTTTTAAAGTTAATACGAAAAATGAAATTTAGTTGAATTCTAAAAATGCTCTTTAAAAGAAATTTCTAAAACGCAAATAATCCACTCTATACAGCTAATCCTTTGAAAATTTTATTTTGCTTTTTGAAAACCAAGGCTTTGTAAACGTCACCCTATCGTTATATTAAATCTCTGAACAACCGGTGAAATCCTCAAATTTGTTTTTTACAACTGCATTAAAAAAGCCTCTACATATTTTTTGATTTACGAAATTCAACCTTTAGCAGATGACTCTAAAACGTAGAAATGCAAATTTTGTTACCGATAACATTATTAAAGGATAAACTCGTTTCATTTCTAAAAGCATTGGTGCTTGTTATCAAAAGTACAAAATTATATTTGACTGAATGTAATCAAGGCTCTGCATTAAATTAGAAAAATGTTTTAAAATATTCTAGCTATAATAAATTGTAAATATGTACTGTGCAAAACTATTGATGTATCTTTTGAATCAATTATCTTTTTTTCTTTTTTTTTTTATTTAAGACGAGGGCAAACGAGTTGGCGGGCCACTAATGGTACGTAATCACCGCTGCCCAAGAACTCCTGCAACATCCGAGGATTCACAAGTGTTGCTGGCCTTGAAGGTAGGAGTAAACAAATTTTTGGAAGGTACCCATGTCGTACCCATCTGAAATAACCGCCGAAGGGGGTTCGTTCCACATTCGAGTGGTACGTTGAAAAAATGTACTCGAGAACCGCACAGTGGAGGATAGCCACACATCCAGGTGGTAGGGATGGTAAAGGAGTCGATGACGCGTTGTGCGGTGATAAAATTCGGCGGTAGGCATCAGAGCACAGAAGCATCAGAGCACGCACAGAGAAGAAACGTCTCTAAGCAATGCCAAAGAGTCCAGCCGTTCGCAGAGACTAGTTTTCCGACAATTCAAAAGACTCTCCGTTGTACGCGGTCAAATGGTAGAAGCTGATATTGGGGTAATCCGGACCAGAGATGAGAATAATACTCCATGTATGGCCCGACCTGCACTTTGTAGAGCGCAAGTCTTTCGCCAGGATTGAAATACTGCCTCGCTCTATTGACCACTCTCAATTTCATCCAAGATGACCACGAAACTGACAATCGCTCGAAATGTCGAGACCCAGTATTCTGATACTTGGCGACGCAATGAGTACCCAGTATTCAGATACGACAAATGGGGTTTTCTTAGTGGTAAACGCGCAAACTTGTGTCTTCTCGGGATTGAACTGAACGTGGTTCAGATCACCCCACTCAGAGAGACATTCCCCAAGAAAGTCTCTATAGAAGACACAAGTTTCTTTCGGCACTCGTCGACGATTTCCCAAGAGCAACCTGCTCGGCCGGAATGTACCGCATCCCCAGTGCTGTCATCCGCATAACAATGTATGTTGGAAATATCCAACATACCTGATATGCAGGAGGAACAGAGTTGGGGATAGCACGCACCCTTGGAGTACACCAGCGTTCACGGGCTTGGGGTCCGAGCAAAAACCGTCGAGAACGACCTGCATGCTCCGCTCAGTGAGAAAACTGGTGATCCACTTGCATAAACTTTATGGAAGCCCATAAGAAAGTAGCTTCGAGAGAAGCCCCTTGTGCTATACACGATCGAAGGCTTTCGCCATATCTATACTAACTGCCAGATCCTCTCCCTTGCTTTCAATAACAGCTGCCCAACGGTGCGTAAGATATAACAGAAGATCACCAGCCGATCGACCGTGACAAAAGCCACATTGCCGGTCATTGACCAACTGGAGACCCTCGGGGTAGGTTAGGAGCTGTATATTGATAATGCTTTCTATTACTTTGGAGAGAAGAGAGGTAATAGCGATAGGTCTGTAGTTAGCTGGGACCGAGCTATCACCTTTTTTAGGGATCTGTTGGACAAGGGCATGCTTCCATGAGACTGGGACACTTCAAACCAAGGCCGCAATTTGCCACCAAGTGGTACCACAAAGCTTGGTACAAATAGTTCCATATCCTGAAGTATCACATCAGATACAGCCACAACGCAGTCACTAGGATCATTGGAAGCAAAAAAAATCGGCCCCCATGGGTAGGATGCAAAAAATGACAACATACCATCCCAATCTGCTGTCTTGTAGTGCGTCAAACGCGTCGAATCGCAGGTTTTGTGCGACCTGGACGTTCAATGGGCACTACACTCCGTACCAAGCAATGATCAGAGGACTCTAAGGGAGCCTCGACAGTAACCTGGTACTTTCCGGGATATGTAGACAGCAGAAGATCCAACAAAGAGGGTTTATGGCTGTCCACGTCCGGTAGAAGAGTGTGCGTCTGGACCAACTGAGATTGACCATTTTCCGAGCAAAATCAAACACAGATCTCCCCGCGCAGTCGTGGCACGTGATCCTAGCCAATCGGCATTATGCGCATGGAAGTCTCCGAGGACTATGACTTCGGCGGAGGGAGTCTGTGAAAGCAAATCGTCAATCTTTGCCTAAACATGGCCCAAGAGTTGATCCGTTTCTGCATTACCACTATGGGACCTGTAGAGGCACGCGTAGACTCTGACATGGTCGTCCATGTCCACGCATAGCCAGAGTACAGACAGGTCCCAACCTTCAAAAACCTGAAGGCGACGGTAGCAGATATCCTCCCTAACGAACACAGATACCCTGGCGTGTGGTATAAAATGAGGTTTTAGCTTATATCCGGGTTATGACAGGTACGCTGTGCGCTAGGTTGAGATATCTGCGTCTCAGTCAGAAACAACAAGGCCGGCTGCGCCGTCTCTAGATGATAGTGGACGGTGTTCAAGTTGGAATGAATTCCCCGGATGTTGCAAAAGTCCACCTTTAGAGTGGATGCCGCTGCGTTGATTCGTCGTTTGCCCTCAAATAAAACAAAAGGAGATACTTTTCCCTCCCCAGATACGACGGGCAGCCCGAGCAAAATCCGAGAATTATTCCCCCGATTTTGCTCGGGGAGGGGTTCCCCGGCTTCGTCAAAGCTGGTACCCTCCTGGGGTATATTTTTTTGAGGCATCGCGTTCATGTTTGGTGGGGGGGGGAGGTTGGGCTGCCGGATTCTCTCAGTCACCGACGAAACATAATCAAATGAATTTGGTTACTATACGTCGATCTTCTGTGAGAGGGTGGTCCTTCCCTGGTCCATCCAGCCCCCACCTACAAAACAAAATCTCTAATAATCTACCTTAAAACCAAATAGATTTTTATCTTAAATTTCTCAGTCAAATTAAGAAAACATGAAGATATTGTGGTTGTTACGTTGAAATATAACGCATTCTAACCTATTTAGAATCTTTAGTAAATAGGAATCTGGTTAAAAGATGTTATACCTTTAATTAATTAATGTATTTGATTTAAATAATATTTACACCCCCCGAAAAAGATGAACTTTTTAGTTAAATAAATGGTAAAAATATAGTGAGTTATTTTGAAAGAGATATGAAAATGTTCAAGTTTTTAAAATAAATTTAAATACTTTTATTGGCCAAAGGAAAATTGTGAAACGTGTTTCATTAGGAAAGTATATTGCATATTGTTATTTTGCAACAAAAAATATAAACGTATATTACATTTAAACAAAGAAGAAATAAAATAATAGTAATAATGAACCAGAAATAAATTAAATTGGCCCATAGCATGGCTGAGAAATTTCATGAAAACAATGGATTGCTTCAAATACTGTAGTTGCAGTAGTGTGTAAATAACATCCATGTTACTGCACACTAATTATGAAATTCCAAACCCTTCGATGATGATGGCTTTTTGTCATTTATTTGCTATATTTTGCAAGTTGTGTAGCGACTGTTAGAACTATTTTTTTTTGTAACATTAATAAGTAATAATAGTATTACGTTTATTTGTCCTCACAATGTTTTAAGATTACAAATCCCATATAACAAAAAAATCTGTTGGTTTATAAATAATAAATAAAACTAGTAAAGAATTATGACTGAGAGCCTGGTTGATATACTAGGAAACCACAGAGTGACTGAGTGAAAAAACTGACTATAAATTTAAATTT
This sequence comes from Melinaea marsaeus rileyi, assembly GCA_918358865.1. NCBI lineage: Eukaryota > Metazoa > Arthropoda > Insecta > Lepidoptera > Nymphalidae > Melinaea > Melinaea marsaeus. Next base: position 5,776,809 of record OU911092.1, read on the forward strand.
TTCTGTTTTTTGTATTTATGACCGCGATCGCGCGTTTGTGTTGACAGACTCAAAAATATGTGTTCAGACATATTTAGGAGTCTGTGAGAGTATAGTTTCCATACGAATGAACCGATTTTAGTGTATTGTTTTTTATTAAAAGCCTTGACAGTTAAGGTAGTTATTAGCTGTATTTAGTTGGTGGAAAAAAAATTTCAAGAAATTCAAATCTCATAAATAAAATCGGACAGATTTTTTTTAAAGTCAAATCAAAACCCTTACTTAACATTTAAAACTATTGTCCAACTCTGCAATCTGGAATAAAAATTAAGTTTAGTTAATAAATCTAGGTAAATTATAAGTAATTGATTTAAAAAAAACACAAAAAGTAATACAAATTAAAAAGGGTTTTCCATTATTTTATTATTTATAACATTAAATTTACAGATACTTAACTTTTCAAGTACCCGATAGACCACATGACCGCGACCACTTCCTTGCTCGAGTGGGATACCGTACCACACTGAAATGCCGAGTATTTATACGCATTTTGTACGTTAATATTATATGGAATATTGCCCTAAAATTTGATATTTAATTATAATAATAAGTAAGCAAAATGTAATGTAAAGTAAAATATTGAGTTTTTAACTTCAAAAAGTAAAGACTTCTTTATAAATGAAAAATTCGTTTAAAGCGAAGCCTATATCATACAAATATCTTATATAATCTATATATTAATACGTGATGCCAAAACTTTGGCCCCTTTTTACGAAAATTGCGCGGACGCAAGAGCATAAAACTTGGCACACTTATAGTTTATGTGCAGGAGAAGTGCAGAACGAATAATAATGCTTATAAAGTACATTAAATCAATAAATAAAACATTACCCACACTACCGTGCATTTCTGTGTGAAATGCACGGTAGTGTGGGTAATGTGTTTCTTTGGTTTTCCATTTTGTTTATAGACATAGAAACATTACACAACACTACCATGCATTTTACACACACATACTTACTACAGACTCAGAGTACTGACATTGACATATCAAATATCAATCAATATCAAAAATATATATATTTGCCTATACATACTCTGTGGTCAAATGGTTTCTTTTGTTTTTCATTTTGTGCATAGACATAGAGTACTCAAAAAAATAGTTTAATTTGTTTCATTTAATTGAATATAAAAAAAGATTTTAATAATAATGCATAAAAAATACATTAAATCAGTTAATAAAACATTATACTAACCAGCATGCATTTGACACACGCATACATACTCTGTGGTCAAATTGTTTCGTTTGTATATTATAGACAGTTGAAAAGTTTGTTTCCAGTGGTGTTATTGAATGTTTAAAGTTAATTAAAGTTTTATTTGACGAATACTACGTGAAATACTGAGCGTTTATACATATTTATGTGAGTTCTGTAGCAGTCAGATACATTTAAACGTATCGTCGTCTTTCAAGGACTATCATTATATACATAAAGAAAGCTCTGTAGCAGCAATCTGCAATAACTACATTCAGGTACAAAAATTTTTGATATTGCTGGTTCAAAGCAATTATTGTAGTTTACGATTTCAGTAATTGCATATACTTTAGGATAAATAAGTGATTTTGTGTAAAAACTTTTTCTCTTCTTGATTTTAGTAATCTATGAAAGAACTTTAATTATGCCTCGACATAGAACATTAACGAGTCGGAGTGAGAGACAAAGAAGAAGGAATATTTCTCTAAGAGGGAGGAATAATTCCTCATCAGTAGTATTAGATAGTAATATGATTTTGAGAGATTCATTTAAGTGTGCTCTAAATGTCATTCCAAATGTGTTTTTATGTTATGATTGTGGATTAATGAATTTAGAGTGCAGGTTTTGCAATGCGAAACATTTTGAATCTGAAGTGACTTTAGGCGACCAAACTGCATTCACTTCATGTTGTCACAAGGGTAAAGCAATATTACCACCCTTAAGTCAAAATGAATATTTGATTTAAAATATTATATGATGGACTTACTTCAAATGAACCTTCAATAAAAAGTAAATCAAAAAATTATTTTGAAAATATTAGGAAATATAATTCATGTTTTGCTATGGTTAGCTCAGAAGCCAAAGTTGCTGAGGCAGTTACAAGTGGAGTGTATCATTTCAAAATACGTGATGTTTTTTATCACAGATCAGGTCCAATGACTGCCGCATATGGTCGCTTACCATGTTATGCACAATTATATTTTTATGATGCCATTAATTATAGATTACAAGAACATGTTATTCAAACATGTAACAACAACATAATGCATGAAATTTCACTGGAATTGGAACGCAGTAATCCTTTGTGCGGTCATTCATTGCAATGAAAGATCATTGTCAGAGAGTTGAAAATCAAAACAAAGAAATTTGTATGCTCATTAAAGTAATCATCATATATCATATATCATAAACAAATCATCATTTAAATCTACGCCGATTTAATGATGCAGTTCAAACTGATGTAGCAGTAATATTTAGTACAGTTGATGGTGAGCCACGTTTTGAACGAAATATGATTTGTTTTTCAAAAGTTAATGGTATAATTAAGAATATCTCAGTTTTGGACTCATCATTAGACCCTTTAGTGTACCCACTGCTTTTTCCCAACGGTGATACTGGGTGGCATGTCAATATTGCTCATAATACACCAACTACATCTAATTCAAGAGACCCAGAAATAAATTAACCATGCTTTAGTATACAGCCTATCGACTAGCAATTAGAGATGATTTCAGCATGTTACACCATTCACAAAAACTATTTCTGCAGTGGATTGTTGATATGTATGTGAGAATAGAGGGCTCACGATTAAATTTCATTCGACAAAATCAAACAAATCTTAGGTCTGAAGTTTACAACAATTTAACAGACTACTTAGAATTGAACATGAATTGAACATTTCTTTTAATTTCATATAATTTGTTCTAAAAAGAAATTGGCAAATAACAGTCTTGGTAAAATCTGTGGTTATAGTAGTTAGTTTTCGACAGTAGAACTTTAATAATGTTTGAATATTATATTTTAATAATGTATATTAAGTCACTTACAATTTAAATTTATTACATGGTCGAATTAAGACCACTGGGCGACCACTAGTAAAAAACTAATGTGTCAAGCTTATGAATATAATATAGATAATAATAACTTATGACTATAATAGAGACAGATCATAACATCATGCTTTTCCATTTTTCCTACTACTTATTACAGCATAAACATTTTTTTCACACCTTTGTTACTTGTTCACATGTGACATCTGTCACTGTATGTTTCTGTGTTAAAAGTTTAAGGTTTCAACAAAAATTTGCATTAAGAAATAAATTGTATTTTTATTTCTGTTGAAAGAATAGAAACTAACAAGAGTACTTGTAATCTTTGGGATGCCGGGAGGAAGGACGTCGCATGTCAGTTCTTAGTTTTGTTTTATTTTAAAAATCTATTTTAGTCAATTTATTTAAGAAAGCAACGGGAATAATAATACGGGCAAGATAATTTTGAACGTGAAACAATCGATGATAGCGTTAAATCGTTTTCGTTAAACAACCTGATCTATCGACAAGACTTAAGCAACTTTGGAGAAGCAGTTAAGATATTTCTTATTCTGTAAAGAATTAAAAACATATACAAGTAAATATGTCGTACATGTTATTTAAATAAAATAAATTTCAGTTTCTGGTTCTATAAAACTTATTTAAACACAAAAAACAGGGGCAGCTTTAGCTTTTGTAGCGCCCGGGTACAATGTAACCCTGGCGCCCCCTAGGCCTGACCCCCTCCTCGCGGGTATGTAATAATAAGGTTTATTTCGAGTTGAAACAAAATATTCGAAAAAGAAGCCATAGGGCGCTCGCGTTTGATAACTGCCACGGCGCTGGCTGTCCGCTTCTGTCATATCATTGTTGTACTATAATGGTCCAAGACAATGCTCTTAGCCGTCTCAGGGAGCGCCGCGGCGCCCCGTGAGACGGCGGTGCCGGTGTGCATTACACACCCTGCACTATAGGTTAAGCCGCCCCTGACAAAATATACTTACAAAACCAAATTCAATTTCGTAATCGATTTCTTATATTAGAAAAAGTTTATGAATAACAATAAAGTAAATTAAAACGGTCCTCGGGTAAAACAAAAAGTTTTTACTTTATATTAAAATTACTAAGCTAAGTTCTTACAAAAGTTTTAGACACTGTGTGTAAAACAAAAATATTACTTGATATAATTTTTGTGTTACATAAATATTAAACTTTATCGTAGGTTCTTTAGGAATAGTAAAGTAAATTAGAAATTATTATTACTTAGTTTATTTATTTCATAAAAAGACTTTAAAAACCTTTATGAAAAAAATATGTACGATATCTACTCATAATATGACGGGACAAAATTGATACACAAAATATTTTTTGAACTAAAAATTGTTTAGGTTATAATTACAATAAAACTAAAAATGTATTATATGAATTTCTAAAAAAATTATGTAACAATAGATGGTTTATTTAGTTGGAAGGCAGGCAGGAGGTAGTATAAAATGAAAGTAGGTAAATAAATTACTCATTATAACATCACCTATCGGCCAGTAAAAGTATTGTTAAAATTAGTCCCAATGTCGAAACAAACAGACAGACAAAAACCTATTTTTTTTGTAAGCTTCGTATTTACTTTCCTATGCATTTAGTGAAAAGCTTTTCATTCGGGATTACAAACAGGCATTTCTTATGGAATCTCTGCAACAATAACAAATAATAATAAATAATAATAATTTATAATAATTACTTAGTAAGAACATTATTTTCGCCACATGCTGTATTCCTTGGGCGATGGTAATAAAAAAACCATTAGTAACACAATAAAGTATATATTGTCCTAGCTGTGGGTACACGCGTTCAAAAAATCTAAATTTTTCTACTTTTTAACATGTTATTTTTTTAATGATAATTAAACGGCCGATATCAGCAAGACACTATCAAACTTTCAAGAGCCTAGAATATTTTATTTATTATTTTGTATTAATAAATCATTGTTTATTAATGAAACTTGTGTAATAATAATTTTTTTAATTTACTTATTTATTTCTGTACCATAAATAGTGAAAAAGGACATTATAAACAAAGAAAATTTATACTAAGGATAACTTATCTCAGCAAAAGATCTCTGCCAGAAACCTTTGGTTAATGAAGATATTTATTGATATGGAGTATAGGTACATATAGCATAAATAACATATAATGGCTTTCATATATCAATATTTTATATACTTACATACTAATATACATAAATAGAATATATGTATATATATATATATATATATATATATATATATATATATATATATATATATATATATATATATATATATTCATAAAGTTTATTCATACAGAATAATTTCTTCCCGTTTTTTATGAAATTATAATTCTTGAACAAAATATAAAATATTTTAGCGAATAAATCAGTATCAAGAAACTGCTCTAGTTGTTCTAAGCTGAAGCTTAAAGTAAAACGTCAACTTTGTATTTCTTAGAAGTGGGATCTTAATATTGATTACAAACCAATATAGAAACGAGTCTCACCTCAAACTTTGCTAGCTTGAACATTCTAAAAAATGGGTTAAAACTTAAAATTAAAAAATATATCATAAAGAAAATCTGAGTCCTTTAAAATATTAAGGAAATAGTCTTATTTAAAGATAACGCATAAGTTAAAATAGCAAGGAAAATTAAAAATAAAAGTAATAAATAGTTTCTTTCTATTAAACTTCATTGATAAATTACAACCAAATGAAACTGGGCAAGATCACATTTGTATAAATTTAAAAGCCGATAGCAATAAATAAATACATTTAAATAATGTCTTTCGTTTGATCGTACAAAATGAAAAACAAACCCGAAATAAAGTAACGAAAGATTTTATTTTATGTTTTATTCGTCAGTATTTCTACCACAATGTAACCGTAGCCGTAAAATAAATCATTTTCAAATGAGTGATTTTGCTGTTTTTATAACTGTTGTGTATATTTTTTGTAAAAAATATTCCAATCCACATATTGGTATGATCAATTGACTGAGTGACTTCTGATCAATACACAATTTTTGAACGCAAAAGAAATAATGCTATGTTCATTGTTTTCGTTCTTCCCCGGGAATAACAAATTTTTACAATATAATTTCCATTTCTTGTTTTATATTTCTTTAAGTCCTTTTATACACCAATATTTTTATGAATATAATAAACGAACCATATTTTCGCATAAGCTATATAGAGTAAACTGAGATAATAAAAAAATTCTTCCTCTAGCCTTTACATGTATTTAATAATAACACAGGCACACAAAAAAAAAATAACGTCATGAACCAGAGGGGAGACCCCATTATTCTTAGGTTTTTGGGATCGCTGAAACCGAATATGACAATAAAAACTAATTTTAAATGCCAGTTTTCCCGCTAGCACCCCCTTACTACCTCTTAAGGGGTGAAAATTGAAATTTTTGTATAAAATCAAGATAGATGTCTATTTCTACGTTTTTTGGGATGCTGAAACCGAAAATGATAATTAAAAATAAATTCATGACCACTATCACCCCCTACCACCCCTTACGGGGGATGAAAATTTAAATTTTTCTATAAAGTCAAGATAGATGTGTATTTCTACGTTTTTTGGGATCTGAAACCGAAAATGATAACTAAAAATAAATTCATGACCACTATCTCCCCCTACCATCCCTTACAGGGGGTGAAAATTTCAATTTTTCTATAAAATCAAGACAGATGTATATTTCTACGTTTTTTGGGATGCTGGAACCGAAAATGATAACTAAAAATAAATTCATGACCACTATTACCCCTTTACCACCCCTTACCGGGGGTGAAAATTTAAATTTTTCTATAAAATCAAGATAGATGTGTATTTCTACGTTTTTTAGGATGCTGGAACCGAAAATGATTACTAAAAATAAAATTTAAGACCTCTATCACCCATTAATACCCCTCACCAACCCTTAAGACTGAATCATGATTTTTGTCCTATTCTTCACAAGTTTTTTCACTTTTTGTTTTTTTTTTTTGCTTTCTATTTAATACTACTTATACTGTTATCCATCCGGAAGTGTTGTAAAACGCTTAAAATATGCTGAACCTAATTCTATGCCTCCGAAATAGAATTGTTATTATTTTCCTGAAAATTTAGGAGATTAAAAGATGCTGAATCTAATTCTATGCCTCCAAAATAGAAGGGACTATTTTCCTGACAATTTAGGAGACTACAGTGAGGAGCAAGATGCAAGGTTCCATCAGGATTAGAGTAGAATTAAATCATGAATATATATCAGGTACTTCTGATCGATAAAGCATTTGAATTTCTAATATAAGAGCGAGAGAGAGAGTAACCTCAAACTAGTTTGATAAACATGTCACTTACTGTAAATCGTTAAAATTACTTCATACATCTTGATTTTATACAAAATTGAAACCCCCATTAGGGATGGTTAGGGGGTGGTATTGAGTAAAAGAGGTATCAAATTCACTTTTGGTTGTCATTTTCGGTTCCAGCATCCTAAAAAACGTAGAAATACATATCTATCTTGATTTTATAGAAAAATGTAAATTTTCACCCCCTGTAAGGGGTGGTAAGGGGGTAATAGTGGTCATGAATTTATTTTTAGTTATCATTTTCGGTTCCAGCATCCCAAAAAACGTAGAAATATACATCTGTCTTGATTTTATAGAAAAATTGAAATTTTCACCCCCTGTAAGGGATGGTAGGGGGAGATAGTGGTCATGAATTTATTTTTAGTTATCATTTTCGGTTTCAGATCCCAAAAAACGTAGAAATACACATCTATCTTGACTTTATAGAAAAATTTAAATTTTCACCCCCCGTAAGGGGTGGTAGGGGGTGATAGTGGTCATGAATTTATTTTTAATTATCATTTTCGGTTTCAGCATCCCAAAAAACGTAGAAATAGACATCTATCTTGATTTTATACAAAAATTTCAATTTTCACCCCTTAAGAGGTAGTAAGGGGGTGCTAGCGGGAAAACTGGCATTTAAAATTAGTTTTTATTGTCATATTTGGTTTCAGCGATCCCAAAAACCTAAGAATAATGGGGTCTTCCCTCTGGTTCATGACTTTTTTTTTTTTTTGTGTGCCTGTGTAATTAATAAACTGTAACTGTCTTTGGAGGTAATTTAAAACACCAAAATTAGAATAAAAGAAATTGTAATATTTTTTTTATTTATTTAAAGGCAGTTTATGAAATACAAAAATCTCTTTTATATATCTGTAACAGTTAAAGTATATTTAACGTCTCTTGTTTAAACTCATGCATGCCTGCATATGAAATAATTTCAAATTAACGTGCTATTTAATTTTGAGTTGGTTACTCTAAAACCTCACTAATCTTTTTTATGCTTTACCTTGGTTCATAACCTTATTTTAAGCGACATCTTAAATTTTATAGTAATATATATTATGTTATATGAGGTAAAATAAGTTTTACTTGTGTTATATATGAAAATATTGTCTATTTAAGACTGTCGTGCTGACATTTATAGAATAAAACATTACATTATTAGGGTTATACTAGTTTACAAGAATTGTGTTTATAAGGAAGAATACACTTAGTCTGGCCGTAAATACTGTTATAATTATAAAAAAAATAACAAAATATTACTATTGAATTTGGAATCATTCAACATATTATATAAAAATAAAACCTCTTTCCCGTAAATGAAACTAATTGTGGTAGGGGCTTTTCCGCCATTTGTAATCATAATAGTTATATTTTTTTCTAAAGTATATAAATACAATACATTATGTAACATTATAAGATATTTTAATGACATAATTAAAAGAGCAGTCTGTCTCCATTTTGAAAAATATGCATGAAAAAATAAGTTGTCCTTGGTAAGTCTCTCATTAACTTATTGTACCATCATTTTAATCCTCCTTATTCCTTTCATTTCTTTGACTACTAATTTCCAACTAACAATATTATTAATATAAAAACATCAGTAGAGAAGGAAGCTGAACGCATCAAAGGCAACAATGTTCCTTATAAGATGTCAAAGCATCTTATTTCACTCTCTGTGTTACAATATTTAGATCTCAAACAACTAGGATTTAACAAACTACATACAAATTAATTAATAAAAAATGAATAAATTATTGTAATTAAATAATCGTCTTTATATATATTCCGCCTCAGAGTCTAAGTTCAGCACGAGAATAACGATTCACAGATAAAATTATGGGATTTCAAATTAATCAAAATATTTACCATTTTCTTAAAAATTAAAAAGAAATAGAATTTGATGTCATATTACAGTCTGACTCTTTTTAAGTGCAATGTCTGCGTACTTAAAACTTAATATAGTTAAACTCATTTCACTTTCTAGATAAATCTGATTTTATCCAGGCCTAACTATACAGTTATTCGTCTTTTTTATGAGAAGCATATAAATGTCAAAATTATTTGATCTTATCGCTGCTTAATCTCTATTACCCAACCAGCCATTGTCGATATTAAAATTCTAAGGACCAATTCTCTAATGCAGAACTAATTAGATAACATCTTTTTGTTAGAGGTGCTAAAGTAATATAGTTGTACCATAACAATGGTAATATTGGGTAGTATGTGCAAACCCAATAACCCTTGGTTAACAAGTTCTTTATCATCGAGAATTTTTATTTTCTTTCTAGGTCAGAGGGAGCTTAGAGATTGACTTCTAAAAATATTCATACAATATTATATAATACTTAATCAGTTTTGATATACTAGATAGATAAATAGAATCTACCCCAATGAAGTCGCCGGCAACTGGTTGTCTCGTATACAGATTGTATATACCATATTATTTAAATATAAATCATTTCACGTTTTAACTCTGCTAAAAGTTATATTAATCTAGCGGTTTACAAACAAACATTATAAACTTTATAATAATATAATAAGAACTACGTTATTATGCTACGTAATTTATATAGTTTTAAATATTCATTAACCTTATTATGAAAGTTAAAGTAGTTTCAGATTTTGGGCCAGTTATTAAATGAGGCTAGTGTGATTTAATTTTAGAATTTTATAAGTATGTGGTACGACTAAAAGAAACACTCAAATGTACTTCATTTTAATTTTATTTTTTACTAAACTTCTTTATTAAACTTTATTTACTACTTTACTTATTAAACTACTTTATTTACTAAACTTCTTTTGGATCGTTGTGATTTGAAACTAGGATATAACGAAAAAATGCAATATGGGCTACCTGTGTGCAAAATTTGGATACTTAACTCGTAAACGTTCAAGAGTTGGAGAGTACAGGCGGACAGACATGGACAAATATCCCTGACGATTTTATAAAGCAGCTTTCGCTACTTCATTGTTAAGACCTTCTATTTATTAAATGTGAGAATGGTATTATGTATTCTTGAGTTTAGTTTTTTTTTTAATATTTTACTCTTTACATTAATATTTTTTTAAGGCATACAAATATTTTAAGGGTAGATATATTTGTAATGTATAATTGTAATAATAACTAGCTGCCAACGAATTTGTCTACAATGATTCTGTTCATTTACGTCAATTGTTAGTATTTTTTAAAATTTCATGAATATTTTTTTTCTTACTTTTGTCGTGATGTAGTATACTTAGTAGATTTTTCTTGTTTTTTGTGTTAATATAACTTAATTTTTGGGAGGGAAATTAACTTAAATCTTGAATTTAGTAAAAAGATTCATATAAATCTACTCAGCAGTTTTTTGCATAGTAGTCATAGTTAACAAATGTTTTTTATTATAATTATAATAAAGAATTTCAAAATTATAGTTATATCACTTTCTAGTGAATATACCTTGGGATCTGTTTGGAATCTCATCTGATGGAATCTGATCTGATGTTCTGAATCTACTGCATTATACTATAGTTATACAATAGTTACAATGAAATGCATCACAAATAAAGATATAATTTAATAATACATAAGTTGACATAACTTTTAATTTAAAATAAGGTACCCAACAGTACTTTGCGACGAAAGTCTAAAGGATATAATCCAATTTTTATTAAGATGCGACATTATCATATGTCATTAGGCATTCAAAATTATTGTAAAAAAAAAATCTAAATCCATAAAGGTATCGATACTCGTATATTATTATATATTTTAAGGTATTATATATACAAAGGTATTTATATATACAAAGGTATAATCTATATATATTATTATAACATATTTTTATGCAATGTAATAATATAACTAAGGTTCGATTGTATTATGAGTAGAAGATCAATCTGCAAGGACACAGGCATGCGACGATAGCGAGGAACATTCACCGCAATTAGAGTTAGAGAAAGATAGAGTAGCAGATTTTTATAACTTTTCAAATTACTGAAAATTATCCTTGGATTTCGAAGACATTCGTCAGGCGTTGATGTGAAATATATACTGCGGTATATCCGTCAATTGGTATGTATGTATAATTCTGTAGTAAATTAAGAAAAAATGATATTTTGTCGTCGTTACTGTGAAAAGATTTTCTTTTTTAGTATATTTTTTTTATGAAAGAGGAGGGCAAACGAGCTGGCGGGTCACCGCTGACATGTGGTCACCGCTGCCCATGGACTCTTGCAACCTCCGAGGATTTACAAGAGTGTTGCCGGCCTTGTAGTTAGGAGTAAACGTTTTTTAAGGTACCTATGTAGTACCGATCTGGAAATACCGCCGAAGGGAGTTCGTTCCACAAGCGAGTGGAACGTGGAAAAAAGTTCATAGAGAACCGCACAGTGGAGGATCGCCACGCATCCAGGTAGTAGGGATGGTAAAGAAGTCGATGGCGCGCTGTGCGGTAATGACATTCGGCGGCAGGCATCAGATCGAATAGTTCTTCGGAACACTCCCCGTTGTAAATGCACATAGAAGCCACGTCTCTACGCAATGCCAAAGAGTCCAGCCGTTCGCAGAGCACCGGGTCCTCGACAATCCGAATGGCTCTCCGTTGTACGTGGTAAATGGTAGAAGCTTATATTGGGGTGATCCGGACCAGAGATGAGAACAGTACTCCATGTGTGGCCGGACCTGCGCCTTATAGAGCGCAAGTCTTTGGCCAGGTTTGAAATACTGGCTCGCTCTATTGATCACTCCCAATTTCTTCGAGGCCAACTTGGCCTTGCTCTCCAGATGACCACGAAACTGACAATCGATCGAAATGTCGAGACCCAGTATTCTAATACTTGGCGAGGCAATGAGGGGAGTGCTCTCGAAGAGCGGTGATACGGCAAATGGGGTTTTCTTAGTGGTAAACGCGCAAACTTGTGTCTTCTCGAGATTGAATTGAATGTGGTTCAGTTCACCCCACTCAGAGACCATCCCCAAGGAAGTCTCTATAGAAGACACAAGTTTCTTTCGGCACTCGTCGACGTTTTCCCTAGAGAGACCTGCATTGCCGGAATATATCGCATCCATAGTGCTGTCATCCGCATAACAATGTATGTTGGAAATATCCAACATATCATTGATGTCCAGGAGGAACAGAGTTGGGGATAGAACGCAGCCTTGAGGTACACCGGCATTCACGGGCTTGGGATCTGAGTAAAAACCGTCGAGAACGACCTGTATGCTCCACAAAGTGAGGAAGCTGATGATCCACTTGCATAAACTCTCGGGAAGGCCATGGGAAGGTATCTTTGAAAGAATCTCCTTGTGCCATACACTATCGAAGGATAGTAAGAATTCTGATATTGTAAATGCGCTTTTATTGTTGAAGAAACAACACAACACAATCAAAAACGTAGAACTCAGATAATAAAAGCAACATATGCTCCTATAGTAAACATTTTGACATTAATTTCATTTCATAGTAGAGCGAATATAAATATATATATGAAATGTTACTAGAGTATATTTCATAAATATTAAAAAGTAAACTTTACTTAAAATATTACTTTAAAAAAAAACAACCCTTGTAGGTGTAAAAATAACAACTTCCATGGCGGATTATTGGATATTTTCTAACAATATTTAGGTATATTTTGAATAAATATTTACACTTTAATACAATATGTAAGTAATATAAGTTTTTAATTACGTTTCACTTTGTTAAATTATAATATAATTATTATATTCACCCATCAACTGTTAATCTGAACCAGTTCTCTTGTACTGATAACCTAAAACCAAGGTCATAGACTTCTTTTAGATTTAATATCTAAACAGTTTTATATTTTATCGTAAGTATTATTACAATATATTTACTTCTTAGAAATGTAATAAATTCACCAGTAAATTATATTACAAAATATTTTCTATATTACAATTATATATAAATTATTATTATTCCTTATATTTTTAGACATTAAATTGATATGTACTAATTAAAAACACCCAGTTTGTTAAAGGTGTCGTATTGAATAATTACTATATCTATATTATGTAAGATAGTGTAGTAATGTCTTCAAATGTCATGTTCATTGTAAAAGCATGTATTTTAACTAGATTCATCCTATTGTCAAATTATTGCTATTTAAATAGGGTTTAAATTTAGATTGTCCTATCAACTGTTAATCTGAACTAATGTGCTCTTGTATCAATAACTAAGACCAAAGTTATAGACATTTAGATATAATATATACATATTTTATTGTAAGTATTATTTCAATATATTTACGTCTTACAAATGTAATAAATTTACCAGTAAATTATATTATATTTTTCTTGATGTCAAGATAGTGGATAAATTAATATAAGTTTTTATATTTTTAGTTATTATATTGATTATATATATATATATATATATATACATATATATTGATTTTGTACTAATTAAGAACACAAAGTTTGTCAAAGGTATAGTATTGAATAATTACTATATCTATATTATACGAGTTGGTGTACTCGTAGTAATATCTTCAAATGTCACGTTCATTGTGAAAGCATGTATTTTAACTAGATTCATTTCGCTTGTCAAATTATATCAGGTTTACTCTCATTTCAAATTCCAAGGATGAACTTAAAGTACAATTTTGGGAGTATCATATTTAGGACTAATTGATTTTATCAATGTTATGACACTCTCCATTATACGTGGTACTTATAATAAACTTGTAAAGAATATGAAGAGGTTACGTTACAGATATTAAATTAATGTTTTGTTCTTATTTTTGGTTGTATTGCAAGCATAATAATTGAAAAATAATTTAAGTAAGTTAGTAATAATTTAAGTAAAATAAGGCTGTTCTATTTTGTTATACTGTATAATAAATTAATGGTAACTCAAAAGATATGAATATATATACAATTAATTTTCAGAATTTTTTTTACAAATAATGTGATGAATTCTTAAATAGGAATAAGTAACAAATAAATACACATGTTATTTCAGTTCAATGAATATTGTATTCCGAAGTAATACGATACGCGAAGTAAAGTCAGTATCAGTCAACTACGAGTATGTATGAGAATGTAAAAAAATAACCAAATATGAGAATATGCTTTAGAAATCGTTAATTTAAAGTTCTGTAGCAACTGTTGAACATTATTATGATTAATTTTTTTGTTGTATTGCAAAAAATGTAACTAAATTTTTTCTTCTACAAAGAAAAATTTAATTAAGCATTTTACTTAAAGTAACCTATTAAACAAAAAAACAAAACATTTAAAATTATTTAATAAGTTACACAATATTTTACTTTTCTGTATTAAAGCGTTATTTAAACTTATAATACGCACGTCAGTTTTTATTTACTTTATTGTAGCTTTATTAATTTATGTTAATAGCGTTACAGTTTCAAAAGCATTGGAAGCTATTATGCCCAGAAATATAAAAACTCAAAAAGCGGTGCGGTTAACTCTGATGTTTTGGCGAAATAGGAATTCGTTGTTTATAAGAAGCCTAACTTGGAAGCGAACATGGGTCTGCTGTCTTTAAACCTGAGAATAATTTCGATAAAACAAAATAATTGTTAAATATTTTGTGCGCTGTATTATTACTAATGAAAGATCTGTTTTTTTGTACAAACTAGCGATTAAAATACTATTCATAGACCGTGACACTTGCCTTTAGATATTAATTCGTTTGTCACTGCTACTGAACTTCTTCATGTCATTTATCCATGACATGTCTTTCTGTAATGTAATCTGTAATCTTCGACCATAATAAAAATACGATGAAACCAACATAATTTTGTGTTATTCAGCAAGATATTTTTGTGTTATTTAATTATATTTTTACTCAATATCTATTTATATTAATAAAGCAATTTTAATTTCTTTTACTACGAAGTAGGCCATTTACCATATTACGTAATGTACGTATGTATATGTGGTATTTCGATTGTTTTGTTTGAATTGTGTTGTCACACAGA
This sequence comes from Melinaea marsaeus rileyi, assembly GCA_918358865.1. Taxonomy (NCBI): domain Eukaryota; kingdom Metazoa; phylum Arthropoda; class Insecta; order Lepidoptera; family Nymphalidae; genus Melinaea; species Melinaea marsaeus. The sequence goes on from OU911092.1 coordinate 5,792,170, forward strand.
GGCAAAACAGAAAATAAATATTGAATGCACGAGATACCGTCTCTAGTATGTGGATGTTCTAAGATCGGACTTTAAATAAGAATCAGATTATATCAGATTCTTTTCGCTGTTAATGCTGTTGGATTTCCGTTTAAAAAAAATATCATGATAGAGGTAATTTATCCATATTTTTAAACTAATTGATAGTGCGTTGGAGCAACAGAGATCATTTAAATTATTATGTTTTACAACGATGTGTTTATATTTGTACTTTACGGCTGCATTAAAGGGCTCCCTTTCATACTAAGAAATGTAGTCTGAATACAATTTTTTTTTTTTTTTTTCGCGGTATGTGCTAAAAAAGTATACACGTTTTTTATTGTGCTCTCCAATTATTATTTAATATTATTTATAATAATTGCATTATAGGTAAGTAACAAATGATTTAAAGTTTTCCTGTACCTGCCAGCACTCTCTCCTACAATAATATTCACTTGAACACTGAGTAATACAACTCCTCTGCTTAACTTTCACAAGTAACTCAGTAAGAACACTTTTTTTTATCACTTGGGACTATGGAAGTAATTAAGGATTCCATTCTTGAGCTAACTCAGCACTTCAATACAAGAATGGCTGAGTTTCAACAAAATTTAAATTCTTCAATACCGGCAACAAGTCCAAATTCTCATATAGCTGCACAGTTTAGTACCTTCAGAACCTTCGTACTAACTGCCCTTGAAAGTTTACAATTGCAAGTTCAGGTGCTATCCAAGCAGCATGATAGTTTCGAAATGAGAAGCAGAAAGAAAATGCTGCTGATACATGGTATTGCTGAAGACAAGGGAGAAAATGTCTCTGCTGCTGTATTGAGAGTTTTGTCCCAGCATCTCAAAATACCTGACCTTTCTTTGGAAGATATGAGCCGCTGCAACCGTCTGGGTAAAAATGTTACAAAGAAACCGAGGCCAATTGTTATTAAGTTTAAAAATCTGCTGCTTAAAAACAAAGTGTGGTTCTCCAAAACGAATTTAAAAAGTACAGGAATTACACTTTCTGAATTCTTGACCAAGCCCAGGCATGAGACGTTTGTTGCAGCTAGGGAACGTTTCGGTATCTCCAGGTGTTGGACCAAAAATGGCTATGTTGTTGTGACTGGATCTGACGGTAAGCAGCATAGCATAACATCAATTTCGGAACTCAATAATCTCTTCAGTGATGGTGTGAATCAAACTGTAACATCTGTTACTCCCGGTACCACAAATGAGTTGAAGGCAAAGCATTCTCAGGCCACTCGGTCGAAAAGGATAGTTAAGAAATAGTTTTTGTAGTAAGTTTAATTACTTTTCAATTACTTTTTTGTTTTACGTTTTCTTTCTTTTGTCACTTTTCTTTTTTTTTATCCTTTTTAATCACAATTCAGTACAATAGGTATCTTGTTAGATATTTAATAATTTCTTGTTTATTTTTTTGACATTTGACACTTTGATAATATATAAGAACTGTGTTCAGGAGTTTATTAGAATGACGTTGTTGCATAATTCGTTTAGAAATTCAATGTTTACTTTATTTTTAATGTAAGATTGAAGGTAGTATTTTTATTTGTTGTGTACATTATTATTTAGACAGGCCTATTTCTTTGCTTAGAACTTAAAAGAATTGTGATTTATTTTTAATTATTAATTTTTTATAGTTTTTAATTTTTATATTTTTTATATTTTTTTTATTTTGTATGCTTTTGATGTTTAAAACTTTATCTTGTACTTTTAATGCCCACTTAGCTGGCGGGTTAATGTAATGCTAGACACGTACTTAATTTTAATTTTAATCATTATAATTATTCTACTACTTATATATATATAATCTATATATTTTGTTTTCTGTAATTAATAGTGATTTATACATAGATATATATTATATTATTTATAAATTTATATTATTGTGTTTATATATATATATATATATAATATTTTAATGTTATATTATGTTGTCGAGTGACAGTGATGGTAGTGACCATTTTTTATCATGTGATGAATCGTCCGGAAGCAATGATAGTTTTCACAGTACAGCTGTCGACCCACTCAATGTTACTTTAAATTCGTGTTTCTCAGAATCTCTGAAAAATTTTAATTTTATTCACATAAACGCCCAAAGTATCCCGGCTCATTATCCTGATATGCTTGCATCTTTTCCGTCTCCAAATATACACGCTATTCTTATTTCTGAATCGTGGCTTAAACCCTGTTTGCCCTCAATCTCTTATGCGCTGCCAGGATTTAATTTCATCCGAAATGACCGCATTGGTAGAGGGGGTGGAGGAGTGACGCTCTCACATTTCTTTTAATATTATTAGTTCATCTGCTCAGCCACCTACCCCTGATGCAAGCGAACATTTATTATTAGAAGTGGATCTCACTCGTTGTAAAATCCTTCTTGGTGTATTTTACTGTCCTCCCTCTATATTAAATTATTTTGATTCTTTCGAAAGTTTGATTGAAAATTTAGTTCCATTATACAAGCACTCAATTATAATGGGAGATTTTAATACATGTTTAAGAAAAGATAACGTTCGCAGTCAAAAAATGTTAACTGTTACTGACTCCTGTAATTTAAGTATCTTGCCCCTAACACCGACACATTTTTTTCCTGGCAGTGTTCCCTCTCTCCTTGATCTGATTATTGTGTCTTCTCCGGATTTTGTCTCAAAACATGGTCAGTGTACAGCTGACGCGTTTTCCTACCACGATTTAATATATCTCTCTTATAAGGCCCGTCCTCCAAAATTTAAATCCAATGTACTTCTGCGGCGTAATTTTGGAGGAGTTGATGTAAATAGTCTTTCCAAGGATGCCCGCGAGCTCGACTGGTCCGCTATTACAAAATATAACTGTATCGACACCAAAGTTGAAAGATTTAGCAATTTATTAACCCAGCTTTACGATAAACATGCCCCCGTGAGACCAATTAAGATAAAGCACCTCCCTGCACCGTGGTTATCAGATGAGCTAAAGAAGCTTATGCAAAAAAAAAAACGCCGCTAAACATAAATTTAAATTGAGCGATACTGATACCAATCGCGCTAATTACAACCGAGCCCGAAATCGCTGCAATACATCGTGTAGAGATGCACTACGACGCCACATCCACAAGTCTATCGAAAACGGCAACACTGCAAGAACTTGGAAATTTCTTGAATCGCTAGGAGTTGGTAAATCACCCCATACATCTTCTATCAATATTGATATTGACCTTCTAAACAAACATTTTTCATCATCAGAAGCAATTGACAACTATGATAAAGATTGCACACTTAAGTCCCTTTCATCTCTTCCAACTCCTGATTTTCCGCCGTTCACATTCTGTCCTTTCACTGAATGTGATGTTAAGAAGAACGCACTGTCCATTTCGTCGAATTCTATTGGGGCAGACAGCGTCAGCCGGAATATGATCGTTCCTATCCTAGATGTCATTTCCCCCATATTAACCCATATCCTAAATCATTCCATCTCTATTAATAAATTTCCTGAAGCTTGGAAACAGGCCCAAATAACTCCCATTCCTAAAAAAACCAAACCCGTAATGTTCAGCGACTTTCGTCCTATCTCCATTCTACTCTTCCTCTCTAAAATCCTTGAAAAATTAGTTTACGAACAGTTAAACCTATTCCTTAATAAAAATCTCCTTCTTAACCCCTTTCAATCTGGATTTCGTCCCGGTCATAGTACGGTTACTGCGCCGGTCAAAGTCACTGATGACATACGTTTAGCAATGGATAATAAACAGTTGACAGTATTAACATTGCTAGACTTTAGCAATGCCTTTAATACTGTCAATTATGACATCTTACTAGCATTGCTGCGTTCTATTAACATATCTCCATCAGTGACAGACTGGTTTCGGAGTTACCTCACTGGCCGTCGACAGCGCACTCGGAATGGTACGACCCTCTCGTCCTGGTGTGATGTCTCGGCAGGGGTGCCCCAAGGCGGCGTGTTATCTCCTCTACTATTGGCAATTTTCATTAATTCTATCTCTGAGCATATCACTTCTTTCTATCACATGTATGCAGATGATGTACAAATATATCGCCATTCACACCTCGAAAATCTATCTTCCGTTGTTTCACTAATGAATAAGGACCTGAGCGCTATTTATAAATGGAGTAGGCAGTACGGCTTGAACGTTAATCCTGCAAAATCTCAGGCTATCATTATTGGTAGCCCACGAATGATTGCAAGGGTTGATTGGCAAAACGTACCTCCTATTGTATACAACAATATTGCTATACCATATTGCTCTAATGTTAAAAATCTTGGCATCTATTTGGATCAGAACCTATCTTGGAATACGCAAACCAAAGAACACAGTAAAAAAACGTTTGCGGCCATGAGTGCTCTATTACGATTACGGTATTTTCTTCCAATTCCTACCAAAATTATATTAGCCCACTCCCTTCTTCTCTCTATTTTAGATTATGCTGATGCAAGTTATCTAAATTTAACCGAGGACCATTTAAATAAGCTTGAGCCACTCCAAAACAATGCTTTACGGTTTATATTTGGTTTACGCAAATATGACCATATTTCCGAATTTCGACAAAAACTCAAGTGGCTCCTGTACTGTGTACTATTTCACCCAAAAACTCCTACATACTTGAAGGAAAACTTCAAGTTTTTAGGAGCACCATCTGAAGTACGATCATTACAGTCCTTACTTATCAGAATGCCTGTACATAGCACCAAATTCTATAACAGTCTTTTACGGTACATTCCATTAAATTGTGGAATGACTTACCACTCAATATTCGGAAATCAAAATCATTATTAGTTTTAAAAAAATCTGTTAAGGACTACTTTTTATCCAAGGATATCTAGGACGACAATTATCGTGTATGTATATTATAGATATTCTTTAGTTTATATCTTAATATATATTGTTAATAATTTTATTTATGTAACACGTCTATGTATTCGTGTGTAGTTATTTTTAAGTAGGTTTATTTATTTTTGTACATTTACGCCACCTACTGCTTCATTGGATCATAAGGGTATTTCAACATTAATATTGGTTGTCTGGAAGAAATCGCCTATAGGCGATAAGACCGCCTTTTGTATCTCCATCGTTTTCTATTTTTTTTTTAATTTTTTTTTTTTATTATATATGTTTTTTACTTGTTTTTATAATATGTATGGTGTGCAATAAAGAATATAAATAAAATAATAAATAAATAAAAATAAAATTTCATGTATTGTTCGGTTAATCAAAATAAAATAATCGTTTTATTTACCAAAACCGGATCAAACTATTTTTTTACACTAGGCATACATTGCTTTTTAAAAGGTACTTTTAGTTTTACTGGGTTCTAACTAAAAGACAAATATTTTGGAGGCACACCTACGTCATTTTAGTCCTATATTTAGTGGATTTTAAACCTTAATCACCCACGAACGACCGCCATCACACAAACAACCAATGCTTTATTTAAGCAAAAAAATAAAATTCTTTCATTTCAGTTTTATTTCTTTCTTTAAGGTTTTTTATTAATCTGAAAGAAATTTCTTAACATTTCAACATATTTCTTGGTGTAGGAAAAAGTTGTTAGAGAAAAAAAATCGTCAAACTTTTTAGAGATGGACGAAAATTTGTTATTCTGACCTAACTTGAAAGTTGAAACCTCGAAAACTCGTAAAACATAACTATACTTTTATGTTTCTCTTATCATATAATTAAATAATCTGGTTTCTTAATAAGGTAAATAAATAAAAAACAGCAGCTAAGCTTTGACTATGTTGTAACATTAAGTGTAACATAAATTTTTGCGATTTTGTTGATTTTTGTGACTATATATAATTGAGCTGAGCGTAAACGAAGCTCGTAACCGTTTGGGAGACCTTTTTTGTGTTTAGTTGTCTCCAGATTGCGACAAGATAATTAGTTAAAAATTTTCTCATGTATGTTTGTGCCGAACGCGAATGTTATGGCGAAAACAGATTGAAAAAATGTTTTGCCATTCAAAAGTTATCAAGAAAATAAGAAAGGAAAGGGGCTCAGCTCAACACCCGCCGCGCACGATTAGCGGATCCTAGTTTTTATGAGTTGTTTCTAGGTCTTCCTGGAAATAGTATCGATCTCCTATATCAATTTTCAAATAATATGTTTTAATATATTGTCTTTTCTCACTAAGATAATAACGGTGCATAAATTTAAAATTTATCCAAATCGGACTACAAAGTGAAAAATATCTCCATATATTAGTTCATTTTATATCAAAGACTTTGCTCGCAGCTCGTTAAATCCTAGTTGTTTGAGATCTTGATATTATAACACAGAGAGCGAAATGAGATCCTTTGAAATATTATGCAATGCGTTCAGCTTCCCTCTCTATTGATGTCTTTATGTTAGTGAAATTGTTAGTTAGAAACCATAGAAAGGAAAGGAATAAGAAAGATTAAAATGATAGTATAATAAGTTAATGAAACTTATTTAATAATTATTTTTTTTAATTAAACATAAACAGTTTCTACTTTTTTAGAACAAGTCGTATTATTATCTGTGAAAGTATTTTGTAAAAAAGCAAAATAATACCTGAAACTTATAAATTAACCTGCAGGTTCTGTAGTAAAAGTAATATTTAAGTAGGCTAGTTTAAATTTCAAACTTGACTACTTTTCTAAAAATGTTTGCCAACGAAATGTATAGAATAAAACTACGAATTGTTTCTGTTGTTTCAGTAACCACCAAAGGTTTTTAATACAATATAATCTTAATCTGACATCACACATAGATCATATATGAGTCATAGAAAATTTGAGTAAAAATACTTTATAATATTACCCCTATAATAAACCATATTTGAATGATATGATGTCTAGAAAATCTTATCTAAAATCGACTCCCCAAGCACATACAGATGTAGCATGTGTCACATCATGGTTCTGAATTTGGTACTAAAAGCTGTAACTCTTCCAATTTAGTTTGTGTAACCAGTGGGTTGCTTTAAATCGAATATCCAAATCAATTTTTAGGACTCAATTTATTCATACTTAAATTTTAAAGAAAACAATATGCCAGCTAGACTAAGAGGTGGGTCATTTAAGGTCAACAATTCAAATAGCGTATTAGAATAAATTAAAATACGTTTATCCTGAAATATATAAAGTCCAGTTCACAAGCACGACTCGAATCTATCGATTCGACACAAAATTTAGGAATCTATCCGCATATTTGTACCTGAATAACTTTGTACTGAATAACTTTTAACCGAGGATCAAATAAAAATTTTACTTGAAATTGAAATACTGAGAAGGTGCTATATATAGATCGGTCTCAATAACATTTTCCGCCTCACAGATGAAAAAGGCCTATGCACAAGAATTGCATACTGGGGAACACCACTTTAAAAAACCCAACTACGTTTCCGTACCTCAAATAAAGTAGTGTAGAGAGGGGATGTTGGAAAAGCAGCACAAATACATCCTATCACTTTTCCTATAATATAAGTCCTTAATGTGAGAAAAATTACCAGAGAAGAAAGAGCAAGCGGCGCAAAGCGCAACCTAGGCATTGAAGGACGCGCGAAGCGCATCCGAGATGGCTAGTATATCATATATTTTATAGACCGGCAGAGTAAATATCTTATAATAATATTAGAACAATATTAAATATATAAAAACGAAAAGAATAAAATAACTAAAACAATTGCTAATTTTTTGTGTTAACAAAATGTTGGATTAAATGTAAATCCATTTAAGTCTTTGATAAAAATTATTTAAAGATAGAATATGCCTTTCTAAGTGCTTTCACTTGTTTTCACCGTGTCAAATAATTACATTATATCTGACAGAAGAGAAACCGTTACCATGAGAAGTAGTGACAGTATGAAAGTCATTACTGCTGTAAATTTGACAGCAGCTAGTTCAGGATTACTTCGTTATTAAATTAATGAGCTGAAATATAATACCACACGTGTTAGATGAAGTCCATTTCGTATAGTTTAATTCTTGTTATTGGCTCTTGCTATAAAACTATTTTTCTAAATTTATCTATCCAATCATTTTACAATTGGATTATTTTTCGTAATTTCATTTCAATGTCCCTGGTTACCTCAAACGATATTTAAGTATTAAGTCATCATCTTAACCTCCAGTTTCAGGTGAATTTATTTACAATATTTTCAATATTGTTGAGACTTCATTTAACTAACTACTTTAACTCACGAGATTCAATAAAATAAATTCAATTAAAACAGCATTATTATTATTTACTATCGCAAGCTCCAGAAAGTTGGAAGTATGAAAAATAATAATAATTATAAGGTGCTTGTGCTCTTTTGCTGTAGAGAGATTGATACCAGACGTTGTATGTACAAATTCAATCAATTTCCTTCATTCCGAGAACACGATTTGTTGTAAATTGATACTGAAGCATTAATTTTTATTTATTTGTTACCGGTCAATAAAATACAGAATTGGAATTCGAAGGAAATATCATATAACAAATTTAAACTAACAACGCTTTACCATAATAAAGTCTAACTTAATAAAACTATCTCAGCGAGGAACAGGAATGGAATTTCGTTTTTAGCTTATTTTTTTATAAATGAAAATGTCGTTCGCAGTACATATATTTATTTAATATTGATTAATATATTTTTTTATTATTGTTTCTTATTGATTCTTATTTCTCTTTCGATATGGAAAATTGTTCTATCAAGAGCGAAGAGTGAATTATATAAATAATACCATTCGTCCTTTGAGATTAAAAAAGTTTTGCAAATAATAAATGTTTTGAAAACTTTAATTCTTGCATGAAAAAGATATGACGATGTAAAAAAAACAGGGTAACTTTTCTAACATTATCTCAAAACAAGGGACATAAAAAGTTAAGAACAAAATTGGGATAACATAACATATAATTTTCCCTCTCCCTTCTACCTACAGTTGATTTACTTAAAAAAGCGACCTTTAAGTTTAATTATCAATTCTTATACTCCGACTGTTTCTTCAAACCTATATAATATTATTACACTATACAATGAATACATAAATCATATTTAAATCAGGATAATTATATTATTCATTATGGAATTATATACCTACAACTTAATTTATAAAAGTGAAATATTTATATCTTATTTTATTATGAACGTAGTTTCTTCACTAGTTCCAGACGATCAAAACAGAATATTTAGTACTGGATTTAAAATAAACTTAAATAAGAGTCCCCAAAACGTAAGCGTATTTGAATGCAACCTTCTGTTTCTATTGTGATTTTATTTACAATGCATGGTATCAATTTTATACTCGTATTCTATGTAAAAGCTTTTACCTTTCACCAAGAAATACATTGAATTATTTTCATATATTTCACTCCACTAACAATGTAGTTCAAATAATGCTAAATTCAAACTTAGTACTTATTACTGCGACATAAAGACAAGAATGTGTAACAATGACTTCCATTCTGCTATTAAATATCTATTATTTAATATTTATTGAAAAATATGTTATAATAAAATAAACAAGATAATAGATATTATTAACGAAACTTATTCTATGTAAAGCATTTAAACGATTAAAGACAAGGTTAATACAAATATATCATTATATTAAGTATATATTACACTTTTTATATATATTATAGTTTTTTAATACAATATGTAAGTTTACTTTACAAAAAACCAAAATATATGTTGGCTAATTATCTGACTCAAGACTTAAGACGCGGAACAGTTAAAAAATTTAAGAGAAAACACAATAATTGATTTGGGCTATACTTACATAAAACGAAACTTAAAATATGTAGAAAAGATTAATACACACATATATATATATATATATATATATATATATATATATATAGATATATATATATATATATATATATATATATATATATAGATATATATATATATATATATATATATATTATTTCTAAATCACTTCTAATAGATCTCAAACGTTAAATTCGACTAAAATAACATCTATCTATAAATGTATATCTATAAATTAGCTGTAGACTAATTAGATATTTAGCAAGTCAGAGGTAGGTAAGCGTTACACCTAGATTTTCCGCAAGAACAAATACAGTTCGAGCTTAATTCCAGAATATAGAATAATATACGTCGATTTTATTTATCTTTTCTGTAAAGTAACTAAACTGTACGTACTACTGTTAAAATTGTATTCTATTTTACCATAAAACACATAATGAGGACGTACACAATTTCCTTAATATTATTCATTATAGGTTATTAATAGGAGGGACGCAATTAAATTACTGTGACATATAATATTCTTTGTCCTCTTTCCTTTTCTTTAATAGAATTTATTTTTGTATACGTTGACTGATTTATTATTTCCACACACGCCGTTTTCATACTAGTAAGTATGTATTGTATTTAAGATCAATTATTAGTCACAAAAAAGCCAATGAATATTTTAACTATTTGAAATATCAAAAACCTTTCGAACTTATCAGTACTCATACCTCTAGTCAATATGATGAAATCGTAGTTATCCCCTTATATAAAACATTTCATAATCTTTAAAATCATAAATTTTATTAACGTTACGATGGATAAATATGTATTGATCTTTTGAAACAATTAAATGCCAAGATAGATATAAAGAATGCAATCCTTTATATTAACGCTATAACTGTCATATATAACCCAACTAACGTTGTTAGTCTTCACCAATGGTTTAGTAAACTGTTAAGACGGATATGCAATCAAATCAAATTACCTGAGACAGAACCAAGCTTGACTATTACCAACCCTTACATGAAATATAACCCTTACATAAAATATAACTCATGGAAATACATTACTAATAAATTAGATGACATTAAAGATTTAGAACTAAAAAATACTGTCTGAAAACATAACTAAACTTAGATTAGATCATATGAACTCAAAGGATAGAAGGCTATTAAACAACTCTGCATGGAATACTAAGACATTTTGCATTGTGAAAAACTACCCTTGACTTTTATTAATGACGTCAAACATCAAATTAGGACACATAATACCCCATATATATATATACGACCTTACAGACAACCCCAAGTAATAAATGCCGAAATTGCAAATGTTAACATGGCAAGTTCCAAATTTATTACCACAATCATGGAATTAAAAGGGAATCCTAAGACATTTGGAGCGGAATAAAGGTTGGTTAACCAGCACTCTTACCCGATCGATCCAAGGAGGTGCAGTCACACTTACCCAGGAAATTTATATTACCTAGAATATTTATAAGTATTAAGAAAACGCCTATCATTTGATAGTCTATTTCCATTTTCGCAACTGTAAGAAACACAGTTTAATAAATAAATAGAAGAATTGAATTATTTATTCGGATTTGAAAAAAAAATCTTTTTCAGTAACATTATGTGAATTTTCAGTAATATTATAGGACAAAGAAATAACAAATAATCTGAGGACTTATTTTACCTCGGAAAAATAAGAATTTGTTATTCATACTGTATATCTATTTATTCCACACAGGCGTGATCGGCACGACAATGTGCGGTAAATATTTGTTCAATTGTTTGTGTAGGATTTATATAAGTATTGCTATAAATAAAGTAGTAAATAGACAATAATTTTATTCTATGAGACGTAAGATAGTAAATTTTAATCAATTAAGATATGTGTTACTAAATTGTTAACGTCAGTAAAGGCCTTTAATATTGTCTTATCACGCCCACACCGACCTGGTTCAATATTCAAACACGGTAATGGAGAGTAACCAGTTACACTTTGTGGGCTCTTGTATGCTAAATGGCATCTATGTATCTATGTATGTTTGACAAAAATAATATACATTTAATTAAACATCTAATTATTAATATATTTATATATAAGGCAAAAACCGAAGAGCTGTTTTATAATATAAAATTTTAGAGGCGGGGAGTGTGAAGGTGTGGAAAAAAAAACTGTGTGACATCAGTTGCGAGTTCTACTGCTCACTAAGTCACTACTTGTAAAAAATAAGTTGTAGTTAAAACACTTGCATAAAATTGCTGGCGACGACTAAAAGTATGCTGATATTTAGTCAACCGTCGTACTTTATATACTAATGTAACATGGAGAGTAAACTATAACAAGAAACTTAAATCAAATTGAGCTTACAGTTTATCTAGTTCTTGGTTTTAAATCTATACTACTGTAATAGGAAAATAACTATAGGTTTTTTAAGTAGAATAAGGATATAAAAAATAACTATATTCGAAAATAGTACCCAGATATTTTATGTATCTGGCGATATGTATTGTTTTTGATTATTTAATTACATTACTAAAGCAATACATCTTAACGGAGAAATGTATTTCTCAAAGGAATGCATTTCAATGTAATTTATCGCATCCTATGAGAATTAGGTCAAAGTAGCAAGGCGTGCTCAAATACAATTCAGTGACGCTGTGTTGTCTGAGATGAACTGAACTGAATTTTGTATATGTTGTGTATTTACTTTACGACAGTTGTAAGGGTTTGCAAGTATTAAAATTTACACAATTCTATTTTTAATTTTGAAAACTTAATTGTTATGTATAATAAATTTATAAGATAGTTTAGACAAAATTGATACAGGGAATTACTAATTATGACTTCAATTTGTGTAATATCCAAATATTATAACGACTATTAGAAATATTTTTTTCATACACAGACATATGCATAAAATCAAGCGTGTTAATTCGTACCAAGATAAGTAAGATATAAATCGCTTTAAAGCTGCCAGATGTTATTGGTTATACCTTTGTAAACATTATTGAATGAGTTATATTACACAAAGTGCTCTCTGATTGCTTAATTTTATATACAGTAGTTAATAGTATTCATGGTTTGAACATCACTCCATACTTATTAGTCGGGGGCATATAGGACTATATCCTCATAAATTGAGAATTAGGGGTTTTATGAAGATTACCATATTTTTTATACTTTTTAATTTTTGAAGGCATAACAATTTATACCAAGATCCTTATCTAATTAGTTTTTATTTATGTTTGTTTTGTTAAATTTGGTTTCTTTAAAGATAGCTTTACACAATTACAGATTATTAGCAACTTAAATAATTATAATAATTAATATATGAAAAATAGACTAAATAAAGAATTTATAACACAAAATTAAGATCATATATACCACCAAAATTTTGGTTTCCACATATTTTTCATTCTTAAGAAACCACCAGGAGTCGAGAGCAGATATTGGTTTTCCCAAATAAGCTAACCATTTAACTTTTTAGTCGTATACTCATTTTTAGCTATTGTTTTTAATTTGTATATTATTATAAATACACAGCTGTATAAATGTATTTTTGATTATATATCAATACGTTTTATCGACAACTAGTACTTGGTATGGTAAACATAAAAAATCCCTGGACCAAACAACCTCGTCCTTGACTGCTATGCCAGTGTAGGGTACGATAAGGTACTGAAATAATAGGTACTTATAAATTTCTTACATCTAAATAAACATAAAGTTTTATTTCAAGTTTGTATAAAACTAAAAATATATGTCTCTCAAAATATCCATACCAATTCGAACTATTACGCGGTGGCAAATAAAAAAGATATATCTCCGTTTAAAAGCAAAGCTTGCTGGTATATTTCATTAAAGCTTTTATAAAGTGATATCTGAGTGATCACAGAATGTGCTGGTGATTAAGGAGAACATAATAAAATTCTAAACAAAAATGGTCTGCTAAAACGTTAAATAATGACTCTACATTGAAACACTGTATATTTCTTTTATATTAATGGAACATGATTTTAGAGATCTCTTTAAAGCGGGGGTTGTCGTAGAAATATACACAGAAAGTTGTATTTAACATTAAGGCTACTTTACAATACATTTTACCCAATATAGATACATATATAAATACACGTTTATAAATAATATTACCATTAAGATTAATTATTATCAAAGGACATCATTGTTTCTACAACTTTTTGTTATTACATTAAAAAAGCATTCGCTTGTTTCAATGAAAGCGACAATGGGTTTCACAAGCGAACAGCTTCGACACTGAAGGATTTACTATAAAAACCGAGATATAAGAAACCGAGAGTGAAGTTATCGGAAGAAAAAGGGATTTAAAACGATAGTCGCCATGAAATTTGAACCGGTATTTAAGATTTGAAGGACTTGAGTTGAATAGAAAAGGAAGGATATATGAATTTAAAACGGAAATAAAATGTCAAGTTAATAAAAACCAATAATAAAAATTCCAATTGCACAATGTAACAATACATTACAATACATGAATTAATATAATTTCAAACAAACTAACGAACTGAGATGAAAACAGCGTCTGCTTACATCAGCTGAATGACCGATCTCTTGAATAAAAATAAAAAAATAAGTAAATTCAATAGAACATTTTTTCAATATATCAGATGTTAAAACTATTATATTTCTTACTTGACATAAACATCATAATTTATTACTATTCTTTATTATAAATATAACATATCTTGTTAAAATTTTCTCAACCCTAAAAAGATTAATAATATTTGTTAATAATTTGAGGTTACCCGTCAATACTAGTTGTCACTGATTATTGTAGGTACTATACAAATATAAAAAAAACGTAAGAGATTTCTTGAATGATGTTTTTAGTATTAGTTAATAGTTTAGTAACGGGTTTAGTTAGATAATCCTGGGATACACCTCTAATGTACTCGAGTACACATAGTATTCGCAGTTACCTGGGTATATTTACCTGTACTTTATTCTTTTTGTGGAATAAAAGTCTTGGAAGGATTTTATCACGTGTTTTAACGCGTATATATATTCGCAATTAATAATATTTGTGTAAATATAAGAGAACAGTTCTTTCTTCTTCGCAAATGTGTCAGATAGCTATCTCTATTAATTAAGCTTCAACCTGTAATATTCCACTACTGGGCATAGGCCTCTTTCTCCCGATAGAAAAAGAATCGCAGCTTAATCAGCCAATGGTCCAATGCGTGCTAGGAAATATATTTCCTACTATGAGTAACGATCGTTATCAGATCTGTTACATGCTCTTAGACACAGCAGTAGGGAAACACCCAAAGGCACCCAGACTGGAAATAGATATTTGTATAATTGCAAATACAAATATTCACTCCGAGCGGGTATCAAACCCGCGATCACCATAGTGTAGGCAATCCGACACGTGCCCCGCTACTCTATAGCGATTATATAGTATAGTATATAGGTAAAAAATAATACATTTTAATTTATTTTGTTTAGAAAAACGTAGTTGTAAGTTTATTGAATTAAGTTTAATATAGGACTGACATGTACATATGTATAAAAGTCTATAAATAAAGAGAAATAAAAAATGTATATAGGTACTTATAGTAAAAATAAAATAAGATAAGTTACGGCGTCCGATTATGAATACTTTCACAGAACTCGTTTGATGACAGCGTAAAAAAAAATAGATCACGCAAAGCTAGTTTAGACATTTCTTGTTATGAAACTAAAATGGCTTGCAATAGTGTCAAAGTCAGTCAACCTATTAGTCAGCTATCAGTCATTTAAATTACTATATAATAATATATTTGATTAATTTATAGCTAAATACATACGACAAAGGCAATTATTTCGTTACTTTATTATGTAGCAACACCAACAAAAAAAATATATTGGTATTTATCATTTTAAATAGTTTTTACGACCCAAGTTCCCTTGCACACCCCTCGGAGCTGCCGGAAGAGTATATCCCGTATCCGAGTTTACGCTAGAAACGGTCTTTTCCCACCCCCATTGCCTTGCCCCCCTTTGACCTAGAGCTACCAAATTTTGATTAAGTTATCTGTTAAGTCAAAATTAGGCCGAAATAAGCTATTTTTACAGAAATCAGTCTAATTACTATTTCTATGTCTACTTCCCACTACACACTACACTACACAACACTCGAAACATTGCACAAATTGCATTTTTGTTTTTATTTTATTAGATTGATCAAGGCAATTTCGCAACGTTCCGAACACATTTTTTGTGTTTGTTTACGTTTGTGAATAAATATGTTCGTGGTTTTTTTCGTCGCAAAATTCATATCAGGAGTTTTGTGTCAGTGGATTCGCTTTCGTCACTCGGTATTTACTTCGTTGAGAAGTTTTTGTTTTGATATCAATAGTCTTGTAAAATAATTGGTATCTTATGGAATATATTTTTTTTCGATGTCAATTGAATTTTAACCGTGTCGTGAGTACGATTCTGGCTTTAAAAGTCATTTTTTGGCCATTATTGGTTATTTTTCATGATTTTTTTGAACTTCTCACGGCCATATCTCAAAATAACGAGTTCTCCCAGATATGTGCTATATACCAAATTTTAGCTCTAATTTGGGGCTACAAATGAGGAAATTTTGGAAAAAATAGTTGGCGCCGTTTTTGAGAAAATGTCCGACATGTCCCCGGCCAGTCGGCCATTTTTTGGTTTTTGACAAAAAATGTCACGCTAACAAATGTTTTTGAAATCAAAATGGATATAATTCAAAAGATGAGCTTGAGACCTTTCCAATAATGCCCAATTTGTCAATGTACGTCATTTGGTTTGGCCATAGTGCCTCTACGAAAAATGGCCATTTTTGGCCTTTCGAGGGCCGGCCACGACCAATATGGCGGCCAAATCGAAAAGTCGTAGAACAAAAAAGTTTAGTTTAGTTTTTGATGTACTTCAATCCCTGGAAGTTTGAACAAAATCGGTTGAAACTACGAACATATACACAAACAGACAAAGTACTTTCAAGAAATCTTCGATGGAGGCGCCAGTCAAAATTTTCAAAATGTCATATCTCATCAACCGGTGGTCGGATTTTGGCGTTTTTGGGCTTTTGTGTGGAAATAAGTGATTTTATATTGGTGCAAAAACTAAATTTTTGTCTCATTTTTCAAACGGCCGTAGAGGTGGAAGCTGTGGGTATATTGCTAAGTGTAAATGCATTTTCTGAGTCTATGGGCCAAGGGCTTTCTAAAAATACGACACTCATACCAGAAGGTCTCATGTATAAAAAGTTCGATGTTGCGCGTATATATACCCGAGTTAGACTTTCAGCACTATGGGTGCTTTCGTCACTCGGAGTCAGCTAGACGCCCGCTTTGATATATTTTATATTTACATATTTGTGTTTATTAAAATATTCTATAATGTTATAATAAAAAAAATGCTACAAAAGCAGAGTTGTTTTACATTTGTATAAATAACATACTTTATGGTAAAAAAAAGAGAAAAAGTAAATTAAGGGACACAACTTTTAATTGTTCTTTACAAAACAACGCAAAATCTAATTAGTTAAACTCATTCCAACAAGTCTTGTGTGTTGTAATTTATTACATTTGCAAAGTACATTTATTTTTCTCGAAACATTTTTATTTTTATACTATGTTAGTCCCTTGACTAGTGTTAAGATAAGGTATCAGAAATACTTTATGTATACGAAATAACATTTTGGTGACGGACACATTGATAATAATAATTAATATAAATAGGGCAATGAACAGAGATAAAAATAATAAAAAATTATATACAATTAACTTTAGAATATAATATAAATAGATAATTAGTTCATAATTTTCATCATCTTTTTCCGTTTTTTACCTGTAGTCGGTCCAGCAGGAACATTTCTTCCAAACGTGTGTTATCTAACTGTAACGCTTGTAGAATGTAGAATGAATCACTAAGAATATAAAAACTTGAAGTTGCAATTTTTGGATTACTTTTAGGAAAGATGCCGTATGTTACTTCTTTGTATTCTTTTCTTTTAAAGTTAAAAAATATTTAAGTGATAGAACTGTAAATATGAATAAATTATAAACTTATTAATTAGCGACAAGTTTTTAGAATACTAAAAGTATTTAATAGTAATAGTAGAATATTAAATGCCAGTTAAGAAAAAAAAAATTACTTAAAGTAAATAAAGTAGTCCGACCCACTTCGAATCAAGCACGATCATTCGATACAATATTTATAATATTATATAGATTAATGGGCTCTTTATTTTATAATTTATCTTTTAAAATTTAATATTTTAATGATAATTTAGTACATGTAACGATCAATAATTCCATTGCAGGGGAAAAATATTGTTTAAAAGGACTGATCTATTAATAAGACTTAAATCAACTCGAGATAAGTACCTACTTAAGATACTTCTTTTTCTATATAAGAATAATAGTATCCTTAAGTAAATATGGCGTACATAAATGTAATTTAAATAAAATATAATTTTGTTATCTAATACTTATTTAAACATAAATTATAAAATATGCTAAACTCAATTTCAGGCTAAATAAATTGGTATTTAAGCTCTTATATAAAGGTTTATTTATATATTGAATGATTTAAATGAGTCATTGCCTTCAATTGGAGTAGTTGTTTCGAGATTTTATATCGAAATGCATGTTTACAAAGTGTTTATTTATTTCCATTACAAACGTTAATTGAATTCAAAGTGTTCTAACGTAAATTATTCTTGTATATTGCTATAAACATAACAGTTAAAATTCACATTTAGAGAATACTGACGTAAAGATACCAAAAAATACTGTGGATATCACAACTCACAAGTTAGCGACTGCTACTTTAATAATATATAACGACATATTTTAAAAAAACTTTTATTTTGTAATAAAAGAATTTATTTAATTTTGCTTGGTCATCGTCATTTGTGATCATATTTTTTGATGAATTCCAAAATTGCAATATTCTATACAATATTATACATCGTAGAACTTAAAAAAATATATTGTTTTTCTAAGCTTTCATCTTTGTATATGTTACAGTCTAGCTGTAGTCATTGACTTCATATTGCGCTGGCTCGACCGGGGAAGAACCGCCCCTCACGGATGATCAACGTGTAGTAACCAAATTAATTTGGTTAGCGCAGCATCCTTCTCCCCCGCTAAACATGAAAACGATGCCTCTAAAAAATATACCCCAGGCAGGTACCGACTTTGACGAAGCCAGAGACTCCCTCCAAGAGCAAAATTGGGAGAATGGTTCTTGGGTTTTACTCAGGCTACCCGTTGTTTACAATGGAACATCATTATATACCACACACCGGAGTATCTGTGTTCATAAGGGAGGATATCTGCTACCGCCAGGCTGCTGCTGCTGCTGTTTGCACATGGTTATAAATCTTTACGATGTGCATACCATATATTTGTTCTACACTATAAATTTAAATCTGAAGATAAATGTTTGACTGCAAACTTCTTATGATAAACAAGGGGCTATGTATTTGTCTTCAGTAGTCCATTGTCAGTGGCACTTATGATTTAAATTTAAGAGATAAATATTAAGGCTCTTATTCATTTGTTGTTGACGTCAAGTGACCTACCGTTCAGTCTAGCCGGTATATTATCTATTGTATTCATTTATATTTAAGTATTCATAAATTTAGTCCTACATATTAAATTGAATACTTGATTTAAAGTGACCTTGATTTAAATTGGAAATGTTACACACGTGAAATAGATATTTATAAATATGACAATGTATAAAATCTTATATTTGTAAATGAGACGATACATGTCTGCCACGTAGGATGACTATAGATGTGACTTGCTGTAGTAAAAACAATTGTCTATCGTTGTTTGATATGTTTCGTTCTGGTATGTATATGTATGTTTACTCGCTTACTGTGATGGTTATATTACAACAATGAGTTAGAATGGGTTCAGAGAGTGCGTACAAAGACAATCATTATTTATATACCACTGGAACACATTTGGGTTTTTGTCGGTGGACATTGAATAACGATTACGTCATCCTTTTATCATCTAGTGGCACCGATACTAGATGAAAAAAGTGACATACGAGTGCAATATAGTGTAAAGTAAAGAAAAAAAGGCCATTCTACACATTAGTTTAGCGATTACATTAATCTCCGTTCTCTTAAATGTATTTTTCCACTGAGACAAAGTCTAAAGTATTGTGTATAAGCAAACTGACCATTTTATTCGTTTTATCTAGACTTCATCTATTTCGTTAATTATAATTAATTCGTTAAAATCTATTATGTTAATGGTGAAATAAAGCATGCATCTTTTTAGTTCCTGAAAGAGTGGTTGCAGAATCTTGAAAATTGACCGTTTAATATGAAATACCCAAATAGGGATAAAATAATTCATTACTATTACAATATATAAAATTATAAGACATTCAAAAGTGTAGAATATGTTTCTTTATAATTTTATATCTATAATGTGGTAGATGGTTTAATAACGACACTTGTTAAGTAATCAATTTATTGTTATGACATATTTTCTTTCCGTTTTCTATAACATCATATTTCTTGAACATATATATATATATATATATATATATATATATATAAGTTTGAACTTAAAGTACAGCTTCCAACTTTGTGTTGCTAAAAAGCTGGATCATGATATTTAGTACAAAACATTATAACAAAGAAAACAGTCTCACCTCGAACGTAGCTAGATTGAATATTGTACTACATAAAAATACAAATATATAATACTCCTTCCTATATGAAATCAAAAACTTTTACTATCGAAATTATGATATTTGTTAAATTTGACAATTTTAATAACTACTATTACAGTGAACGCATGTCAACAGTAACTTGTTGTAACTGTTTGTTAGATATTAACTTGTTTTGTCATTTTTAAACGGTAAGTAAATGAACATTAATATTTTATAGTTATTTAATAATAAGAAATTATTACTAATTGAACTGCGATGATTTATCCTAAAACAAATATGTCTTTTTTTGTTTGAGTAATTGTAATCGAATTAATCTGTCTATCTTTTAAACATTGTAAACTTTTATTTTTATACCAGGGCCAATATCCAATAAGACTAACAAAGGCAAATAAGGGAATTGGCCCTTGAGCAATACACATTTTTAAATATTTATTGTACATTTTTTTACTAACAAAAATGATTTAACTTAAAACTTTAAATTCCTAATCCTACATTTTACTTTACAACTCCTTTCACGTATCAGACATGTTAGACGTTGATACGTACGGTTCCACACATCAGACGTTGTCTGCATATTTAATGGATTCAATAAAAAAATACGTTCCTACGCCAAATATAGTCGTGAGAATGTAAGAAATTCAGGTACAGCGAAAGAACAAGGTAATAGGTCGATGGTTTGGGTGTGTTTTTATTGTTAAATATTTATTTTATTGATAAACCTTCGCAAATGACAAAAGTTTTAATGGTATCTTAGCGTGAAAACTGCATATAAATCTGTGTTGTTTAATTTAACAAAGTTATTTACAGAGCAAATTAAATAATAAACACACTTATTAGTTTATTTCTAATAGAACTTCATTAACAATTGCAATCATGCTACGCTGGGGCAGATTACTAGATTTGTTTAAATTTAAAAGGCAGCGGAGCGTCACACATAAATAACTTTTTAGCCTAATCGTACAAAAAGAAACACAATTCTGAAAAAAACGTGATTAAATAATTTAAAACAAAATTATTATTTTTTTTGTTCATCAGTATTATTACCACACTGTAGCTGCACTGATAAATAAAACGTGCCCCAATGAGTAAGTTGTTGTTTTTGTTTTAATGTTATCTAATTCGTTATAAATATAATATTACTCGTGAGAAACAAAAGAAACAATGCTATATTTTTTTCTGTTCAATTTCTTAAAATATCTGATAAATATTTCTTATAAAACAATTTATATTCCTTGTATTATTGTTTTGTCAAAATATGCATAACCCGAGTACCCTTATTAATAAAGGCAATTTCTATAATTTTTATAAACAGATCATATTTTAGCTATACATCGGACAAGAATTAACAAAAAACATTAAATATTTACTTATTTAATGTATAAATACTCTTGAATTTTCTGAGATGAAATTAAAAGAGAAATCTTAAGAAAATCGGCAAATAATAGACTTTCTTTATATTTTTTATATTATAATTAAGTGTAACTATATGACGCAAACAAAACTTAACTAATATCGATGTAAGGTTATATTTATAGATGTCAAAAATGATGGAAAACAACTGTGATTTATTTATTTGAACTATTACTGGCTACTAGCGCCATCTTTTGGAAAACGGCGATAGCAAAGTTGTAGACCTAATATTATCACAAAAGAATTTGTAACACAATTGTAACCCTTTTTATCATTACAAGGGATCTGTTGAAACTTGATCGAATTGTAGGTATTCTATAATCTCTTTATTTTTGACAATCTTCTTATACCACTGCATCAGCCGATATTAAGTAACGTGTTCTTTCTCTAGTCCTTAGACGTTAATAATAATGAGAATTAATGACCGAATTACAAAAAAAAGGAATAACGCTACGCAGGTTATAAGAATTCAACCACTTTTATATATATCTATAATATATAAAGTACGATTAAAATATATTTAACCCCATGAGTAAAGATTCATGCTTGCATGTATAAGAAACAATTTAAAATTAACTTTGGGTTAGTTACTCTTAACTTAGATTAGCGAGGCGCTGGCACGGTGAGTGCTAACGCGATCCCGTGTCGTCCCATTAAGGCGTTGAGGGCAACCGTTGGTTTTTTAGGTAGCCTTAAAAATGGCGGCGTCCTCTATGCCGCCGGGTAGTCCCACATAACCTTCCGGCCATCACCTTCCTGGCTGGCAAGTATCCATAACGGATTTTACAAACGCAAACAAAAAAAAAAAAAAAGATTAGCGAGGCGCTAGAGGTTAGGTTGAGGTTGAGGTTGGTTTTCGTGGATGCTTAGTGTTTTTGTTCTGATGATTCTTTCTGCTGTTTACGTCGGTATTTCAAAAGGCCCTTTTCAGGGCCCCGATGGTTGTGTCGTTTATGAGTTTTTCGGTGTTTTTGTTTTTCTTTTCGTGGTTGTCCTTTCTTATGTCCGACCACGAGGTCGAAGGCTCGCGCAAGCGACCTCTTAGCGGGGTTGTTGAGGTCACTAGTGGCGCGTCCGATAGCGACTCCGAGTTCAGTGTTGCGAATTTGGAAATTGCAACACTGCTCGTCGTGGACGCGTCACTGCGAGGATTCGAAGGACTGGCCTCTTTCGGGCGAAGGCCAATTTACGGGCCCTTGCCCTCGAAGCTGAGGATGCGGAGATGGAGAAGGCGCTGGCAGCACGGGCTTCACGCAAGCAGGCGCCCTCATCCGGCAATGCGACGTGCTCCGAGGAGGAGGGTCTACAAGGCGGTTCTTGTAGGCCTGACCCCGATTCCCTCGGGGCTGAGGAGCTAAGAGCCTTGGCGGGCAAAAGCGCTGCTTCCATACTGGAAGTCAGCCGTAAGTCTGGCAACCTTAAGGGCACCATGATTAAGGCCCTTAAGGAAGCCTCGCGGGACTTAATGGAGGTGGTGGATACGCTCGTCAACCGTACTGAGGCTCTGAGACGAGACCTGCAATTTGAGGGCTGCAAACTCCCGCCTGATCCGAGAGGTGGAGGCCTTAAAGGCTGAAATTAAAGCTCACAGGCGGGAGTTTGTGGAGCTTAAAACGTCGGCAGCGAAATCCTCGGCCGCTGCCGCTGTCACTGCTGTAGCCGCGCCCGCTTTGGACGCGGACTTCATTGAGGAGTTGAGGCGCTCCATTTTGTCCTCGGTGGAGATGATGGTGAATGCCCGGTTCGCCAACATCGAGGAGCGCCTCCTCCCTGAGAGGGTCATGTGTCCGCCAAGGGCCAAAAGGCCGGTCAATCTGGACCGGTCCAAGGGTCCCTCCCAAAGCTGCCATCTCCACGGTCACCTGCAGTGGTCATCGCACTGCAGCCCGAGGCGGCAGCTAAGGGGGTCACCTATGCCCAGCTCCTCGAGCGCGCCTCCGAGAAGGTAGATCTCGGGGATTAGGGGCTCGATGACGGGCTAAAGATCCGGAGGTCGGCCACCGAGGCCAGGCTTCTGGAGCTGCCTAAGGCGGCTCCAGAAAAAGCCGAAAAATTGGCGGCCAACCTCAGGACTGTTTTAGACGGAGTGGTAGACGTCGTCCGACCCGTGAAGAGGGTCATGGTGAAGGTGAGGTGTCTGGACGACTCTGCCACCAAAGAAAAAGTTGTAGTCGCGGTTTGCCGTGTCACCAATTGCCCTAGCGAGTCCCTCCGAGTTGAAAAGATTCGCTGGGGCAACAGGGCTATGGGCGTTGCATTCGCCCGTGGCCCTGTCGACACGGCAAAATCGCTAATCAACGCGGGGAGACTCCTGGGCGTGGTGGGCTGGAGCTTGGCCAAAGTCGAGCTCCTCGAAGAGCGCCCGATGAGGTGCTTCCGGTGCCAGGAACCGGGGCACACACGGGCACTCTGCCCATCAGAGGTAGACCGAAGTGAGATGTGTTTCCGGTGCGGCTTGTCAGGGCATACCCGTGACAGCTTCACCGCAGTTCTTCGGTGTGCCGTCTGCGCAGACCTAGGTCTCCAGGCGGGACACGAACTGATCGGGATTACGGGACGATCGACGCCCTGAGGGCTCTGAGAGACCTGACCCAAGAGGCAACTCGCGAGGGGGACGTGGTCCTGGCGGTGTCGCTGGACGTCGCCAATGCCTTCGACAGTCTTCCGTTTGAGACTTTGGTTGAGGCACTCCGATTCCATGAAGTGCCTCCCTATCTTCGGAGACTGTTGGAGGGCTACCTGCAGGACAGAGGGATCCTGTGGGTTGGCGGCGACCGGCGGATATACCGGCGTAGCGTATGCCGCGGGGTTCCACAGGGGTCCGTCTTGGGACCGGTCTTGTGGAACCTCGGGTACGACTGGCTGCTCCGCAGTCCTCTCCTGCCGCGGTTGAAGGTGTTGTGTTACGCAGATGATACCCTCGTCACATGCAGGGGAGGGACGTATGCGGAGGCGGCCCGTGTGGCAACAGTCGGCGCTACGCTGGTTGCGGACCGCATAGGGCTGTTGGGATTGGAGGTCTCCGTATACAAAACGGAGGCCATCCTTTTCCACGGCCCTCGCTGAGGTCTCCCTCGCCGGACGTCCATCTCCGTCCAGGGTGAGGAGGTGGTGGTGAAGGCCCAGCTAAAATTTCTGGGCCTTACCCTGGATGGAAGATGGAACTTCGGGGCTCATTTCTCCCTTCTGGCCCCAAAGTTACTGTCCACCGCTGCTGCCTTGCGAAGGCTTCTGCCCAACGTCGGTGTACCGCAGGCTCCGTGCGGGCGACTCTATGCTGGCATCGTGCGAAGTATGGCGCTGTACGGTGCCCCCATATGGTCGGGGTCTCTCACTGCCGATTCCAAGACCCTCCTGCGAAAGACGCAGAGGGTCTTAGCGGTGAGAATGATCAGGGGATACCGTACAGTTTCGTACACTGCGGCGACACTCCTGGCGAGTGATCCGCCTTGGGAGCTGCAGGCGGAGGTGCTCGCCGGGGTGTATTGGCACCGGGTGGAAGTCAGGACCAGGGGGGTAAGGTCCGAGGTAGCTCGAATCAGGGCTTCAGCTCACCAAGCCCTGATTCGACGGTGGACGAGGGACTTAGAGTCCCCTGCCACCGGTCTGATGACAGTGGGGGCAGTTCGTCCCCTCTTGGATCGTTGGATCAACCGGCGACATAGAATTCTGACGTTCCGTCTTGTACAGGTGCTCACGGGGCACGGATGCTTCGGGGAGTACCTGCACAAGATTGCAAGAAGGGAGGCGGCCCCGTCCTGTCACCACTGTGACGAGTCCGTCGACACGGCTCGTCACACCGTGGAGGAGTGCGCAGCCTGGGGTCATCAGCGCGCTGAGCTGGTGGCCGTGGTTGGCAGGGACCTCTCGCTGCCGCACCTTGTTGGCGCGATGTTCGGCAGCGAGAGGTGTTGGGCCGCTATGGCCTTCTTCTGCGAGCAAGTCATCGCCGCGAAGGAGACCGCGGAGCGGGTCAGGGAGCAAGCCTCTCCCTCTGACCCGCTTCGCCGGGGGAGGCTGGGAAGAACGAGGCGGGAGTATGTCCGCCGCTTCCTCTCCCAGCTGTAGGCCTTGGTGAGAGGGGGGGTGGCCCCTTTCACCTGCCATAGGCTTACGACGTGAGGGTGCCCTAAGTTGCTCGGGGCACCCTCGCACGGGGGGTAACCGCCGGGGCGGCACGTGAGTGCTAACGCGATCCTGTGTCGTCCCATTAAGGCATTGAGGGCAACCGTTGGTTTTTTAGTGGGTAGTCTTAAAAATGGCGGCATCCTCTATGCCGCCGGGTAGTCCCACATAACCCTCCGGCCATCACCTTCCTGGCCGGCGGGTATCCGTAACGGATTTTTACATTATTCTAAACATTCTAATAAAGTGTAACGTGGATGTGAAATTTTAGAGTAATATAAAGCTTTCTACATGAAATAAACTTAGTTTTACTTGTATTATAAAGTAAGGTATAAAAATATTACATTATTATAACTATAGTAGTTTATTAGAACTATTAATTTAAAGATAAATTTATACAATCGTAGATCATACATATTATTTTAATGGATTTATAAGAAATAATAAAGTATGTTTTACAAGGGTCAGTATTTAAGTGAAAAATTAAAATTATCAAAATATTACTGGCAATAATCAACTTGTTAGCTTTGCACATGCTGTTTTATTATTACCAGGTATTGCAGCATTCATTTCAATGAATTATTTTACGTTAATAATAATGCATTATACAGTTACACTTGTAACTTTAAGAACATTATAAAACCCTTAGTGTCGCGGTCAACTATTCTACTATTCTTTTCGTGCCAGTTTTACAAGAAATTAAAGTTGTTTTCCAGTATCAATTCTGACAGTGACAGATAATAGTCCATACTATAAAAAATTTAGATTAAGAATAAGTTAAAAGAGCATCTACAGTATTTATTGCCAGTTCTTCCGTATCGATAGGGTCTTCCCTTTAGGTCCGTGCATGAGAATAAAAGTCTACTCTGTATTTATCATGTTTTTCATTAATTTATTATACTATCATTTTAATCTTCCTTATTCCTTTAATTTCTATGGTTTCTAACTAACAATTTCATTAAAGACATCAATATAGAGGGAAGCTGAACGCATTGCTTATAATATTTCAAAGGATCTCATTTCGCTCTCTGTGTTATAATATCAAGATCTCAAACAACTAGGATAAATTTTAAATTTATGCAACGTTATTTTCTGAGTGAAACTTAAAGAGAATATATTAAAAAATCATATTATTGAAAATTGATATAAGAGATCTATACTATTTTCAGGAAGACCTAGAATCAATTCGTAAAAATTATCTATCACTCCATCAGCAAATAATATATATATATTATTTAGCATCCTATAGCACTCACTAATCACAAAAATCAATAAAATCGCAAAAATGTATGTTGTATGTTACACTTAATGTTACAAAATAGTCAAATGTTACAAAATACCTTATTTAAAAACCAGATATGATTATAAGATAATAGACATATAAAATTATAGTAACGAGTTACCAAGGTTCCAACTTTCACGTTAGGTTGGAATAACAAATTCAATTCATCTCTAAAAAGTATGACGATTTTTTTTCTCGAATATTTTTTTCCTACGCCAAGAAATATGTAAACATGTTAAGACATTTCTTTAAGATCAATGAAAAACCTTAAAAAAAGTTTTAAAGAAAGAAATAAAACAGAAATGAAAGAATTTTATTCTTCTGCTTAAAGCATTGGTTGTTTGTGTGATGGGGGTCGTTCGTAGATGATTAAGGTTTAAATCCACTAAATGTAGGAGTAAAATGACGTAGGTGTGCCTCCAAAATATTTGTCTTTTAGTTAGGACCCAGACAAACTTAAAGTAGAATAATACCTTTTAAAAAGCAAAAAAAAAAGCAAAAAATAGTTTCATCCGGTTTTTGTAAATAAAACGATTATTTTATTTTGTTACCGAACAAAACATGAAATTTTCTATTCAGAATAAATTTCTTATTGTGCAAGAGAGCCCTTTTCAAAAAAAATAAGCAACCGTTAAGTACAAATATAAACACATCGTTGTAATACATAATAATTTAAATTACCTCTGTTGCTCCACTGCACAAGCATCTTATCCCTTCCCCGCTTTTGTTACAAGTTACATATCATAATTTTCTCATAATATATGTCGCTTCACTTATTGCATTTTTATTGAGTAAATAGATCCAAAGATATTTTCTAATTAATAGTTATCAATTCAAAATCAAAAATGTATGTATCGTCAGACTATGGTCAAAAAGTATTACTTTGTTAAATCTTGATTTGCTTATGAGATGTGGACTAACTAAAAGCCTGAATAAAAATTTGTTACATATTTTACAAAGGATCGAAATGATATAATTTTAATAAACATAAAGAAAAATTAGAATAAAAGAACTATCAATGTGATCGTTTTTAATATTGATTACAATCAGTTTTTGACATATTCTGATAATTGACATTCTTCCAATTTTTAAATATCAGTCTATCTAACTCACCAATAGTCGATAATAATCAATAACAAATGACCTTTTATGTTTCATTAACTATATGATTTTGCCTTTAATGTTTTATTAACTATACGTTAATTTTTAATCATTTATTTTTGTCTAATTTTCTCATTTATCATTAAACCATGTGTAGACATGAGACATTTTGCTCACTAAATAAATAATCTAGATGGATGAGTCATTGTATAATTATACATAGAATAATATAATTTAATAATATATAAAAATGTTACTTAATCAATTAGTTTAAAAAATTAGAGAAATAAAACCTCTATCATAATATTTTTTTGAATCTGATATCCAAGAGAATTAACAGCGAAGAGAATCTGATATAATCTGATTCTTATTTAAGGTGCGAACTTAGAACATCCACATACTAGAGACGGCATCTCGTGCATTTAATATTTTTTTCTGTTTTGCCTGTGCGTGACGTCACAATTCAAACATAACGATCGGAATACCACATATGTATAATATGGTAAATGGCCGACTTTGTAGAAATTAAAATTACTCTATTAATATAAATGGATACTGAGTAAATATATATAACTGTACAAAAATATTGATATGTTTTGCCTGAATGTGACGTCACACGTGTGATAATTATGTTGGTTTTAACGTATTTTTATCATGCCGTCTCTAATATATAGATGCTCGAAGATTACAGATAACATTACAGAAAGACATGTCATGGATAAATGACATGAAGAAGTTCAGAGTGACAGTGACAAATGAGTTAATATCTAAAGACCATTATCATGATCTATGAATAGTATTTTTAAAAGGAAATTTGATGATTCTTTGTATTTCTTATAAATAATAATTTATCGCTACTTTGTACGAAAACAGGGTTTTTTATTGGTTATAATAAAGTGCAACAATTATTTAACAATTATTTTATTTTATCGAAATTATTGTAAGGTTTAAAGACAGCAGACTCATATTCGCTGCCAAGTTAGGCTTCTTATAAACAAAGAATTCCTATTTCGCGAGAACATCAGAGTTAAGCGCACCTGTTTTTATGTTTTCGTTTTTCTGGGAAAAATAGCTTCCAAGGCTTTTGCAACTGAAACGCTATTAACATTAATTATTAAAGCTTCAATAAACAAATAAAAACTGACGTGCATATTATAAGTTCAAATAACTTTATAGTACATAAAAGTAAAATATTGTATAACTTATTAAATAATTTTAAATGTTACAAGGTTTTCTTTTAATCTTTAATAAGTTACTTTAAACAAAGTACTTAATTAAATTTTTCTTTGTAGAAGAAAAAATATAAAATACGAAATTTAGTTAAAATTTTTGCAATATACTAAAAATAACCATAGTATTATTCAATAGTTGCTACAGAGAAAGATAACGATCCTTATAAACATTGCAACATTTTAACGGTTTCTTTATTTACTACAAATTTTATGAATGTATTATAAAACAAGGTTGTTAAATAAACAATTTCTAAAGCATATCCTCATGTTTTGTTTATATTCTACATTCTCATCCAAAACACATACTTAGGTACTTGACTGATCTAGCGATGCGGAAGGGACGTAGGTGGACTTTACTTCGCGTATCGAATTACTTCAGAATACAATATTCATTGAACTGAAATAACATATTTACTTGTTTGTAACTTATTCCTATTTAAGAATGAATTGTATACATATGTTAAAATCTTTTCAGTTACCATTAATTTATTATACACTATCACGAAATAGAACAGCCTTATTAAATTAATGAAAGATTACGTACAGTATTATATATTATTATCGTAATGATTAGTTACTTAAATTATTCTTCGATTATTATGCTTGCAATACAACCAAAAATATAAAGAAAACATTAAATTAATATAACATCTTCATATTTATTACAATTTTAATAAATCAATTAGTACCAAATATGATACTCCCAAAATAGTAATTCAAGTTTATCCTTGGAATTCGTAATGAGTAAACCTGATATAATTTAACAATGAGATGAATCTAGTTAAAATACATGTCTTAAAAAAATACACGTTCATTGTGAAAGACCGTGAAATTTTAAGACATCACTACTAGTACTAACTTAAATATAACAATTATTCAATAACAAACTTTCCTTTAACAAACTTTCTGTTTTTAATTTGTACAATATCAATATATATATTTTTAATCAATATAATGTCTAAAAATATAAAAAATAATAGTAATTTATCCATTATTTAAATATAAAAAATATTTTCTAAAAAGTAAAAATTTTGAAATAATACTTATGAAAATATATGAAAAACTATGTATATAATAAATCGAAAAGAAGTCTATAACCTTTTTTTTTTTTTTTGTGTGTCTCTGCTGTTAGCCCTACTGGCCATGACAGCGTCACCGGTGGAATGGACGGGTGCAGAGACCCGCCCTTGAAAAAGGGGGGCCTGAAGGGCCCCAGGGGAACGCGCGTCCTGAGGGCGCCTCCTGTGAGGCTCGGACCACGGCTCAGGATGCCGTTAGGTGGGAAGCGAGGGTTGGATGTGGGTAAGGATTTGACACTAACGTCCTCCGACGGCAGAACGCCGGAGCAACGTGCTTGGATGGGGGCCTCGTCTTCGCCGGCGAAGACGCTGTGTGTGTGTGTATATGTGTAGTATTTATGTACGCTTTGCCGCTTTTACGTAGCGTTCCCTAACGTAATCGCGTCGTCCGGATCGAAAAGTACCGACTTGGGTCTTCTCTTTCTGACTTTAGGAGTCTTACGGGTCGTGTATCCTGTGGCCTTAACCACCAGCGGGTTTGGGTGTCCCACAGCATTGTCAAAGTAAAGCTACTTTGACAATGCTGTGCGATCGTCGGTAGGTTCTATAACCTTGGTTTTACGTTATCGATACAAGAGAACATTAGCTCAGATTAACAGTTGATGGGTGAATGTAAATTTAAACCCCTTTAAACAATGTATCTTTTATCTACAAAGACAAACTCTAAACATATATGTTTATATTATTAACTAGGGTTATAATTTAACTTTATTAAGAACAATATACTTATATTATTATGATTGATTCGATTATACACATAACAAATAGTTATCCGAACTTCAAAGTTAGTAGTAGTTTGATTTTTGTTCCAATTAAAAGTGTTCTTTGGAATATTGTTGTTTCTAATGAAAGAAAACTCAATCAAAGAACGTGTCGTCACAGTCACGCTAAGAAGCACGATGCCGCCAACATTATCTGTCAGTACTTATGGTAATATATTATCAACAATACTAAGGGAAAAAGAAACGAAAGTGTATTATATTATTAATGAAATTTAATTTTAATGTATCTAAGTTTTATAATAGAGCTTAAGCTGAATTGTGATTTTTAAGTGTAATTAATCAAAGACTTGCTATTTATAATAAGATTTTTTTAAGGTTTCATTAAGAAGTAGTAGAAGTAAATTATTATTATAAAAAAATATTATATAAAATCTACATTTCCTTTGTGTATTGAAAATACGCTGTTGTTTTGTTTGCTTCAACTATAATTACAGAATCGTAAAGAAACTTCTATTTCAGGACACAATTCAGATCCAAATAATTCAAAGATTTTTATTTCAATCCAATGTTCTTTGAAATGTTTTCTTAAATTGAATTTAATTTGAGCTTTTATAAGAAAATTGAATAATATAAAAAGTAGTTACAGCAATCCAAATATTAAACATATATTCAATTATATCAAACGAAATTGAAAACACACCTGTCATAACTTTTCTATTATCTGTAACAACATAAAACGGATTTAATTTTAAAATGTAAAATATTATCTTATGATTAAATCCTTCAATAGCTTTGTTTGATTTTTTGTATATTTTGTAAGAACAAAGAAATAAAATATATAAGTTAATCTTAATTTAATGTTGGTGTCGTCACCAAGTGTATAAAAAATATTGAGATATATATTGAATAGACAAGTATTATAATCATCATCTTCCTGCCCGTATCCCAGTTTTGGAGTCGGCACAGTTTGTTTTTTCCTGCATGTCCAATGTATGACCATCCATTTTCAATAAAAAGAGGTAAGGACTCAGAGCCGACCCTTGATGCAAACCTACTGCCACATTGAACTTGTCGGTGTTTCCAGCGGCCGACCGGACTTGTGTACTAGAGCGACTGTACATTGCACGAACCAACTCCACATACTTCCCAGGTATACCCTTCTCTTTCAAAGCCCACCATATCACATTACGGGGAACCCGGTCGTATGCCTTCTCGAGATCAACAAACGCCATATGCAGGTTCTTGTGGGCTCGTCTGTATTTCTCACACAACTGACGGAGAGCGAATACAGCATCTGTCGTACCCTAACCAGGCATAAAACCGAACTGGTTCCCTGAAATATCACTCTCGTCTCGCATTCTTTTCTCTATTACTTTCTCCCACACTTTCATAGTATGTGACATGAGCTTAATACCACGATAACTGTTGCAGTCTTGTATATCACCCTTATTTTTAAAAATGGGCACTAGGTCACTACTGCACCATTCATCGGGGATCACTTCTTCATGCTACAACTTAT
Organism: Melinaea marsaeus rileyi; assembly: GCA_918358865.1. NCBI lineage: Eukaryota > Metazoa > Arthropoda > Insecta > Lepidoptera > Nymphalidae > Melinaea > Melinaea marsaeus. The sequence continues at coordinate 5,825,080 of OU911092.1, forward strand.
TGAAAAACAAAGCCAGCCACATATCCATATTAATTTAAAACCTTCCATACCTCCACTGGTATCGCATGCGGCCCTACAGCTTTTCTATTCTTCATACCTTGCATAGCCGCTTTCACTTCATCATCGGTCACTTCTTTCGGTTTTCCAAAACTCCACCCCAATCATTTTCTTCATTCATCAATGTTTCAAAATATACCTTCCATCTCTTTTTTATATCCTCATCTCTCATCAACACCTTTCCAGTATCATCTTTTATGCATTTTACATGTATAATATCTCTAGCACTCTTCTCCCTACGCTTTGTTATACGGTAGAGTTCCTTTTGACCTGCAGGAAACTCTAGCTACCTATATAACTCTTCTTGCGCCTCAGCTCTAGCGATGGCTACATCTACTTTTGCTTTCTTCTTACAACTTTTATATAGCATTTTCATCTCCTCTTTCATCGTTTCATTATTATCCGATACTTCCTGCGATAATATATTTAGGAATTCATACATGTTTTTTTCAGCATTACATAAATGAATATTTGAAAAATAATGCATTACAATTTTTTTCTTTTAATACATTGTTTAATTTTAAATATCTTAGATCCAATTATAATTCATTTCCAAAGTTGTTTTCAACTAATGCAATTATAACCCTTTTGAGACACAAGAAAACCTGTCTATGGTAGGAAATTTAATCTTAATTTATAAAATAATTTGAGAATAAGCTCAATGTAAAGGCATTTTAATTTCATAGTAACGCAGTATAAGTTATGAAAACACACAAATAAGATTTCAGTCTATTTTAGTACAAATAGCTTTTCTAACACTGTCTCTTGTCTGATGAGAGCTCTCGAATTAAATTAAGTCAGGTTCTAGGTACAATTTGCGTCTAAATTCAGTACGACTATGTCAATTTACTGGTTACATCTAAACTAGTTTCAACATACGATTTTAAGACTCCATGTAACGATTTTCTCTCACAGAGGATGGAGTTAGACTAAAGACAACCACTAATCTTTACATATTTTAAATAAAAAAAATGGAGAAATTTCCAAAACTAATCAAGCTTCTTTTAGACTACCCATTTCTATTAAATAAGACATAGATAAACACTATAGACAAAATATATTAAAATAGAATCCAAATGACAGAGAACCAGTATCGAATAATTCGATAAGCAGCATCGATGCATTTCATTCTACCTATTGAATAACTATAGTATAATGCAGTAGATTCAGAATATATACAATATATATAGATATAGAATAGATATAGGATATAGATTGCAATCAGATCAGATTCCAAATAGATCATAAGTCACTAGAAAGTGATATAACTATAGTTTTAAAATTAATTATTATAAGAAAACTCAACAATAATTACAATGCAAAAAACTGCTGAGTAGATTTATATGAATATCTTTACTAAATTCAAGATATAAATTAATTCACTTTGTTTAACACAAAAGACTAAAAAAATCTAATAAGTATACATTACGACAAAAATACTAAAATGATTTTCATGAAATGTGTAAAAAGATTAACGACATACTACAACTACTTAGTACTAAAATTCTACATTACAAATATATCTACACCCTGAAAATATTTGTATGCCTCATAAAAAATATATATTGAATATTAATATAAAGATTAAAAATATTTAAAAGACGAAACTCAAGAATACATAATACTATTCTCACATCTAATAAAAAGAAGGTCCTAACAATTGAGTAACGAAATCTGCTTTATAGAATCGTCAGGGATGTTTGTCCATGCCTGTACCCTCCAACTCTTGAACGTTTACGAGTTAAGTATCCAAATTTTGCACACAGATAACCCATATTGCATTTTTTCGTTATATCTAATTTCAAATTACAACGAAACTAAAGAAGTTTAACTTAAACAGTATTTAAATTTGAGTATTTCTCTTAGTCGTACCAATCCAAATCACACTAGCCTCATTTTATAACTAGCCCAAAATCTGAAACTACTTTAACTTTCATAATAAGGTTGATGAATTTTTAAAACTATATAAATTACTAACATAATAACGTAGTTCTAATTATATCATTATAAAGTTTATAATGTTTGTTTGTAAACCGCTAGATTAATACAACTTTTAGCAGAGTTAAAACGTGAAATAATTTATATTTAAATTCAGTATGGTATATACAATCTGTATACTTGACAACCGCTTGCCGGAGACTTCATTGCAGTAAATTTCATTTATCTATCTAGTATATCAAAAATGATTACATAATATTGTATGAGTATATTTAAAAGTCAATCTCTAAGCGCTCTCTGACCTCGATGGAAAATAAAAATTCTCGATCATAAAGAACTTGTTTACCAAGGGTTATTAGGTTTGTACATACTACCCAATATTACCATTGTTCTGGTACAACAACTTTACTATTGCACCTCTAACAAAAATATGTTATCTAATAAATTCTGTATTAGAGAATTGGTCTCAAGAATTTTAATATCGACAGTGGCTGGTTGGGTTACCGTGATTTAAGCTGCGATAAGATCAAATGATTTTAACATTCATATGTTTCTCAATAAAAAGACGAATAACTGTATAGTTAAGCCTGGACAATATCCGATTTTCTAAAAAGTAAAATTAGTTAACCTATTTTAAACTTCAAATAGGCATATATTGCATTAAAAAAGAGTCAGACTAATATGAAATCAAAGTCTATTTCTCTGAGTTTTAAGAAAATAAAAAATATTCTAGAAATACCCCTACGCCAGTCTACGCCAGTTTGCACAAATTTGGTGATAATTTAAGCTTACCACCAAAAAACGAACTCAATCACACAACCAAATAGTTCGTTCTATGTAAACAAGAGTAAAAGGGCTTTAATTTTTGTTTTACACTTCCCAATAACCGTATAACTTCGTTTAATAAGGTTTGTCATCAGTTTGAAATAGGTTTCTGAACTCAACAACATATTTATTGAGACAGTATATTTTTAGGATAAACAAAAACAATTTACAAAGTTCTGATGAACTGACACAAAGTTTTACCGAGCTAATTCTATATCTTCCCTAAAATAATATAAATTAATAATTTATCTCTTCAAGTTGAAATCCTATAAATTTATCTGTGAATCGTTATTTTGGTAGTGAACTCAGACTATAAGGTGAAATATATATGAATACGCAATTTTAATTACAATAATTTATTTATTTCATTTCAAATATTTTCAGTGCAGTTTGTTAAATCCTAGTTTTGTAGTGTTTGAGATCTAGATATTGTAACTTTGAAATCTTATATGGAACATTCTTGCCTTTGATGCCTTTAGCTTCCCTCTCTACTGATGTCTTCATGTGAATAAAATTGTTAGTTAGAAATTAGAAGCCGAAAAAATGAAAGAAATAAGGAGGATTAAAATGATGGTACAATAAGCCAATGAGAGATTTTCCAAAGACAACTTATTTTTTCATGTATGTATATGTCAAAATGGACTGCTTTTTTAATTCATTTTATAAATATATCTTATTAATGTAACATAATGTATGTTGTTTATATACTTAAGAATAAAAATAAAACGATTATTATTACAATTGGGGAGAAGCCCCTACCACACTTAGTTTCATTTACAGAAAGGAGGTTTTATTTATAAATAATTTATGTTGTTATTATAAAATTTGGTTTATTTTTAATTATGACAGTATTTTTGACCAGACTAAGTGTATTCTTTCTTATAAATACAATTCTTGTAAACTAGTATAACCCCATCAATGTACTCGTAATGTTTTATTCCATAAATATCAGTAAAATCAGGTTGAAATAGACAATATTTTTATTTATAACACAATTAAACCTGAATGTACTTAATATAACATAATATATTACTCTAAAATTTTAGATGCCGCTTAAAATAAGGTTATGAACGAAGGGAAAGCTAAAAAAATTTGTGAGTTTTTAGAGTAACTAACTCAAAGTTAAATAGAACGTTAATTTGAAACTATTTCATATATAGGCATGCATGAGTTTTCACAAGAGACGTTAAATATACTTTAAAAGTTCTTTAACTATTAGAGAGAGATATAAAAGATACTTTTATACCTCATAAACTGCGTTTAAATAAATTAAAAATATATAATGTTTTCTTTTATTTAAATTTTGGTTAAAAAAGAACTCCAAAGATATAGTTTATGAACTATTATTATTAACATTTAAAGACTAGAGGAAGAACACGTTACTTAATTCTTATCAATGCTGTGGTGTGAGGAAGTCGTCCAACGTAAAAAAGATATCATAGAATACCTACTATTGGATCACGTTCAATAAATCCTAATAATAATGATTAAAATAGTTACAATTGCGTTACAAGTTATTTTAAAAATTTGTTATCCCCGAGGTAGAATAGAAACAAAGAATATAGATATAGCATTGTTTCTTTTGCGTGCTAAAATTGCGTATTGATCAGAACTCAGTCAGTCAATTGATCGAACCAATATGTGGTCTGTAGATTCTTTTACAAAAAACAAAAGTTATAAAAACAGCAAACTCATTCATTTGAAAATGATTTATACAGCTACATTGTGGTAGAAATAGTGACGTAAAAAAAACTAAAATAAAAAAATCTTTTGTTATATACCCACCTTTTTTTTGGAATTATTTTTCATTTTTTACGATCAAGCGAAAGACGTTATTTATGTGTATTTATTTATTGCTATCAGCTTTTAAATTTATACAAATGTAGTGCCAGTTTCATTTGGTTGTAATTTATCAATGAAGTCTGATAGGAAGAAACTATTTGTTACTTTTATTTTAACTTTCTTTGCTGTTATAACTTACGCGTTATCTTTCAATAAGGCTATCTTATTAAAGGACTCACATTTTTTTTATTGTATGTTTTTTTTTTTATTCTAACTTTTAACTAAATTTAACTGATTAGATGAAGTTTTTATTTCTATTTAACTTTTGAAATTCATGATATGTTTGTTTTAAAAATCGTGGAAAATTGATTTGTATTATTGATATTAGTTTATTTTAATTTAACTTTGTAAGTATTGTCTTTCCCAAATAAATATTTTTTTAAACTAAACCCTCATGTTGGTTGTGTATTATTCAAGACTTAATTAGGGAGCCATTGTAAAAAAATCATTTCACAATAATATTTTTACTATAGTTATAGTATGTTCAAAAAACAGACAGAGCAACAAAATTATAATTGATCAAATCATATGTTTTAAAATTCTTGTTAGTTTTCAATATGCCTAATTCCTATTCTCAATCAGTTGCTACAGTTCCATGAAGTTACTATCGGATATGCGAGTATAAAAATCAATGCATAGTGGAATAAAGTATTTACAACATTAGTATGATATTTTTTTCTATTCTAACACTTAATCAACACACTCAAAAGTATAGTAGAAGTTCACGCTTTTGCGTAAAAAAAGTATTTTATTTGCATAGAATGTTCAATCTACCTAAGTTTGAGGTGAGTTTATTTTATAAAAAACGAAAAGAAAATATCCTTGTATGAATAAATTGTAATTCCTGTAATTAATCTGTTTGTAATTCCGAATGAAAAGCTTTTCACGCGCTTTAAATTCGTGCGAAAGAAAATAGGAAACTTACAAAAAAAATGTCTCTCTGTTTGTTCCGATTTATCTCTACAACATCTGGACTATTTTTAACAAGACTTTTACTGGGCGATAGGTGCTGTTATAATGAGTAATTTATTTACCTACTTTCATTTTACACGTTTTGTATATATACAGTGCTATAGTGCTTCTCCCTCCCAACTAAATAAACCATCTATTGTCACTTGAATTTTTTTTTAAATTCATAAATTTTTAGTTTTATTATAATTTATATATAACCCAAGCTTTTTTATTTGAAACTCAAAAAATATTTTGTATCTAAATTTTGTTTTTAACTTCTATACATATTTTTTCGTAAAGTTTTTTAAAGTTTTGTAGAAAATAAATAAATAAAGAAATAATAATTTCTAATTTATTTTACTTTTGCCAAAGAACCTACTGTAAAATTTATTGTTTTTGTAAGGCAACATTTATATTAAAGCTATTTCAAGTAATATTTTTGTTTTACAAAAAGTGTCCAAAAGTTTTGTAGGAACTTAACTAAGTCATTTTAATATAAAGTAAAAACTTTTTGTTTTACCCGAGGACTGTTTTATTACTTTTTTATTATTTGTAAGCTTTTTTCTAATATATAAAAATCGATTATGAATATATTTAGTCTGAAATTGAATTTGGTATTTTAAGTATATTTTTTGTGTTTAAATAAGTTTTATAGAACCAGTAACCAACATTTATTTTATTTATATAATATGTACGACGTATTTACTTGTACTATAATTATTTACAGAATAAGAAGTATAGTAACTGCTTTAAAATCAAGCAATGTTATGTTAAAACCATCATTCGGACCAAGTGCTGTTTATGAATTCGAATTTAAAATAGTTCTCTTCTGAAGATAATAATAATATCGATTGGCATAATGTACAGATATTATCTAATACTAATTAATTTAACATACTCATTAATAATAATTGATTTTTTTTTGTTCCGAAATTAATAATCAATCCAGATCCATTTTTGCTGCTAAATGTTGATTTATCAATGCAAAATAACCGTACTCGTCCTCTCTAAGAATTGGGTTTGCATGAAAAAGTCTTTGGTGAATTCAATCTCGGAGATTAAATATTCTTTATTTTAATGTTTACTTTCTTAATATTGAAATTTCTTTCTTTCTTTAATAGATTCTTAATATTGAAATTATAATTTACCAATAAATGTTGTTATTGAAAGTGTGCAGATTATTTTAATTTAAATGCAGTCACTGTGCTAGCTGTATTTATAATATCATAGGATTCTATATATCATCATAATTCAATCAAAAGTCGATTTCCTAAAATTTATTTATATAATATATGATTAATTTATATATATTATATATATAATGATGATAAATTTATATATATTATATATATAATATGTATATAACATATAATTTTATTTATTATGTTATATATTTATTAACATATTGATATAAGACATTTTTTTCTTCTTTTTAAATACTTATTTACTTATTCAAGATATTGACCACCTAAGAGATGTTGTAAGAAAATTCTATTTCCAGAACAGTTACTTTGATTGAAATGATAAGAGCCAGCAGTCGTTGCTGCTTGCATGCGGAATTCATATTAGTGGCTGTTGTTTAGTTTATTTTAAAATTAAGAAACTCATAGCCTCCTTCAATAAATCCACTGGAATCTCTAAATGTTTTTAACTACAATAAAAAATAAATTCCTCGTAGGAATTTAAAAGTAATATATATTTGTATATGGACATCTATGTATATATAAGCTTGTATATAGTCTAATTAACTAATCAAAATATGGTAGTCATTATTTTACAAATATTTTATCACAGCCGAGAACCAATTCTTCACTGATCAACTCAAGGGCACGATTTAGTTCCCCTATACAACAGTCATCATTTAAAAATATAGCAAACTTTTTTTTACAATTTTATTTTCTTTTAACAACCAACTCATTCTGTGCTCTCTCTGATATGTCCTTATAACGGCACACGTTGCTCGTACACTGAGATTATCTGTTTTATATACCATCGCTTCATAATTTAAATAGGTTTTGACTATTTCGACAAAAATATATAAATATGTTGGATAGAAACCTTCGCAAAATTGTAGGGCAATATTTCATGTATTATTAACGTTCAAAATGCGTATAAATACTCGGCATTTCAGTGTGGTACGGTATCCCACTCGAGCTATGAAGTGGTCGCGGTCATGTGGTCTATCGGGTACTTGAAATGTTCTCATGTTAAGTATCTGTAAATTTAATTCTATAAATAATAAAATAATTGAAAACCCTTTTAAATTGTATCTCTTTTTGTATTTTCTTTTAATCAATTACTTATAGTTTACCTAGGTTTATTAACTAAACTTATTTTTTATTGCAGATTACAGGGTTTGAAAATAGTCTTAAGTGTTAATTAAGGGTTTTGATTTAACTTTAAAAAAATTCCGTCCCACTTTTTCATGAGAATTGAATTTCTTGAAAATTTATTTTTTGATAGAAAATAATACACTAAAATCGGTTCATCCGTATGGAAACTAGGCTGTCACAAACATAAGAGTTAAAACGTGAAATAATTTATATTTAAATTCAGTATGGTATATACAATCTGTATACTTGACAACCGCTTGCCGGAGACTTCATTGCAGTAAATTTCATTTATCTATCTAGTATATCAAAAATGATTACATAATATTGTATGAGTATATTTAAAAGTCAATCTCTAAGCGCTCTCTGACCTCGATGGAAAATAAAAATTCTCGATCATAAAGAACTTGTTTACCAAGGGTTATTAGGTTTGTACATACTACCCAATATTACCATTGTTCTGGTACAACAACTTTACTATTGCACCTCTAACAAAAATATGTTATCTAATAAATTCTGTATTAGAGAATTGGTCTCAAGAATTTTAATATCGACAGTGGCTGGTTGGGTTACCGTGATTTAAGCTGCGATAAGATCAAATGATTTTAACATTCATATGTTTCTCAATAAAAAGACGAATAACTGTATAGTTAAGCCTGGACAATATCCGATTTTCTAAAAAGTAAAATTAGTTAACCTATTTTAAACTTCAAATAGGCATATATTGCATTAAAAAAGAGTCAGACTAATATGAAATCAAAGTCTATTTCTCTGAGTTTTAAGAAAATAAAAAATATTCTAGAAATACCCCTACGCCAGTCTACGCCAGTTTGCACAAATTTGGTGATAATTTAAGCTTACCACCAAAAAACGAACTCAATCACACAACCAAATAGTTCGTTCTATGTAAACAAGAGTAAAAGGGCTTTAATTTTTGTTTTACACTTCCCAATAACCGTATAACTTCGTTTAATAAGGTTTGTCATCAGTTTGAAATAGGTTTCTGAACTCAACAACATATTTATTGAGACAGTATATTTTTAGGATAAACAAAAACAATTTACAAAGTTCTGATGAACTGACACAAAGTTTTACCGAGCTAATTCTATATCTTCCCTAAAATAATATAAATTAATAATTTATCTCTTCAAGTTGAAATCCTATAAATTTATCTGTGAATCGTTATTTTGGTAGTGAACTCAGACTATAAGGTGAAATATATATGAATACGCAATTTTAATTACAATAATTTATTTATTTCATTTCAAATATTTTCAGTGCAGTTTGTTAAATCCTAGTTTTGTAGTGTTTGAGATCTAGATATTGTAACTTTGAAATCTTATATGGAACATTCTTGCCTTTGATGCCTTTAGCTTCCCTCTCTACTGATGTCTTCATGTGAATAAAATTGTTAGTTAGAAATTAGAAGCCGAAAAAATGAAAGAAATAAGGAGGATTAAAATGATGGTACAATAAGCCAATGAGAGATTTTCCAAAGACAACTTATTTTTTCATGTATGTATATGTCAAAATGGACTGCTTTTTTAATTCATTTTATAAATATATCTTATTAATGTAACATAATGTATGTTGTTTATATACTTAAGAATAAAAATAAAACGATTATTATTACAATTGGGGAGAAGCCCCTACCACACTTAGTTTCATTTACAGAAAGGAGGTTTTATTTATAAATAATTTATGTTGTTATTATAAAATTTGGTTTATTTTTAATTATGACAGTATTTTTGACCAGACTAAGTGTATTCTTTCTTATAAATACAATTCTTGTAAACTAGTATAACCCCATCAATGTACTCGTAATGTTTTATTCCATAAATATCAGTAAAATCAGGTTGAAATAGACAATATTTTTATTTATAACACAATTAAACCTGAATGTACTTAATATAACATAATATATTACTCTAAAATTTTAGATGCCGCTTAAAATAAGGTTATGAACGAAGGGAAAGCTAAAAAAATTTGTGAGTTTTTAGAGTAACTAACTCAAAGTTAAATAGAACGTTAATTTGAAACTATTTCATATATAGGCATGCATGAGTTTTCACAAGAGACGTTAAATATACTTTAAAAGTTCTTTAACTATTAGAGAGAGATATAAAAGATACTTTTATACCTCATAAACTGCGTTTAAATAAATTAAAAATATATAATGTTTTCTTTTATTTAAATTTTGGTTAAAAAAGAACTCCAAAGATATAGTTTATGAACTATTATTATTAACATTTAAAGACTAGAGGAAGAACACGTTACTTAATTCTTATCAATGCTGTGGTGTGAGGAAGTCGTCCAACGTAAAAAAGATATCATAGAATACCTACTATTGGATCACGTTCAATAAATCCTAATAATAATGATTAAAATAGTTACAATTGCGTTACAAGTTATTTTAAAAATTTGTTATCCCCGAGGTAGAATAGAAACAAAGAATATAGATATAGCATTGTTTCTTTTGCGTGCTAAAATTGCGTATTGATCAGAACTCAGTCAGTCAATTGATCGAACCAATATGTGGTCTGTAGATTCTTTTACAAAAAACAAAAGTTATAAAAACAGCAAACTCATTCATTTGAAAATGATTTATACAGCTACATTGTGGTAGAAATAGTGACGTAAAAAAAACTAAAATAAAAAAATCTTTTGTTATATACCCACCTTTTTTTTGGAATTATTTTTCATTTTTTACGATCAAGCGAAAGACGTTATTTATGTGTATTTATTTATTGCTATCAGCTTTTAAATTTATACAAATGTAGTGCCAGTTTCATTTGGTTGTAATTTATCAATGAAGTCTGATAGGAAGAAACTATTTGTTACTTTTATTTTAACTTTCTTTGCTGTTATAACTTACGCGTTATCTTTCAATAAGGCTATCTTATTAAAGGACTCACATTTTTTTTATTGTATGTTTTTTTTTTTATTCTAACTTTTAACTAAATTTAACTGATTAGATGAAGTTTTTATTTCTATTTAACTTTTGAAATTCATGATATGTTTGTTTTAAAAATCGTGGAAAATTGATTTGTATTATTGATATTAGTTTATTTTAATTTAACTTTGTAAGTATTGTCTTTCCCAAATAAATATTTTTTTAAACTAAACCCTCATGTTGGTTGTGTATTATTCAAGACTTAATTAGGGAGCCATTGTAAAAAAATCATTTCACAATAATATTTTTACTATAGTTATAGTATGTTCAAAAAACAGACAGAGCAACAAAATTATAATTGATCAAATCATATGTTTTAAAATTCTTGTTAGTTTTCAATATGCCTAATTCCTATTCTCAATCAGTTGCTACAGTTCCATGAAGTTACTATCGGATATGCGAGTATAAAAATCAATGCATAGTGGAATAAAGTATTTACAACATTAGTATGATATTTTTTTCTATTCTAACACTTAATCAACACACTCAAAAGTATAGTAGAAGTTCACGCTTTTGCGTAAAAAAAGTATTTTATTTGCATAGAATGTTCAATCTACCTAAGTTTGAGGTGAGTTTATTTTATAAAAAACGAAAAGAAAATATCCTTGTATGAATAAATTGTAATTCCTGTAATTAATCTGTTTGTAATTCCGAATGAAAAGCTTTTCACGCGCTTTAAATTCGTGCGAAAGAAAATAGGAAACTTACAAAAAAAATGTCTCTCTGTTTGTTCCGATTTATCTCTACAACATCTGGACTATTTTTAACAAGACTTTTACTGGGCGATAGGTGCTGTTATAATGAGTAATTTATTTACCTACTTTCATTTTACACGTTTTGTATATATACAGTGCTATAGTGCTTCTCCCTCCCAACTAAATAAACCATCTATTGTCACTTGAATTTTTTTTTAAATTCATAAATTTTTAGTTTTATTATAATTTATATATAACCCAAGCTTTTTTATTTGAAACTCAAAAAATATTTTGTATCTAAATTTTGTTTTTAACTTCTATACATATTTTTTCGTAAAGTTTTTTAAAGTTTTGTAGAAAATAAATAAATAAAGAAATAATAATTTCTAATTTATTTTACTTTTGCCAAAGAACCTACTGTAAAATTTATTGTTTTTGTAAGGCAACATTTATATTAAAGCTATTTCAAGTAATATTTTTGTTTTACAAAAAGTGTCCAAAAGTTTTGTAGGAACTTAACTAAGTCATTTTAATATAAAGTAAAAACTTTTTGTTTTACCCGAGGACTGTTTTATTACTTTTTTATTATTTGTAAGCTTTTTTCTAATATATAAAAATCGATTATGAATATATTTAGTCTGAAATTGAATTTGGTATTTTAAGTATATTTTTTGTGTTTAAATAAGTTTTATAGAACCAGTAACCAACATTTATTTTATTTATATAATATGTACGACGTATTTACTTGTACTATAATTATTTACAGAATAAGAAGTATAGTAACTGCTTTAAAATCAAGCAATGTTATGTTAAAACCATCATTCGGACCAAGTGCTGTTTATGAATTCGAATTTAAAATAGTTCTCTTCTGAAGATAATAATAATATCGATTGGCATAATGTACAGATATTATCTAATACTAATTAATTTAACATACTCATTAATAATAATTGATTTTTTTTTGTTCCGAAATTAATAATCAATCCAGATCCATTTTTGCTGCTAAATGTTGATTTATCAATGCAAAATAACCGTACTCGTCCTCTCTAAGAATTGGGTTTGCATGAAAAAGTCTTTGGTGAATTCAATCTCGGAGATTAAATATTCTTTATTTTAATGTTTACTTTCTTAATATTGAAATTTCTTTCTTTCTTTAATAGATTCTTAATATTGAAATTATAATTTACCAATAAATGTTGTTATTGAAAGTGTGCAGATTATTTTAATTTAAATGCAGTCACTGTGCTAGCTGTATTTATAATATCATAGGATTCTATATATCATCATAATTCAATCAAAAGTCGATTTCCTAAAATTTATTTATATAATATATGATTAATTTATATATATTATATATATAATGATGATAAATTTATATATATTATATATATAATATGTATATAACATATAATTTTATTTATTATGTTATATATTTATTAACATATTGATATAAGACATTTTTTTCTTCTTTTTAAATACTTATTTACTTATTCAAGATATTGACCACCTAAGAGATGTTGTAAGAAAATTCTATTTCCAGAACAGTTACTTTGATTGAAATGATAAGAGCCAGCAGTCGTTGCTGCTTGCATGCGGAATTCATATTAGTGGCTGTTGTTTAGTTTATTTTAAAATTAAGAAACTCATAGCCTCCTTCAATAAATCCACTGGAATCTCTAAATGTTTTTAACTACAATAAAAAATAAATTCCTCGTAGGAATTTAAAAGTAATATATATTTGTATATGGACATCTATGTATATATAAGCTTGTATATAGTCTAATTAACTAATCAAAATATGGTAGTCATTATTTTACAAATATTTTATCACAGCCGAGAACCAATTCTTCACTGATCAACTCAAGGGCACGATTTAGTTCCCCTATACAACAGTCATCATTTAAAAATATAGCAAACTTTTTTTTACAATTTTATTTTCTTTTAACAACCAACTCATTCTGTGCTCTCTCTGATATGTCCTTATAACGGCACACGTTGCTCGTACACTGAGATTATCTGTTTTATATACCATCGCTTCATAATTTAAATAGGTTTTGACTATTTCGACAAAAATATATAAATATGTTGGATAGAAACCTTCGCAAAATTGTAGGGCAATATTTCATGTATTATTAACGTTCAAAATGCGTATAAATACTCGGCATTTCAGTGTGGTACGGTATCCCACTCGAGCTATGAAGTGGTCGCGGTCATGTGGTCTATCGGGTACTTGAAATGTTCTCATGTTAAGTATCTGTAAATTTAATTCTATAAATAATAAAATAATTGAAAACCCTTTTAAATTGTATCTCTTTTTGTATTTTCTTTTAATCAATTACTTATAGTTTACCTAGGTTTATTAACTAAACTTATTTTTTATTGCAGATTACAGGGTTTGAAAATAGTCTTAAGTGTTAATTAAGGGTTTTGATTTAACTTTAAAAAAATTCCGTCCCACTTTTTCATGAGAATTGAATTTCTTGAAAATTTATTTTTTGATAGAAAATAATACACTAAAATCGGTTCATCCGTATGGAAACTAGGCTGTCACAAACATACTCACAAATATGTATGAACACATGTTTTTGAGTCTGTCAACACAAACACAAATGTGTTACCTATAACATCAGTCTTTTCGAGATCGCGGTCATAAATAAAAAAATTGGAAAAATTAAAATTTATAGTCAGTTGTTTCACTCACTCACTCTGTGGTTTCCTAGTACACCGGTCCACCAGCCATAATTCTTTACTAGTTTTATTTATTATTTAAAAACCAACAGATGTTTTTTGTTAAATGGCATTTGTAATCTCAAAGCGTTGTGAGAGCAATTAAAGTTATTACTATTTTTACTTATTATTATTACTAAAAAAATGTTTATAGTTCTAATAGTCGCTATACAATTTAGCAAAATATAGCAAATAAATGACAAAAAGCCATCATTATCGGAGCGTTTGGAAATTCTTAACTAGCCTTCAGTAATCATTGATGTTATTTACACACCACTGCAATACAGTATTTGAAGCAATTCATTGTTTTCATGAAATTCCTCAGGCATGCTATGGGCCAATTTGATTTATTTCTGGTTTATTATTACTACTATTTCATTTCTTATTTTTTATATGTAATATACGTTTATATCGGTTGTTGTAAAATAACATTATGCTATATACTTTCCTAATGAAAAAAGTTTCACAATTTCCTTTGGGTAATGAAATGTATTTCAATCTAATAAAAACTTTACCATTTTCATATCTCTTTCAAAATAACTCATTATATTTTTTCCGTTTATTTAACTACAAAGTTTTCTTATTTCTCTGTGTGAACATATTATTTAAATCAAGTACATTTTCAGTTTCCTATTTACCCGAAATTCTAAATTGCTTTGAATGCGTTATATTTCAACGTAACAACCGTTATATTTTCATATTTTCTTAATTTTACTGAGAAATTATATTATATAAATCTATTTTGTTTTAAGATAATTGATTCAAAAGATACATTAGATTGACACACCAATTGTTTACATAGGACATACTTACAATTTAGAGAGAATGTTTAAAAAACATTTTTCTAATTTAATTGAGGGCCTTCATTTGTAATGAACTGGATGTATCCAATTAAATATAATCTTGTTCTTTTGATAACCAACACCAATGCTTTTAGAAGTGAAATGAGTTTATCCTTTAATAATGTTATCGATCACAAAATTTGCATTTCTACGTTTTAAAATCACCTGCAAAAGGTTGAATTTCGTAAAACAAAAAAATATGTAGAGGTTATTTTAATGCAGTTGTAAAAAAACAAATCTGAGGATTTCACCGGTTGTTCAAAGATTTAATATTACGATAGGGTGACGTTTACAAAGCCTTGAATTTCAAAACGCAAAATAAAATGTATAAAGGCTAGGCTGTAAAGAGTGGGTTTTGTGTTTTAGAAATGGTTTTAAAAGAACATTCTTAGAGTTTCACAAATTTTTTTTTCGTATTAAATTTAAAAGACTAATAAAAAAAGTGTAATTATATGTTGAAACCCTGCAAGGCATAAATATAGGCTTTCATCATTTACAGGTTCTGAAAGTGTTTTAGCTTACGTATTACTTCATCTAACGAAAATCTTACTAAAAGCTGAAGCAAAAAAAAATTACAATTATCACCAATTTATCTTATGTTTTAATAGCTATGAAGGAATGTACATCAAAACAGTTGATAGATAAATTTGAAACATAAGATACAATTTTAGAAATTAATTTAAGATAATTAAAGTAGGTTGTATGTTATAAATAGTCAGGTTTTACTAAGTGTCTGTGTGAGCAAGTGTTCTTCGTCCTTGATAATATTAGTTATTAATTAGTCACAACATCTCATTGCTATACAAAACCAATACCAGCTGAATAGTGCCAGAGTTATTTAGAGAATGAACTGCGGGGAAATGCTTTGGAAGAAAGGACAAATTTCACTTTGTAAAATATTTTACACTTAAGACATCCGTAAAATTAAACTTGATATTTTAAGTTGCTGACCAGTATTAAAATCTTTTTTCTTAATATAAATGATAAACATTTGAAATATTTCTATCATAAAGTTAAAAATTTGTTTTAATACATTCTTTAAAAACTTCTTTAATTTAATTTACAGAATGTATTTTAAAAGTATAATAGAAATATTTTTAAAACGGGTCAGATTGAAGTTGTTACTTGTAATAAACGAAATGCAAATTGCTTCTCAAAACTATTATAAAATGATTTCTTCTTTGATATACGTAATCCCGCTGTCTTTATTTACAAATAGGAGAGCAAGATGGACCTTGATAGCTGGTCGTGATCAAACCAAGGAATAAATTAATAAAGCCCCGCAATGTAACCTATAAAATAGTATTAACGTTTCATGAATAAATTTAATCATTACTTCAAACGTTTAAAATGAAATATTGCTCTTCTACTTTACATCAAAATGTTTCATCAGTCAGATCAAAATAACAAAACACTATTAATATGCTCAAATTTAACTCATAAAAAAAATAAACAGATCTAAGAATTGTTTTATTAAATGCAAATAAGAAATTTTGAATAAATTATTCATAATAAATAAGTTAAAAACGTAGCTATACTTTACTAATATTATTAAAGGTAAGTCTAATCGTTATCTAACATAATCTACTAGTAAATATCTATCAAATGATAAGGTGGTACATTTGGCGTCAAAAATATTAATTTATTATCGTAAACTCAAAATGAGCTGAGATATCATATCCATATTTAAATATATGTTTCAGTATTATATTATAATATACAAGTTAGTTTTTAATAAACAAAGTTATTTATTATTTTTTTGTAGACCTCAAGTTTCTTTTGTCGTTTAATTCTAAAGAGTATTTCTTTTTAAAGCTGGTAATAATTTTAGGATTCTTTATATGAAACTAGCTGTTGCCAACAACTATTTTTGTATCATTCAAATTCCTTTAGGAATAAAACTATATATTTACTCAGATAATAAGCTATAATTCACCAATTTCATTAATTGTTACCAAGTAGTTTTTTCGTGATACGCAAAATAAAAAACTGAAAAACAGACAAAAAATAGTTTAAATTTTGTACTTTAAATAGTGTACTAAAAATAGTTTAAACTGTGTAATTACATTGTTCAATATTTAATACACATGTTATATTACAAATTACATAAATATAAAGTATTTATATGTTTGATAAAGAACTAAGGAGGTTTGACTGAATGTATACATTTATCTTCCAGATCATCTCAGTTTCTCATGTTAACTGTAGCGGACCAATCACCTTCAACTTAGTTAGATAGATGACGAAACTTGAACTTGTCTACCAATCAGGATCTTAGTTTTTGTTTGAAGTGGGTTAGTAATATTTGTTATGAAAAACTTTAGGAAAGTAATCTTAACAAGTATTACGAAAACACAATGAGTCCTTTGTTAACTAACTCTACGTACTCCCGAACAAATATTTTTAGTCTCACCCAGATCAAATCTAGTTTTATTATGATCTAAATACAAAAAAAAACTTTAGTGCTTTTATTGTTCTTTTCTCTCTTTGAGACGTTTGCAGAATTTTCTTCCCGTATAATCAATTATCAAATACACTTTAAGGTCAGACCTTATTACTTCCTTTCTTTGATTATGCTGACATTTGCTACCTAGATGCTATACATGAGCTACAAAGCTACTGACAAACTACATCTCCTTCAAATTTGTATTATTTATATAAATTGCGTAAATAAAATCACGTATTAGATTATCGACGTAGTTTAAGTGGCTGCCAATTTCTTCGCACTGGACTATGTGTATCTTAACTTATCTTTTTAATAGACTTAAAGATTCTGCACCGAATTACCTTAGATTACTAAATAACAGACCACCGCGTTCATGTGTGACTCTAAAACTGCTTGGCATTCCTCGTTATAACGGCGTATTTCATTCAAGCTCCTTTACTGTATAAGCAGCGTGCCTATGGAGCTCATCCTGATGTATTCTATAAATTAATTAGTTAAAAAAAAATATTAATTAATTAAAAACCTGTCATTATCCCATTCTTTTCGTTACTTGAATGTATTTATACAGTGACAAGATAATTACCCCCACACGGTAACTTATTTGTCATATGAGTATCAAAGTAGTGAGTTAAGATAAAGTCAAATAATAATAATGTAAAAAAACCTTAGTGTAATACAGTTAAAATAATGGCTTAATATTTAAATTTCCTGAATTTTTCTAAGCTACAAGGGATATTGGAATAAAATTGTGAATAATACTTGGTTTTAGAGTTATTTACAGTAACAGTGTTTATTTCTCAACTAGTCTGATGTAAGAGAGAAAATAAAGTAAAGTGTCCCAAGGGTATCACCAGTTAAATTTAAATCGGAGAAAAGGAGATTTATTCAATATTTAATCTAAACTATGAATTGTTACTTGTTTTTTTTAACAAAAACAAATGATAAATATAAATAAGGATTTGTTTTTAAAAGGTGCATAACGATTTTTTTATCACTTTATTGTAGAAAATATAAATTAAATTATAAATATTTCCATTAAATCAATAAAATTTGTTCAATACCTTTAAGCTCTTTGGTACTTTTGAGAATACTTAACAATGCCCTCAGTCATTGAATACATAAAGAAGATATATGAAGCTGTACGTTCGTGTTTGCTGACTATTGTTGTGGTGTTTTTGGGATAAAGTAAAAAGATAATATCTACATTGTCGCGACTTAAAAGACGAAAATATAAAACGAATTGTAATTGTAAAAGATAAAGATACAGACAAACCTACAGATCAGTAATCTGTTATTGGAATTATTTAGAAAGAACCAATTCAAAATGTGAAAATATTTTTAAATAAAAACCGAGCTTTCACTTTTAACTCAAAACTTAAATATAAGAAAAATAAAGTTAAAGTTAAATAAAGATCTGTAACCGCTCAACTCCTTTCTTTTTTTTGTCGTCGGGTTTTGTCAACATTGCCTTTCTCGGTAGTTACGTGTTTACGACAAACCTTGATATAAGGAAAAACATAAATGAAAACGAAATCCTTATAATTTGTTATCCAATGACCATTAAATTTAGCGGCACGTTTTTAGATTGCTTATACAAAATGTATTTACTTCTTTTTTTATATTTCATGTTAGAAAGATATACAATTATTAAATTTTCTAAAAACTATATAATAAAGTAGTCAATCATATTCTTTTCGTACTGAAACAGAAATTATATTATATAGTATTATTCACTGACCATGTTTCAATAATCTAACTTATCTTATTAGAAATAACTTTGGATAACTCTTTTCATACTATATCATATGTATAGTAGTTGCTAAGTGTAAAGTGACATTTAATTCTATTCACTGTTTATAAGTAATTTTAACCTCAACCTGTATTATACATAAATACAAAAAAAAATCATTTAATATCGTTCACTAGTATCATTATCTAACTAGATAAGTTAGATATATTATATCTATGCCGGGTGTCTTAAAAATTCACCAAGGATACTAAAGATATTTCTTTGAGTTATTCGCAGAAAATCCAATACGATTGTTTAAATCCAGTGCCTACTTGAAATTCAATATAGACACATTTCAAACAATCTAGTTGGTTGGGAATAAAAGACGAGTTATCAAAAACAAAAAATTGACAAATAACTTTGAGAAGTGTATTATATAGTAATACATATCTTAAAGCTATATTACCTTAAACAATATATTCACAAACAAATAGGTTTTAATTAATATTAACACCAATAATGAAGATGTAGAGCAAAGGTTTCGAAAACGGGGAACAAAAATTTTAAAGGAAAGGAAAGGAAGTAAATCTGAAATAGAAGGTTATTTGTATTCATCCCACATTAAGGTACAGGTGCCAGATAAGTGTAATAAGATATTTAAAACCGAAATTGACAACCTGCAAAAAAGTATGGAATAAACAATGCTTAAAATTAAAATAGTTCATAAGATGGCACGCTTGAATAAATATATTAAGAGAAACACCAGGAACAAATTCTTTAAAAACTGCTAAGGTGGAGAAAATAAATTTTTTGAGGAGACTTTAGCTTTACAGGAATACATAAAACCAAACAAAATTAGTTTTGTCAATAAACGAATAAAATTCGCATGATATAAATTTGATATCAGATAAATAAGTTAAATGAGGTACTGAGCTAACCTGTTAAGATACTATTTAACAATCTTGTAATGTGTTTTTATGTACTCGTACAATTAATTGGAATACAACGATTTTACTTTTATTTTCTTTTATTTAATATTACAACATTCAGTAAGATTAGAGAAAAAAACAACATGTTGTGCTAAAGTTTATATACTAAAAATTTTATCAACAGGTATAATTGTTTCGTCAATTGATGTTAGTTTTTTTATGTAAAATAAAAAACGGTATTCAAATTCTAATAGAAAAAAACTAGTATTGCAATTCACTGCATTGTTTGGAGCCAAACTATATTCAAATATTATTCAAATTTGATACAATGCATTTGCATGCCAATACATGTTTTTTTAAATAAAATGATTTGATTTTATATATCTTTATATAATAACCAATGACTCTTTCAACTTATTTTGACAAAACAACACTACTCAAACAGATTAAATAAACTGATTAAGAACCATGATTAAACTAACTTATTTGCTTAAATTTATTGCGTTCAGAATACGAATGTAAATAATAGGGTTAGCTCTCTTGGTGAAACGAAAATGGTATTATATTAGAGCCGCTACCTAATAATAGAATGCCATATGACTTTTTACTATATAAATAAACATCACTAAAGAAAATCACTCTGCATTGGTTTATCAGAAAGGTTATACTAATGTGGTAATAAGTTTAAGACACTCCAGCTGCATGCTTCTCATTTTAGAATACATTGTTCGTAACTTGAACATTGTATAAATATTAACACTAAACCTACCAAGTACCGGTCAAATTGACCGTTCTTAAACTTTTGTAAAACTTACACATTTTTAAACGTTTTAATATCGTTATCAAACTACATGACAATTCTCAGAATATGCATATAATATTTTCTACACTCTTTACTTTTAGTTATTTCCATTATTACCTACGTTATATAATAAAATAACTTTTAATTACCGGTCAATTTGACGCCGTGCGGTAGGAATAGGTATACAAGAATTGTCGGTAGGTTTAGTGTTAATATTGAAATACACTGCTATATTTGTATATTAAAAATACATCGTAAATAAAAGCACTACTATTCCAAGCCGCAAATTGTTTGCAAATAAAAAACTAATTGCGCATTAAAAGAATAAAAGATACAAGAAAAATCCCCAATATTCCAAACGTGCATGTTATTGTACCTTAGAATTAATATAGTCATATAATTATTGAAAAGTATTCATACATTTAATATTATATTATAATATAAAAATAATCCAAAATCAGTATTAATTTGATTTTAATAAAAGCTTTATCTAAAATGCCCTTGTAGTAACGATAACATAGGAATCGGATTACAACTTAAGTTACGACAAAGTGGCTGATCTTTCCCAGCATTGTCTCTTGTCTAGTGAGAGCAACCGAATAAAATTAATTCCAGTCATAGTTACAGTTTTGCATCTAAATGTAGCATGACTGAGACAATGTACTGGTTATATTATAGTACCGTTAATTAAAGAGTAGATTGGATGTTTTACAAAACAAATATATAAATGCTTGCATATAAAATAATCTTACAATTAATTTTTTGTTTGAAAAAAAGTCATAATTTTTTCACTCGTATACAGTACTGTTGTAATATGGTCCAAGAAATGTATTTTTAGAAAAAAAAATATAAACAAAGTTTGAGATAGAAATTCATAATGACAACAACCCTCAATTATTTTTGTTTGTGTTAACTGTCAAAATGAACTACTGTCTACTGTCAAAATGAACTACTTATTTTCTGATGGAGTCGAGTATATTACCAATTAAATTTTCGGGCATTTTCATACAATGACGTAAGAAACAATCCAAAAAGTCGTCATATGAATTATAATATCGCTTAGCCATTGCTGCTGCAAGTTTTTGACTGTAAACAAGTTCGTTATAATCGATTGAGTACATACACCACGATAACGAAGAATACAATCAATATGAAATAAAATGTTATCCTTATTTTAAATAAAAATAGATATCCATGAGATATGCATACCCTATGAGATTTTATTACCCTCAGGAATTATATTACCAATATATAAGAAAAAAACTAAATTTCTATTCTGAAAGTTGTATAATAATATCAAACTAGGGGTAAGAAAACTTTTTAATAAAAAAAAAACAGTAGTTTGTTCTTGAAAGAGTTAATGTCAATATCACTGTCAGTTCTTTTGAAAGATATTTTTTATAAATAACAAATAAGATATGTATTTTTCCTATATAGAAAGGCCAATCGTAACATTACGTCAACAATTTGTAGATTAATACTAGGTCATGCTTGCACTCCAGTGCACTTAGCAAAAATAAGGGTTAGTGATCATTCATTGTACGAATGTGGTTTAGATGAAGGTACTATTCCTCATATTATTTTCTCTTGTCCCTGAAATAGTTATCATCTATATGATGACCTTCCTTCTAATATTCCTCGTCCCTTAAATATAGAATGTTTTTTAAATCTTGTTTTTAGTCCTTTTGTGTGGTGTGTTTGTAAATTTATTAAAATTAATAAAATTAAACTATAACATTAACTTACAGCCTTTTAATTATATAAATTTAACTTATACACAATATTTATATTTAATACTAACTTTATTCATTTGTGTTGTTATAGTGCTGGTCAACTGAGGTCTTAAATATTTATTTTTTTATTTACTCTTTATTGTACACCACAATACATTTATCTGCCAATCTTTTTCATGTTTTCTTTACACTTTACACTTATTAGTCTACAACAACAAGTGTCATAAACTTAAACTTGAAATTCCCTAAATATTCCAAGCATATTTGTGAATGAAGCCATAATAGAAAAAAAACAAAAAGATATGTATTATAAATCAATTGATTGGCAATTGCCAAGAAACATTTTACATTTATTATAACTATATATGTAAAATGTTTCTTAGTTACTGACTTTACATTTAAACAATCAGTAGAGTAAAAACATGAGATGAATGTAGATAAATGTTTATTTCCTATTTATATTAAAATGTTGGAAATAGCAAATTACTCATGGATTTATTTTTATATCGGAGAAAAACTATTCATCTGTGTTATAGAGACTTATGATTATTAACATAACAATTACGTACATAATCACATAACAGGTGCTTTGAAATTAATTTCACTGCGAAGTTTGTTAAAACTTGTTTAATAGATGAATACGAACGTATTAAATTATCTCGTTAACATAACACCTGGATGAAGTTCATTTAATTAAAAGTTTTACCAACTTATTAACTTTTAAGCAATGTCATGTGTTTGCTATACCCAAAATTAATTTAAGCCTAAGCATAATGAAAGAAAGTTAATAAATTTCATTATATTATAGTTATAAAGGTTTTGAAACAGGAATTAATTTTCAAGAAGAAGTGAATTTTATAATTCGTTTATTAACACTGAAGTTTTTTAAATGTTAAGACTGTAAGATAAATTAAAATTTATATTTTTTTTCTACAATTTATTATATAATTAATACTACACGTTGACTACGACTTTGTTTGCCTATTCATACTGAATATAAAACAATTATAGTTTAAAAATTAATAATGTATATAATTTTCCATGATCTTGCCTTGTCTTGATTTTTCTATTTTTGGTATATAATACGAGTATGAAGTAGGTCTAAGATAATTTAATACGACAGTCTTCTAAAATCAGATTGAATAATAATAATACACATTATAAATTATAACACTGATTTAAAATACTAAATAATATATTCAGAATTCCTATAAATATTTTAATCTTTATATTGTAATATTGTGAATAAAGGTTGTTGTGAATAAAGGAAAGGTTAAAGTGGTATTGTAAATGAAATATTATTTACAATACCACTTTAACCTTTCCTATAATCCTCATTGTACACCTCACATTGGTCGATTGTGTATTTAATGAACAAATTTTTAGGTGAAGTGGATTTATTTGAATATCTATGAAATATACCAATACTTTATTACTTTTAATTTGTGTGTAAGGGTTCTTCGGTGAAGGACATTCAAATATTTTTCATGCTAAATATAATTAGTATTAGTTCACGAGTACTATTGTATACCCGGTTATCCGGCTGTACTTGTATTAGTTACATCGGTATTTGCCTAATAATATAATTTTCTTGTATTTTTTTTATATTCATATCATTTTGTATACAAATTAAAACAATTTTGTTTTAAGAGATTTATAAAACATATTAGTTATATCTGCTACTTTTCTATTCATTCTATATTTATCAATATTTCTAAGGAAATCACACAGAAAAATCTTTGAGTGATCTTTTATCTTTATATTTATGTAAATATAGAACCAAAGTCACTTTTATATGTATTTTTAAAATAAAACATTTTTCTAAGCCTTAACCTTACCACGACCTTTTTATTCTTTTGTGATATCACTGGATATGGTTCAGGGAACTGTGAATATGTACACAGCTGTTAACAGGATCACATACTTGTATATAAAATAACTTATGAGACTATGTTCATCTTCATATTGTTCTGTCTTTTTAGAAGACTTGAATATTATACACTATATAATATCTACAAAATATACACTATAGATATACACAAAATCAATATACACTATATATATATATAGTGTATATTGATTTTGTGTCTAAATCACGAAAAGAACTGTTATTTTGCGGGAATCAAATGAAAAATCTGATACAATAAATGAATTGTTTCGTGTTAAGTAGATGACACATAACTTCTGTTTTCTTGTATGTTCGCTTAACACGCAAAAATCATTGGACGGTATTTGATGAAATTTGATATGGGCATTGGTTAAATCTCCATTTACATTAAAATTTTAGCAGTTTAAAAGACAAAATGTAAATGGAAAAACTGACTTCACCATCTAATAAAACTACAGGACCGTTTGTAATACCTATGTTAATTATCCTGGGAAATACCACCTATATAATTTAAATTAAACTAAAAATTTTTGGATTTGTATTTATATTTATAGAAGTATATTATAATAGATATTTATAAAATGCTCTTATTTATTAATTAGTATTTTTAAACAAAGTAGTTTTTAAATGAGTATTTTTATTTTACAATACCGTACTTTTAGTGAAAACAAACTTTGAACTTTACTTCGGATGACAAGGTTTTAGTCTAAGTACCGATAAAGAGATTGTATTAACTTTGGCTCTTCTCTGGTGAGTGCACTCGGACTTCGTTAGTTTGGGTCGATGTTACACTTTCATTTTAAATACAATAGAAGTAAGATCTTTTAGAACCTTTATTATAAATATGCATATTTTGTAGAAAAGATATTCGAGGAAACGTTATAACTTCAATAAATATTTTAATACATTTTATTTTATATCAACTAATTTATGGTATTATATATTTTTTTTTAATAATTCAGTTACAGTTGATGTGGTGTTGATATTTGGTGTGTGGTTTAAGTCTAACTTTATATTTAAAACAATTCAAGGATTCTTTTATTATGAAACCTAATTTTATTAACTTTGATTTAATAAGTTGATATAATTAAAGCAGAAGATTAATTTACTTAATTACTGTAGATAAGTCATTATACCTTCATTAAAAGATCCTATTAAAATAGACACTTGAGAATTTTGAACTTTTACCCAATTTATATTTTTCTTAATAAGCATAAAATCTACTAAAAGCTTTTTCTTAAAGTATATAATTTTTATAATTAAGAATTTCAGGTGGTAGTAGATGGCGGTAATGCTAGTAGAGCACAGCTGTTGCTGTTTGATTGCAGATTATATCAAGGTTGACTTGATTGATGATTATTACTACCTATTATTCTCCTTCCTAATCCTTAAATGTGGCAACATTTGACAACATGACATTTGAGACAATCTATATATGTAAATGTCTACGTGCGATGGCATCATTAAATATCACGTGGACGTTTTTCTGTTCTTCACGTCCTATTAAACTTTGATTATAAAATTTATATGTGAAAAATATAAATCTTAAAACATTTTTAAAAAGTTTATATCAATATTTCTACATATGTTGATAAAAAAGCATCTTAAGCTGGCCCTATAAAATGAGGCAATGAACCCTTCATATCATTTTGACCAAGTAAGTCACTTCAGATACTACAGATACTCTACAATAGACTTTTGTCTACAATGTTTTATTTCTGTACCTTACTTAGATTCTTAAATGTTATATATTGTATCTTGGGTTTATAATTTTTGTATGATTATATATATTAATAAATTTATAACTAGGAATAAAATAATTTTAATTAACAATTTAATTACTTTAACATCTGGTAGTACTATATTAATTAAGATAGGTTTAGTAAATAAAGCTATGCAGGAAGATGAAACCAAACCTACCACACCCTGTTTAAATTATATATAAATAAAAAATATGTAATGTAATGTGTTTGATCTTAAATATGTGATACTTGATATTATATCTTAGAAATAACATATTTTGTTTTGTCTTCACGGTTTGTAAAGTAACCATTTCTATTCAAAATTTTGATTAGTAAGGTTTTTTCTTTATGGAAATAAGTTCCATAGAGGTAATATTGTAACGTTATACGTTAAAAATATATACCGACAGATAAAAAAAATAGATAGGGTCGTTATTTGTTATACTCGGTACTAAATGCATATATAATTATTAACAAATTATTTAATAGAAAATGTTCTTCGTTTCAAAGGAAAATTGTAAAACTACTACCTAACTTTAAAAACTCTCATAATACCTACATTGACATGGGTCTAACCAAGTCAAGTTAGGTATTATGTAAGTTTTGTCATGGGTCTAACAATGTCAATTAATTATTTTGAGTATTATCTTTTTATATAGTATACTTATCGTTTCTTAAAATATGCTTATCAGCTCATTAAAATTCAAACCCATTTTTCGTCACTTAATTAATTATAAACTATAAAATTTACTGCTAATAATAAACAACCAATAACAACTCTTCATAGAAAACTCAAATAATTTTTAAAGTAACCGCTTTTCAAGAAAGGTGTCATAAGTGTAATTATAATTACAATAATTAATAATATATAGCACTAGACTGAGCCTTAAATTTCAGATCTTTAATCTTTATTTCGCAAAATTAAGTTCGTCTTTGTAGATTTAATGAGGTTCACGTTCACTCATTACCAGGTTGCCAGGAATATAATAATGTAAGACCAATCCAGTCTACTTAATATTATATCAATGCACTACGGTAATTAAGTTATTGGTAAACGTGACTTACTTTTAACAAACGTAGTCAATATAAAGATATTACCTCTGAATCTTTATAAATTATTACATTTATACAATAAAAAGAGTGATATTTTTTTATTTATCTGTTGATCTTTGTTAGATTAGTAATTAGTGGTCGTAACTGCTAAAACTACGGTTTAGATACGTTTCCAACACGGGACAATTATTTGTGTACTCTGTGTTGTATTGATCACAAATTATTATTTCGACTTTGGGTGTACTTTATGTTCGTTATTGATGGTTTGTAAAATTTGCGCAACCATGAGATTATTGCATAAGATACCTATATTATGTATGTAAGATTTTAGAATGTAAACTAACCCGTGAACAAGAGTATTTATACAATTAAGCCTAAATCGTAAGGAATCTCTAGGGACTAGAATGTTAATTGCTTAGATAGTTCTCAAAAACAAAAACAATATTTATATCAGCAATGCGACCATAAAGTTAGGTATAGTCTTACACAATGCTATCCGAATTCTAAGTAACAAAGTTAGTGAGGAATCTATATGTGATCTATTTTAATTATTCATATAAATAAGATAAACTAGAATCCGATAATATTTCATATAAAAGTCCATTGGTTTACCTGTTTAACGTTGATTTAACATTATTTTGTAGTAAGTTTTTAAATTACCAAACCAGAAACCAGAGAAAGCCTTTTACATCAACATACATTTCCTTTCTTTGTCAAATGTCATGAGAGAATAATTCTCATAATGTTTAACTACAAATGTAGGCAGCACATTTATATACAAGGAAGAAAAATGGAAATAAGATTAAACCCGAAGGGACTCCCATATCAATGTTACCTTCTACGATCTTTTTCTATTTGATACGCGTTGAAGTGAAATACGGCCCACGCACATCTCTTCACTAGATATGACTAGTACAAGTAACGGACCATCTTTGCATATGGATTATGTTCAGTGTTAATAAATTTCTAGATGAAAAGGAAAAATAAAGATTTTTATAATGAAAAATAGATTTACTACAATATTATAACATTTTAATATATTGAAAGGCTATAAAAAACGTTTGGTTAAAAACTTTTATTCTATATTTATTTGCAAATTTAAATAATCTAAATATAACAAAAATTATAAAGGTTTATTAAAGATAATATCAAATATTCATAATTCGTAGAGAAAATAAAATTGTTAATTAATAATGTTAGACAATACTTTTGAAATTTTGATATAAAATCTTTAGTCGAAACAATTTTTATAAACAGTATATTATCTTTCAGAAAATAAAATATAACATTTCTTCTCGTATTTTAAAGGAAAATTATTTTAACAGCTATAAAATTACGATTCAATTCAATTTATTTATTCAAGCTTCATTAATCATGTTCCGGCTTTAAGTCAGTTTAATTTACTAGAAGCTTAACGATATAACAATTATTAACGTAGCTTCGAATAATGAAATTGGTTTATTAATTATTATTGAATAATTATATTAAAATAGTTATTAATATAATCTGGGGATTTAAGTGTTTTTAATCCTTTAATAGGTTAAACTTAAAAGATCTGTTTCTAAAGATTGTGAGAGAATCATATCTTAATAATGAATTGCTTATAAAGTTAAATTTGTTATTGAACCTTGGTGTTTTCTTTTATTGTCAGCACTACCGCCGCTCATTTGCTAAGGTACCCAATAAACAAATACCAGCCATCTCTAAGATAACTTTTGGAAAACCTTCATTATGTATATAAAAAATATTATATATATTATATATATCATATTATATAACAAAATCTATAATAATTGAAATAGACAAGGGATCAAACTTGTAACGAGTCTTTTTAAAAGTTTTTTTTTTTTCTTAATATGTAATATAAGATGTTGCTGGCAGTGTTGTTGTTGTTGGCTGTCTGTAACTATAATTGTAATTGGCTGTTTTGAACAAAATCAACCACAAAAATAGCTACGAGCAACTCATGTTTTTGCAAAACAAAAATTCAGGTTTAATGGAAATAATGTCCTCTAAACCTTCCAAAAATTGTTACAGAAAGAAAGAAAGAATTGGTATATTATTAAAGCCGCTTCTATTTTATTGTTTAAAGTCATCGATAAAATTTTTATTTATTAATTATGATTAATAATGATGAATTCATTATAGATAAAATATTGTAAATTAATCTTAAAATTTCATTTATACTTTAAATATATAATATTATAGGAGTTTTATAAATCTCAATGACAATTTTAATGTAAACTTAAAATATATAATTATAAAAAATTATATAAAGTGAAATGAATCTGATATATCCATAATTTTATATTTGGTTTGATAGTTGCTGACGGCAAAAAATACTCGTCACCATTATTATCAAATTCCTATCTGAAAATACTTTGATATATTCTCCCGACGGCCTTTAGGGATTTATTCATTTATCACTGTCATTTTGATCTCCTTCATGCCATGAATGTTGATGAATGACATGTTGGAATGTCGCACCTTAAAGAAGAATCAGATCACTTTAGACCCCTTAACATAGTTACTGTTCTTGGGTTTAAGCCTCAAAAGATTTTTCCTTAATAAAAAATATACAGCGTGCTTTTTGTACCTCAATGATTAATTTTGTTATATGACGTAGCTAAATTATAATCACTGATAACGCAATTGATATTATGATTACCGGTAAATTTATACGATTTGAGGCCTTATTTAATTTTTTTGTAGAACCATATTCCATATGATTTAGTAGGTTACAGTATGTTCAAAATATGCAGGTTACTTTAATGACAATAAATAAAAATCGAAAAATTTTGTCGTTCTCCAGTACAGGAGTTTGGTAATTAAGGATATTTTGTTTCAACAAAGCTAAAAATCGAGATAGTTCTATAGTAAGCCGATGATGATTGTTATGATTAAAAAAATCTCTTGAACATTATTATTTCGATGTCAATGTCATGAGTAAGAACGCTAAAAGTGACGCAGCACGTTATCCAAATTGTGGCAGCTCCATCGCGAATACGTCACTACATTCATATTTCGTGCTACATTCCGTTCTAGAATGAAACCTACATCGTGGAGGTGTGCTATAGAAAGGAGACTTGCTATCGAGCCACGCTGAAGACCAGTACTACATCACTAGAAATTGTCATTCGTTTTGTTTATTGAATACGGGTGCAAACATTGAAGATTTCATTTAACATTTTATTTTCTCGATTACCCAACAATTCGCAAACGTGATGTCTGACGAAAGACCTATAAACGATGTTAATCCGATATAAAATATTTTTAAGCCAAAAAATTACCTACTAATTATGTATTTCGATATTGATATTAGTAGATAAAATACATCTCAGTTTAGCATAAACTTGAAAACTATTTTTTTTTGTTTTTCAGATCTGCTGGTTTTCTTAGTTGTTAATTTCTATACCTAAATTGTTATCATTTCTTTTTTGACTTGTGATTTATTTTTTTCTCTGTGCTACAAAATTATTTTATCCATATTATATTATATTTTCATCCACAGATAAAAGCAGTACGGAGAGATATTTATATAAAATGTTACCTCACTTTGCTTTAAAAGGTATTTAAATAACAATTAGGATGGTAAGTATTTTTGCAACAATTTGCAACAGACATTTCTCTTCTATAAAGAGAAATCAATTTCTCTAAAACTAAAATACATATTAGAATTAAGTTCACCTTTTGTGCAGTGTTTTTTATTTACTATGATAATTAAATAAATTTAATTTAAAATAAATTTAAAATAACTAAGTATTTGTAATTATTAAATTGATTATATGGTACAATAACGATATAAGTAAAAATGTGGTACAGTTAGCAATGTTAAAAATCTTCTTTATGTGTGTTATTATTATTATAAATTATATCATTATATATAATATACAATAACTCTATTTGAACGAAATATTATTCTACTAACATTATAAATGTGACAGGTTGGAACCTTTAACGTCAGTAATGCTGAATTTGTTGACAGATAAAGATCCAAACTTACATTTATAATGTTAACACAATAATATTTCGTTCAACTTGTAACGTTTACGTGTAGTGAAGATAAAAACTCAACCTACAAACATTGAAGACTTTCGAGGCCAAAGGTTGGCCTTGAAAATCCTCAATGTTTTACAGTTTGGACCAGTTGTGAAGAAACCATTACATTACGAAAAAACTAACCATAATAAGGTAGGAAAGAAACCTTAGTATAACAAAATAAAAACATGATACAGAGAAAAACATGTATTGTAATAAATTGTTTTATACAAACCAAACCTGTTTCATATATTTGGTCTACGTTGTAACAAAATATTGAATATCATAAAATATATTAATAAAAATTATTTTTATTTCTGTCACACGCGTCTCTCACTACTATCACGGCCACTTTGTGTCAGGTACAGTGGCAATCGTGTTCACACGAGTAAATTTGTTGTTTGTTTCTTTTTCTAAGTACAAACATACTTAGAAAAAGAAGTTCATATTTCTACCAAATTACCTTTCCCAATACATACTTAAATACAACAATATAGTAATTATTTTAAGTTCGTCAATAAAAAATTGATATAATCAATAATGATCTATTATCTTATTTATTTACTTAATATTTAATTGTCTTAATTTAATGTACAAAGGATTTAGTTCATTTATAATAACTAGCCA
Source organism: Melinaea marsaeus rileyi (assembly GCA_918358865.1). Taxonomy (NCBI): domain Eukaryota; kingdom Metazoa; phylum Arthropoda; class Insecta; order Lepidoptera; family Nymphalidae; genus Melinaea; species Melinaea marsaeus. The sequence continues at coordinate 5,857,227 of OU911092.1, forward strand.
AAATGTTACTTGTCTGTTATGTCATTAAACAAACATATAATAAAGTTTGATTACGCAAACCAAAGGTAAATAATTATCTAAATTGATTTTCAAAATGTCGTATTAGTGATTCTATGTTGCGTCAATCCTCTCAAAAGCAAAAGCAATCCAATTGAGAATGCAAATAAATGAAGTTAAATACCTACCCACGCATCTATATGATGTGTGTAATATGACGATAACGGTAATTGTTTTTAACTTTAAATTCATGTTAGTGTAGTAATTTCCCTTGAATATTGAAAAACTTTTACTAACACAGATAATAAAGTGTACCAAACTTACTGTTTCAAAGAGTTGTTGTTGTTAAGTTTCAAAGAAGATAGTAAGATTGAAAAAATCGATGAAACTTCGCTTCACTTCACTTCATTATTTTATAAACTTTTTCTTTTGAAAAAACTTCTTCCGATATTCATTCTTAACATTTTATCATTAAAATAAGATTTTATATTGTGACTCTTAAATATAATAATGTTTTGAGATCATTAAACAAATCATGGCCATTAACTGCTTAATTATTCATTTTTGAACTCAATTATTTTCAAAGGCACTTTTAGTTTTTAATAAAGCAACACGATTAAAATATTGATTTACCTCATAATCATAAATATCACAAATGTTACTTTCTTCTAAATGAAAAAACTCAAAATTTACTTTATCTTTGGAATAACATCAATTAGAGCTCTAAATTAATAGGAGCTTAGCTAAAATAATTATGAAAAGTCTAAAATTATTATTTACGTTTTGAATGAAGGCCATTTTGTGTCTGTCTATCATTATATTTTATCTTGGAATAACCATTTAAATCCCTGGGTATGCCCTTTATAGCTGCATTAAGACAAGTTTTTTAATTATTTTGCTTTAAAAAATGAGACCCCCTGACGCAATTTTTACTCACCCGAGAGGAGCACTCGTCGACCTCTAGTACCGACAGGCCTAACTTAGAGCACCCTCATATCGTAGGTCTACGTTAGGGTTAATCCATTGAATAAAAAAGATTCCATAACAGGAATCGCCCTTCTCTCTTACCATGACATTACAGCTAAGTAGGAAGCAAATGACATAATATCATCTTCTTATATCCAGCCTCACCCCACAAAACGGTTCAGCGAATGTTGCTTACTTTATGATCTGCTCTACGGCTCCCTATGCAACAATGACTTGCTCGTAGAGCGATGTCAGGGGGATCTAACATAGCAAAGAATATTTTGACAAACTGTAATACACAAATTACCATTCATTACCCTACATTGACACAATACGGTGTAATTGATTTTGAGAGTAAGTTTGAATTATTAATATTCTACACCAACAATGGCACAAGCGACAGCTGTTACTGATTGCGTTGCAAATAATGTTTTCTATTCCTAAAAGGTCAACATCGGGAATATAGTATCTTAAAGTTCTTGATTTTAATACTCTTTTTACTCATTTAATACATCATTAAATGCATTTGAAATATATTGTGTCAGAATAAAAGGTATTTAATATATAATATATGATTTTAAGATGGTAGAAATTAATTATTAAATAACTTTCAATAAAACTATTTGATTATTTGAATAGCTATTTTATGGGTTAATTAAAATACTTGTAATAATATTTTTTATAGCACAATTAATTCGTTGTGAAACTGAAGGAGACTGTTTTTTATATACTTATTTAAGCCAACCTCATTGAGTGTCACTCAAAGTCGAAATTATAATTCTCGTGCTTAAAATTAATAAGGACTTGTTTGAAGTCATGATTTCTATATTGTTGTATTTATGCCAGTTAAGTTATTAATCTTAATACACTCTTGCAGAATAAATTGACAAATCTGAGTAACATAATTAATCTTAATCGGAAGAAACAATTCACAATATTTTATGCGACTTCGCAACCATATAAATGAAAAGAAAAAGGAACATTAAAATCATAGCACAAAAAGTTTAATTATAGACATCTGTTAATTAGTGACTACCGACGTAGTTCATGAAGAAGGCAACTTCTTTCCGTTTGTACGAACATTATATATATAGTCTAGGAGAAACTGTTAGTATAACTCACTTAAGCCACTTAGAAAGTTTTGAGAAAAATAATCTTCTATTGACGTATGAAATACTAAATACTATATACACTGTTTCATACGTCTGAATTAATTGCCGAATCAAATTTTACAGTTTGCTACCAAATGTTCGTAGTGATCACTTTTTCTGGTGATGAAAACTGTACAACCTTGTGCTGGTTTTCAATTTTATGTTCGGGCGTATAGTCGTGGTATAAAAGAAAAGGTAAAGATTTAAGAGTTCCTTGTCAAATGCGTGACAATTGTCTCGCTTTTCATTTCTTAAAATAATTTAATTATAAAATAGACAATTTAATTAGGTTTTAGAATTTATTTTATTAATTATCTTATAATCAGTAAATATTAAATAATGCTTCAAAGCAAAAACAACAAAGACAGTTTAGCAGAATGAAGAGCTAAGAAATGATATTTGCAAAATAATCAAATATATAAAAAATATTTTTACTCTTTATTTATTAACGTTTAAGAAAATAATATTGTCCAGTAAAAAATCTTTCCTTCAAAATATTTCCTGCAAAAACAGTATTAATATTCGTAGTTGGCAATCAGCTTTATTACTTTGTTTTAATTACACAATAACTTTATAGTTATTGTGTAATGTAAGAAACGTTATTCTAGAAGATTATCTAGAAACAAATGTTTTCATTAGTAAAGCCACGTTGGTGTAGCAGACGTCACGTCGGTAACTATCTAACTAAAATACTTAAAGTTATATCCATTCTCTCCAATATACTTAATTAAACATTCCCAAGTGCCACTTCAAAGAACATAAAGACGTCTTTGACAGAAATTCATCTATTGACTCTTCGAAGCTAAGACTAAAATAGTATTCTCTATTCTAAGATACTCGTATATGATAATGTGTGTACGTATGTAAATATATATGTATAAGTTTAGAATAATCCATTTCCTTATAATATTTCTAAGGATAAAATTAAAGGCTTAAGTATTTTTGTATTACCTTTGAATGTTAATAGCCAATTATGAATGTTATTTGAAATGCCAATTCTTTTTCACTTGAAAACACACAACTGACTATTTAGTCGCGGTCCTAGTCAATCAAATATCCTCGGACAACGACTTCTATAGCTAAGCTATAGCTATATATAGTTATAGCTAACCAATAAATATAGGTTTTGGCTTCTTAATATTGAGACAATGCTTTACACATACCTCCTAACTAAAGATATGCAGATAGCGTTACTTGAGCCTTCATATATCAAAATTTTAAATATTCTCAAATAATATAGTTACGAGTATTCCAATAACAATGTGATACAGATTTCAATTACAATATAATATAAGAAAACAATATTAGTTGGGAACCGCCAACCAACACGCCATGTTCCGAACAGCGGGTGGCGGAGGACGGAGCTACAAATAGCTACGTTGTAGCGTTTGGCGCTTCGTCGTTTTTCCACATTTTTTTTAAACACAATAACCATCGCTATAAATGTACACAATTTCATGAAGATCGGTGAAGCTGTTTTCATCCAAACCCAGGACATGGGATGCAAAAAGTCTCACATAGAGCACTCCGCTCACTCCGCTTGCTTCGCTCAATTATTATAGACCATTCTTATAAGAGAATACATCAGCTCTGATTGTAAGACCGATGTAACTACTAAAATACTAGAGAAGGGAGTAAGTTTGGGGCACGAAAAATTTATACATTTTCAAAATATTTCAAGGCATTAAATTTTGTTCAAAGAAGCCATTTTCAATACTTTTACAAAAAAAGCTTTGGTGAAAGAAGTTAAAATACAATAATTTGCATTAATATTGTAATAAAAAGATCTAATGCAATTGATACGTATTTAGAAAATATTGTAATAAATACATTTTATCCGTGGTATTGTTAATATATAATGTTTTCACAGTGTAATTACATTAATTTTTTTTTACATGTAAAGAGAATCAAGTGGATAAGTGAACAAGATAGTTCACAGGTGATTAATTAATATCGCTTGTTGTAAACCATTGACTTTTACATCATAATAAGAAATTATCAAAATATATATTTTTAAAAGGAAGACCGAATGAAGGGACAGAAAGTAGGACACACGAAATAAAATGTCAGTTTCTTCTGACTATCTTTCTTGATAATGTTCAACACTACAAACATTTAAGCCCTATAAATTTTGCTTTTCATTAACATTGGCGAAATATATATTTTTTGTACCATAATCCGCTGTGTCTTTTTACGTTACTTTACAAATCTTATTTTTCACAGCTTCAAGGAACAATGAACCTCAGTATATGATTTTAATTTCAACTAGATAAGAGAGAAAAGAAGGTAGAACCTAGCTGTATGTATCTGTTTGCAGCTTTTATTATCCTGACTCGATGGGGAAAGCACCACCCTCTTACAAAAGATCGACGTCTAGTAACCAAATTCATTTGGACTTGCAGACTTGGTTTGATGCATCTGTCAGTGCTGCAGCAGCTGGCAAACGGCAGGCCTATTTACCTTGGCTAATGCGTTAGTCATTAGGAATTCGAACGCTAGAGTTCTAAAAAGGAAATATAACCGTGCTTCTATGTCGTCAAAGTTGGAGATCAGCTAGCAAGGTACCCGTCTGGCACACTTAAATTCTGGGCGCTCTCTAAGGCCACTCTGAGCAACTTCTGTCAGCCGTCTCTACCACGATTCCACATGGGGAATGACTCACATGGCAAAAGAGAAAGCCGATCTCTTGGACACTCTTTTTGCCCCAAGCTTGTCTTTCGACGACCAAAGGAAGATCATCCTATCATCCCGCGGTGTCAATGCTTAATGTCGGAAATAGTTTTTAGACGAAAAAATCATCCGTAAAGCCCTCTTTGCCTTGGACGTTTATAAGTCAAGTGGTCCAGATGGCACTTCTTTAATTGTGCTACAAACATGTTCCCTTGAGTGGACACCAGTGCTAACGCTATTCGGTATCTATCTTGGTACTCCTACCTTAAACGCATAGTCAAAATTTAATTTAAAATAACACACATATTCAAAAAGCGGTTTCTGGACTCAAAAAGTTGCTTGCGAATTAAGTTAGGACCAACCAAACTTTATTTAAATACTTAAGGAAATTTCATCAAATTTGTTGAAGAGTTTTAGAATTATATTATTGAGGTGTTCACGCATAAACTTTTCAATACAGAAACATTAAACCATTACCAATTAAAAACATCGTGTCGTATTTATGAACCGTTTAATTTTTATATTGCTTATGTGTATGAATAAATTTTTAAAAAGCACATAAGAAGTCCTAAAACTTTGACTCATCAAAATACATTACTCTTCTGCTGAGATATTTGATAGTAAGGCTGATTCAGAAAGAAGGTCCAAAGTGAAAAACTGACAAAAAAACTCTATGAGTGCTCTAATTACATATATTTAAGTCAAAGTTACAAGTAATATGTGAGAATTACTGAAGAAAAAGTTGCACTAAAAACATTATGGAATAATTGTCTAAGCTACCGGATCTATCTATCCTCCTATATTATGACTCCTGTATTCATAATATGATCAAATGATGATGTATTCCGTAGTCAAGAATATTTAAATCGCAGTGTTATTATGAATAGTCTATTCTATCCAAGTTCGGTAAATAATTAAATTAATTATTATAATTTTTTTGCCTGAATGTGACGTCACAAACGTAATGCATTCTAATTTCAACGTAGTCTCCTCATTTCATATCAAGTAGGTGAATGCTTGAAGATGTATAATGCTTTGAAATTTTGACATTTACGAAGAGTGATTAATGAGAGGTTGCAATAAAAAAAAGTAAATATTATTATAAATACAGCTGTATATCAAATTATCTATAAACAATACTATTAAATTATAACGAAGCTCTTATTGATAGGTAAATTGAAGTTAAATAAGGTTTTTGTTTAAAAAACTAGAAAAAGAAGTAAATTTGAAAATACGGATCTATTTTTAGTCTTTTAATTGTTGGTCGTAGCAACCGATCTGTTAAAAAGGTATTAGAAAAAATTTCAATCCAAGAAATAAAACCTACACCTGCAAGAGTAAATTGCGAGTAGTTGGGTTAAAACCAATAAAAAATGTTAAAGAAATGTTATATTAATTTCATTACATAGCAGAGTGTATTATATGTTGTAATTCAGAACAACATATTAGCAATCGAATGATACGCTTATCTACTTTTATTTCCAGATTTGACAAAATACACTGTATGGTGTATTTTGTATTATTTTTAAACGATATCTGTATTTAAAAAGATATAAGTGAGTATATATTTATACACGTTAATATCATAAACAAACATTATACATGTCGGCGCAATATGTTAATTCCTTCCACGCTCTTTATCATACGTCATTGCAGACTAGCCTTCACACACTCTGTCCACGATATCTTACTTTATAAATATAAAATACAAAAATAGCACCTATGTACATAATTCAAATCAAATATATTCAGTTCATTTCATTCAAGAATACATGTGTAGTTAAAATATACCCCTATCAGTATAACATTTGTAATATTTTGTTACTAATTGTCTAGAACACAAACACGTATAAAGTTATCTGCCTTAGTTCTTGATTAATTACTTCCTCTTGAATCACACCATCATGCGTCTTACAGTATATTCCCTAAACCCAAAAAGGAAAGCAAAGTTTAAAATAACTACGAGAAGACTCGCTTAGTAAACTTTGCAGTTGTTCAAGTAATATAAATATATAATGTAAGCTGAATCTGCGAAACTACTTCATCGTAAATTTAAGATGAAGTTAAATATTACTTTAATATTCTTAAGAATATTGTATTGTAATTTAATATACCACGTTACGCGAACCACAAATATTTGAATATAAAAGATTATATAATAAATGGTTAACATTAAATAAATTAAAGAGAACATATATAGTTATTGAACTTATTATTAGTCTTACTGTTGTCCGATCCATTACTTTAGGTTACCAAATGGATTACAATTAAGATTATTTCAGTTTAAGAGCTACGTAGAGTTAATAGTGACAACAATGATACATCAACATACATTCATCCAGTTAAAATTAAAATCACCCCTAAAATTTTAATTTTTGACGATTGTTAGTAATGATACACGATATTTGTTTTAAATAACGATATATATAATACATAAAGATCTTGTAATAGGAAAGCAAGCTACAATTACTACTAAAATTCGGATCAGGAGGTTTATCTTCTAAGATAAACAAATAGTAGTATTAGATTCTAGACACAATTTATCTGGCGAGACATTACACATACAAATACTGTTATCAAAATATTTAATGATAATTAATCTTCTAAATGCTGGACATGTGAATTTAATATTTATCTTTTCTTTTATTTTCTATGCAATTTTATTTAAAACTCTACTCTATTACTTTACAATGTGTAACTTAAATATAGGAGATTGTTAGCCTATAAAAGTTAAATGATAATATTTTTCTAACACATAGTTGTATCTCACATGATTTTTTGTAAAGATGTCAATAGGATATTTTTTACAGTTACTCAGAATTTATGTTTGCGGATCTAAGCAATATCCTTCTGAGTGGATTATTACGAAGTTATCATGTTCTTGACTACTCGGTCCATCCAATGTCGTACAGTCTTTCTTTGCTAGTCGAGATAGACCAACCAAAAGCTACAAATACAAATTATCCAAGATGCTCGAAATTATTAAATTTTTAAGTTAGCATAAACTCGACACAAACAATCTTCAGATTATAATTATTTTATGAATTTATTAACAAAAATAATTGCCCCCATTGAAACAAAAGATATTTTATAGGTTTCGACTCCTAATAAAAAGTGTTATAAAATGAACCCTGTCATTGGATTCCATTTCAGTTTAATGGCCGATTTGTGAGGTCAATCCTTGAAGGAACGTTATTTTCTATACTTTATAGTTTTATTGTAAAAATGCAAGGATTTATGAAATAAATTCCGAGGCGTAGATATTGTGTGATTAATACTAAAGGTTAAAAACAAGGTCATTATTTATTAATTAATGCTAATTAAATTAATTATTAATATATCATCTTATTTATTAAGTTCTAACTAACGGATGTGCTAGGTTATACGCCACTGTAAGAAATTATTTTTGATCTTTCTTTGACTTACATTTTACGTTTAACTTGGCTTGCTCTTCCATTTTAATTATACCTTTTTTCTGGAGTAATACTAAAAAATATTACCATTGCATTTGCAAGCAAGGATTAGTATCGTACCAACTTACTTTATTATTCAAACCATTCTATCGGTGATACCTTTATAATTAAAATATCTACAGAAAAAAATAAGTTGGACAATATCTAATAGCTTTTTTGTAAAGCTTACAAGATTTTTATGTTAATTGCCGTTATTTTAACAATATCGATAAGTAGGTTATGATAATGACAGCAAAAAAACGGGAATTGAACATTAAAGAAACAATATATCAGAATAAAATTTCTAAATTATTTTGAAATATATTTTGATTAGTTATTAAAATGCATTCAACTAGTGAATGAAATAAATTAATATACATAATATAAACATTTCAAGATGTAATACTGCTTTTACATTTAGTTGCAGTAAATAATTTAATACAATAATTACATATAATAAAAATTAGACTATTTTGTTTGCTCTAATATATCAAGTCTTCAAACGTTGAGACTATACGCTTTAATGTTTTTAAATTACAATGTGAATTATTCAAAAAGAAAATTACATACATAATAAGATAACATTTCGAAAAGAAGTGGAATAACATAGGATCTTCTTTCTAATTTAAATGATAATTTTAATGTTGATTTTAATATGATCTCCAGTTTTAGCAAAAAACTCATCGATCGATATTATAAAGATCTAACTTTTCGTAAAAAAAACATCATTCGATTGAGAGGGAACTTTAATTTGGTATTGTAGTCTTTAATATAAAAATTAAGGTTTTGGTTTCCACAATCATTTTCCACACAATGGCAGTTCAAACAGTCTCAGTAATAAAGGAATGTCTTAACAAAACTAATAATAATCATAATTTAAAAGTAAACTTCATAAAAAAATGGTAATAAAAATACCTATTTATAGATTATATTATTACCTATTTATATTTATATACCTATTTATTTTATTTATATTTATTTATCATTTATCTATAAATATAAATAAATATGAGGCGTCTGTATGTAATTTCAAATTAATAGCTTTTTACTTAATGCATATGAAAGTATAAGTACGATTCTTACATAAATAAAACAATAAAAAAAAATTCTCTTTGTTTTTTCCAGCTAATCTTTGAAAAAAACGACATATTTTGTAAGGACTCATTTGCTAATGTTATAAAGAGTAATTTAGGCTATTTTAAAAAAAAACCATAATCCGCGCGATCGAAGTCGTAGATACAAATAGTCACATATGTATATATCATATCATAGAAGTATAACCCAAATATGTCTTTATGGCATTTTTCTTTAGTAAGAAGTCCCTATAGTACAGTACAGCACCCTACTCTAGTATGGAAGACAAGGGCGTGATCATGAGGGCCACCGGGATCTTTATATTACTCATATTAAGAATTATGAAAAAAATTTATTACAATAATTAAAAATATAAGACGTTATTCATTTCATACTGTTTTAATACTGCCCTATATATATTAGGCTATATAGTGAAATATAACTCTCTATTTGTGTTTTGGATACTTTGCTTAACGATACACGTGCTACAATTTATTAAAACAAATTTTTATTTTAGCTAAAAAGCAATTTAAATTAAACGGTAAAGTGCGACATTAAATATAGTACGTAAGTAGATCACAAACTTTATGGTTTTGCTTTGATGGTATACAAATATTTGTTGACATAACTAATATTCTTTTATATTATTATAGTATGAAATAAAACGTAACGAGAGATGAAATACAAAAAAGTCACATACAAAGTATGACAATAATAATAATTCAAAAGACTGCATCAAAAAAATATTTATAGTATTTATTTTTTATAAGAACCATTTTGAAAGATAAAACTGTAGATTAAAAACAACAGACTCAAATTAGTTTATCCATATGGGATCTGCGATGTCGAACACAGACACACAAATGCACATAGACACAGGTTTACTTGTTAAGCCCACAATATCTGTGATTTTTACGTTAGAAGTTAATTAAATTCTTTTACAATGGTAAACAGATTTAAAAATTGTAGTTAGTTATTTCGTTCCTACTCACAAAATCATAATAATAAGTACAATTGCATTTATTTGCTCTACAATTTTCAAAAATAGCGAATAATTGATGAAAAGTTATCATCAATAGTAGGTCGGCTTAGAAATTCATTTAATTAGTCTGCAGTATCATTGGACGGAATTTACATTGAATGAATACTTTACCCTCTACATCAATGCAGTATTGGAAAGCAGTCGTCCAGTGTTTCGAACTAAATCGTATTGCATGTGGTTAGCCTTTTTCGTTTATTTTATTAATCTCTGACTCTTTATAAGAAAAAAAATATTTCTTCTTTGCTTAAATGTAATTATAATTCTCTGTTTACTCTTGAAAATACAATTATGCAATTAATTTACCCCATTAAATTCCATTATTTTCTCTGGCTTCATGTTATGAATTTTATTTTATATAATATTAATGCTTAATATTAAATACACATCATACTCATTATATAATTTTCTTTTACATAAGATTTTAAAGAAACATTTGTTTTGTTATCTTCTTTATGTAATATACATGTCAGCTGGGGTTACCTTTTTTAATGTAAATAGGCTGTCAATTGCCACTTGATGATAAGTGAAAATACTGTCTAGAATGTAACCCGCTTGAATAGAAGTTGACTGTTTACTCAACATTTAAAGCCCTCTTAGCCATTATATACAACTTTCACAATATAATTTGAAGCAAATCACTTCATGCGTTCACGTGGAACTTTGATGATCCGTTACCATGACTAGTATCATTATATGACTATATCATAGCATTCATAATTGAAAACAGAAATATCTAACCTCGTTTGTATTTTCTTCAGTTGAATTAAATTAGTTATTTTATACTACCGACGAGAAAAGAGTATATTTTTTTAAGAATACGTGCTTTCACTCTCATAACTTTCATTGTCTTTCAAATAATAACTAATATAACTGGCATGACTAAGACCGTTAGCAGCAGATGCAGTGACAGCATGAAAGATACTATGGCTATAATGTTGCCAGCAGGGAGCTAAAGGCTGCTGCGTTATTAAATTAATGAGCTAAAATATACCACAAGTGTCAGACGAAGCACATTTCGCACGCTATAATGGTTGCTATTTGTTTTGCAATATAACTATTGTTCAAAGTTGGTTCTTTTCAATTACTTTGACAAATGTGACACACATTTTTAACAAAGTGTTTTGTGAAATGTGCAATGAGTAGTAGACGTTAAGAAGGACATATTGTATTTCATGAAGTTGCATTATTATTTTCTATACAACCACAGATCTTTAAACACTATCATTCATTTTTTCATGTGCAATCAAAATAACGTAGTATGTAAAATTTTACTATTATAGTTGTTGTTATTTATTATATTTAAAAGTGTAATTCAAGGCTCTTTATTAAAAATGAAGACATTTTATAGAAGACTCATAGAATATAATTCTAATATAATATAACCTTTAATATTTATATTCATTTATATTCATATTTTACATATTTTTATACGAACAAATAGTACGGACAGTACGCAAGGACAGTAATGTGGTTATATCGAACTCCAACCGATTAAAAACGCAACGATTCTCTTTCCACAAGCGTTAATAAACCGTGGATCATAGGCATACCTTTGCACCTATCTAGTCTATACAACGTGGAGTGAAACCATACCATACCATATACGTAATATTGGTTTAAACAATCCCTATTTTTAGGGGACAAACGAAAGTAATTGGCAGAACAAACTTAAGAGTGACAAATATAACTGTCAAAGAACCAACTGTAATATTCGCCAGAATATATAACAATGATGGTCTTTCAAAGTTACTCTTCAAAAGTACACTATTTTTAGTATATTTGTTAATAAATAAGTATCAATCCTTAAAACCTAGAACATCTTTATATTATAGAATGAACTACTCTTGTGAACTTTAAGAAAATAAACCTTTAAATCAGAATTTAAGCTTTAAAATCTTAATTTTAGAAATTGAGGAGTACATGGTCATTGATTTTAAAGAAAGAAAATGATTAAACGAATTATTTACTTTATTTATTACGAAAGAATTATTCCCTATATTGATACTTAGCTTCCTCTTGTCTCATAATTTTTATACATGAGAAATATTTTATACAACCTTATTTACATTGTCTATTAGACAATACAATATTTATATTTTATAATCAAAATTGTTAAACTGTTAATTTACATTATCTGTTAGTCTCATACAAATAAATAATTTCAAATCCCTTTTATGTATAGATAATATTATGATTAACAAAAATTATGCTGTTTTTGATGAAGACATTTTTAAAGAAGTAGAATATAATATACCTATAGCTAAAATACCAAGAAAACAACTTATTATTATTAATATTATTCTCTTTACAGTGATATGGATATATCATTTTAACCAATCCTGAGTGATTGACTTATACTCGGCTCACGCACTCCTAATTAACATTATATAAGCGAATGTTTATATTTATCTTTATATTTTTTTTTGTTTTCATGCTCATGTCATTTTCAACACCAAAAAGGATATAAGATATCTTTTATACGAAAAAAACTGTACTTCATACTTTTAAATGAATTATAATAATATTATGAAACGTTAATTCCTTTTTTTAGTATGTTTTCGTAATCAGCAGATTTAATGTTAAGAAGGTAATTTAAAATTATTCTTAGAGAACTTTTTTTTAATATCTTTTTACTCCTAAACGCTGCGCATATAATTGTTCTATGCTTATTTTTGCGAGCTTTTTCATTTTGTATATCTTTATTTATTCAGATTTAGTGACGACTAAATAAAGTAAAACGTTTTTTTCATCTTATACGCCCAGCATTTCAGGTTACTCGCTTTTAGTCAACGTCAGCCAGTTTCTCCTATATTTAATAACTGTCCGTATGTATTTCCCTTCTTTCTTTTAGCAATTTAGCAATTAAATTCCTGCAACGCTACTTGTAACTGTCACACAGCCACACAATCTGCAACGTACAAACGGTAGCAGGTTATCTTTTAACATGAGAAAATGGAAATGAAGAATGGGTGTTGCACATATTTTATTGCCAAGCCTTTAAATGAAGATAAAACGTTTTAAAATTAATTTAGGAGTTAATGACTGGTTCCTATCTCGCCATACTATTTATTTCCAACTGGTCCTAAACATATGTAAACTAAAAGCAACAGATGTAATTTAAGTAATAAAAATGTATTTAAAAACGATTTAAATCAAAAATAAATAGAATGAAATAAATTTCTTTTGCGTTTTTTTTTATTTAACAATTATTTCAAAAAATATATTTGTTAGAAAACAATTCCTTCAATCATTAAACAAAACAAACCTCAGTCAATTATTAGTGTCATAGAAAATATGAAATATCTAATACTATATTATATAATAAGTGTAAAACTGCAAATATCTTTTTACAGTTTCTACTGCTCAGTGCTCAACACCTGAGCACCCGAGACCAATGAACGCGCCACGCAGGCCTGAGGCCGTGACGATTTCATACATACACATTAGAATAGTCAGATTCATAATACACAATAGACTTTTTTATTGATTATTGCATATGAAAATACAACAGACGGTCATAATGCTAACGGTTATTCTCTTTAGCTAACTTTAGAATTTAAATAATATTTTCTACGTTCGCATGTTGAAAGAAAACTATTATTTATGTTAAAACAGCAGACTCCCAAGTTCCAAGGTTCCAAGGTTATAAGCAATAACACCGTTTTTGTCATAAGATAAATACAAATTTTGTAAATTAGAAGTACATTTAATAGTTTTAAACGTATGTGACCTACAGTAAGATATGTTTCCATTAACTTTATTTCACAAATGTATTGCATGGTTCTATTTACATAATTATTATGCAAGTGTCGTGACTGAAGTGTGCTAGCTACACGAGCAATTTACAACAGTTATTGAATACGTCGGAGCAGCATTCAGTGTTACAGTGTCACCGTTATCATGTTATTTATGTATTTGTCACAGAATGGATACTAATAATACCTGTGTTAGTCTATCTGTGAATCTCGAGCAATGCATTTGAGTTTATTGTTACTTTTGAGCGTTATTATGATATCAGTTAGTGGTCAGAATTGCAAAGTAGGAGTAAAAAGAGTAATTTGTTTTTATTATTTTAATATTTATAATATTTTTTATAGTTGTTCTTATATATAGTATGACTTTAGTGCGCATATCACGAGCAGTGCTGCGGCGGATGTTGCTTCAATGGAAGGTGTATTGACAGTATGTTACTTTTAAATTTATAATATAACTAAGATCTATAAATAGATTTATCATTTCCAAGACTTAATGTCTTCAATTATTTTAGATTTTTTTTTATTGTGTGTAATCGTTTTGTACAGTTAAAAACTCCTAAATCCTTAGCTTACAGATCTTGTTTGAAGGATCTAAATGTATGCAAGGACCATGTCTGCAGAGGTGAGGAGAACTGCGTTCCTTATCAACCGCGACGATGCCTTGGATGTGAACCTATTCCATTGTGTAAATTAACACCAGATATTTAGTACATACGAGTATATTTGATAGATAGTTTGGTTAAATATTTATTTATTGACAATACTATAAAAACGATGATATATATAATACTATAATAACTGATAGTCATAAAGGTATGAACTAAATTTACAATTAGCTTCAAAATATACTTTTAATAAAACACATTTTTTATTATTACGAGTACTATTATTATTCTATTATCATTTGCGTAAAGATTTCTTGTTAAATAAATATGAGTCTCTTTAACATGTGAAAACGAAATAAACACAAAAGAAATTTATTTTAATTAATGCAAAGAAATTTGTTCTTTCGTACTTTAACAATGGAGTTTGTCTTCGAGGTCATGTAAGACATTAATGTTTATGAAGATTTATTATCCTCTAATTATTTTTTTACATTTTCCACAGACAAGTCAAGTTGTAATAGCAGTTTGATTTTTCTTGTTATTAATTGTAATAATTTATTTCAGACATCAAATTTATAAAAAGTGTTAAGAACATATAATGTTGTAATTTATATACAAATATTGGTATCAAAAATCTACACAAAAAAAACTTAAAACCCATCATTCTACGTCTAAAAATGGTCATCCTAATTTTATTATAATAAAATATGAAGTTTGTGATACTTAGAATATGTTAGATTACTTCATATGGTCAGTTTCTGAAAGGACAGTTAAAGCAACAAAGATTTAAAAACACTGTCAAGATTTGTTATTGCTTGTTTAATAAAAAAACAAAGATGAACATGAGACTGAAGGAAATTCATATTTTCTTTTACTTATTAGCATCAGGTTATTGTCTGAAAATCGTTTCCTAACACATTGATTCTACAAATACATGAAGATATATAGCATACGGTATCTAGTCAGTCAGTCTATTCAGTTCAATTTAAATAGCAATATTCTATAAATTAGTTGTTAACTAATTAGGTATTTAGAAAGTAAGATCTAATCGCTTCATAATGCAGCGAAACGCTGGCTAATATGACAAGTAATTGTCCTAAACACAACATTTTTGTTTGTATTTTTATTATATAAATAAAAAAAAAATAACATTTAATAATCTTTTTTAATGCTCTTCATTTTCACTTTGTGATTTTCGTTGATCGTCCATTATATTTTATAACATACTTTATCCTATATAATAAATGTGAATTTGTATTCCAGTCAGAAATCAAAACAGACCTTTTGACGTTTTTTACTCTTTACCATCATTTCAAATGCAAACAAAGTGGGATTCATTACGTAACTTTATTACACTCTTGGACTTTTCAATAAAACTGTTTTAGCAATAACGAGACGTAGGTCACACCCACATTTCCCGTAACCGCTACTACATTTGAAACTTGCTTTAAATTAAATGTTTTAAAATAAATGCTATGTAAATCCGTAATAAATTTAAATAAATTTAAAACAACACAGATTATATGTAAATATCATAGGTGGTGTTTTATTTTAATATACCAATCTAAACGGTGACATCATAATTCCTTTCTTGTGCTAATATACTGGAGAAACGTTACATTTAGTGTATGAAAGTTTTAATTCTTGATTGTAATGTGTTATTACAATCAAGAATTAAAATTTTTCACATATTGCAAATAATAATCCGAATTGGTTTTCTTTTGTTTTCGGTTTATAAACCAAAACCATGAATGGGTTCTGGATACTCGTCGTGATTCCGTAATAAATTTATTACACCATTATATAGATATTTTAAAGCGATAACCATTTACCGCCTGTTAGTATTATAAGCGTAGGGTGTGTAGTATTTCTATTGCACATACTCATATTATATTTAGTTCATGCAGAATACTACAGGACGCAGTATTTTAATGTTATTTGATAATGTAGTGTAGTGTCGTAGAGTTATTTAATACAAAATGTACATTTAAGCAAATTATGGGTAATATATCTATGACTATGTGAAAAGCACAAGTCTTTCAACACCACCTTCTTGTATCAACCATAACTTTTACAACGAAATTTGTAGTAGTATGGCCTTTATATAATCAGAATACTCCTAAATATAAATAAGAAGAAATTCTAACTTGAGATTTATACCTCTTAAAAATCACATGCCCTTCTGATTTTAAGTATGTAAATTAATTAAATTATTAATAAATGTGGACTCTGTGGTCTTATATTTCATAAATCAAAGCGGGCGTCAGCTAGCTCCGAGTGACGAAAGCACCCATAGTGCTGAAAGTCTAACTCGGGTATATATACGCGCAATATTTCGACTTTTTATACAGGAGACCTTCTGGTATGAGTGTGGTATTTTTAGAAAGCCCTTGAACCATAGACACAGAAAATGCATTTACACTTAGCAATATACCCACCGCCTCCACCTCCACGGCCGTTTGAAAAATGAGACTAAAATTTAGTTTTTGGCTCCGCACCAGTATAAAATCACTTATTTCCACCTGGAAACTTTGTTCAAACTTTCAGGGATTGAAGTACATCAAAAACTAAGACTTTTTTGTTGTACGACTTTTCGATTTGGCCGCCATGTTGGCCGTGGCCGTGGCCGGCCCTCGAATGGCCAAAAATGGCCATTTTTCGTAGAGGCACTGTGGCCAAACCATTTTGGTGGCAAAAACATTTGTTGGAGTGACATCATTGGTCAAAAATCAAAAAATGGCCGACTGGCCGGAGACATATCGGCCATTTTCTCGAAAACGCCGCCAACGATTTTTTCCAAAATTTCCTCATTTGTAGCCCCAAAATAGAGATAAAATTTGGTATATGGCACATATCTGGCAAAACTCGTTATTTGGAGATATGGCCGTGAGAAATTCAATTAATCATGAAAAATGTCCTCAAAATTTTTTTTTAATTTTTTTTTATTTGTCAAAAAACTGATATCCCATTGAAGTCAATGGGAAATGATGAGTCAATACACTGGGCTCGCTTCGCTCAATATGCAAACGGCACCCGAGCTTTCGCGAGCGCAGCGAGTCGAAATTGAGGGTTTGTTGGTGCTCCTACTATTAAGAAAGATTTCTATTGATTTTATGAAAATTACATTTTGTTGTCGACAAGTACTCTGCGATTCTGCCCACGGCGACTTTTAATAGTTAGACACTGCGGCGACTTAAAATATCACTGTCTGAGTATTGATAAGACAATCATCCAATTTAAAGAGGAAATATGGTGATTTTGACAGTTTTTATTGTATATAAAACATTCACATTTGCCAAAATTAGTCGTTAACATTGAAATTCAAAATTATTATTGACATTAACGATTATTATTTAAATACTATAATTTATTATTATCATCTGCCTAATTAAATTAAATACGGATTTTTATTGATTCCTAAAGAGATACAAAATTGTACTAAAATGTTGAACGATAAACTGATGAACTTATATAAGTAAAGTAAATGTAAATTAAAACAATGTACTTATGTAAAGTTGACAATTTTTTAATATAAAACCTTTCTTATATTACGTGTCTTTGTGTGTACACAATAAGTTTATGAGTCTTTATTGTAGTTACAAGATAATAAAGAATGTGGGATTCTATTATTTAAGCAAGAACAAAATAAGATTTACGAAAATATATTGTAAAAAAAAGTCTTAACAGCATTATTTTCTTATAAAGCGATATAGAAATAAAATTCAAGACGTGTACGATTTGTCAAATCTAATGTAAATAATAAGAAGCAGATATACAGGATTTTTCATATCACTGAATATTATATCCCGAAGTAACTCGATAGCTATCGACGAAATATGCCCTTCAACGTCGCCCTTTGCATTAATATATTTGTCACGTAAGTACTGTATACATTAGATCATACGAATGTTGGATTGAAATATTATTGAGTAGTTCTCAAATATGTATATAATAAGGATAGTGCAAAAAAGACGTCTCAAATAACATCTTCAATATTTAGTTAGATGCGTCATCATTGAAGAGGTTTTGAGGAAAAAAAATGTATTAATATTTATAACGTCCTTCAATCAGATTCTTTTAAGAAAATTTTAAGTAACAGATTTCTTCTTCTTTCATAATTATTGTTGTATATGTAATTTCAATAAATATGAATAAGTAAGTTACATAGAAACTTCAGCTGTGTATACATTGTTATCACACTTATAATAGATTTTCTTGAAATAAACTAAGCATTGGATGCGGTATAGTTATATATTTATTTGGATAATAATGTTTATAGAGTTATTTATGTTTATTCCAAAAATTTGAAAAATATAAATCGCTTATTTCTCCTACTCGCAAAAATGTTTTGGTTCATTGGAAATCTATTAACTAGTTATTATCTACTTGTAGTAAAAGGGTATATACTATGGTTTATGAATATATATCTTATAATAGAAAGAATTTATATATCTATTTCGTAGAATCACTAAATTCTCGTTACTAGAATGGAAATTTGTTTATTACCATCAGCGATATCTTGAGGACGTGAACAATATCTTCAATTATATGTAATTAATATTCGGAACGCAATCAAATTACTGCGATTATTAAACAACACGTGGATAAATAATTTCCATTAACTGTTAAGGTTGTGTATGTTTTGAAGTTTCAAATAGAAATTTGAGTTTACTAAAAATATGTCCCAGATTTTCATATCACAAGATGATAAAAATTTGTATTACCCTTAATATAAATTATAAAGAAGAAACTTGAAGTGTCTATGTATTTATTTACACAAACCACTGACCTTTTGGGAACAAATCTTTACGACCCCGAGCTTAAGTCAAACAGACCGTAGGATTACCGCTCGCTTTATTCCAAAGACGTTTTAAGGGACATCATTTTGAGGAGATAACAATAAGAAATGATCTTAATTTCTTAAAGCAAAATCTTTAAAAAATCTTGTAATTGACAAAACAATAAATTTTATGATGACTATTATGAGACTCTACAGAAGATAAAACAATAACTAAATCATTGAGCATTTAAAATTACATCGTTATTAAACAAGATATTATTTATAAATACATTTTATAAAATTGATTCTATCAATTAGTAATACTTTTTATAATTTAAAACAATAACTTAGACTGAAAAATTTAAAACTACCTTTCCAGGAAATATAATATAAATTGAACATCAAAGACGTTCCTGAAGAATCCTTTTATATATTCCACACTCTCATCTCGTCTCTCTCTGTCACTGCCACTATGTGTCAGGAAGTAATCGTGTACACACTAAGACGTACGTTGCTTTCCTAATAAAATGTTTTAACTATTGGTACTCTTTATGTTTGAAAGCTTTGGCGATTTATAAATTTAAAAAAAAAAAATCAGATAAGGACTGGCTTTGGTATGACAATGGCACTGTAAAAATAACTTATACTGTCGTTTTGGGTCATATTTCAGGCAAATAAAAGATAGTTTTAGTTGATAATAGTATATTAGACATTATAAGGAATTACATAAACATACCTATTCAGTATATTTGTTCAAGTTTCATTTAGTACTAAATTCATAACCATGTGATACATGCTCCATCTCAATCTATGTGCATGGGGCTTTGATATAAAGATAAGAACTTTTAGATGGCTTATCATTCAAAAACTTACAAATACATATACGTATACATGCAAATATTATGTATTTTTAGCCATTATAAAGTGTTTTTACAGAAAAATTCTATGTCCCGCATATGACCTTTAAGTGATGTCAAATTAAGGTATACATACTATATTAATAATCGGTGCTGGTTGCTGTGGCTGTAAAAACAACACTTCAATAATTCTGTAAAAGTGAGCAAGATTGATATTTAAACTAGCCTCCAATATCTACAATTATATGTACTTTTAATATAGGACCTGCAGGCAAATTTTTAGTAAATTAAAGATATTATGTTGTTTTAGACACTAGAGACAACATTATTTATTAGTTCTCGAAAGATTGGTTCTAAAAATTAGATACTGTTTATGTTTCATGGAAAAAAAAATCTTTAGCAGGTATGCACAAAAAGTATATACGAGTAATTGAATCAACTAGTATAAATCACTTTCAAACAAATGTAACTATGAAGATTTGAGTTTAGTAACATTTTATTATACATATAAATTATAATTAGTTTTTTCTTAAAGATTAAACAAGAGAGATCTTGCTATTAATAGGTTTGAAATTATGATACGTAATTGTTATATTACTGTTTCTTGTTACATTACTTGTCACATTTCTTTAGTTAACAATATCACTTTAACTAAAAAAAAGTTAATGAATATTAAAAACAAAACTTTAAGAAACACTTTAGAGAAAGATGTGTGGTTTATATATTTGTAAATATCTGATAAATAAAAGTATGTAATTAAGTAATACTGTAAATTACAGACTTCATTGGATTTACTTGAATAATGAATCCCCTAAATTAAGATTTACGATATTGTAATCCAATATACTCCGACTACTTAATGTGGAATGATCTTTTTTATATAAATTATCGTAATTAAAAGGTAACCCGAGAACACAATTTATTTACGAAAAAAATATTATTACTATGTTCAGTTTATTATTAATTATTAACTCCACCATTTTAGTCTCTGCGATATGATAAAATTGTTGTCTACCTTATTCATTTTATAATATCTAATGTGCTTCATTCATTACACGTATAAGTGTTTGTAAAAAATAAATCATTTTAATCACTATAGATTTGACAAATATAAAAATAAAATTATTATGTTCTAGATCCATTTCATCTAAACTATTTCTAACAATACATTTATGTTAACACATAAGAGTATAGTTTTTAAAATTACAAATGGAGTTATGTAATTTCTCAACACTTGAAAATCCAATTGGTGTAATGTAAATACACAATCTATACTAAATAAAGTTAAGTTTCGTTTCAGACATTAAAGCATCCTTAAGTTGTATTTGAACACGCCTTGATACTGACTTAATTCTTGATGCACGCGATTACAGCAGTGAAATGAATTCCCGAGATAAATATATTTCTGCATTCATTCGTATTATTGCTTAAGTATGATAAAGTTTTGGATATAACTCAAAATGAATAATTAAAAATAAAACGATGTATCACCAGATATTGGAACATCAGAGTTCTTTTTCTATTGTAATTATATTTTTTTTTTCCAGTAACGAAAGTTAAAAGTTTATCAGAAATTGTGTTTGTTATTCTCAGACTAAGTTATATATCTACATTCAAAATATCAAGTAGATCAGGTAAAGTGCTAATATAAGTTTAAAGTTAAGCACCATAGAAGCTGCAAACTCCATTTAATTTAAGTTTCTGTTTATATTTTACTTGCCATGTGAGGTTAGTATAGTAGTACAGTACTTGTTTCTTTGATATTCCTTTTGTAATGACCATATCAACTGGTATCAGAATAAAATAATTGTGAAAAATATTGCAACTTAAAATGCCACATTTATGAACTCGTGTGTAATATTATTATTATTTTAATGGTATTGTAATCTGGATATAAAAGGTTCAAGTAACTAACTAAAAAACAATACAAAACGCTTAATCTACCCATTTGAGATTTAGAGGTAATGTTCCTTAAGATACTTTACAGAAAGCAAGTTATTTATTATAAAACTTTTCATGCAACAAAGAATTGACGACCCAAAAAAAAAACTTAAATTATTGGCATAAGGACTCAACAAAAAATTTAAGTTTCCAAATATTTTTTATTTCTTTTGATACAACAAGTCGAGATGTTGTTTTTTTCTAAAGAGGTAGCCGTATGGATTTTTTAACTACCTTCAGACTGTTAACTCTTGTTTCAAATAATATATTTTGACTGTACATTAATAACTTATCCATCAAATTACATTTAAACTTTAAAGTAATAAAATTGAAATAACATAAAACCCTTTAATTGGTAGAATTTAAAATTTATAATTCTGAGCAATAATAATTCCACTGGACTACATGACTTTGACTTTCCTACCAGACTAGATCTTAAATCTTTTTATTTTAGTTTTAGTTATTTTTATATAATATAACACTTTTAAGACTTTTTAACTTGTCTAAACTTATATTATAATTCTGCTATAAAATATGCCAAATGAAATCATAGAAACGCTACTAAATCTAGACCTGCTCCTCTCATTGTTATACAGGTGCAATAAAGCTATCAGGCATTATGATTAATTAGCAAGATTACTTGGGTGCGTTAAGTAATTACCTTACCTTTTATAGGAGGCTATAAGTCTGTGCTGAAACACTATGACAATTAGATCTAAAACAATACTTTATTTGTCTTCAAATTGTACTTTTAACATACAAATTTAAAATTCTAGGATCATACATTTTAAGTGTCATTGAATAACCTGGTTTTTGAATTAAAACTTACACGTTCACTTGATTTAGAGATACGGTTTTATTTACAGCGCTTAGTACTTTGTTCTTTTAACATCTTAACTTCAAAGGGCTTGTTCAAGTTTTTCTTTGTTTCAGGATTAATTGCTTCCTTTTACCGATGAACGTACCGGTGTATTAAGATAAAGAAAGAAAATCTATGTAATACTTTATTCCTAATCTCATATATTAATGTTTGGCCGCCATTTGTATTCATCAGAAACTTTTTTAGTGTTATTATTAATATACTAGACTATTTAAGGAGAGATACTTGACTATCTTTTATTGATATAAGCTAACTTTGACCACTTGACAGATAAGAAAGTCACGGCAATACTTTTTATATTAGACAACAATTTACTCTACCTTCTTATAAATAGTTCTATTACATATGAAAATAAAATGTAATATTAAACTATTCATTTTAAAGTAAACGGACATATTAGTGATGAATTTTTATTAAACATATAAATAAATAATTTATTAATTAAACACATATTTTAACATATTTTATCAATTCTATAAACTTTATAAATTCCCGTTTAAAAAAAATTGAGGCTTTATAGGAAATAATAAACAAAGTAGTCCGACCCACTTGGTTTGAAGCACGATCATTCAATAAAATATACCTAACCGAGATTAATTTGCTCTTGATTCGAATAAGGTCACTAATTCATGTATTTTTTATCATTAAAAAAAATATTTTTTTTTGTAAAATTCAATATTTTTATTATATTAAATCAAACAGAATTTAAGATGTGTACTAACCAAGGACTTTTTTGGAAAGTATGAAAATATTTTATAAAATTTAAAGCAATTTAACAGATAAGACGCAGTTAAGTTGCTTTTTTTGCTTTAACAAAAATAAATGTTCGAAACGCAAGTCTAGTATACCCAAACGGCTAATAATCTTTCTTTCAAATTACTTATTTAAAAGGTGTCCTTTAAAGGGAGTACTTAAAAAACACTTTATAAAGGGTTTTTTGGTCAGTTTTATTTTGATATTCTGTCACTCCTGGTTTATGTTGCATCGATGCTGACTTAAGAACTGAACAAGATAAATGAATAATGGGCATTGTACATAGTTCAATGTTGTCAAAGGTCTCATAACAATCCATTTAATTAATGAAATTTTGTGATTCCTTTGAGACAATAGAGTCTGTAATGTTTGGTGTTATAAATATATTTGTTTTAGACGTTTGAAAAATAAATTAAAAGTTTATAGATCTATACAATTAGATTGCAATGTTTTATATACTAGCTTTATGCTCTTATACGTTTTCTTCTTAGCATATATTATATTTTAATGAATCCCCGATCTATATTTTGGAAAACATTCATTTCATATTTCATTTACAAAATTGTCAACATAGGAATCGAGCTATGTATAATAGCTGAAAATACTCACATACATATTTCTACAATTGGCGACCAGTGAAATGAATTGTTCGAATAACCATATATAAAATAAAGCTATGATGTGACCAACACAATAAAATACCATTAAAATTTATCAACAGGATTCACCGTGATGCGGGTAATTAAAAACCCTCTCACATTTGGTATTTTACTTTTTGAGGAGTATTTTTAAATGCAAGATATAAGTGTAAGTAAATTGTATTTTAAAGTGTATAATATTTATAAGTGAATAATAAATTGAAAACTTCGAGACTTTTTGGCACTGACTGACACCTTTACTGGCACTGACGCTTACAATATTAATTTTATTTATAGATAGTGTTTTTCTTTTCAATAATTTATAAAGTAAATATTAAAATAAAAAAATACTTTAACTAAATCGACATTTTCTCAAACTTGAAATAATAGACACTTAAATTACTTATCATGAATCACAAAAGGGGTCATAAATTAGTAAAAAAAATACAGGAAAAAATATAACAGAATCCCGAATATTAAATCTCTGAATAATGATAAGATTAGAATAGAAGTTATTAGTTTGCAAAATTTCTGTACAGTTGTAGTAGTAGTCCAAAAATTGTATCTTTTATAACTATATAAATTGGATGATATTAATATAAACTATATAGTTTTAAAATTTATAGATTTGAATTTAACCATTTAGTTAAAGAGCATAAAATATGTTATTTCGATTCTTGTACTTACAAATCACGTTACATTGTTTAATAAACAAACTTGTATATAAATCAATATATTGCTATGTGCTTAAAATAACATGATAAAAGTATCTTAGGGACTAAAACAATCTCAACAAACCTCTCTTAGATTGTGTTTTAAGATTGAACTTAAAGTACAACTTCTAACTTTTTTAAGTGTTTCTTTGTGTATTGTCTTCATTGAAACCTTTTTTGAGGTGTTATTTTTCAGTCAATTTCATATGGTTGTTATGTGCAGGTGTGTTGATTTCCGAAACGTCTTGCAAAAAATCATCATATATTTACAATAAGTGAACTCAGATGATATTTTTTTTAAATCTTTTCAAAACCGGCAAATCATAAAGTTTTTTAATACTTTTTATGTAGCAAAAGAACTTCTAACCCTTTTTATCAATACAAAGGATCTGTTAAAACGTGATAAACGTGATAAAACGTGATTTTTCTTTTGATAACCTTCACACTCCACAGCTTCAGCCAGATATTACCGACGTTTTCTTTGTCTAGTCTATACTCATAGATGTTAATTATAACACAGTAACACAGTTAACACAGTAGAGAGATATAACCATATTTGTGGAAATTGCACTTAAGTATAATACAATGCTACATACGAGTATCTTCACGTAACATAGACATTAAGAAGAAGTATACTTATAGAATATAATCTATGTCTGAGTTATAATAAAAAATGGACTAAATACTTTAACAAGTTAATAAATTATACTTTCGTTTAGAGATACCTGTTAAACAGCTTTCGTAAAAAACACATTTTCTTTTTGTATTTATTTATAACAGGCCAGGTGAATTTAAAACGTGCAGGCTCATGTATGCATGCATATGAAATAGCTTCAAATTAACGTTCTATTTAACTTTAGGTTAGTTACCATATACCTTTTACAACATTACTTTAAAGTTCATAACATTACTTTAAGCATAGTAATAAAGTGAAATGTAGATGTGTAAATTTTGAGTAATAAAAATTTTGCTATATTATATATACTGTTTCACTTATATTATAAAGTAAGTAAATGTTCGTTAGTTTCTAAAGTACTGAATTATTAATGAAAAGTGTGATAGAAGACTAGGTGACTGATGTACTTAAGACAACTTAAATAATATTAAAGTTATATGAATATAAAATATACTGTGATATATTGATATGCGATCAAGTACTGCATGCATATGTCGTATTTTTTTATATCTCTAACAATTTATGTATTTAATTATTTTATTTCATTCACATTCACAAATCTTTGAAGAATGAATTTCTTGGTACGTCAGTTATTATTAATATAATTGTAATTCTTTCTTCTTCATAATGATTTTACTTGTCATTTTTTGATATAAAATATTCAGAAGGGCTATAGAAGTAGAGAACTTCCGGAATACATTAATATGCCAATAACATAAATTTTGTTAATGTTTCCAAGACGGAAGTTGAAAAATCATATCAAGGAAGTAAGTCTCCACTCAGCTGATGTATGCTAGATAAGTATAGAAGATGGATGATGATATCATTAAATGAATTTACATATATTTTATAAAATGAATTGAATTCCATTTTATATAATGAAGTATAATTGTTTTTATTATAATAATAAAATATATAATTGCTGATCTAATTATGAAACATGATCTCTTGTTACAGGTTCCACCAACATTTTATGTTTGGACATTTATTTGTTGTGCTCGACGTGAATCATAATATATTATATATATATATATATATATATATATATATATATATATTTATATATATATATAATGGAATATAAATATTACAATATAGGTTTTAGACTTTTTAGTGACATACTGCAAAGATTATATAAAGATTTACTAAATACATACTATGATTATTGCAATGGCTGTATGACTTAAAACATTGTTTCCTTTGAAGTTTTTTTATTTCTTAATACATTACATTTTTCTATTTTATGACTACATAATAAATAAATAAATATAACAAACAAGGGGTAGGTACTTAATTATAGTTAATTTAACTCGTATGCTGAACTAACGCCAGAGATACTTGCCCGCTTAGTTCGTAGTATTAAATATTAACTTAATTAATATGTTACAGTAATTTATTTATAAAGTGTTTAAATTGTTTTTGTTGTCTGAACCATACACACACAAGAACTGATACACATATAAGAACAATCATCATAATAATATTATATGTTACAGTAATTTATTTGTAAAGTATTTTTATTGTTTTTGTTGTCTGAATAGTATAAGAACTAAAAGAATAAATTTTCATTACAATTTCATACGAAAATGGCTTATTTAAGAAAAAATTATATTACATTTAATTAGAATATAGTAAGTTAAACAGTAAATATAGTCCAAAAGAGATTTCAAAACTTTGTTGTAATTTTCCATGTATGCTGTCTCTTAAATGTCGAACGTAGAATTAACTTATAACCATTATGTTAAATGTCACACAAATTTTGTCTAATGGATTTGGTTTGGATGTTTGATATGTGAACAGATAGACAGAAATAAAATCAAAATTAAAAAAGAATAAAGTAAACGAGGCCTGTTTCAAAATTATTTACACGTGAATAACACAATTATCTCGAGACCACAAGAACAGAGGAATTTTGTAATTTCAAAAAGCACCTATAAAATTTAATAACATTTCCAATAAACTATAAAAATAAAATAAAGGAAACTGTAGTTATTAAAAATATTTTTTTTACTATAAAATATGAAGAGGAAATAGAATCACAGTCATACTTGTATTCTATATTTACAGGCAATATCAACAAAAAAAAACAGAATTTTACTCTGTTACATCACTTAGGATTAATGTCACCGACACTGTTGCCGTTCCTGACTTTGTTAATGAAAAACATCGCTTATCATTATTGTTACCAATGAAGGAAAAATGATGCAAAATGAATGAACAATTTAAAACCCAGAAAGTATTTCTTAACAAAGGCTGCGGATGATTTTACTTATATTTATAAGAAACCCCATATAAATAATGCCATATATATGAAAACTACAGTAAAATATTTAGTATTTGTTATAAATACATACCTATAAACTACACTTCTATCATTTATATCACTGAACTTTGCTGTAACCTGAAATGCCATAAAATATATAAATATTAATAATTAAATTGATACAGATTTTGTTAAAGAATATTTTGTGATGAATAATTCCTGGTTACTGACCGTGATGTACATACACTATGTATAACAGCTATTATTATAAATAAATATTAAAACTATGATAGAAATGTTTATAATAATGTTTCATTGAAATAGAATAATTAATTTAAAATGAATATACCCGTAATGAAAAATCATATTAAGGGTGCTTCAACGGATTAACAATAATCCGATACCCTCGGGGGTATCTGAATGTATATGAAAATTCTTGGAAATAACAAATGTTTATTAAGGGATTTAGGTTACTATGGTACGTTTATAAAAGACCACAGGTAGTTTATTGTTACAAGTACTGTATTATTTAGATATTATTTGCTTGAATCAAGTCTACAGCTATAATAGTTTAGTGACATATGGAATTCACTTTTAATATTGATCTTGGATCCTTTTTTATGATAAAGATCTTTAACTTAATGGAAGTGTCACAGCGAAGAAAATAAAACCGGAAGAAAGAAAAACAGATTGACGTTGTAATATTATCTTAAAACGGGACATAAAAGAGGTAATAATAAAATTGTGTTAAAATGACATGTAATATTCCCTCCTTGCTATCTCTCTCCTACCTACAGTCGATTTGCTTAAAACTGCGACCTTTAAGTTTTATTATAATTTTTTATCAATTCTTATGCTCAAATTGTTTCTTTGATAGAATCTATATAAAAAATAAATAAATCATATTTAAATCAGTATGATTTTATTATTGATCATGAAATTATATACGTATATCTTATAAAAGTCAAATATTTAAGTGTAATTTTATAATGAACATACTTTCCTTACTAGTTTTAAATATTTAATACAGAATAAATAATAGTGGGTTTAAAATAAACTACACTTCACTTCAGATAAATAAGTCTCCCCAAGCAGCAAAACGTATTTGAATGCAACCTTTTGTTTCTATTGTGACTTTATTTACAATGCATGCTATCAATTTATACTCGTGTGGCTTGTAAGAGCTTTCTCACAAGGAAATATATTTAACTATTTTCATATGTTTCGCTCCACTGACAATGTAGTTCAAGTAATACTAAATTCAAACTTAATACTTATTGTTTAAATATAAATACAAGAATGTGTAACAGTTACTTGTATTCTTTTAAATATTTATATATATCTGATATTTAATATTTATTGAAAAATATATTATAATGAAATAACCAAGATAATAGATATTATTAACGTTACTTCTTTAATATAAATCATTTAAACGAATAATGACAATGTTAATACAAAAATATATCATTATTATATTATGAAGTATATATTACACTAAGTTATTTAAAGTAAGATGTAATTTTACTTAATAAATATCAAAATTATATGTTGGCTTATTATCTGAGTCAAGACTTAGGTGTCTTCATTCCGAAAAGTTATATTTTTTTACTAGAAAACACAATAATTGATTTGGGCTATACTTACAAAAATATATAAACATATATAGAAAAAAATACTTATATATACTTCTAAAGCACTTGTAATAGATACAAAACATTAACTTTGACTAAAATAACGTTTGTCTATATGTATAATAATAATAATAATAATAATTTTATTTATTTAAGACTTTGTCCACTTGTTAGTAACATTAAAAACTTACAACTATGTTAGTACAAATTTCATTATATTTAAACACAAACACAAATGTATGCATACATATACTAGCTTCCGATGCGACTCCCATGCTAATGGCATTAGCTAGCAAAGGGAGCATGAAGCCGAACCCAGCGACAAAGTAATGGGGAGTCCCATCGGTCAGCCAACACGCTCAGGATGGAGTTCGACGCACCACGCACTCGCGTCCACAGTGAAGCGCAGCGCTTTCTAATGATCGCGTGGAAACAGTCGGTACGCGACTCGGCAAACATCGATGACGCGCTACAAAAGCGCGGCAGGTCGAACAACATCCTAAACGCGTTATTATATTGGACGCGCAGTGCGCTGTACGTCCGCCGCGTAAAATCAACCCACAGACTGCAAGTGTAGAATGTTTGACAATAGGCTTTAAAAAGCGTTAGTTTGACCTGTTGGCTACAACGTGCAAACCTGTGAATCAACGTTACAGCGGACAGCCAGCGCCCTACGCTCTCTTTCAATATCCACCGTGTCTGACAAAGTCTCGGTAACCCAGTGACCCAGATACTTAAATCGGTCAACTCTTTTCAAACGAGAGCCCCCTAGATCAACACAAGTTGCTGTCCGTTTACTACTGACGTCTTTGGCCCGAAAAACCATGAACTCACTCTTAGACGCGTTATATCTGAGCCCATGTGTCACCGCGTACTCTTCACACATATGAAGCAACCTAGTCAAAGCGCCGATCGACGGGCTAAGCAGCACCATATCGTCTGCATAGCTGATGTTATTGATGCACGTCCCTCCTACATGACATCCTATGTAGGTACTGCTGAGCCCCTCGATCAGCTTGTTAAGATAAAAATTAAAAAGCTTGGGTGAGCTTAATCCCCCCTGCCTCACTCCACATTCCAACCCGTACTCATCGGATTGTGTTCCAGCCCATTTGACGCAATTCCTCTGGTTGTCATACCAATATTTAAATATTGATATAATATCGGGAGGCAGACTTGTTTCACATTGTAGCTTATTCCACAGTAAATTATAAGAAACTGAATCGAATGCCTTCGACAAGTCCAAAAAGCAAGCATACACAGGAGTTTTTCGAGCCGTGTAGTATTGCACAGTTTGCTTGAGACAGAA
Organism: Melinaea marsaeus rileyi; assembly: GCA_918358865.1. Taxonomy (NCBI): domain Eukaryota; kingdom Metazoa; phylum Arthropoda; class Insecta; order Lepidoptera; family Nymphalidae; genus Melinaea; species Melinaea marsaeus. Next base: position 5,888,383 of record OU911092.1, read on the forward strand.
AATGGCACTCTCTGTAGACAGACCAGGCTTAAAACCAAACTGTAGATCATGGATTTTAATACTATCGGCTAATCTTCTGTCAAGCAAACCGTCCAGCACCTTGGCTATAATCGTAGCTAAGGATATAGGCCTATAATTTGACAAGTCAGAGGCATCCCCAGTTCTATTCTTTATAATAGGCACAACAAGAGTGTACGTTAATTTATTCGGTAAATAACAATGGCTCAGACATAAATTAAAGAACATTGTAAGGACTCGAATCAAGTGCACTCCCGCATACTTCAGATGCTCGATACTAAGATCGTCGTGACCGGGAGACTTACCCTTAACCATTTCTTTAATAACTGAGGCAACCTCAAGCTCCGAAAACCTTACAGCAAAGTCCCCGTCACGACACCCCGCATCGAACACCTGCGACTCCGGAGGTAGGGGAGACTCCACTCTAAAGTGTTTACGGAAGGCGTTCGCGATATCGGTCGGATTAAATTTACCATCTACACTCACGGGGAGGCTCGATTTTGGATTAAGTTTATTAGTGTTTTTCCAAAATTTATTAAAATCTTTATTAGCATAATTTTCAGCAATAATATCCAATTTTATTTGTTTTTCATTATTTTGGCAATATTTTAATTTAGTTTTAAATAATTTTCTCGACTCACACATTTTATCATAAATAAACCCAGTATACGGTTTACCATATATTAACCAGGACTGATAGCAAGACCGAGCCTCCCCGTGAGCGGCACTGACGTGCTTATTCCAGCCCGCGACACATCTATGCCTCATAACTCTTTTGTCTTTGTAGCTACATTCTGCTGAGCTTCTCAAAATACATATAATCTCATCATACAGAGACGCTATTTTATTTTTATGGTCAGAATTTGAACATTTTTTGTCAGCACATGAACATAAAGCCGCTGGAAGGTTTATTAAACGTAATTTATTATTACAACTATCAGTGTATTTCTGTATTTGATCGTTATCCCTTTCAGCCCATTTTATTTTATTTAAAGTTGGTGACGGGGCCACAATTTTCATCTGAATCTTACTTATGTTACACTCAATCAATAAGGGAAAATGATCAGACCAGTAAACGTTATTATACAAAACAGATGCATTAAAAATAGAATGCCGCGCGGCACTAGTAACAATACAATGATCGAGCCATCTACGAGAACCGTGTGAATCACTAACATACGTATACGTATCGCTAGGTAGTAAATCCATATCTACGCACGACCACCTGTTTTCGTTACAAAAATTTATCAGTTCTAGCGAAAATTGCTCACCAGGGTGTGCATTGAAGTCCCCAAGAATAAAAACAGATTCAATACTATTTGTCTCCACTAAAGCACTTATTTCACCCATACAGTTCGTAAAATCGACAAGGTTCACCACAGAGTCCGTAGGCATGTACACAGTGATCACTAGTATCGACTTACCGCTATCAAGATGTATTTTAATAGCAGTCAAACGCACACTCTGACACTCAACCACCGACACACGTAAGAATGCAGACTTCCTCCACAATAGTGCCACCCCACCGTACGGTCTTCCACGAAGGATACCCTGTGAAGTGTCTACCGCTGATTTTCCAGTAAACGCGAAGTCATCATCTATTTTTCCCAAAAAGTGGAGATCATGTGGTAAGAGCCATGTCTCTTGTAAAGCAATAATGTCAGCTTTACAGCAAAGAGACCTCAAACATGCAACAGACCGGTATACATTCCTACAGTTGAAACTAACTATTTTTGTCGTAATATCCATTATTGTTGTACATTTAAGGCATTATTCGGCGTATAGCCACTTCGATGTCTTCCTTTGAAGTCTATAAAACGCCTAAAGGCCACTCCTTCCGGCCAAAATTCATCTTTTAAAAAGTATGTTATTTTACTTTTAGGCACATAAACTTTGTATGCATCGTAATCTTTTGGCAATTTCATAATAACTTTTTCTAAATCAACTGGCACATCTGTCTTATTTTTTACGTAATTTAGAATATCCTCTTTTGTCACATTTTTCGCTATATTATAAATATACAACGGTATTCGTATATCCGCGGCTTTAAAATTTACATTTGTTTCAACAATTGCTTTGCCTTTATTACCAATAAATTTATTTTTTAATTTCTTTTTTTGTACTAATATCCATTGTTTATCTTCTTCTTGACGAGTCCATTCACCTTGTTTTAAAACTTGAGTGTAAGATTGTAACTCCTGCGACTTGCGGTCATTATAACACGGCCCGTCAGATGGTATTATCGGCGCAGGTGCAATCGACGCATGAGTCACGCGATCACTCGTCACTGGCATCGTTTTGTTAACGTTCTCGAGCGATCCACTCCCAGCTGGCTTAATGACGTGCGCCGGAGGTAAACCGTTAGTCATCTGTTCGGTTGATGATATTTTTTCACGTCTACCTACTTCTTGAAGTTGATTTTTATAACGGTTTTTTATTTTAGGTGATAATGAGCAGCATTCCCCACAAGTGTTCTTCTCACGGCTTATAGGATGCAACCCCATAGGACCACTATTACATTCGCAACTTTCTAACATACAAGCACTCCTCTTAGGATTTATATTTCTAGATAAATTATTTACAAATGAGGACCCTTTCAGTGTTTCAACATCATGTTTCAATATATTTAAATCCTCCTTACTTGCATAGGTCCGAGATATATCGTTAACATCACGGCGCATCTTTACTAAGTCCTTAAGTATCTGTGTTACATCGACATGGTCAAAAAGAACTGGGGGTAATTTTTGTAACTCCCGGGCGACAAAGATCGGTAGAACTTCAGGTTCAGCTTCCTTCAATGTACAAAGGATATCATCGATGTCTCTTACAGACTTCCCGTTACGTTTTCTTGTCTTCATCGGCTTTGATAAAGACTCATATAGTAACCGTTTCGCAGTTACAATATCATCTTGAGGAAATGCTGTGACACATATGCGGCTGATACTCTCTTCATCCATAATGTCAATTTTATTACAAATGAAGGCAAGTACTTCATTAATCACAATATTACACGATACACATTTAACAGTCGTTGATGACATTTTGTGAAAAGTATACACATAGCTCGGGAATTGACAACCGTCCGCTTATATATATTATATATATAAGCGGACGGTTGTCAATGCTCCGTATAGTATTACTAGTGTACTGAACTTGCTAAATAGCTAATTAGTCTACAGCTTTCATTTGTTAGCTGTAGACTAATTAGAAGCTAACATAGTCAGAGGCAGAGTTAGATAGGCGTTACATTTCCAGTTAGGACGAGTACAGTTCGAGTTTAACTCCGTAATAGGAATAATATCAGTTCTAAATAATATACGTTACTTGAATCAGATAAAATAGTTTCTATTTAATTTTAAATCCGTATGATTGTCGAAAAAGTTACTGACCAAGTAATTATATTTATTATTAGACATATTTATGTATGTTTGATTTTATATTATCCGTAGTTTAGTTACTTTTATGATCTTGAGCTAATCTTAAGCCGTAAATAGACTTTACTACGCAATAAAAAAATATTTCCAACAAATCTATACATATAAAGACACGAAAGTGTATACGACATTAAAATTGACAAAAAAATAACTAAAAAAATAACTAAACATAATTTAAGAAATAAAGATAAACTTATGCTAAGTGGTGTGCGCACTATGAGTGGCAAGAAAACAATACTGTTTGAGGGAGTGCAACTATATAATAACTTACCGAATGATCTTAAAAGTGAGAAGAGCAAGAGTGTATTTAAAGCTAACTTAAAGGAATATGTATATAAAATCTAATCAAGGTTGTTAAATAAGTTTAAAAAGTTTGTTATAATTTTTACAAATGTTTGAATTGTCGCTCCAGAGGCAAATTATTGTTATACTCTTTTTTTTTTAATTTATTGTATCTCATTTTAAGTGAACTTAATGTTTTTATGAGAATAAAGTTCTTTAAAACCAAAGTTATAAAGAACTATACAATTATTTTCACACTTAATTAAAAAATCTATAAGAAAATGTATAAATTCAGATTTCTTAAAGCTTCATTTCTTAAACATTTTTGGTATTTGAACACTTTCACAGGCACATAGTGTAGTGGAAGCGGTTAAAGAATGATACCGAGCCTAACATAGCCTAATTATCACATTTACTATATAATATAAACATATCAATATTAAATTTAACAAAATAAGGCTTATCATTGTATTAATTGCTCCAAGCTTTTTTTACGCATTACGAAAAAAATATATTTGTATCATTACTTTGCGATGTTTTAGGTAGATTCCATAGATGAATCTACCTATTGCAATCGATGCGATGACGGGACCCAGACCCCAGAGTAGGGGCGCTACGCCGTTTATGAACTGGAGATTGAGAATCCGTCGAAAAAAAAATGTATATATCCCTCTATATATATATATGTATATATGATCCATCAGTCCAAATTCATCGTAGGCGAAATCTGACTTCACAAGTCGATAGGATAAATAAGTAGGACAAACGAAACCGCTCGATTTTTTGGAAAAAGTGAAAGGGGTGGCTGGGAGGGGGGGGTGAAAGTGCAAACCTTTGGGACACGCTACAGGTCGCAAATATTGACGGAGGATTTTCAAACTCGGTATACACATTCTTAAGGACAAAATGAAGGTTAAGTTCTTGAACGGGGGAAATCGGTCGGGGGTTGGAGGGCTGGGGGGGTTGAAAGTTAAAAACCGAAAAAAGTCACAGAAGAAGGCAAAATTTTGATGTCGGAAAAATCTTAGAAAATTAATAAATTAATAGAGGAAACTTTTTTGTTCGAAAAGTTTTTTGATGCGACCCCCCGTTTAGGGGTGGGTGGTGGTTCCCCCCTCACCCAATATATGCCGAGTGACCCGTTATAAGATTCGTAATGACTAGTAGAATACTGCTGGCTAATTTTTCTTTGTCGATCCGACCACCGCCCCCCCCCCCCCACAACTAAAGTAAATCATTCATTCTAATCATTGTTACCTTCGAATATTGCATATCGAGTATCGCGTGACGGGAATCTACCTAACACGATCGACCCTGTCGAACGAGGTATTTCTATACAAGAGACTTACTTTTATCTTGTCTCTTTAAGATGCTGACATTAAATAGTTTATACCGGAGTCATTTTAAGAAACCATATTTTTTCAAATCGTTGTTTTGTCTGTATAATTTTTATAAACCTTTAAATTTAAGAGAAAATAACAGAAAAAAAATATAAAAAATTAGCGTGTTAAAAACTATGTATATTATCTTATATTATGCAGGGATAAGAAGTAATAGAAATAATACAGTAAAATTATATTATTGTTGACTTGTTTCAATTGTCCGAATGTTTCATACGAATGCATTTTTTAAAGTTCTCTTGTCACATGATCTTAAGTGAATGTCTTATTTATTTCAATTATATCTGACTTACAATACAGTTATTTTGTTCTGAAGGCGTTATTTTGTATTAAGTTATAATTAAGATTAATATAATCTTTTAAATTTTACATCCGTGTCAAGAAGTATTATATTTTTATTCAGGAATGTAACGCAAGATATCACTGTCTGAATATTTAAATATATCTATTGAAGTGAAGAAAAAAGTAAAATAATTATATATATACATTTGTATAATACTTGTATAATAAATACCTACTTAGGTATTAGCACAATTTTTAAGTTTTTTTTTTCTATAACTAATACTATTAAAAATATTTACTTTATCATAGATTTTATCTTTTCCATAAATTTAACTAAATTGTTGTTGATAAAAAATCGCTATTTATTTTACTATAAGATACATCATGAAGGCATACACATTTTTTTTTATATTACGTCATTAATAGCAGGACGCAGTTAAATTTCAGTGATATACAACCTATAGCTAAGTTTTTTGTAGTTATTGGCTGGGTTTACAGTTTGAAATAGATACGTAAATGTATTAAAAATAATTCCTAGCCCCTTTTATAACAAAATAATTGATAATAGCATGTTTTATGTAAGTTTTTATGAATTCTGAAGAATAAACTTAGTGTTGTTTGGTAATATATTTAGTTTAACAGACCATTGTTCATTTGTAAATCTTTACGAGTCAGAGCTTTACCGTCAGACATACCGTAGGATTATCCTTCGTTTTACTTGAAAGTTGTTTAAGAGAATACATTTTTAAGAAAGATAACGATAACGTATGTTCTTTAAACTTTATTTTTCTTTATCATATTATATAAAATCTTTTCTATGCTTTAATTATTATATTTTACCGGACAATAATTATTACACTGAATGTTGAAATTTTGTTACTAAACTAGTGTTTTGTTTATATTGGTATTATAATATAATATGTATAGAATTAGTATTATCCACAAAAGGCTCTGTATACTTAATACTATAAAGAGTTGCTCGTTAAACTGTTATAAAAATGAATAGTCTGAAAATGTATTTTCTTAAGAGAAAATATAAGTTGAATATCAAAGACATTTTTGAAGACTATTTTTATTTATTCCACACACGGATCACGTCTCTCTCTATCACTGTTATGATATGACAATTAATCAGTGAACTCTTTATTATAAAATAATCAAATATTTATAATTATAAATGGCTTATAATCTTTGATTACCCAAAACTGTCACCTTTGAAATGTAAACAAAATAAACAATAAATAACTTATTCAGTAAAGAACTTAGTATCAATTGTTACGGTTTTAAAACCGACTAACATTGGCATGACAATGGCATTTACGTAGCATCGTTATGCATCTCACAGTTTTGAGATAAAATTATAATATAAAGACATTATATAATCAGAATTTTGATATCTATATAATGTAAGGGGAAAAATTACTTATACTAACATTTACTTCATAACTTGGTAGTAGCTAAATATAGTATTAGTTGATGCATTTACCTCTAAAGACATAAATACTATAGGTAATTACCTAAACATACGTATTAGTTATATCTGCGCAATATGTAATTGTAATATAATTTTGTTTTATTCTGTTCTTTACTTACCTTCGTAACTAAATATATTTTTGAGCATTCAATAAATGTATATAATTTATGATTGGGAATCTAATCTTCATTTGATTTACTTGAATAATGAATTCTCAGTATGGAACGAAACATGAAACTCCTAAATTTCAATTTGCGAGGACATCACCCAATATGCCTATACTAATGAATGAAATGACGTTGTTACCACGAATACTTTCAACTATTGTGTTTAAAATAAGACAATGCAACAATACCTTGTGTAACATTACTCATTCATTAGTGTTACTATTACTATAGTAGGTGTAGTTTAAATTACATTTTAGTATGGAATAATGTTTCAGAGGTATGATAAATCTGTGAGCGTTTTATAGCGTTATATGTCTATCTTATTTATCTTGTTTTAAGTTCTTAAAATCCAGTTCAGTTCATCTCAGGCTATAAAGCGTCCCTAACTTGTATTTAAACACGCCGTGCTACTTTGACCTAATTCTCATAGGAAGCGATAAATTACATTGAAATGCATTCCCTTGAGAAATACATTTTCCCGTTAAGATGTATATATGCTATTGTATATTGCTTCAATTATGATAAAGTTTCAGTGATAAATAAAATTAAAAAATCAATAGATATATGGAATATCCGGGTTCTATTTTCAAATATAGTTTTTTTTTTAATATTCTGTTCTACTAAAATATCCTATACTTATTCCGATACTTAGTTATATACCAAGTATTAATAAGATTGTGTAAAGTGGTAATGTAAATTTAAAGTCAAGAACTAGATAAACTGTAAGCTCAATCTAATTTAAGTTTCTCTTTATATTTTACTTTCCACGCGAGTTTAGTATACACTACCTTAAGATAAGCATACTTACAGTCTTCATCAACAATTCAATACAAGTGTTTTAGCTTCAGCTGATTATTTACTAGTAATGAGTCTATGAATGGTGGAACGCACAAAGTGATGTCAGGAAATTTTTAACATTATTTGCTGTCCTCTCACCTCTAAAAATGTATATTATGAAAATATAATTCAGTTAAAAACGTTTTACTTAGTTTGGTGTTATAATAACGAGTAGGCCAAATAAGACCTACTAATATTAAGCACAAAAAACTTTTTTATTTTTGATCAATTGTTTTAACGCAGCGTAAATATCAACAACATTTTAATTCCAGATCAGTTCCCACAGCCTTCATGATTAGGAGTTTGGTCGGCCGTTTTGAGGAACTGGATTCAGTGGCCGACCATCCTGGACGAGCTGCCCATCGAAATATTCGCACTGAAGACAGCGTGGAAACTGTGGAGCAGAGTGTTGCAGATGATCCATCTGTCACAACTCGCCGTCATTCCAGCCAATTGGACATTTCCAGAACGACATTGCGTAGAATTTTAAAGTTGGATCTTAAGATGTACCCATACAAAATTCAAATTGTGCAAGCACTGCTACCGCAAGACCACCAACAACGACTACAATACGCTATTCGTTTTACACGATTAGCCATACAAATTGATTTATTTAATAATGTTTTGATGTCGGATGAAGCGCATTTCCATTTAAATGATTATGTCAACAAACAAAACTATAGATTGTGGGGCTCTGAAAATCCAAGGGCAACACACCGACATCAGTTGCTCCCATCTAAATGTACTATTTGGTGCGGTGTTATGGCCACTAGAGTTATCGGTCCATATTTCTTCGAAAATGAGCAAGAAACGACAGCTTAACAGCTTTAGACAGCTGAAGCAAAATATTCAAAACGAAATAGTGAGCCTTCAATCAGAAACATTATGTGGTGTAATGGAAAACGCGTTAAAAAGAGCCAATTGCCATTTGTATCGAGAAAAATGGTGGACATTTGTCTAATGTAATATTTCTTTTTTTTTTTATGTTAGAGGAGGGCAAACGAGCTTACGGGTCACCGTTGGTATGTGATCACCGCCGCCCATGAACTCTTGCAACATCCGAGGATTCACAAGAGCGTTGCCAGCCTTGGAGAAAGGAATATATGCCTTTTTTGAAGGTACCCATGTCGTATCGATCTGGAGATACCGCCGAAGGAAGTTCGTTCCACATTTGAGTGGTACGTGGGAAAAAAGTCCTTGAAAACCGCACAGTTGAAGATCGCCATGCGTCCAGGTGGTATGGATGATAAAGGAGGCGATGGCGAGCTGTGCGGTAGTGAAATTCAGCGGTAGGCATCAGATCGAATAGTTCTTCGGAACACTCCTCGTTGTAAATGCGGTAGAAGACGCACAAAGAAGCCACGTCTCTACGCAATGCCAAAGAGTCCAGCCGTTCGCAGAGCACTGGATCCCGGACAATCCGAACGGCTCTCCGTTGTACGCGGTCAAATGGTATAAGCTGATATTGGGGTGATCCGGACCAGAGATGAGAACAGTACTCCATGTGTGGCCGGACCTGCGCCTTATAGAACGCAAGTCTTTGGCCAGGTTTGAAGTAATGCCTCGCTCTATTGATCACTCCCAATTTCTTCGAGGCCAACTTGGCCTTGCTCTCCAGATGACCACAAAACTGACAGTCGCTCGAAATGTCGAGACCCAGTATTCTGATACTTGGCGAGGCAATAAGAGGAGTGCTTTCGAAGAGCGGTGATACGACAAATGGGGTTTTTTTAGTGATAAACGCGCAAACCTGTGTCTTTAGGGGATTGAACCCCACTCAGAGACCATCCCCAGGGAGGTCTCTATTAAAGACACAAGTTTCTTTCGGCACTCATCGACGATTTCCCGAGAGAGACCTGCACGACCGAAATATACAGCATCCTCAGTGCTGTCATCCGCATAACAATGTATGTTGGAAATATGCAACATATCATTGATGTGCAGGAGGAACAGAGTTGGGGATAGGACGCAGCCTTGGGGTACACCAGCGTTCACGGGCTTGGGATCCGAGCAAAAACCGTCGAAACGACCTGTATGCTCCGCCCAGTGAGAAAACTGGTGATCCACTTGCATAAACTCTCGGGAAGCTCATAGGAAGGTAGCTCCGAAAGAAGTCCCTTGTGCCATACACGATCAAAGGCTTTTGCCATATCCAGACTAACTGCCAGACCTTCTCCCTTGCTTTCAATAACCGCTGCCCAACGGTGCGTAAGGTATAACAGAAGATCACCAGCTGATCGACCATGCCGAAAGCCATACTGCCGGTCATTGATCAACTGGTGATCCTCGAGGTACGTTAGGAGCTGTCGGTTGATAATAATCTCCATTATTTTGGAGAGAAGGGAGTTAATGGCGATAGGTCTGTAGTTAGCTGGGTCCGAGCTATCACCTTTTTTAGGGATCGGATGGACAAGGGCACGCTTCTATGAGACCGGGACTATGCCTTTAAGGTAGGAGTACCGAAATAGACGCGTTAGCACTGGAGTCAACTCAGGGCCACACGTTCGTAGCACTAATGGAGAAATGCCATCCGGCCCACTCGACTTATGAACGTCCAAGGAAAATAGAGACTGCCTGATAGTTTTTTTCCGAAAAACTATTTCCGGCATTGAAATCTGACACCGCGAGATGATAGGCGTTGTCTTCCCTGGCTGACTAAAGTTGCCCAGACTGGCCTTGGAAAACGCCCAGAATTTGCGCGTGCTAGGCGGGTACTTTACCAGCTGATCCCCAATTTTGACGACATGCTTGAACTTTGCTCCAGCGATTTGCCGTTTGAAGAATCTGGAGGCACGGTTGTATTTCCTCTTCAGAACTCTAGAGTTCGGATCCTTAGTGACTAACGCATTAACCCAAGCTTGATAAGCCTGCCGTTTGCCAGCTGCTGCAGCCCTGACAGACGCATTAAACCTTTAAAACCTGAAGGCGACAGTAGCAGATATCCTCCCTTACGAACACAGATACCCCGGCGTGTGGTATAAAATGATGTTCTAGTTTATACCCAGGGTATGATAGGTACGCTGTGTCGCTAGGTTGAGATATCTGCGTCTCCGTCAAAAACAACAAGGCCGGCTGCGCCGTCTCAAGGTGGTAGTGGACGGCGTTTAGGTTCGAGTGAGTGGGCTTCCGGATTCTCTCACTCACCGACGGAACATAACCAAATGAATTTGGTTACTACACGTCGGTCTTCTGTGAGAGGGTGGTCCTTCCCCGGTCGAGCCAGCCTAATACGAGCTGCAGTCAGAAAACTAAAGCTAGGCTCTACCATTTCATACATAATTTCCATAGAATATATTCAATGTATTAAAATAATTAACCAAAACAAGTGATTATTGCAAAAATTGTATGTGTTTAACATTAGTAGGTCTTATTTGGCCCACCCAGTATATAAATATTTTAAAAAATCCAAGCAATGTATTTTACTTTTGTTAAAAAATACTACATGTAAATGTTATTTAGCATACAGCAGCTCTCAAAGAGCAACTGGCCTAGTTCTCAAACACGTAATGGTTTCCGTTAACGTGTTTGAGAACTGGGCCAGGTCAGGGTGGACGTGTTAAGAGAATATTACATGTTTATGCTTTTACTGATATTTGTAATTTACTAACAGATGTTATAATTGATTTTTATTTACAAATTTATAACTCATACAAAATAATATTTTCCAATTATTTATTTTTATGTACCATTAACTAACATAAAAGCAGAAATAAATATATACAATGAGAAAAAAAAATTACAAAGGTTTAACTTATCTCTTCAAGAGATCTCTACTACTTCCTCTCGGCATTACCTTTCAGCGAAAAAGAATATTAAAAAGATTATGCGGAGTGGTACTAAAGTTAAAAACATTAAAAAACACGAAAACAAAAGGTTATATAACCTTTAATGCTTTATTTACAGCATCATTTACGAATCCTACAAAACAATAGAATATTTACCGCACATTGTTGTGCAAATTGCGTCTGTCTGGAATAAACGGATATGATATACGAATAGCAAATTCTTATTCCTCTGAGGTAAAATAAAATCCCCAAATAAAGCAATAAAACTTCGTCTTAAATCTTCATACACATTTTACTCATAAACAGTTGTCCAATTTCACGTGTGTATGTGTGTGTGAAAAGTGTGAAATTAATTTAAGTTTAGTTAAAAATGTTACTGCTATCATCTAGTCTCCTGAAAATCTTCGTTACTTTGTAAGAAACAACGAAATATTTTCTATTTACATGCTGGTACATTTATTTCATAATATGCACATAAAATAATAAATGGTAAAAGTAAAAAATATTAAATAAAAATAATTAAATTTTAGAATAAAAATATATAAAATCTCGTTTGTTCTCTAGTTCTTTATATACATATATTTATATTATTTTAATGATATATGATAAGTTTATAAGTTGATGCAAAATAAAATTGCTTGCATTACCTAGTTTCTTATAAAAATCATAAAACTTTTGCCAGCTTCTTAAAGAACACTCTTTAGAAACTTAAATTCTACAAAGAATCCTTTTTTACCTTAAAGCTAACTTTTACAAGAACACTTTTATCTATTGTAGTACTGGATCCTGTTCTTTTTTATATCGTATATCATTCTACAGTTTTTAATTCTATTATATTTTTCAAGTACAATTTAATCAGTCGTTCGATTGTTTTTTTTTTATTATAAGATTGATTTTTTTTGTTCTTTGTACATAACAATAAATGAACAACGGATAGACATACCTTAAAGTATGAATAAAGAAGATCTATCTACTCGTATGAATTCAATAATTTTTAAACACTTCTCATTTGTATTTCATGAAATAATTCATAGATTTTATTTATAGATTCTTTTTCACTTTATTTACAACACTTTTATGTAAAATGGGGAAAAGCAGCAATTTTAACAATATTAAAATGAAGATTAAATTTATTCATGAAACGCTAATACTATTTTATAGATTACTTTGGGACTTCATTAATTTATTCCGTGGTTCCGTCGAACAAACCAGCTATCAAGGTCCATCCTCTTTTATTAGTTTTTCATAATTACAAAAGGGGAATACGTATACTAAGGAAGAGTTCGTTCTATATTGGTTTTGAGAAACGATTTACATTTCATGATTGCTAATCATTATTACAAGTGTCAACTTCAATCTGACTCGTATTAAGGAGATTCCTATTATACTTTCAACATAATACATTTAGTAAAATAAATTTATGGAAATAAGTTTTTAAAATTAAGTTATAAAGAATTAATATACAAAAATAAGAACGGCTTACCATTTATATTAATAAATAAATATTTTAATATAACCAGAGTAATAGAAATAACATGTTCGATTTAACAGATGTCGAAAATATGAAATTGAAGTAAAAGATTAAGAAAAATACAAAGTCTATATTTTATTAAAGAATAAAATTCAGATTTTGAAATACAGAAATTGTAAAGACAATTTCGCCAATATTATTGAGGACAATGATTCCAATACAAAAACACTGATCCGCACAAATTATTAAAAAACCTAACAATTTATTATATAATACTAGCTTATGCCCGTGGCTTCGCACACCTGGAAGAAGAGAATTTAGAGCAGAGGACGGTTTGAAACTAAATTTCATCTATTAAATTCTATTCTTATTCTAGATGGTAACCCGGCTTCGCTTGGGTTAAATGTGACTCGTCTCATCAATATTTTACATAATGTTGATAGATTATTGTAGTTATAGCTTTGATTAACGAAATCAAGATGGCCTCGGGTGTCAATGACGTTTCGCTAGCGTCCAAAGTGGCGACTGCGATTCGTCTGTCATCGCCATTAGAATTTAACAAAATACTCGACAAACCGTATTTTGCGGTTACATGGCGATTCGAAATTTTTATTTTTCTATGTTTTATTATTGAAACGAAGTTTTAATCGAAATTCTTAATAAAGATTTACCTCTGTGAGTGAAGGCTTCAGACAGTATTTTGACTCTTTCTATTATACGTTGATGAGTTGATTTTAAGGGTGATTTATTTGTCATAAATTTTAATTACTCACCCTACATATGAACTTACCAGTTACCAGAGTTATCAGTCGTTTTGCGGTTAAAGGGATTGTTACAAATAATTCAAAACACAACATGACTATATCTATATCTTACATAAGAACACTAATTTCCTATTTATCCTATTTATTTTTTTAATGTCAGAAGAGTTATCTTACTTAATTTTTATAATCTTTAAAAGCAATTTCTTAAACCCAAACACCCTTGACCAAAAACAAGCGATCCTTTACAAATTTTAATTTTAAGTTTTGAAACCAAAGCCTTTATTAACCGCACTCAATATTAAATCTCTGAACAACCGTTTAAAATTCTAAGGTCCTTTATATATGCATAAAAGAACCTCTTTATAATTTTTCAGTTTAGGAAATGAAACCGTTTGCAAGTGTTTTTAAAAAGGTACAACAAATTTTGTGGTCAATTATATTATTAAAAGATAAAGTCTTTTTCCGTCTAACAGCATTCGTGATTGTGTTTATATTTGGTCAGTAATCAAGTCAAAACCGGGAAGGATTTACAAAAAATAATCTTAAAACATGAATTATGTGTAAAAAACTAATAGGTATGCTTATTTAAGTCTAATTATAACATTAACATATCTAATTATAACATATCTTTTTAAAATTTTCTCAACCCTAATTAGATTTTAGAAAAATTACATAATTTATTTATAATGATTACTTCTCATATACTATCTATCTATCTATTCTATCATAATATACAATAAATATAGTGATTACATAAAAAAATAATCTAAATTACAACTTTCATTCGTAAATTATTATTTAAAATTAATCACTGAATAAATAATTTACAACATAAAAAATATAATAAATCGGGTTCTAATACAACCTTTAGTAGTAAAAATGGATCAAGATCGATTATTAATTTTGTCGCTAATCCAGAACTGGTCTTAATTGTTATATGTACAATAAAACTGTCAAGCACTATAATTAATTTACTAGATTACTTGGGTGTGTAAAGTAATTACCTAAATGCTTTTTTATAGTGGTATATAAGCCATAATTATATTTTATAGTGGTATATAGCATATTTTATAGTGGTATATAGCCTATAATTACCTCTAATTGAGCTGTGCGTAAGCGAAGCTCTTAACCGTTTGGGAGACCTTTTTTGTGTTTAGTTGTCTCCAGAATGCGACGAGATAATAAGCTACAAATTTTCTCATGTATGTTTGAGTCGAACGCGGATGTTATAGCGAAAACAGATTGAAAAAATGTTTAGCCATTCAAAAGTTATCAAGAAAAGAAAAAAGGAGAGGAGCTCAGCTCAACACCCGCCAGACACCGTCGGCGGGTCTTAGTATTTTAACCTTTGGAAATTGTATAAATAACTAATTACCAATAAACAAGTTTGGTAAATTAAAAGTTTTTCGTTAATCTCATATAGAAATATGTTTTATATATACCGCTTAGTAGTTTGTTGTTCTTTAACATCATAACTTCAAAGGAGTTCAAACTTTCTTTGTTTTAGGATTACTTAAATGAGGACATTTACATGATCGTTCACATACGGGTTAAATTAAACAATGTTTTGATAATATTTTATATAATATGGCATTTAAATTTAAAGGTAAGGAAAGTATTATAATACATTATTTTGTAATACAGATTGGGTGAGATTTACAAAGCATTCAATACTACACAAGGTATTTCGTAGACGTTTTTTTTTATAAATTATGTCATTAAACAGAGGTAAAGCGCAATAAAATGTATAAGAATCGTAAAAGTATGTAAAAAATTCTATAAGTACTTTGAATGAAAATCATTAATTATTATTAATGAGTATGTTTAAAAAGTTTAGTTGTTGATAATATATTCAATTATGTCGTCATAAAATTCTATTCAATATTTCGATTTCATAAATAAGTAAACACTAGAACCGCTTATATGGAACAATATTTTCTTCAAGATTTTTTATTATAATTAATAACTAAGCTTCCTCTTACATAAAAGGTAAATATGTTACAAATACCACCCTTTTATCCTACCTATATTATACTATATTCATACATTATCTTAAATCTACATATATATATATATATATATATATATATATATATATAAATATGTTACAAATACCACCCTTTTATCCTACCTATATTATACTATATTCATACATTATCTTAAATCTACATATATATATATATATATATATATATATATATATATTAAAATATCCTATAACGTTATAATTTAACAAGATACTACTAAAGCAGAGTTGTTTTAAATTTATATATAATATACCATTTAAATAATATACTTAATTTATATAAATAATATACTTTAGAGAAAAAGTTAATTAAATGACTTAACTTTTATTTGCTCTTTACAAAACAACGCAGAATCTAATTACTTTAACAAGTTCAAGACAATCTTGTTTATTGCAATTTATTACATTAACAAAGTACATTTATTTTATTCGAAGTATTTTTATTTCCATACTAAGTTGTCAAAACCCTTGCCTATTATTAATTTAGTCAGAGATACACTTTTATGTATACTAAATAACAGATTAGTTCATCTTGTTGTTGTCGCCCTTCGATCAACATAACATGTTGGTGACAGACACATTGACAATAATCATTAATATAAACACTGAAATGAAATGAGATAAAAATAACAAAAAATATATATATACAACAAACTTTTGAGTATAATGTAGGTTGAAGATAAAAAAATAATACTTTTTATCTTCTTTTCTCTTTTATCCAGCTAGTTTGTACAGCATAAACAACTCTTTTACACCTTTTTTTTCCGCACGCCGCCACACGCCGCATTCCAGGGAGAGGAAGGCGATGGCTATGTGGAACTCCTACCCACTAAACCAGACGGTCAACACCTCGCCGTATAGAGAAGCGCCTCGGGAACGATTGCGCATACATCCGCGTTGCTTCAACGGCAGGCCAAGCGACGTGAGCGGCCACCACCTCCCCAATGGAGCGGTGCAAACTGTTGACAGGAATGAGCTTACTCCGGCGGCCGGCTTGTTTTGACGCAGGGAGCTCCCCTGTCCCCCGCTAGAAATAAGGAGTCCCAATCCGACTCACCTCGCTTGAGCCCTGGCCCCGAAAGGGGCCTGAATTTGCTTTAAGATATAACTTATATTTTTGTTTCTATTGATAGAAAGAATCACTAAGAAGAGGAGAATGTGAACCTGCAATCTTAGGGAAACCGGAAGGAAAGATTTGGTGTGCTATTTTCTCTTACTTTATATTTTCTTAAAAATTTACAATATATTTAAGAAAACAACGGGTACATTGGTAATATGTGTATTTTATCAATTAAACTATAAATATCCATAAATCAAAACCATCATAATCACAATATTAATTAGGGACATATTGTTAGAATACTTAAAGTATTTCTCATTTCTATAAACATTTTAAATTGTAGAAAAAACAACGACGCTGTACTTGTAAGAAGTAAATAAAATAGTCCGACCCACTTCGAATCAAGCACGATCATTCAATAGAATACATGTTATTTAGATTAATGGGCTCTATGTTTAATAAATTTACCTTTAAAAATTTATTTTTGTAATAATACCAATTATAATAGGTCAAAGATAATTTTTGACGTAAAACAATCAATGATTCCATTGGACTGAGTGAAAACGTTTTGTTTTGATCTGTCGACGACGCTTAAAGCAACTAGAGAAGCAGAGAAGCAGATAAATTGTTTTCTATTCTCTATAACACTTATAATATCCTCAAGTAAATAAGACATACATATATGTAATTTAAACAAAATACATTGTTATTTTCTGTTGCTGTAACATTTATTTAAACACAATAAAATATTTTAAGCACCAAATTCATTTTTGAACTAAATATTTACGTTCATTCTATTATATCGGAAAAAGTTATGAAATTACAATAAAGTAAATTAAAACGGTCTTCAAGTGAAACAAAAATCTTCTACTTTATATCAAATTGACAAAGCCAAGTTCCTTCCAAAACTTTTAGGAACTGTGTCTTAAACAGAAACATTAAACTTTATATTTATATTTATTTATCTTCACGCCATATCCCTTGCGGGGTAGCCAGAGACTTTACTGTAAGGTTCTTTAGCAAAAATAATCACACGAAATACAAGTGACGGGACAAAATCTGTATATAAAATATTTTTGAACAAACAATGGCTACACTATCAAGTATTTGATACATAGACCTCAATACAATAGATTTAAAAGTTCGATATAATTCCTAGAAAGCTTTTAATGTAATTTTTTATAGTATTGGCTTATTATATTTCCTTGCATCATAAAAACACATCTTAAAATATTACTAGCAAGAATCCACTTATTAATAGCTTTGCATATCTCGCTTCACTGCTTCACTCACTTCACTTCTTCGCATAATCACTTTTCAGGTATTATGTTTTAACATTTAGTTCAATTATACATATATTTAAAAAAAAATAGCACTCTTTATACTAATGGTGTGATTTACTTTATATTAATTAATTAATTATACAATAATTATTATTTTGATGCGATATCATTATAGAACTAGTAGTTAGTTAGTTACCTAGTTAGTTTTTTAGTTATTCGTATGGCATCACGATTCACTTCAATTTAAAATGTGTTTTCAAGCGTCAGTTCTGATTGTGACAAAAGTTGATATTATTGAAATTGTAGGTTAAATTAAAAAAGCTTATTTACTGTTCTTTGCCGGTTCTTTCCTATGAACCTATCCTATAGGTGCGTGAAAATAGAGTCCGAATTTTCATATGTACAATGACACCTAATTGACATAAAAACTAACTGTGACTTTCCGTTGACTTGCTATGACTTCCGTTCCCATTTAATTACTTACGATGAGTAAATGTGATAATGATAAGGAAATATTCCAACTTGAAATCTCAATATATGATTTATAACTGTACAGTTAGATAATATATAGATAATAATAGTTGCAAAGCTTTACTAAGTAAAAACATTTTCATAACTAACTTGTCTTGTTGTCTCAACACATATAATGTTGAAAATTAATTCCTAATGTCTCTATTATCCTAATATCGTGTACCTTGATAGCAGAACCTAATATTTTCTTATAACATTTATGTCTTATAAGATATAGATAAAGGAGTACAAGGAAAATTAAATTTCATATTATTTAATATTAGCTGTTGCTGGCAACCTCATTATATTTGGCTTCTGCAAAAGTTATATTTAATAAACACATGTTCTACATATTACATAAAAATAAAACTTTTTTAACATTCCTTATTCTGAATTCTAACTTTTTCACTACCATAAAATATCAATAGAGAGAGGGAACTGAACGCATCAAAGGCAAGAATATTCTTTATGAGATTTCAAAGGATCTCATTTCACTCTCTGTGTTATTATAATAACTAGATCCAAACTACTACCATTGAATGGACGGCGTGCAAAGTTTTTAATATAAATCTCATACAAAATGAAGAATATGAAATAATCATTGTTGTAGATAAAGTATCGTATTAATATATTATTTGAGGTATAAAGTACCTCAATTTTACCATGAAAATAGCGATACAGATTACACTACTGAATTGAAACTTGAAGAGAATATGTAAATTAGCAATATATATTAATTTAAGGATCATATTTATATTATTTTCATCAAGATTAGGATTAAGTCGACTGGTCTCAATACTAAATGGGACAATTTGATCAAAAGCTTAGCTATTCTGTTTTTCATTTAATTATCTAATTTAGTTACCGATTCTTAAGTAAGAGGAACATAAAAGTATAGTTATGTTTTATGAGATACTAATTTCGTTTTATCCCACTGATACTAAATAAATAGATATCTTATTATGTACCTTATAAATTATAATATCAGATCTAATCTTTTCCCTCTGCGTGATCACGGAAAAGTTTTTGGGCCTAAACCAAAAGGTTTTCTGTGCTTTTGTGGATTTGGAAAAGGCGTTTGACAGGGTTGTGAGAAAGAAATTTTGGGAGATACTGTCCCGACACAATGTGAGCGGACCCTTGCTACAATCTCTTTACAGGGATCACTCTGCCTGTGTGCGAGTAGGAGCTGACATATCGCTCCGGTTTGACATCCAATTGGGTGTTAAGCAAGATTGCGCTATGTCAGCTTGGTTGTTCAGTTTGTATTTGAATAGTTGTCTCCAAGGCGTGAAAGACAGTGCAATGGGAGTGAAAGTAGATGACCTTAAAGTCAATTTCTTGCTATATGCGGATGATGCAGTGCTCATTGCATCATCAGAATGCAATTTGCAGGTATTGGTCATCACTCTGAGAGATGGGTGTGAAATTAATGATCTAAACCTGAATGTAGATAAGACGAAGGTTCTGATATTTGAAAGAAATGAAGAAACAACAGAATGTAAGATCAACGTGAATTATAAGATAATAGAACAAGTGAATGAAGTCGTATATTTGGGAAGTATCTTTAGCAGAGACGGAAGATACGAAATGGATGTGGGAGGGCATATTGCTGCCGGTAACAGAGTCAACGGTGCTTTGGCTGCATTGTTGAGACGGCGAAACGTCAGCATAGCTGCATGTTTGGCTGTACACGATGCGGTTTTGCTACCGACTTTGTTATACGGCAGCCAAACGTGGGTAACACAGAAGAAGAATGTAAGAAAGATGAATGCTGTGGAGATGCGATCTCTTCGCAGAATATCTATCTATAGCTGACCGAATCCGCAATGAAGAGATCCACAGAATGGCAGGTACTAGCGAAAATGTCACGGTGAAAATGAAGAATAACGTGCTAAGATGGTTTGGGCACGTCGAAGGAATGGGTGATGAAAGAATGGTAAAAAGGATTTATACAGGAAAAATGAGCGGTAAGAGAGAAAGGGGGAGGCCTCGAGTGACCTTTGAAAACACAGTATTTATGATACTGGAGGAAGGTCACGTAAAAAGCATGAGGACCCCCCGGAGGGCATGTATGAAGAGGTTGATGTCTGTGGCCGAGGCGAAAGAGGTATGGAGGGACCGTAGCGTTTGGCGCTCAGTCGTCTCTGGCTACCCCGCAAGGGATATGGCGTGAAGGTAAATAAATAACTGAATTATAATATGTCATTGTTTCTTCAGTCGTTGCACACTGATACAGAGAAGCTAAGTGAGATAATTAATAACAAGAGAGATTTATTATAATTATTATATATCTTTACTATCATTTCGTACTGCAACCCTTTTGAACAAAGTAATGTTATAAAAAAACTTATATTATTAACTTTCATATTACTATAACAAAGTACAATGGAATATAAAACTGTTTATGATAATAACAGAAGTGAGAAGAAGAGAACAGAACAACGATCCATTTCAGTAAATACACATTATATTGTATGTAAGTGTAAATATTTATTCGAATATACAAAGATCTTGTTAAAAAAGGTTCAATAATCCGTTATGGAAGTTGTCATTTGTTATTTACAAGGGTTGTTTTTTATTTCAGACATATTTTAGGTAAAGTGGATTTCTGTAAATGTTTATGATACATACTGTAGTAACGTTTCACAGATATATTGATATCCCGCTACTATCGAATGAAATCATATATACATATTAATAATTACTTAGAAAGGGTAAGTAACAAAATAATTCTTATTTTGAAACAGGATAAAGCATCATAAAAGCATAAATTTTAATAAGTCTAAAAAATCTATAAGAAATTAAAAAATATTGTAAACACGAATCTCTTATTTTCAATTATAAACTATTTGTTCATACTAATAAATAGGGTTATAATTTAACTTATTAAGAACAGTATACTTAAATTATTATGACTGAATCTACTATATATATAACAAATGTTTATCCGAGCTTCCACGATACTAAGGAACGTTGTAAAATTTAAAGAAAATGTATTTTATACGTTGAACTAGAAAGATATATACTTTTTTTTAAATATAATTAAGATCCGAAATCGTCCCATCTACTAATTTACCTCCTATTGTCGTCGTGTTTTGTCATTTTCTCGGAAGTAAGGCATTTACGACTTTCCATGTTATAAAAGAAAAAGAAATTAAGAGAAAACCTTATAATTTGTTATCCAACAAACATTAAATTTAGAGGTCACGTTAATAGATTTTTTATACAAAATGCTGTTTTGAATACCAGTTATAAAAATTTATATAATTCATGAAATTCAACTGTTATATTATATAAGTTATATTGTTAAAATTAAGCCGCATTGTATTTTTTTGAATAATTACTCAATGACTTGCTATTTATAAAAAAATAAAGCTATAATAAGCTAAGGTTTTTATTATAAGAAAAATGTTTACGTGTATTTGACGTGTTACGTGTTTGCTTGAACTATAGTTTTATTTATATATTTTTTTACGTTTTTTTTTATTTTAAAAACATCTTTTAAAAGATTTTATTTAATTTGTGTTATATATATTTCATAGTATTTAATTTATTCATAAATTTTTGTATAACTTTATTATTTGGTTATGGAGTCTAGCTCTGATTCCTATCACACAGATGATGAGTATAGTTCGTTCGACAGTCTTGATAATGATTTCATACCTGTTCAAAATTTTATTGCACATGAGTTGAAACCATTCCACAATAACTTTAACATCTGTCACATAAATGCTCAAAGCATTCCATCTCATCATTTAGATCTCCTCAGTACTTTTAACCTTAATTCAGTTCATGCTGTACTAGTTTCCGAATCGTGGTTAAAGCCATCTCTCTCTTCCACTTCTTTTTCACTCCCTGGATTCATCCTTATCAAAAACGACCGCATTGGTAAAGCCGGAGGTGGGGTTTGCATCTATCTTCGTAGTCATCTTCAATACAAAATCATTCTACAATCTCCTTCTTCTCTCCATGATTCGCCTGAGTATCTTTTTATTGAGGTGAATATTGACAAAAAAGTCGTCATTGGCGTTGTCTACTCCCCTCCCAATATAACCTACTTCTCTACACTTGAAAGCGTTTTTCAAGATTTGCTTTCGGAATACACACATCTCATAGTCATGGGTGATTTCAACATTTGTTTGCTCAGACAAGATTCCAGGTCTAACCAATTACGACAAATAACTGACTCTCTCAATTTGGAAATTTTAGCACTCGGTCCTACACACCATACTAGGTCCTCGTCAACTTTATTGGACCTTATTATCTGCTCGGAAACACAAAGTGTCAGTAAGTTTGGTCAGATACCTGCTCCTGCGTTTTCGCACCACGATTTGATATTTCTCTCATATCGAGCTAAAGTGCCTAAAGTAAAATCTCAGTATGTTCTTCTTCGCAATTATACTGACATTGATAGACATGCGATTGCAATGGATTCCTCTAATTTAAATTGGGACGCGATAGAAGAATTAGGAACAATTGAAGAAATGGTTCAACTTTTGAACACATTAATTTTAGATCTCTTTGACCGCCATGCCCCTCTTCGTAGAATAAAAGTAAGTCACCGTTCGGCCCCGTGGTTCAACGATGACGTGAAAAAAGCCATGCTGAAGAGAGATCGAGCCTTTCGGAAATTTAAAAATGATCGATCGCAACTTAACTGGTTTGTGTATAAAGCTGCTAGAAATAGGTGTAACCAATTATGTCGTAAACTCAAACGCCGTCATATTCTCAACAAAACCTGCTCCTCTGCAGTGGAAACTTTAAAATTTCTTAAGACTTTGGGTATTAGCAAATCTCAACATCTGGATAGCTCTTCTTCTGTGGATGTCAATTCTCTTAATCGCCACTTCTCTTGTACTGTAACCATTGATCCCCAAAGAAAAACTAACACCCTTTCAAGCATTCTCTGTTTGCCTAAGCCCGATATTCCTATATTTTACTTCGCACCTGTTGAGGAAGCCGAGGTTAAGAAGCACCTCTTAGCTATAACATCAAAAGCTACTGGTTGTGACGGAATAAATCGTACTATGATAACATTTGTTATGGATACACTCATTACTCCTATTTCCAAAATAATCAACTTTTCCTTTTCCTCAAACACTTATCCGTATTTGTGGCGCAAAGCTCACATTCTACCACTTCCAAAAATCTCTAATCCTACCTTACCTTCTCATTATCGTCCCATTTCAATATTACCGTTTTTATCCAAGATAATTGAATCCATCGTTCACTCCCAGCTTTCCCTATTCCTTTCAAAGTACAATTTGCTGGACCCGTTGCAATCAGGCTTCCGCACTGGACATAGCACAAGTACAGCACTTTTAAAAGTCACTGAAGACATTCGCCATGGAATGGAAAACAAATGTGTTACTGTTCTTGTACTGGTAGACTTCAGTTACGCATTCGGCGCTGTTGACCACGACCTTTTACTTGCGTTGATGTCCAAGTACAATATCTCGGTTTCTGCAAACAAGTGGTTCTCCTCATATCTTCGAGGGCGTCAGCAGGCCGTTCGCACTAATGAGAGCCTCTCTGATTGGTGCGATGTAGTTGCTGGGGTCCCCCAAGGCGGTATTTTGTCTCCTCTATTATTTTCTCTTTTTATTAACTCCATTACCTCTATCTTAAATTGTCGTTATCATCTTTATGCCGACGACTTGCAGCTTTATATACACACAGAAGTTGGGTTAATTGACCATTCAATCCACAAAATAAACGCGGCGCTCGAGGGAATGTTGCGTTGGTCTAAAGACTTCGGTATAGAAGTTAACCCTTGTAAGTGCCAAGCAATCATTATTGGTAGTTACCGCCAGTTGGCCCTTATTGACTCAAATTCTTTACCGAATGTGATTTATAACAATAACATAATACCATACCGAAGTAAAAAATTTAGGAATCTTTATGGACAGTTCTCTTAGTTGGCAATGTCAGGTTAAAGAACTGTCTCGTAAATTTTATAAAACATTTCACCCATTATTAAGGCTAAAAAACTTTCTATCCTATAGAGCGAAAATACAGGTGGTTAACATGCTCCTACTACCAATCCTTGACTATGCTGATGTGTGCTATGTCGATGCCAATGAAATAATCCTAAATAAATTAAATCGCCTCCTTAATACGTGTATCCGCTTCATTTTCGGCCTTCGTAAGTTTGACCATGTCTCCGACTATAGATCAAAACTGAAGTGGTTGCCAATAGGGAAATGTACGAATTTTGTGTCTCCTTTACTCGATTTTGTTCAATCCTTCTACTCCTACATATTTAAAATGCAATTTCTCCTTCTTAGCAGATGTACATGACAGATTACTTCGTTCTTCTAGCAATTTACTGCTCCACACTCCTCTTCATCGGACTGGTTTCTTATCCAACTCATTTGCTCTAACTGCCGTCAGACTTTGGAACGAGTTACCGGAAATTATACGAAAAGCGCCGTCTCGTGACTCCTTCAAACGCCAAATTAAACAACTTTATTTCAATGAATAATTTATAATGTGTATGTTATGCATGTATGTATGTATGTATAAATTATGTATTATATATATATATATATATATATATATATATATATATATTATACATAATAATTTAATAAATGTATTATTAGTATTATTTTAATGTATTGTATTTGTTATTATATTATATGATTGTAGTTATATTTCTGGATTTTTTTTTAATAATTTTTAGTTTTTTGTGTTTTTTTTTTTTGCACGCCTACCAATGTTCTCTCAAGTACATCCTAAGGTTGGCTGGTAAAGAATGTCTTTGTGGCATTAAGCCCGCCTTTTGTGCATTATTTTATGTATTGTGCAATGAAGAATTAAATAAATAAATAAATAAATAATTACAGATTCCTAAAGAAAATTATTTCCATTTCAAGACACATTTCAATT
Organism: Melinaea marsaeus rileyi; assembly: GCA_918358865.1. NCBI lineage: Eukaryota > Metazoa > Arthropoda > Insecta > Lepidoptera > Nymphalidae > Melinaea > Melinaea marsaeus. Next base: position 5,914,070 of record OU911092.1, read on the forward strand.
CCAAATAATTTAATCAAAAGCTTTTATTACAACGTTTCTTTATTTTTTTTCTTAAAATGAATTTTAATTTCATAAGAAAATTGAATAATATGAAATGTAGTTACAGCAATGCAAATATTAAACATATATTCAGTTATATCAAACGTATCTTACCACTGAAATTGAAAACACACCTGTCATAACTTTACTATTATCTGTAACAACATGAAATGAATTCACAATTACAAAAATAAATATATGAGACGTACTACATTATAAAACCGTGTTTAAAACAAAACATGGTTACTTTTAAATATCTTGTTCCCAATAATTAGTAATTCATTTCCAAAGTTGTTTTCAACAATTAAAATGCTTTTGTGATATAAGAAAACCCATCTATAAAAACACGACGACAATAGAAGGTAAATTAATAGATGGGACGATTTCGGATCTTATAATTAAGATTTCAAAAAAAAACTTTCTTTCAGGTTCAACGTATAAAATAAATCTTTGTTAAATTTTACAGTTGAAGCTCGGATAAACATTTGTCACATATGTAGTAGATTCAATCATAATAATTTAAGTATATTGTTCTTAATAAGTTAAATTATAACCCTATTTATTAATTAATTTTTTAATTAAAGTAAGTTGTTTTATGTTTTCACAGTCATTTCGGATCAGTTCGTAAAATTTTTTAGTACTCATAACATTATTTATAATACAAATTGTAATAATATTTTATTGTAAAATATAAGATATTCCATTTTCATTGTAGCCTTATACAATATACACGGGCTTTTGAATTTGGCTTTTTAATGAGCATTCAATGAATAAAAAAAATTTTAACAACTAGTTGTTGCCAGCGTCTTCTGCTGTTGTCTTCTCCCAACTCAAATAATGCCATATATAGTTACTTAACACTTTTAGAGATCCATACATTTTTATTTTTATTGTAATAAGCCAATGTTATAACAAATTACATTAAATGCTTTCTAGGAAATATATCGAACTTTTAAATCTGTTGTATTGAGGTCTGTGTATCAAATACTTGATCGTGTAGCAATTGTTTGTTCAAAAATATTTAATGTACAGATTTTGTCCCGTCATTTGTATTTTGTGTATTTATTTTTGCTAAAGAACCTACAGTAAATTTTAATGTTTTTGTGTAAAACACAGTTCCTAAAAGTTTTGTAGGAACTTGGCTCAGTCATTTTAATATAAAATAGAAGCTTTTTGTTTCATCTGAGGACCGTTTCAATTTACTTTATTGTAGTACTAAAACTTTTCCGATATAACAAAATGAACCTAAATATTTAGTCCAAATTTAATTTGGTGCTTAAAATATTTTATTTTGTTTGAATAACTATTGAACCAGAAAAGAATAATTTATTATGTTTAAATTACTTATAAGACTTATTTACTTATTATAAATATTATACAGAATAAAAAACAATTTAACTGCTTCTCTGCTTCTCTAGTTGCTTTAAGTCTCGTCGACAGATCAGGTCGATCAAAAACGTTTTCACTCTATTCAATGGAATCATTGATTGTTCCACGTCCAAAATTATCTTTGACCTATTTTAACTGATATTATTACAAAAATATAATTTAAAAGATAAATTTATTAAACAAAGAGTCCATTAATCTAAATAGCGTGTATTCTATTAAATAATCGTGCTTGATTCGAAGTGAGTCGGACTATTTTATTTACTTCTTACAAGTACAGCATCGTTGTTTTTTCTACAATTTAAAATGTTTATAGAAATCAGAAATACTTTATATATTCTAACAATATGTCCCTAATTAATAAGTTTTTGTTTTATGGGAATTTATAGTTTCATATAAAAACACATTTTACTAATGTACCCGATGTTTTCTTAAATTTATTGACTATATTTTTTAATGTTATCTTTTATTAAATAAAACAAGACGTTTTAAAATTTGTTACATGACGAGTGTATTCAATGAAATTGAAAATATGCTTGGATACCCTGGAATGCCTATGATTTATCACACAATGGGATATGTAGTAAGGTTTAAAAGTAAACTAAATTAATATGTCTTTTTCCAGTGCTATTCCCGCAAACTTTGTATATATATATACATTCATTTTCGTTATAACATATTTGTGTACATTTTGTTTATAATGTGCTTCCAATAAATTATAAAAACACTTTCTTTAAATTAAGATAGATTTATTTTTATTTTATATACTTGCGAAATATCTTTAGGTTAACTTAAGTCAGATATTTTATATATTAGAAATACATTTTAATTAAGATAGCGGGGACAAATGTAAACTCTTTGACATCGCTGTACTAATGTGTAGTATGACCCTTTTTTATTTACTTAATTGTAAATCAGTGATACATAAAACAAGGGTGACGAAATAATTATTTCAAATCCCAAACGACAAAAACCCAAGTGTGTTCCCGTGGTATATTAATAATCATTGTCATTGTACGCGCTCACTGAACTATTCGTGTACTATGTCACATCTTAACTCATTGTTTTAATATAACTATCAGAGTAAGGGGGCATCCATATCATAACCTAGAGGGATACAAGATACTCGTTTAGTAAGAATCACGTCAATACCAAAATAACTTCATTACACTTATTTTATATACAATCAGTTATTTTGTATAATTATTAATAACTTCAAGAACAGTTACACAAATAACATTTTTTATACAGTGTCATAGATTCTTAAATGTAGTACTTACAAAGAAGAAATTTTAGTTTCTCTCTTTTGTTATTTTATATAATTATTAATAATATATACAAAAATTTAAATTTTGGAGTTCATCAACAAATGTGATCACAATAATGTATATAATATAATGGCAGAACAAAAAACAAAAACAATTTTTTTATTAGAATGAAATAGGAGTTTTAGACAAATGTCGCTATTTATTACGTCTGAAGTTAGTTATTATTACGACTGATAGTCGTTATCTCGTGAGTTGTGATGGTGATAGTACAGTTTTATATCTTTACCTCAATATTCTCTTGTGAATTTTATAATAATAGATATTTTTATAGAATTATGTCAGAGTCCACTATGAAATTAATTAATGTTTTCAATAGGAAAAGAAATTCTAAAGTGAACATACATTTCAGTATGAAATCTCAAAACAAGTGTTGTAACTGAAAGTAATGATTTATTATTTAAACCTCTATTATTTAAACTTTTATATAATTAAAGTTAAAAATTCTGTCATTAGTAAGTCAATTAGTAAGTCATTCCAGTTAAGAGATACTTGTATTTCTAAAGACATAATATTTTGTAATTAGTTACTTAACTTGGTGACTGTTTTTATTTCTTATAACGGTATAGGGGAAGGGGGGGCATAGCGGGGCCACGGGGCAAAGCGGGACGCGCTTTACATAGCTTGAAGTAAACGCTGTACGAACTCTCAGATGCGTTGCTGTGATTGATCCTTAGACAGCATGGGACCTTCATAAGCTACCCATGCCCTTTCGGCAAGTGTTCGTGTGATATAAATAAAAACATCAAAACTAGTGTTTTTCTTAAAATTTTTAGTGAAATTCAATATCAATTCTTTCTAAAAAAAGTATTTATGTACTGTGGTGTGTTATAGTTCATTAGGAATCAAATTCTCTGCTGATTTTTTAATCAAAAAGCACACGGTGATTGAATGAAAGGTAAGATGGCGTCAGTTTCTCTTTAATTTTGGCTAAGCCGGTGGGGCATAGTGGGGTATGGTACCCGGGGCAAAGCGAGGCACTCACACAAAAGCCCCACTTTGCCCCGTTTTAAAGACTTCTAAGTAGTAATATATTTCTTTTTACGTTTTTAGCTAATATCGTGCGCACATACAAGAGGAAAACTGAACAACATTTCTGATTTATGCATGACTATGAAACAAGCTGTACAATTTTGACCCGTAACATTACACAACCATTGCAAAAATAACACAATTGGATTAGAATATGCAAACTCCTCCTAGGCAGCCTTCTCCACAACCTGGTTGTTCGTGGATGGTCCAGACAAACAGACTACAGAACAAATAATGGCGGTGAAGAAAGAAAAAATAAAAAATAAAACTATTTAGTTTGGAAATTGTGTTTCGTTATGACCACCCCACTATGCCCCATAGGCAACCCCACTTTACCCCTATGCACGGGGCATAGCGGGGCAAATGCCTTTTTTTACTTAAGTATTCACATCTCGTAGATTAATTACGTTATCAACATAAATGTATCCATAGTCATTCGCAATGAATTAGGCTATGATTTAAAGTAAACATTTTTAATTTAATCACATTTTTATTTTTTTTAGAAATGTTTAAACCTTAAGTGCCCCACTCTGCCCCCTCTTCCCCTACATGTTTATTGTTAATAAGAGTAGGACTCACCCACGAGGCGAAATTTAAATATAGTCGAGGTTGAATATTTTCTAACATTTATTTTTATTAAAAATATTAGCTAAAAATGGTGTATAAATTATGTAAAAATCCTTATCACGTGGCAAACAGAGGAGAAACGGTCTTTTATTTGCCTAGCGCTTTTTTCATATTTTGTAACGTGTTTTCAATTATAAAGTAATAATATTTTGTTGTAAAATATAAGATTCTTTAATAGACATTCCATTTTAATTACTTTTTATAATATACATGGTCTTTTTAAGTTGATGTAGTTTCCATAAATTAAAAAATGGAGGACAATTAGTTGTTGCCAACGACTTCCGCTACCTCAAATAATCAATCTATCGCCATTTAACATTTTTACAAATCTATACATTTTTAATCTTATTGGTGGCGCCAAAACACAATTCTAGTAACCTTCGACACGCTCACCGGGGAGCAGTAAATTGTAGAAATGTGTGACTCGCAAGGGTAATAGGAGTAAATAGCGTGCACCAACCTCAGAATCCAGGGCAGCTCCAGCCAGATAATCCAGGAAGGTCGACGGCGCGTGACGGTTAAAGTTCAAACACGCAGGCTATTTCTATAGACGTCATTAACACTCGCGGTCACGATTTGGCACTACCACTTAATAGCGGGAGACTATAACAATGTCTCTTCACGATCTTGAAGTGCAATACTTAAAGATCGGGCGGTAAGCTGGAGTTGAAGACGGAGATGTAGGGCTTCGTCCTCTGCCGATGCGATTAGTGCTGTATCCAATGCTTGAATGACCGGGCGCCGCAGTTGGCGCTGGTGTGCATGGTTTAAGGAAGAGTGAAGGAAATGGATTGCGATGTCACATATAATTGACTCATTCACTATTATAATATAAAGCCACAAGGTGGCGTTACCACTTATTATTATTTTTTTAAAATGGCTTATGTGTTGTTCAATAAAAATAAGAGATTTTATGATATAAGGAAATAAGTTATTATATTTACTATAATAAAATAATAAGCCAATACCGCACCAAATACCATTAAATTCTGATTTTGCAAAATATTTCGATAAAAAAAATGAATAAAAACATTTTTTTAGTCCTGTCATGTAGTGGTAAAGGTAGCAATTCGTTGTTCAAAAATATTTTATGTAAAGATTTTGTCATGTCATGTGTAGGTATTGTATATGTGTATTGTGTGTAAAAAACTCTTAAATATTATTTTTTTTATATTTATGTAACAAAATATTTTTGTTTCAGACAGTTCCTTTGTTTTGCAGGGACTTGCCTAGTCACTTTATATATTAAAAACTTTGTTTCACCCGGTAACAGTTTCCATTTACTTTATTACGATTCGAAAACATTTTTCCGATAAAACGGAAGGATTACGAATTATATAATTACGAAATATATTAATCTATTAAGTGTTAAAATTACTATAACAGAACCAGACAGCAAATTGTCTTGGATATGTACTTCTACGACATATTTGATGTCTATAATTCTTATAGAGAAAAAGAAATACCTTCTTTGCTTCTCTAGAGTTACAGATCTCTAGAGAGACAGATCAGGTCGATCAAACAAAACATTTTCACTCTAACCAATGCATTCACTGATTTACTCACGTCCAAAATTATCTTTGACCTATTGTAATTTATATTATTATAATAAAAAATAAATTTATTGAACAAAATTCTTTGCTCAAAACTATTTAATGTACAGATTTGTATTTTGTGTGATTATTTTTGCTAAAGGACCTACAGTAAAGTTTAATATTTTTGTTTAAGACACAATTCCTAAAAGTTATGAAAGAAACTTGTCTTAGTCATTTTAATATAAAGTAGAAGCTTTTTGTTTTATCTGAGGACCGTTTCAATTTACTTTATTATAATTCCAAAACTTTTTCCGATATAACAGAATAATTGATATTATTGCAAAAATAAAATTTTAAAGGAAAATTTATTAAACAAAGAGCCCATGAACCAAAACAAATTTATTTTATTGAATGATGATGCTAGATTTGAAGTGGGATGGACTATTTTATTTACTTCTTAATAGTGCAGCATTGTTTTTTCTGTAATTTATAATATTTATAGAAATGTGTAATACTTTTAGTATTCTAACAGTGTGTCGCTAATTAATAAGTTTTTTAAAGTTCCGTCTATAAAAATACATATTAGCAATGTAATCGTTGTTTTAGGTAGATTCCATAGATGCATCTACCTATTGCAATCGATGCGATGACGGGACCCAGACCCCAGAGTAGGGGCGCTACGCGGTTTATGAACTGGAGATTGAGAATCCGTCGAAAAAAAAAAATTATATATCCCTCTATATATATATGTATATATGATCCATCAGTCCAAATTCATCGTAGGCAAAATCTGACTTCACAGGTCGATAGGATAAATTAGTAGGACAAACGTAGCATCTCGTTTTTTGGAAAAATGAAAGGGGGGGCTGGGAGGAGGGGTGAAAGTGTAAACCTTTGGGACACGCTACAGGTCGCAAATATTGACGGAGGATTTTCAAACTTGGTATACACATTCTTAAGGACAAAATGAGGGTTAAGTTCTTGAACGGGGTAAATCAGTCGGGGGGTTGGAGGGCTGGGGGGGTTGAAAGTTAAAAACCTAAAAAAGTCACAGTAGAAGGCAAAATTTTGATGTCGAAAAAAACTCTTAGAAAATTAACAAATTAAAAGAGAAAACTTTTTAGTTCGAAAAGTTTTTTGATGCGACCCCCCGTTTAGGAAATAGGGGTGGGGGGTGGTTCCCCGCTCACCCAATATATGCAGAGTGACCCGTCATAAGACTCGTAATGACCAGTAGAATACTGCTGGCTAGTTTTTCTTTGTCGATCCGACCGACGGGAATCTACCTAACACGATCGACCCTGTCGAACGAGGTATTTTTAAATATATTGACTAAAATAGAGTCTGAAATATAAATTACATTTCGCACCTAATTAATAACGAAAATTGATCATAATGCATAGTTTTAGGCATACAATAAAGCTATCAAGCTTTATTGTACGCCTAAAACAATGAGGAGCAACTCCAGATTAACGGCTGAAATTAATAAGCGATCCTGATTCATTGTTAAGGCTAGAGGTTAAAATTAAAACGCGGTTCTTAATTTATCATTGTAAAACAGTCCTATGTAAGAAGTGGATTTGTAGTCAGTCAGTAAAGCAGTCTTTAGTGAATTCAATCTTGGGGATTATATAATATATATTTTTATTATATTGTTTATATCTATATATATATAATCATAAATAAATGGCAAGCCATCTACCTAAAATAATTTGGAATTGAGAAACTTTTAACAATTTTAACCAACATTTATAAAAATAGAATCTAAATAAAATACGATATAATTTCTGTATTTATTAATTTAATATTTATTCACCTGTGAGATTGTAACCAACATGTCTTCCAAAACAGTTTGTTAGTTTAATAGTAATTATTATAGAGAGATATATATATATATATATCTTATAATTTATAAGAGCTGGAACATTGTTATATTATGAAATCGGAATATCCATTACTGGTTTATAATTAATTTATATTAAGAGGAACTGAAATTGAAACTCATTGCCGCACTGTATAAATAAACGTGAATCTAAATGTTTTTTAACTACAGTTAAAATTAAAATCCTAATCTCAGTAATCATATCTGTTAAAAACATTTCCTACTGATAATGATATTTATAAGCATTATATGTATGTGTTTTTTTTTATGTAAGAGGAGGGCAAGCGAGCTGGCGGGTCACGAATGGACGTGATCACCGCCGCCGACATGAACTCTTGCAACATCCGAGGATTTACGAGAGTGTTGCCGGCCTTGTAGGTAGGAATAAACGCCTTTTTTGAAGGGACCCATGTCGTACCGATCTGGAAATACCGCCGAAGGGAGTTCGTTCCACAAGCGAATGGAACGTGGAAAAAAGGTCCATGAGAACCGCACAGTGGAGAATCGCCACGCATCCAGGTGGTAGGGATGGTAAAGAAGGCGATGGCGCGCTGTGCGGTGATGAAATTCGGCGGCAGGCAACAGATCGAATAGTTCTTCGGAACACTCCCCGTTTTAAATGCGGTAGAAGACGCACAAAGAAGCCACGTCTCTGCGCAATGCCAAAGAGTCCAGCCGTTCGCAGAGCTTCGGGTCCCCAACAATCCGAACGGCTCTCCGTTGTACGCGGTCAAATGGTAGAAGCTGATATTGGGGTGATCCGGACCAGAGATGAGAGCAGTACTCCATGTGTGGTCAGACCTGCGCTTTATAGAGCACAAGTCATTGGCCAGGTTTGAAATACTGCCTCGTTCTATTGATCACTCCCAATTTCTTCCAGGCCAACTTGGCCTTGCTCTCCAGATGACCACGAAACTGACAATCGCTCGAATGTCGAGACCCAGTATTCTGATACTTGGCGAGGCATTAAGAGGAGTGCTCTCGAAGAGCGGTGATACGACAAATCGGGTTTTTTTAATAGTAAACGCGCAAACTTGTAACTTGTCGGGATTGAATTAAACGTGGTTCAGTTCACCCCACTCAGAGACCATCTCCAAGGAAGTCTCTATAGAAGACAAAAGTTTCTTTCGGCACTCGTCGACGTTTTACCGAGAGAGACCTGCACGGCCGGAATATACCGCATTCCCAGTGCTGTCATCCGCATAACAATGTATGTTGGAGATATCCAACACATCATTGATGTGCAGGTGGAACAGAGTTGGAGATAGCACGCAGCCTTGGGGCACACCAGCGTTCACGGACTTGGGGTCCGAGCAAAAACCGTCGAGAACGCCCTGTATGCTCCGCCCAGTGAAGAAGCTGGTGATCCACTTGCATAAACTCTCGGGAAGCCCATAGGAAGGTAGCTTCGAAAGAAGTCCCTTGTGCCATACACGATCGAAGGCTTTCGCCATATCCAGACTAACTGCCAGACCCTCCCCCTTGCTTTCAATAACAGCTGCCCAAAGGTGCGTAAAATATAACAGAAGATCACAAGCCGATCGACCATGGCGAAAGCCATATTGCCGGTCATTGATCAACTGGTGATCCTCGAGGTAGGTTAGGAGCTGTTTATTGATGATGCGCTCCATTACTTTAGAGAGAAGAGAGGTAATGACGATAGGTCTGTAGTTAACGGGGTCCGAGCTATCACCTCTTTTAGGGATCGGATGGATAAGGGCACGCTTCCATGAGACCGGGACTACGCCTTTAAGGTAGGAGTACCGAAATAGACGTGTTCGCACTGGTGTCAACTCAGGGGCACATGTTCGTAGCACAACTGGAGAGATACCATCTGGAACACTCGACTTATGAACTTCCAAGGAAAGGAGGGCTTTTCGGATGAGTTTTTACCGAAAAACTATTTCCGGCATTAAGCTTGGACATCACGGGATGATAGGCGGTGCCTTCCCCTGGTCGTCCAAAGTCTAGTTTGAGGTAAACAGAGTGCCCAAGAGATCGGCTTTCTCTTTTGCCGTGTGGGCCAAAGAGTCGTTCGAAGTGTGCAATGTGGATATATATCTGTTTAAATTGGAATAAGTTATATACGAGTATATATAAACTTATGTATATATAGTATTCAATATATTCTTATATAGGGAATTAATTGTTGACTCGTCAACTCAAAGGCACAATTAAGTTCCCCTACAGCAAACAGTCATCATTTAACAATATAGCAAAAAGTTTTATTTAAAATTTTATTGTCCTTTTAATCACCGACTCATCCTATTCACTCTGATATTACCTTATAAAAACTCTAATGAAATATACCGGCAAGCGTTGCTCGTAAATTGAGATGGTCTGGTTTGTCTATCACCGCTTTATAGTTTAAATGGACTTCGCATATTAAGACAAGCTGAATAGAGATATACGCAACATTTTAGAATAATATTGCATACATTAATATAGTAATTTGGCCAGTACCAAGTTGCTTCATTGGTCATTTGATTATCTTACTCAGATTATGATACGGTCATAAAAGCAAATGTTGATGTTTTTGTCACTCATAATACGAGTTTGTACACGATTTTCTTGTTAATTTTCTGTACTCTAGATACTTCTTTTTAAATTTGAACCTAAATCTTTTTTGTATATTTTAAATAGAAACTATATTATTAGCCAGTACTAATTATCTTGATTTTAGGGCAGTAGAGCCGGATAACCGCTCGTCATTATATATATACAAGGGAACTTCCCGGCCCTTCGGGCCAGGAAGGGTCAAAGGTCACGTATGAGGTTGGCACCCACCCTATTTTGTAGCCTGATTCAATAGCTTTTTTTTTATGTATTACACATTATCGTGTGATTTGTGGGTGATAAGTGATGCGCGTGCATACAGAGTCAATTAGGTCATTATTATATAGTAAGGATATATATATATATATATATATATATAAATATATATATATATATATATATAATGACGAAGCAAAATGTTTTTATGACAGGATACAAGCACGCACAATGACTTTATAGGAAACGTAGCCATCTTTTTATAGACACTTTTAAAGGGAAGGTCTCCAAACACAAAAAATATTCAATTGTAAGGTGTTTAAAATATAATATATATTGCATATATGTCTTATTATAAAAATATCAAAGACATTTTCACTGGTCAAGGTAATATGGATTATTTGACTCTGTGGCGAAGGCTGCGGCAGTAGAAACATTGTTATAGTACCGTGTCCAATATTTTTTCTAAACATTATTCATTATTCAGAATATAACAAACACAAAAATGGAGTGTTCGTTCCAAAGGATGTCTCGAGAGTTTAGATCATCTGTATATTTCGTAAAATTTTGTAACAAAGTTGAAAACAAGACGATTTCATCAAAAATATTGACAATATCAAACTTTTTACTAGAATTTTTTCTTATTCCTTAAAAATTTCCTTAAAACTTAAACTTTACTACAGTGTAAGACGCAATAACAAACAAGAATATAAAATATATTCAGGTTCCTTCCGTATAGATATATATACTTCTTGTTTGAAATTGTATTACATAGTTATTACTAAAAGGCATTTTAAATTTAACCGTAAAAGTCAATTTAAATTTGACAAGTACTTTGACTAATAAGCCGAATAAATATTTGGATCAGAATATTATTATATTATAGTCCAAATTTACATTAGGCACCTCCTTTAAATAATTTTACAGTGTTTCGATACTTTTACGAGTTTAAGGAAATGTATTTAATACTAAGAAAAGGAAGGAGATATTTTATGGAACTTAATCATATGTTACGCATATATACATAAAGGAGTAGACACTATATGACTCAATAATTTATTACAATTACAATCATAAACTGTGAACTTAATTAAAATGCCAATAAATAAATCTAATAAAACAGTAATACAATTATGATATCAATTCGCTAATTTAAAACATTAATTAGAAAATTAAATTTATACAATATTATAAGTTATTTAAACTTAATATAAAGCAATAATTCATTTTAAAACAAAAGACTAATTAATATAAAAACTAATCATTTAAAATAAAGATAACAAGATGAAAATACTTTCCAATATTCCGGCAGCGATTCGGTATCTTCTTTATGATAGCACTGGAGCAGTGTTTTGTCCAATGCCAATATCCTAGCAGCGATTCAGAGTGTTATTTCACAAACACAGGAGTAGCGCTTAGTCCAACGACTGACTCGCTTCTGAATCTTGGAGCGGTTGGCACGTCTTTTTATACAGTGAGATCAGAGCAATCTACCCTCCGATAATAATAGTGTTATTTTAAATCAACTAATTGTTCACAAATGATTGCGATAACTGATGCGCCGATATACATAGTTTCATAATTTCACTGAGAAATAAATTAATTATAAACCTATATTTTTAAACTACTTTTATTCAAGAAATAAGACATAGATTCAATTGTTTGCGGAATACATAACTACATTTTAGCCAAAATATTTTTTTGTATATTTTTAATTTTATGCAAACCTTTTATTACCGCCACTTAAATATAATCTTTCACTTTTAGTAACAAACTCAATGCTGTTAGAAGTAAAACGAATTTATATTTTAATAATGTAATCGGTTACAAAATTCGCATCTACATTCAATTTACGTTTTTAAAGGCACCTGCAAAAGGTTGAATTTTCTAAAACAAAAAATATATAGAGGTTCTTTTAATGCAGTTAAAAAACATGTCTGAGGATTTCGCGGTTTTTTCAGAGATTTAATATTGTGATAGGGTGACGTTTACAAAGGCTTTGGTTTGAAAACGCAAAATAAATTTTTTAAGGCTTGTGGTTTTTGCGTTTTGGTAATTGCTTTTAAAGAACATTCTTAGAATTAAGTAAATAAGATTTTTTCTCATCTCTTGTCTCTTATCTTAAAGACAGTAATAAGAAAATGTTTTAATTTATGTTAAAACCCTGCCGGGTACAGCCTTTTATCATTTACACAGGTCTTGGAAGTATTTTAACCTAAGTAGCATTCATCATACAACAAACAATCTTATTAAAAGCTGCGGCAAAGAAATTAAAAAATATGACCAATTTATGTCTTGACTGCTTTGCAGCAATCCAATGTGCTGCAAAATTACAGACTATTAAAACATAGGTTTAAAATAAAGAAAATCATTTAAGAGAATTAAAATACGTTGAAAAATTATTGTATATTATAAATAGTCGGGTTTTATAGAGAATCTGTGGAACCAAGTGTTCTTTGTCTTTCTTAAAGAATACGAATTGTATGTCACTTAAACTTTCTGCGATATATTTTACACTTAACACATCTGTTAAATAAAATTAACTTGCTATTTTTAGATACTCACCACTCATAAAATATTTATCCCGAGTTTTAAAAACAAGAAATGTATTTATATAAATGGTAAGCAGTTCATATCTATACATCAAAAAGATAATAATTAGTTTTAATACATAATTTATTTAATTCCATAAATTTAATTTACAGAATCTATTTTGTTGAAAGTATTATATTATAGAAATCTCTTTAATACGTTCAGATTGAAGTTGATAATAAGTTAAACACGATGATTAGCAATCATAAAATGCAAATTGTTGCTAAAAACCAATATAAAATGATCTCTTCCTTACTATACGTATTCCAGCCGTCTTTAGTTATGAATAGAAAAGCAAAATGGACCTTGACAGCTGGTCTTGTTCGAACCGAGGAATAAGTTAATAATGCCCGGCAAAGTAACCTACAAAGTGGTATTATCAATTCATGAATAAATTCAATCTTTACTTTAATTGGTTAGAATGAAATATTGCCTTACAAATGTACAGTTTTAGTCCAATTACTATTTTATATGAATATTATATTACATATTACATTGAATAAATTCAAAGTAATTATTTGTTTGATATGGAACAATGGAGGTCTGAGTGTGTGTCAGTCATCTATCTTATAGATCATCTACATTTGCAGTGTTAATAAGTTTCTCATGTTACCTCCAGAGTATCAATAGCCTTTAACTAAGTTAGATATATGACGAAACTTGAACTTGTCTACCTTGACTTCTCTTGAATCTTAGTTTTTGTTGATAATGGGTTCACAACATATTTATTATGAGAAACTTAATTTCAACAAGTATTACGAAAATACAGTGGGTTTGTTAACAAAGTCTATGAGGTTCCGAACTAATATTTCAAACTTGGTCACATCAAATCATGATTTAATAGAATCTAAAGAGACAAAATAGTAAATTCCTTCTTTTAATTTAAAATTACTCCATAATCTATATACTATGCTCTATATACCCTATGTCCATCTCAATCTCTTGTACGCTATATTTCAGAAGTTTCATTTCTACCGTGTATATTGCACACACATTCTTTTAGTGTTTATAATTTTTTATGAGATAATTATAATCTTTGTCACTAAATGATAATTACATTAAAAGCATAATCATGTAATATGCTCTCAACGCGTCCAACCAGGCCTGCCTCAGTTTATATACGCTGTAATAAAGATACCTGTTACTCTCTGGAGACTTCTTAATGTTGAAATGTTGTTTGACATAAAAATACCCATTTTCCCGAATTTTGACACAAAGCCAAAGATTAATTTTTATAATTAATTTATTAACCTGTCATATAGTTGATATGACAGGTTTAAATAAAAAACAATAAAATATGAGAAAACTTATATTATCCTTATTAAAAAGTGACTTTTTTTAATGTTATTTACATCACATAAATGTTAGAGGAGAGCAGTGTGGTCAATAATAAAAATACATTGGTCAAATTGGTTATATCTAGATCTGAAAGTCACTTAGTAAATAGTTTGAAATAATCAACTGTAGCTGAAATAATAATACATAGAAATGGAGAAAAGTATGTCTCTAGAGAAAGCATTTCACTGTAATTTATTCCCTGTATCAAGAATTAAGTCGCAAAGCATGTTTAAATACAATTCAGTGACGCTTTATTGTCTGATATGAACGGAACTGGATTTTGTTTTCAATTTCATTGAAATTTTTTCGGCCTTAGCATGCCTTTTTCAGAAGCAATTTATTTTTATAATTATTATATTGGTAGGGGGGCTAGTATAAGCTTAAGTTCAAGTTTGAGGGGTCACCAAGATAGTCCCCCAACTGTTATAGGCTGTATCTCTTAAATAAATTCGATAATATTTTTTTAAGGTTGCCAATCCATTATTTGTAGCAAATTAAATGGTCGACAACTATATTTTACAATAAAAAATACCCAAATGGAACGTCCAACTCATTTTTTTTTATTTTAATCAATTTGTCTGTTTTACAGTGCTTTAAAGTTGACCGGGTTCTTGAATACTCGTAAGAATACTACACAAACAAACCATTAGTCGGTTCAGTTTTTACTAAATTATGAGTACTACTAAGGATTTAATACAAAAGCCCATTACAGTATAATATCTGAAATTTACCTTGAAATGCGCTTATAGATTCTTTAGAAAAAGCAAAACATAAATAGGTAGGTATTGGTTTAAATATCAATCTTGTCCACTATTCCAAAAATGTTTGCTTAACCATTCTGTAAGAAGGGTTAAGAAAGGTTGTTTATACTGGAATCAGGACAGCTTCTGGGCGTGACATCAAACATCACAGATCTTTTGTCTAAAAATACTTTATATTAATTTGAAGTACATCTCATTTATATGTACATTTATATACTCGTAAATATATATTATATTGGATAATTTAGTTTCATATTATTATTACCTAGATATTATACCCTTAACTCTATATGTATAGTATCTGTTGTATCATATTTGTGAATTTTGATACTTAACGACACTGCACAGACACACTGGGTACGTTTAGGTGATTTATATACCTGTTAATTTCTATATGTATGTATTAATTAAAACAATTGTTAGCTTTGATCATTTAAAATATTACTATAAAGTTAATATAAGTAATTTTTCCTCATAACATTTTCATGTCTTAATTATTATAGTATAGATACATTCTGATTATATAATATCGTTTACAATCTAAAATAAAGTGTGAGTTAATTGTAAATGTGAGTCACATATGAGTTAATCTTTGAATAACGCATACAATGCCAAGTAAGTTCTATTGTCGTCTAACTTCAGACAACTATTGTTTGTTTATTATTTATTTATCACGATAGCTTCGCATAAGCAAAGATAATCACACATATTTTATATTTTGAAACTTAGGTAGTTCTCTGATTAAATTTGATGTTAAGAATACAACGTACTGCCCTGAACACGTTTTTCTTCCTGACATATCATAACAGTGATAGAGAGAGACGTGAGGCGTGTGTGGAATAAATAAAAATAGTCTTCAAAAATATGTTCACATTTTTCCTTTATAATCACAAAAAGTAATACAAACTTATAGACCCCATTTATACATTATGTAAATGATAGCATTTACTTTATATATTAATAATACGAATATTAAAAAAAATACATTAATTATTATCTTACCTTCTGGTTAAATACATAGAATTATTACTACAGAGAAGGGTTTATATAACAGGATATTTTAAAAGAAAGTTTTAAGCACATATGTTATTGTTATCTTTCTTAAAAATGTATTCTCTTATACAACTTTCAAATAGAGTGAGTGGTAATCCTACGGTCTGTCTGGAGAATAAGTTCGTGATCTTAAAGATTTGTATCAAATTAATGATATAACATTAAAAACATTATATACGCCTTCACAATGTTTATGGTAAAGTATATAATGTTTTTATCGTGGCACGAATAACGGATTAAATTAACGAAAATGATAAATAAATTCCATCTATTATGCTATATAAACGGCCAGATTTTTATTTTATTTGATTAATTTATTTATTTGATTCTTTACTTCATAACAAATGTACAATGTTAGTACTACTACTACTACTGACTGCTACTAGAATAAAACTAATACCTACCTTCCATTATTCTATTTTATCGTTCACTTGAAATGGTGTCTTTTAAATGTTCAGACATGACATGACATGACATCTTGTGACATTAATAATTCCTAATAAA
This sequence comes from Melinaea marsaeus rileyi, assembly GCA_918358865.1. Taxonomy (NCBI): domain Eukaryota; kingdom Metazoa; phylum Arthropoda; class Insecta; order Lepidoptera; family Nymphalidae; genus Melinaea; species Melinaea marsaeus. Next base: position 5,930,916 of record OU911092.1, read on the forward strand.
AGAAAGGTCGTTATTAATGTCGTCGAGTACCGCTGAAAACAAAAATGAAATTTTTCATAAAACAGATATAAAATTTTCCAAATTATATTCGAGATAAAACTTAATAAAAAATATCTATTACTCATACTCATAAAAAAGATTTTCATAATGATTTTGTAAATAGTTAAATTTTGTAAATATATAAGACATTAACTGAATATTATATGTATTACATAAAATAGTTTAATATAAATATCTATGGAGTTTCTTAATTTGTATTTTCCTATAATCCTTAGTGAGCAGTATTTCTATTAAATTTGTTCCATTATATATGCATAGTACTTAATATTATATATGTATTGAGCTGTTACAATCTCGAAATTATATTATAAATACTAATTTAATATAATTTCGAAATTTCTTAAACTTAAATAATATTTTTCATAAATACTAATAAATAAAGTAAACGTTTTTAAGAATATTTACAACATTGCTAACGTCACGAATATCAGTATTCTGAATTCAGTAACACAGCGTTAAAATCCAGCCTCAAAGAATTAAAAGAGAGCTCTTAGGTTTTTCTTGTAATCTGTATTTTGACGGGATCCCATAACTTCGTAGCCTCGACCAAGTAAGCTAGTTGTTGACTCACTTTTTTTCTGGCTTTTCTAAGTGTTTTTTTTTTTTTGTAAAACTTAACAGTATAGATGGCCCCATCTATTAATCAAAGTTACGTTTATCCTTGAGATAAGGTATTTTCCTGCTGTACAAAGCCTGTGGATTATTCTAGGTGTACTGTATTAATGTGTATTTGTGTAATAAATCTCATTGAAAGCTTCATCTTTTAGGAATATTTACTGTATCAAAATAAAAATAAATATAAAATAAGTAAGTTGAAGATAAAGTCAATGTTATTTGAAATCAAATAAAGATGTGAAAAAAAGCATTATATTTTTGTGTAATAAAGAAGAGAAAATCGCGGTGATGAATGGAAACGCTTCGTGTATAGCATTTTAATATTCAAAATAACTTTATAATTAAATGTATATAATTAAATCATATCTCAACGAATTGAGCGATTAATATAAGTAATACAAGAGCGATTAATATAAGATATACAGACAGAAAAATTGTTTACTTGAAATTATCTTGATGATGGAATACTTTGATTTCATAAGAATTCCTATCATCATATGAAAAAATTCATGCAAAAGATAAATAATGGTCAAATCATCGTGTCCAGTAATTATTAGATATATTTAATAGTGAAACAGTTTTTATCTTTCTTTTTTTCTAACATTTCTTAAAAGTAAAAGTGAAAAGGTTATTTCAATATAAAATTAGCCAGTGTTTTATAAAAAATATACAAAAAATTTAATGCTTCTGACAAATTTTGTTTCTTAAAACGTCTCAAATATATAATGTTTTATGTCAGCATCTCAAACAGTCAAGATAAAAGGCTCTTTTTTCACAAAGATCACAAAATTATAATTTTGTACAAAATGTGCTATAAAATGTTTCTGATTATATCTGGGGCCATACAAATAAACAACAATTTATATTTTAATACTTGTGGTTTGTTATAAAAAAAAAATTATATATACTCGTCTTAATATAAATATACTTCTCAAGAACCTTTAATTTCCGCAATAGTAGAAACTTTAAGATTTTACAATATATATGGTAACATATTAATAATAAACTAAATTCTTAATTACTAGGTATTAATTATTTTATTGGTCGGCCATTATTGGTTATTTTACTACAGAGGATTTTCTTAAGGATTTTGCATATTACCTATATTCTGTTAAAGAATCACAAGAGTTGAAGATTAATCTAAATTACAATATATATTGTAATACTACCTGTGGATTTACAATATTTAACACATATTACAATCCTTTGTTGTTGTCAAAAATATTATTATCAAATATACAATATAAATAGGATATTTACCTCCACACTGCAAATTATTTGTTATATAAGTATCAAAATAGTGAGTTAAGATCAAGCTAAATATTAATATTGTAAATAAACCATAGAATAACTCTGCAGGTTAAAATGATGGCTTAATATTCAAATTTCTTTAATAGCTACCAAGATTATCGGAATGAAATTGTATGTGTGTGTGTGTGTGTATAGTTAAATAAAAAAAATAAAGACGCCCAAGTTAAGTCTAAATCCGAGAAAAAGATATAAATTTTTTCTTTCAGGAAAAACATATTCTTTCAAAATATACTATTTTTCTTGGAATGATTCACGTTGAAGACTTAAATCTTAACCTAAGGTTACAGACCTGTCCTAAGTTCTGTAAGAAAAACCGAGGAAAGTGGCAATTTTGATTTAAACTAAAACATCTAAAAATATTACATATTTATTAGATTATAATTTATATATCTTAAACCTATCTATACAATAAAATACAGTTTGTTTGCTGATCTCTATGTCTGGAGAATCATATCATTCATAAAGATTTTTTGAAATGAATATTTTGCTGATAGCTAAAATCAACATCACCAATAATTAATTTTATTGTATATATAGATGAGTTAAGACTACAGTGATTTAGCAAAGACTGTAATATGTTAATCTATCACAAATAACAAAATTTTGTTACCATATAGATTGTCAACTTTAATTATATTCATTTTATTAATCTTTTATTACTACACACTTATGATAAATACACAACATATATATAATATTACTTTTTAAAGCAAAAGTTATTTATTTATAAAATACAATACAGATTAAAAAACAAATTACAATAATTTATACGGGTGTATCATAATTTTATCACTGTCTTATAGACGCTGTTCGCAAAGTAACTACTGTAGTTACACTACTGAGCCATATTTTTGTGAAAAAGATATCTAAACATCGACACAAGTGTATCAAGACACTATTCTGGAAGGTAGTTAAGCCTTGGTTGTAAACGAACGTTCCAGATTTCATCAGAGCTGAAGACGTCATCTGGTCCTGATTTTAATTCATGGGATTGAGATTTATGGTCAAGTTTAGAAAGCAAGTCTGGCTCTAAACGGCATAATAATTTGAAGTTTCTAAAATAACCCATACCATTGGCAATGAAGAGTTTTCCGATAGAAAGAGTGGGTGCTTCTATTGATAACTGGTCTCAATGTTTATAGGACTATATTGTAGACAACGGAAATAACTTCGAGTAAGTTTAATATGTTTTTAATGATTTTATTTTAATATATTAAACTGAACACTGTAATAGTAATAAATGTTGCCTTTATTAAAAAAACATTGGAATAATATTAAGAGCAATATTATGTTTTTCACAAAAAAAACCTTTTCAAGGAAAATGTTTCAAAGCATCTAATTTTTTATTTTGAATGTTTACAAATTATAGTATTGAGTAATATGAGTTATTAAATGTCTTACAAAAAAATATTGTATAAAATGATTTATTTTAATAATTCATATTATAGTTTTAAAACATTACGGCATTGTCTCAACGTACAAAGATTTATGGTACAAATTATAGCAAACAAAATTGCCTAATTTGTAGTGCTACTAAATATTGTTCCGCAGCGTGTTGGAATAGTGCCAGAGTATATTGTATGTACACGGCTTCACTTGAATACTAATTATACATTATAATAATAATGTTAATTAAACAAAACGAACCAAATAATAAATATATCAATTAAATAGATAAAATAAGATTAATTGAATTGAAATAAGTTTCAGTTATAAATAAGTATAATGTATTGTATTGTGTTGCAGCGTCATAGCCATAATTTATATAATTAATTTGGACATGTACAATCGTTGAAATTAAAAATGTGTGTGTGTATGTGTGCGTGTTTATGGATGTATTTATGTGTGTAAATGATTATGTGTTTAATCTTATTAAATTTATTACATTCGTGATTATAATTTTATAACATGTATAACACGTTAGAAATATGTACTTTTTTATAATACAAACAAATATATATAAATTCCCTTCAGCGATTAACGTCACACTTCGGCCATTAAAATGATATGAAATACCACGCCAGGGTTCATTTTATTAGCAGTTTTAAGAGGTTACAAAACGTTTAAAACATCTTTATTTTTAATGACGACCATCAGTTTTGTTTATAAATTTCATAAAAATAATAATAATAATTCGATTACTGTTTCTGGCGAGTTCTTCTATGGTGCAGAGTTTGAGCACTTCAGAGAACGTATTTACTCTTTTAATGACGACCATCATTTTTGTTTATAAATTTTCATAATAATAATTATAATAATGATTCAAAGGCTGTTTCTGGCGAGTTCTTCTATGGTGCAGGAGGTTGAGCACTTCACTTACTCGTAGCGTTTTAATCTATCTCCATTGACAAAGTACTAAATTATTGTATGAACCGAAACTTGAACGTTAGATCGAATTATAAAGAACATAATTACTTATTGGTAAAATATTGTAACTTAGATCCACTGACTCACTCCGATAATAATTCGGGGTAGCGGTAAATTTTATTACGAGAATTTTCGCGTAATAATGAGTCTAGACAGAGAGATGAACAGACGAGAAATTTAAAAACAAATTAATACGTTTTATTTTATTTTATATTTTTAAATATGTTAGTTACTCAAATTATATAAACGTAACCAAATATTAATTAAGATGATGAAAAGTATATTCGTTAACTAATATGACTTGAATTAGATTTTATAGTTATATGTAACCGTATTAGTTATACTATTCCAATCTATATTGCTACGCTAGATAGAGTCTGTCTGGAAACAAATATTTCTATTTGTTTTTCTTAGGAAGAAAAGCCTAACGAGCTCATTGACCACTAATTGCAATTTCTTTTAGAATAATTTCTGGAGAATATTTAAGCTAAATTTAGAATAGTCCTCAAAACGAGAAAAATGTTTTGCAAATTCTGCTTACATTACATTTCTGTAATACTTGAACAAACACAACACTTTGTATGCGTCTTTTCTCGTTATATTATCTCTTACGATCCTTTATACTGGTTTTATTCAATTGTCATTTACCCTTAAATTCAACATTGAAATGTAATATTTTTAGTAACCTATGACATAGATATTGTCGTTGTTGTAAAGCAAATATTAAGCTAATGCCTAATCCTTCATAAAAGCTATGTACACCTATTTAAAATTTGACTTAGGCTAGGCAGTATTGTCAACAGTACATTAAAAGGTAAGACAATACTCAAAAAACTTGCAACGGAACATTTATTACGGCTGGACTCTTTGGCATTGCGTAGAGACGTGGCTTCTTTGTGCGTTTTCGACCGCATTTACAACGGGGAGTGTTCCGAAGAATTATTCGATCTGATGCCTGCTGCCGAATTTCATCACCGCACAGCGCGCCATCGACTTCTTTACCATCCCTACCACCTGGATGCATGGCGATCCTCCACCGTGCCTTTACTCCACGTTCCACTCGCTTGTAGAACAAACTCCCTTCGGCGGTATTTCCAGATCGGTACGACATGGGTACCTTCAAAAAAGGCGTCTACTCCTACCTACAAGGCCGGCAACACTCTTGTAAATCCTCGGATGTTGCAAGACTTCATGGGCGGCGGTGATCACAAGTCATCTGTGACCCGCCAGTTCGTTTGCCCTCCTATTGCATAAAAATATATATATATATGTATATATATATGTATGTATATTGACCTTCAACACTTTTTATAAAAATATCATAATGAAAGTTTAAGCATAATGTGCTCTTGTTTCATTTGATGTATCTAGTCTTTGCGTCCAGAATACAAAATGAGGGGTTGAAAGTAGATATGGCATTAGTGTCACTGTACTCTTCAACGTATATTTTTTTTTTATTTGACAGCCTTGAAATGGATGTGGATATGAAAATGAAAATATAATTTTGAATACACACATTTATCGATTGCCTTTATTTTGTAATAAACCCAACGTCTGATAAACTGGTGAGTGTTGTCAAAATGGCGTAGCTGTCATTTATAAATCATGACATCCATAACACCCTTATGAAGTTTTAATACTTTTTATGAATTTTTATTAAAGAAAGAAAGTTAGTATAAGAACCATATTGTATTAAGGGAAACACAACATTAAGTAAATATATTAATAAATAATGGTTACCACAATATTTAAACAAAAGGCAAACAAAAACATATCTCATCTTTTTTTAACTAATTCTCCCCTATTTTAATAGAATAGATATACATCTATTCTAATAAAATACGAGCGTGTTATAATTTTAACTAAACAAAGTTATAAATAAGGTTCTTACCACTATTATAGATAATTGTTGTATGTGAAATACGAGTTTAACATAAGTTCTCTATCAACATTTATTATAATATAGTGATATTATTATCTGAGATACTTTCAAGAAATATCTATGATTGAATTCCAAGTACACTTTGATAGAAATGGTTATCATGTTCTGTTTAATTTAATAGGTCTTAAAATGATTATATTTGGAGTTCAATATATCTTGGTCCGTGAAAACACAACATTGTTAAATTGTTTGTTTAAAATGATAAAAAAAGTAAGGTTTGAACACAATCACGTAGCTTTTTCTTAATGAGTCATATTTTATATTTACGAGTTATTTCTTTCATTGAAGGAATGTAACTGAATATCTCCAGGGAACAGACGTAAGAAATGTAGGTACTGATTGCTTTTAATATTATTTATTAGTGTTTTATAAGAAATTAAATAATTATTGTATTACACATAAGTAAGTGCTTTAATATTTATTTCCTCAAATTTAATCGTTTAGCTACAAATATTATTTGTATTCAATTGTAAGGAAAATATTTCTCGTAAAATTTTATAGATTTTATCTAGCAATTAACACCGGTTCATAAAGGTTACTCGTTTTATGATGGGGTTGGTTTTTATTGCTTTTCTTTATCACCGTGAGATTAAAACGATACTGCTCTTTCGTATCATTAAATATGCATTGAGCGTTTCTTCCTCTACTGAAAACACCGGTCAGTGCCGACAATTAAATTTGTTTACGTGTCTATAAACTATTTTATAGTAGTCTTAAACTAAGCGAGGATGGATATTGAAATAAAGTTTTTATTTTATCCAATAATGAATTAATTAAAGTAAATAAAATAATAAAGGTTATTTATTTATTGAAGGGTTTTTTTTACCAATATATTTTCACACAACTTGATTAAAAGTACGTATTTTTGAGACTGTCTAAAACAGCTCCCTATCTAAGATCAATTCGAAAACTAATAATATTTTTAGGAAACTATAAATATATTGTATATTTATGTTACCTAACAATTCATATAATATTCATGCTTTAATTACCTACAAAATTAAGGAATCTTACACGGACACTAGTTTCCGGTTAATTAAACTGTAAGACTCATATATAATGTCGTCCGTCAGTCTAAAGACTAGTCAAGTTGCATTGAGCGTGTATGTACTAATCGAGCATGTTAGGCTCTAAGTTTAAAATATCAAAGCACTGTTATGTATATTAGATAACAGGTTGTGCCATCAGTTATACTTACAATTGCTCGTGCTCGTGCTCGTGCTCGTGCTAATGCTAATGCTTGTGCTTGCAAAGACAGACAGAATTTTAAGTGCTGAGGAGATACTAGAGGAATTAATCTCAACATACATTCTCCATATAACTTTAACGGATTATATAACGCACACAGACATATATGCCAGGATTACTTCCGTCTTCCTTGACATTTATCGTTGCATATTAGTCAATTTACTATGGAGCTCTATAAATTATTATAGTCTATATATTTAACTGATATTTAAGCAATATTACTATATAATTTCATGTTAATTCGATTATTCGTGTTTGCGCGAAAAAGGTACATACAATTTAAACTTTTAATACAAATGTAGTAATGATTTTGAAGTTAGTATTATTTAAAGTAATTCAATTAAACATTATTTACATTTATTTTATCTTTGAAATAAAATAATGTTTGAAACAATGTATAAGGGAGAGTGCAAAAGTAATAATTATTTTCCACTAACAGAATTGTGAATTGTGATATTTATTTTGTGTTTAACTTAATTGACAGGCAAGTATACGGCCATTTTAGGATCATGTACTTAAATAAAGAAAAGGATTTTATTATAATAAAAGTAGTCTAGTTTTTTATTAGATAATTTAATTTAAATTTAGAGGTAGTGTGAGATGAAGCTTTTTTTTCAATTTGTTTATAAATTGTAAAATAATGCTAATATTTTTTTATATTACATCGTTTTATTATTTATAACATTTCAAAAATATGACTGACGCACTAACCTTTTTTGTAATTGTATATCCCGAAAGCATACAATTGGATACCGAATTTATGTTGTGTCAGGAATTAGGTCAAATGCCGGAGAGATGAGATCCAATACTCGGTCCGGCTGTTATGGAAGGCATTGAATATGATATGCCACGTATTGCAGTTTAAATGATAGAAGAGATATTTGACAACACACATTTTTGGAAATTTTTTTCATTGTATCTGGACAGTGAGGTAAAAATTTTCTCATTTTATAATGATCATCATTTGACAATAACATAAAATATTTAAGAGAAAAACAACAAAAATATTTAACAAACAGGCTAGAATGTGGTGTTTTCTGAGTTCATTATGTTAAAATATGGGTATTGCGATCTAATAAAAAAAAATTGTCAGGATAATCGTAAAAGAAGATTTTTAAAAAGTTTGTCGTTAATATGCCCAAAAAAAGGAAATGTCACAAAATATATTTAACAGCGGTTATATTTTTTATTAATCAAAAGTTGATCAAATTTTAATTAATCTGAATTATCATTCTGTTCCAAAAAAAAATGCACCATAAGCGAACCGTACTTAATTGAGCGATCATTTTGCAAATGCATTTAAAAATCAATATTTTCAATATCCTTTAATTTCATCAGTATCCAATGTTAAAAGGTAATCGTATGTAATTGGATATTGCCTATAAATTCCAGATGATCTCCATTCACTTTCCGTTTATTTTCCTTTGATATAAAGCTGATATAACACCATTATTGTAAACACGTCGCTCAAACTCATCAGTGCTATTTGAAATTGCGAAATCAGCGGTTGAAGGCGACCTTTGGTAATAATGCTAATATTAACGGAGGAATTATGTGACGTAAAATGCGTTATAAATAATCGATACTTGAAAGATTGACATTTAATTCAATATTTGTTAACAACGTTTATTTTAAATCTTAAACTTAAAAAATATTATCTTTTAAAATCAACATAAAATAATAACTTGACTTGACTGATATTACATAATAGAAACAAAAAGTATCATAATCGTAATATAAGGTGAAATATCATATATGGGGTATATATCATATATAAGTGGTTGTGAAAAATTTACATTTATATTCCTTAACTTTACTACAAAAACATAAAAAGTTTTTACTGTATAATGGAAAAGATATCGTATAAAAACATATACCATAAACCCCAAACTAATTCTTTGCGTTATTAAATAAAAATTAAGGAAACCTTACTTTGTAATAAAACGGAATGAGTGTTTGTGATAAGGCTATACTATCTACCCGATACTACCTTCTGTTTAAGTTGTTGTATGAATTCAAAAAAACTGCCAGAAATTATATGAAAGATACCTTTGGGCTGTATACCTTTCTCTGGCTAGCTAGGCTAGCTTCTCAAATCAGTATAATATTGTTCATGTAATATATTGTAGCTATTTTCTCGAGGACCTCTACAATTACTTAAATAATGTACATAAAAATCGAATATGAAATCAAAATATTCAACTTATAAACACAACTTCTTTACAAAAACATTTTTAGTTCAAACACACGCATGATAAAAAAAATAAATTACAAATAAAACGATGTTATATACTAGCATGTATCACATCTTTTTTTTTTGTAATTTAATTTATATAATTTTGTTTTCTTTACTATGTATTATAACCACCATTTATCTGTCACTTCAACAAATGAAACAGTTTTCTTTAAATCTATATTTAATTGTATATTTATTTATGTTGCAAAACTATTTAAAAAAAACAATCCAATTCGTAAAACGACCATATATTTTTATTTCAAAGTTACCACTGAATATGTAACCTAAAAGACAAATGGTTTCAGGTAAAATAAATCAAACAGGGCCAAGTATTTAAAAAAAAACATTTATAAATTGGGAAATATAAAAATAACGCCATAAATAATAATTCTTTGAACTATCTTATATCCATAACTATTATATTAATATTTCGCTATTTTCATATAATAATACAACCAAGCATTTAGGAAATGCGTATTTAGTGATGCTTTCTTTTTTTCTTGTCAAAAATGATCCAGCCTACGTTAATATCAGACAAGCGTAAAGAAAGAGTCGTCTATGAATATATTTCAATTTATATGTTATGTTCGTTTTAATTTATTATTTATTTTAAATATAATACTATATATTTTCTGTTTACTCTCACAGAACCTTTAGTTTGACTCCGGTGTATTTAGGAAGTGTTTACTGAAACAATAGTACCTATTTCCCAAACCAATTTCACCCAGACATTAAAGGAGTATAAATATATTGTCTTTTTTATTAAAATTTGCAGTATTACGAAACACGGAAAACGACATTTTAATCAAATATTCCTGCCTAAAGGCATTTAGTGGTCAAATAAAGCTTAATCTCTCGACTTTCAATATTGTTGATAAACAAATTTGTATCTTATTTTTAAGTTTAAATTCAATAAGTATATTTAATTTTAAAAGCATACCATTACTAGTGACATTCCAGTACTAGGTATATGTTAATGATTTAATAATTAATTTTTTGTACTACTCGTCACGTGGGTCTTCATTTTAAATAAAGTTTAAATATAGTACTATATTTTTTATTGTAAATAAATCAACAATATTATTGGGTGATAATAAACTTTCTTGTTTTCTTTTTATCAACCAACTCAGTCGAACTTCTTCCTAAGAGCTAGGTTTGCGTATTTAAAATTTAAAAAAATTGGCCTGGACTAGGCAGTATTGTAACCATTACATTATTTATATGTTAGGTAAGACAATACACGTAAAACTTGCAACAGAATATTTATTTTTATATTATGCTTCAATACTTTTTACAAACATCTCTATCACAATGCTTAAGAGATTAAGTATAATGTACTCTTGTTAAATTTAATATATCAAGTCTTTACGTCCAGAATACAAAAGAAAGGGTTGAAAATAGTTATAATGACATTAGTCCCTCTTCAACGTATTAAAGTTTATCATTTGAAAGCTTTGGAAATAGATATGGCTAAGAAATGGATATAGGGATATGGGATGGATGGAATATGGAAATATAATTTTGAAGACACACACTTACATATTGCCTTTAATATACACACATTTACATAATACCCAATATATTTTTTATTCTTTTGCAATAAACCCAACCTCTGATTAATAGGTTTTTATTGAGGAAATATAGTAGCTGTCATTTATAAACCGTGACCCGTTAATAATGTTTCAATACTTTTTTTTTATGATTTTTATAAAAGAAAGTACTATTTTGTATTATTTGAGACATAATATTAACTTACTTACTTACTTATTAAGTATATCACTTTTAATAAATATTGGGCGCATGAACATTTTTACAAAACGCTAACAGAGACATTAGGGTGATTCAAAAAATCCTAGTTTTTAATTTTTATAGGGGCACCGTCTTATATGGTTCCAATATGAAAAAAAATATACCTATATTTTTTTTTTTAATTTAAGTCAACTTTAGGGGTCGCTACCGTCCATTAAAGTTTTTGAAAAATGCTTTACATACGGTAATGGGGTAGCACCCCTTGGGAACCAAAATGGCGGTGCCTTTGTGTATTTTTGTACCTGAGTGTAAACAAGGTACGTTAGGTACCTGGTACATATCCTCTATCCACGTTTTTTAACCTCTTCAGTCGTCAGGTTAGGTAAAAACCCCTAAAACCTGTTTTAAAAATCTAAAAAAAATTTGGTGGAAGTTTTTTAACCAATAGAACAAAATGACAGGGTGCCCCCATAGAAAAAGAAATAAAAAATTTTCACATGCATTTTTGAATCACCCTAAGAGACATATTTCATCTTTTTTTAACTAATTAACCCCTATTTTAATAGTATTGACAGATAAGCATGTTATAATTTTAAGGACACCAAGTTATAAATAAGATGAATGTTATAGACAATTGTTGAATGTAAAATAAGAGTATAACATAAGTTCTCTATCAACATTAATTATAATATAGTGATATTATTAACTGAGATACCTTCAAGAAATAAGTATGATTAAGTTGAAAGTACACTTTCATAGAAATGGTTATCATGTTCTGGGTAATTTAATAAGTTTTAAAATGATTATTTTTGGAATTCATCATGTTCTGGGTAATTTAACAATTTTTAAAATGATTATTTTTGCGGTTCAAAACATATTGGCCTGTGAAAACACAACACTGTTAAATTGTTTGTTTAAATTGATAAATGAGAGTAGGGTGAAAGCACAATCACGTAGCTTTTTCTTAACGAGTCATATTTTATATTAACGAGTGTTTGCTTCCATTAAAGAAATGTAACTGTACCTCCAGGGAACAGACATAAGAAATAGAAACTGGTTGCTTTTAATACTATTTATTAGTCTTTTATAATAAATTAAATTATTATTGTATTATACATAAATAAGGGCTTTAATATTTATTTCCTCAAATTTAATCGTTTAGCTACAAATATTATTTGTACTCAATTATAAGGAAAATATTTGTCGTAAAATTTTATAGATTTTATCTAACAATTAACACCGGTTCATAAAGGTTACTCGTTTTATGATGGAGTTGGTTTTTATTGCCTTGCTTTATCACCGTGAGATTAAAACGATACTGCTCTTTCATATCATTAAATACGCATTGAGCGTTTCTTCCTTTACTGAAAACACCGGTCAGTATCGACAATTAAATTTGTTTACGTGTCAATAAACTATTTTATAGTAGTCTTAAACCAAGCGAGGATGGATGTGGAAGAAAAATTTTTATTCTATCCAATAATGAATTAATTAAACTAAATAAAATAATAAAGGTATTTAGGGTATTTTCACACAACTTGATTAAAAGTATGTATTTTTGAGACTGTCTAAAACAGCCCCCTATCTAAGATCAATTCGAAAACTAATTATATTTTTAGGAAACTATAAATAGATTGTATATTTATGTTACCTAACAATTCATATAATATTCATGCCTTAATTACCTACAAAATTAAGGAATCTTACACGGACACTAGATACTAGAGACACGGATCCGGTTAATTAAACTGTAAGACTCATATATTATTATAATGTCGTCCGTCAATCTAAAGACTAGTTAAGTTGCATTGAGCGTGTATGTACTAATCGAGCATATTAGGCTCTAAGTTTGAAATATCAAAGCACTGTTATGTATATTAGATAACAGGTTGTGCCAGCAGTTATACTTACAATTGCTCGTCTTCGTGCTCGTGCTCGTGCTCGTGCTCGTGCTCGTGCTAATGCTAATGCTTGTGCTTGCAAAGACAGACAAGATTTCAAGTACTGAGGAGATACTAGAGGAATTAATGTCAACACACATTCTCTATATATAAGTTTAACGGATTATATAACGCACACAGACATATATGCCAGGATTACTTCCGTCTTCCTTGACATTTATCGTTGCATATTAGTCAATTTACTATAGAGCTCTATAAATTATTGTAGTCTATATATTTAACTGATATTTAAGCAATATTACTATATAATTTCATGTTAATTCGATTATTCGTGTTTGCGTGAAAAAGGTACATACAATTAAAACTTTTACTACAAAGTAGTAATGATTTTGAAGTTAGTATTATTTAAAGTAACTCAATTAAACACTGTATCATTTATTTTGTCTTTGAAATGTAATAATGTTTATAACAACATATAAGGGAGCGTGCAAAAGTAATAATTATTTTCCACTATCAGCATTGTGAATTGTGATATTTATTTTGTGCTTAACTTAATTGACAGACAAGTATTCGGCCAATTTGGGATCATGTACTAAAATTAAGAAAAGGATTTTATTATGATAAAAGTTGTCCAGTTATTTAGTTAGATAATACAAATTTCAATTTAAACGTAGTGTGAGATAAAGTTTTTTTTCAATTTGTTTATAGTTTGTACAATAATACTAATATTTTTTTATATTACATCATTTTATTATTTATAACATTTCAAAAATATGACTGCTGTACTAAGCTTTTTTGTAATCGTATATCCCGAAAGCATACAATTGGATACTGAATTTATGTTGTGTCAGAAATTAGGACAAATTCCGGAGAGATGAGATCCAATACTAGGTCCGGCTGTTATGGAAAGCATTGAATATGATATGCCACTTATTGCAGTTTAAATGATAGAAGAGATATTTGACAACATACACATTTTTGAACTATTTTTTCATTGTATCTGGACAGTGAGGTAAAAATTTTCCCATTTTGTAACGATCATCATTTGACAATAACATAAAATATTTAAGAGAAAAAAACAAAAATATTTAACCAACAGGTTAGAATGTGGCGTTTTCTGAGATCTTCATATTAAAATATGGGTATTACGATCTAATAAAAAAAAATTGTCGGGATAATCGTAAAAGAAGACTTTTAAAAAGTTTTTCGTTAATATGCCAAAAAAAAAAGGAAAAGTTACAAAATATAGTAATATTTAACAGCGGTTATAGTTTTTATTAATTAAAAGTTGGTTAAATTTTAATTAATCTGAATTACCATTCTGTTCCAAAAAAAATGCATCATAATCGAACCTGACTTAATGAGCGATACATTTTTCAAATGCTTTAAAAATCAATATTTTCAATATTCTTTAATTTCATCAGTATCCAATGTTAAAAGGTTATCGTATGTAATTGGATATTGCCTATAAATTCCAGATGATCTCCATTCACTTTACGTTTATTTTACTTTGATATAAAGCTGATATAACACGATTATTGGAAACACGTCGCTCAAACTCATCAGTGCTATTTGGAAATTGCGAAATCAGCGGTTGAAGGCGACCTTTGGTAATAACGCTAATATTAACGGAGGAATTATGTGACGTAAATTGCGTTACCAATAATCGATACTTGAAGGGTTGATATTTAATTCAATATTTGTTAACAACGTTTATTTTAAATCTTAAGCTTAAAGAATATTAGCTTTCAAAAATAACATAAAATAATAACTTGACTTGACTGATATTACATAATAGAAACCAAAAACATCAAAATTTTAATATGTGGTTGTGAAATATCATATATGGTGTATATATCATATATATGTGGTTGTGAAAAACTACTTTAATATTCCTAAACTTTACTACAAAAAACGTAAAAAGTTTTTATTGTAAAATAGAAAAGATATCGTATAAAAACATATACCATAAAACCAACCCAAACCTCAAACTAATTCTTTGCGTTATAAATAAAAATTAAGGAAGCCTTACTTTGTAATAAAACGGAATGAGTATCTGTGATAAGGCTATACTATCTACCCGATACTACCTTCTGTTTAAGTTGTTGTGTAAATCCCAAAAAACTGCCAGAAATTACATGAAAGATACCTTTAGGCTGAATACCTTTCTCTGGCTACCTAGGCTAGTTTCTCAAATCAGTATAATATTGTTAATATAATATATGGTAGCTTTTATCTCGAGGACATCTACAATTATTTAAATAATGTACATAAAAATCGAATAAGAAATAAAAATATTCAACTTATTAACACAACTTCTTTACAAAACATTTTTAATTCAAACACACGCATGATAAAAAAAAGAAATTACAAAAAAACGACGTGATATACTCGCATGTATCACATCTTTTTTTTTTATTTATTTTTTTTACTTTATTTCTTTACTATGTATTATAACCACCATTTATCTGTCATTTCAACAAATGAAAAAGTTTTCTTTAAATCTATATTTAATTATATATTTATTTATGTTGCAAAACTATTTAAAAAAACAATCCAATTCGTAAAACTACCATACTACTATTTTATTATTTCAAAGTATTCGGTCAAATGTATCAAAAATACATTATTTATTTTCTATGAAAATTATTTAGGAGCTTGCTTTATACAAAATAATTTATGAATCTCTATTCTTTGTTACAAAAAATTAACCCTTTGACACAATATTAAACCATAGAATATGTAATCTAAAAGATAAATGGTTTCAGGTAAAATAAATCAAATAGGGTCAAATATTGAGAAAACATTCAGCAATTAGGACAAAAAACACCATAAATAAATAATACCTTGAATTGATTTTACTTTCTTTTCATTTTAATTTCAATACTTCTATAAGGTACAGTTTAGTCTAGTTATTTGATAAGTTGGCTTTGTTGTTTTTATTACTCTCTATTAGGAATGCTTAATAAGTTTAACAAGCTTAAGCTTTGCTCTTTGGCAGAACTTTATACCAAGAGCCAAATGATTTGTAACACTACTAAATACATCGTAGCTTTGCAAGGAATTTATGAACATTACGCCATGTTTTTTTTATATGGTTTATTTACCAGTTATTACTATAATTTTTTTGTCGATAATTTAGCTAGACTTACATCATCAACATTCACCCGCAACAGATTAATCGGTGATCATGATGCTTGCAATAATGATGTAATATCGGCAAACATATGGCAAATAAATACAAAGTGAACCTCCCATTTAAGCATTAATTATTTAGCCGACATTTGTCTGGTCTTGATTGCGTCATCCGTCGGTCTATCCAATTTTAAGTCTGTTTATTCTGCCTTATTTATTATGTTTATGTTACCTTGATTCGTTTGTTTGAATTGTTAAAATCAACACAACATGGATGTATTGACGGCAGGTACCGAATTTGCGACTCCCATTTTCCACTCACACTGACGGGGAAAAATTATATCAGGCATGTGGACCGGAAACTGTTACGAAATCAACACACGAATGATGTTTGCATGCGGCTGAAGTGCAAATATTGTGATGGATGTGTGTTATGGCGCAAATGAATAAAGTAAGAATGGTATATATGAGGAATTTGGAAAGTTTGGTATATATTATCAAGTAAAGGGCAGAAAGCATGTTACCAGAAAAGTTTAAAGTGTGGATGGGGACTGCTGTAAGAGAAAATAAGAAGAGGGCGGCCACTGAAGACGTGAAGACTAGAAAGATGTTTTGTCTCAAAATTGATACTGCGAAGAAGTGTGTATCTGAGATGACGCTATTTATTATACACTTAAAATGTAGTATTTTTTTTCAGTAGATACACAGATGTATCGTCGTTGATATTTTACTAAGAATAAATAATTTTTATTGAAAGGAAGTTTTACTCAATTTCTTTTACGTATTTACTTAAATCTGATCCATTTTTATTAATACGATCTCCGAAGTTTAATACATTACGTGATGAATTTATAATTTTAAATATCAGCGATGATTTTGAGGGTCGTCTTTCCAATAATTTGATTATATGAACGTTTTACAACCTGGTTCTTACATCACACAGATGTAGACATGCATAGGAATTTGACAAGATATTAATCACTTACCAACTATCTCATTTGATTAGTACATATAATAGAACATATTTTTAGATTTTAAAGCATTTGTCAAGTGATTGATAAAAATAAGTTTTTAATTAATTTGAGCCTTCAATAGTACTGGTCTGTAATATTTTGTTTTTATTATCTCTTAATAAAATAAAATTATTATTATTATTTATATGTAAATGTGGTTGATTTATAAAGAATATAGGAAGAGGCTCTTTCTGAGTCTAACCAAAACAGATATTCATTATAACTTATTTCGAACTCACAGAAGTGAGAATTCAATGAGAAAATGCCAGCCTTTATTGGTATTATATGCTAAATACTTCAATATACTATAAGTAACGGTTCGGTATATAAATGGTGAATAAATTTATCCTTATCATTACACAAAATTACAATTGCTGAATAGAAAAGTTTATCGATTTGTAAATACTTTTCAATCACGTAGAACGACTTCATTCATTCAATCACTGCACAAAGTAGGCACTTACCCGCTATGTGAAATATAAAACTCAATGCACTCCACCTTATGCAGTCTGAATATTTAATAACCAGACCATGGCATATTTTAAATATCTTTATTCACTATTTATCGTACAGCTCGGAGAGTTTTTTAACAATATTAACAACGCACAGAATAGAGCTGACTGCAGATGTTAAATGACTTTCGCTTCGGTTGGTGATTCAATGAAGGACAATAGGAGGGTATATCAGGAAGAACATGACTACTTAGGTTCAGATCCTTTACAACAGTGCATTAGCGTTATTTTAAAATCTCAAAAAAAAAATTATTATGAAGTTAGATTATAAGCAAAAATTCCGTAATTATGAGCTTGGAACACACTAACAATTAATGAAATATATTTGGCGGTAGTCAATCAAAAATTACTCCGCAGATATCAAAATATAATTGTGTGCCATGCTTTTATTTTTATAAACATGAGGTGAAATAGGTTTAAAAAAAGTATTTTCTGAAGAGAGAGGTTCTATCAATAGCTGTTTTAAGCGTCACTAATATAAAAAAAATGTCTTTTTCTGCACATAATTATTATATCTGACTTCAAAATCATAAAAATATTATATTCTAAAAAATATAGAACTTGCTAATATAAAAAATATGAACCGCTGTTATATGTCCTTACATAAAATGTATCATAACAAAAATCCATTTATTATAAAAACACTGAAACAATTGTTATTTCAAAGGCTTTTAATAATTACATAAATACAGCGCTCGGGTGTGTCGGGTTACCGTTCATCCGCTGATACAACACCCTTAACATCGTTTTTCATTACGGGTATATATTCATTTGAAATTAATTATTCTTTTGTTATTTTACATTTTATTTTACTAAAACCTGTCACCTTTTTCTCTTTTTATAATATATTACAAAAATGTAGTGAGGAACATTTTCTACCAGAGTTTTTAAATGTATACTATTTCAACACCGCAGTTAATTAACGACATAAACACTGTAAATCTTGCATTAAATTATTAATTTTAATAAAAAAGTAATTCATATACTTTGAATTTTAGACTACATATGGATCTTTAGACGACAAGACCGCGTAAAGGCGGAACTTGCCAATCCATGTGACATTTAGGGCGAGCGAAGCTGCGGGCTAAAGCTAGTTTAATGAAGTCAAACCTTAATCTGAAGTTAATACAAATGTATTGAAATTAAGTCGTTAATCAAAACGGACCATAATATCTGGCGCTAGTCCAGTTTACTTCATTACTATTTATTCCTAAAATATAAATCTTTTAATGTGTTCAAAAAACAAAAAAAAATATCAGCCCTTATAATAAGACAAACAGAAAGAAATGTCCAAAAAATAAGATGTTAGCCGAAACAATGGATCATGTTACATATTTTCATGAATAATCTTAATATTGTAATAAAACAATTTCTAATGTACCTTATTTTATATTACACAAAACATAATATAAAATAGAGTCTTGGAATAAGACAAAATCATTTCCATTTCTTCATTTCAAATTCAAAAGGTACATTATTCGTATGTACACACAGTACCCGTGGGCATTGTGAACCTAAAGTCATAAAGCCGTTACACTTTAGTTATATCTGACTAGAATATTCGAAATAAATAAATTACAAAAGAACAAACTGCTCAGAACTAAAACGATTCATATAAATTGATAAAAAATATGTTTAAGCCGATGAATATTTTTATTTTCTGAACTAACTTATATTTCCAAGAAACATTTTTGTTTCAACATTCTTATTTATATTCAGAAATAGAGGATATATAAGCACATAATTCGTGTGTTGAATAAATTGTATCTGATAATTAATATATTTTCCTACAGTTTTTTTTATTATCACGAAATAAAAATAATATAGTTTCACTTGTCTTTGTGTGATTGATTTATCTTCTGTATTTTATTCAACCATCAGACTTTCTTTCACTCTTAAACCTATCACTATCGTGATTGAGTACATTAATTTAAAAATATTTGTAGTATATGTAATATTAATAGTAAAAGTATATGAAGACTGCAAGCTGTCGTTTCCTAAGCAATTATAGACGTGTCACATGACTACTACTGAGTTGTGACATTGAATGACGTGATAAAGTAGTCATTCGAAGACGATTTTACATATAATGGTAATTTTGCTAATGATTTAAATCAAAGTTAAATATTTTATTAGAATTACTTAGAAATTAATATAAGTTGTTCTTGTCGACAATTACACGATTTTAAAATTATATTTTACGTGCTAAATAAACGTTATAAAATTTTAAAATTTTAATCCATAGTTTACTTTTTAAAAATACTAGAAGTTAAGAATTGTTAAAAAATATAATTAAAATATATAAGAATTATTAACCTATAATCTTATTAAAACTTATCTTATGAGAACTCGTGCTATAAAATTTAGGACTTCACTTCACTAAGATAGTCTGATTAAATCCTAGTTAGCAAAAATTTGCTATATAGTACTCGTCTCAGTTTGGACAAACACGGGCTGTGGGAAAATTATCGACTTGTAACATTTAATAGCATTTCACTTTCAATATTCATGTTATTGACGAATGCTGAGCGCAGCGTAGCGTTTGTCCGAAGGACTATGTTCCCAGTAGAAAGGCCCATTCTGCTATTTTTCCGTATGTACGTATTGCAGCATGCTTGTTCCGGCGTAGCCGGCGTATTTTTCATCCTATCGTCCCGAAAATTGGCAGGCGTGTTCTTTGAATTATTTGAATTTTTATGTCGAGCCGTTTTTTTGATTGGGCAAAAAATCCCAAAAAGGCGGTGTCTTTTAGTTTTGTTTTTGGTGTAGGAGAAGCAATTGTCATCCGATCACCACAAAAATTGGTAATCATGTTCTTTAAGTTATTTAATTTTTTTTTGTCCGTCCATTTTCCCTACTGGGAAGAATAATCCAAAATGGCGGTGATTTGAGTTTTTGTTTTGGCGTAGTAGGCGCATTTTTCATGCAATCGTCACGAAAATTGGTAGGTGTGTTCTTTGAATTATTTAAATTTTTATGTCGAGCCATTTTTTTGCTTGGACTAAAAATTTCAAAATGGCTGATTTCTGATCCGTACCATGAATACGGACTTTGCGGCCGCTAGCGGGCTGAAATTTCATCTAATTATTCTTTGCCGAAATCTAAAGTGTTGTGTTAAAAATGGCGACCATAGCGAATTATCAAAAATTTTAAAGTTGAATAACTCCGTTGTTATTTGGTGGAGCCAAATTTCGTTCGGTAGTTATGTACCTACATACATACATAGGCATACTTATTCCTTTTTGGAAAAGGCACTTAAAAAGTACACTGTAGGTAGGTACCTACCACAATTCATTTTCTCTTGCCAGCACAACACATAAATTTCGGGTTTGTTACATAGAAGTGATGATTTGTGACGGTTTTTTAAAGGCTTAAGTCGGCAACAATGTTCATTATTCAACGCGGCGGAGGTCCATTGTACGGCGGTTACTGATGTGGCCTCATACTTGGTTCACGGGTGAAATATCGTACCCACTGCACCTCGTGAAATCCACTATATAATATATATAATAATTTCCTAACATTGTCTCATCCCCTAACGTCTACTGTTCACAGAACGACTAGTAATTACTTGATGTATAATTATAGCGACCCCTACTAAAAGAAAAATGAAGCAATTCCATAGGCAAGTCATAGTAAAACTTAATAAAATTTATAAAACAGAATTTAATTTGCCCAATAGATTTTAAAAAAGGCCGTTTTAATGACATTCTGTTATATCTTAACGATATTCTCATGCTGACATATTACCAGTATTTATTTATTTATTTATATATTTTCCACTTTGAATCCGTACCAGTGATCACTTTTGTACGTCGAATGGAAGTGACAGGAGGCCCTATTTTGATTGATCGTACGTATCAAAATAAGCCCTTCTGTAAAGACACTCTCCAACTTAAAATAAGACTACGAGGGTTCCAAACGCGCCCTGGTCTGAGAAGAATCACACAACTAACTCAGCCGGTTTTCTTTTATTACTGTTTCACTAACGTCAATATATTTAATGAGTAATGTACGAACAACTAAAGTCATCGCAATCAATTCGATAAGCCGGCCTAATGATAATTAATTATAAGAAAAAGGAAAAAAAAAGTATGACAATATTACCTAGGTATAGTATTTAGTTAATGTACTTGCTATTAATTCATAACATAATAAATGATTTCCATAGTTTAATCCAATTCATGTGATAATATACTCGTAAAATATTTTTACCTATTTATATATTTCATATGAGTAACTTTCATAAAAAATATTCTGCATTCAAAGTGTTTTTATTATAACTTAAATACATGCTATACTTAAAATTACAGTTTATACATATATAAATATATATATAAATATATATATTTATTAAGCCTAATTAAGCATCAAGATGTTCGTAACGGTTCCGGAACTTCACACATCATTACTTCTACTCTCTTGAATTTCATGTCATGTTAAACCATGTTATCTCGTTAAGGGAGTGACGTCACAACCTGCCCCTTGAAATAAAATACCTTACCAAAGATTGATTACCGGTTCTCGTGTAGGGTGGAAATAACTGACTTTACCTTTGTTCTGCTACTTTTTTATATAAAACTTTAAAAGAATCTTTTCTTGTAAATTAAGTTTTCTATGCACGAATATAAAACTGTGAAAAACGAATTTGATGACCGACTCGTTACGGTTAAGATAGAGAAAATTTAAATCAAATTAAACAAATTGTATAATAATATAAGCCTCATTTTTTCTTAAATCAGTTTATTGTTTACATATGTGTTATGTAGATATAGTACACAGAAACAAGGTTTAATATAATGTTAAATTATATTCACTACAAAATGTGATGTTATCCCAGGGATCACAGACGTGTAACTTTGATAATACAATTTTTTTGGAAAACATTCACATACGATGAGACAGTCTTCCAGTGTTAAATGGCATCAAAAGCTGTAGATATCTCTGAATATATACATTTTTAAATATCTTGACCCCCCTCCACCCCATCCAGTTATATAAAGATTAGTTAAAATAAAAATGAAAAAAGTATGGGTAAGAAATGTTAAAAATAAACGAAATCCAGATACCTATTTGCATATAGTAAATATGGGAGACTGAGAACAACCTTACTACCCATACATATTCATTTCAAACTCCTTTGAGTATAATTTCTCCATATATCCTAGGACCTTAATAAATCACTGTATTCGTATGGGCTAAATAGAATTAATTTCATACTATTACATATTGTATCCATAGCCTTGCCGACATTTAGCTGTAAGGAACATGACTTTCTTCGAATTCAGTAATATAAAATATGTAGTTATATAAGTATATATTGTTTCTAGTATAAGTATGTTTATCATCTATGAATATTAACATGTATTATCATTTGCACTATCCCTTCTGATCTCTTATTGTTCCCTTCTCCCTTCTCCCTTCCTTCTCATCTTCAAAGGTTGTCTGTAAGAGATCGCTTTAAGCGATAAGACCGCCTTTGCACGGTTTATATTTTTGTTATTTTTTTATCGTCAATCCTTGTTATTTTTTATGTTATACAGTGCAATAAAGTGTTTAAATAAATAAACAAATAAAAATATATCATCATTTCTTATGACACTTACACATTAAAATAAATGTTAAACTTTTTCACCTTTATCAATCACTTCAAACACATAAAGTGTGTAAATATGTACACAAATAAGACAATTATTCAAATAATCTGACTATATGAATATAAAATTACCTATATACCAGCCAAGTTACCAATACATGCCCGAACATTGAATAGACCAAATAAATAAACAGGAATTAGTATAATTAAGTAAACAATTATCGTGATTGCTCCAATAACCTTAATTGATTAGTTTGGACAGGGAATAAATGACTAGAACCTAGATTAGTACATTTCTACATTTGTGTACAAAACAATTTGGACCGTGTAATTTGAAAGTAATTAAAAATCGCTTAGAGACCAAACCATGCTAATCGAAGGTGATCTACTTTTTTAAAAATCACAAAGATAAAGGTATCAATATACTATTCCAGTAAATAATTACTTTTTAAAAAGCTAAGCCAATAGCAAACAATTATTTCTGATTATTAATTTATAAATAAAAAATCAAAAATATTAAACATGTATGATATAACTGTTATAAGTCTCCCATTTTTTCTAAACAAAGTATTAAAGAAATATAATTCTACGAATGTATACATTTATTTGAAAATTAAGAAAAAAGCAAAAGAAATTAAATAAAAGATCTTTTAGTACAAAAATATATAATAAACGACATTCCGTTAATAAAATATTTATTCATTTGATACAATTTATTTGTACAAAAAATGGTACAATATTTGGTAAAAAGATATGTACCATTGGGACAGATGGTGCCTATTAGTGAGTGGTGCAGACATAATTTCACGTTTTACATATTACATTCACGTAAATTAGACAACAAATTATCCCATTACATCCAAACCGTTTATTATACTTATTTGTGGTATAAAAATTCAGACAGGAATTAAACATGGACTGATGAAACTCCCTTATAGTAATAATAAAGTAATACAGTTCAGTTATATTGATTGAAAGATGAAAATCATTAGTTAATAATATGCCAATTTCAATATTTAATTTATTAATATGAGGTATAATAAGAGATGTGTTATTTTTAAAAGATCTTTAATTATGTGATTAAGTACTTGACACTTTGTATAAGCCTTTTGAGGTTTAGTTTTAAATTCTTTGGATAGTAACATTCAGTCAGGAGGTATTAGACCATCAGCTATCATCCTTTGTCGTTTTGCTTCTTCCCTGGCTCGTCGCTCTGCGTCCTTTCTTTCTTGCTCCTCCCTTTCCTCTTGTGCCTTCTTCATTGCCATTTCAGCTAAAGTCTTCTGATCCAATTTAAAGAAGTTAATAGGTTCTTTAATGTATCTTTCATCTTTGGCATTCATGTTTTCAATAAACTTAACATACGCAAAGGAACCGTCTTCTGGATTGTATGTCTTATCTTTAATAGCGAGTTTCAACCAATCAACAAATTCAATTTCACTTAAAGGTTCACCCCATGTCATCAATTCTTCTCTGAGAAGCTCTAAATCAGCTGTACCGACTTCTTCATCATCATGCGCTAAAGCAGCAAATGCTTTTGTTACTGCCACTTCAAAATCATCACCCCAATTCATTTTAGCCTCAATCATGAACAACCATTCATGATATTCAACAGTATCCACTAAATCGTCTTCTAGAAATAGTCGAAATAGTTCCTTTACTTCTGCAGTTTTTGGATTGAAACCAAGCTTCCTTAGCATCAAGGGTATGGCTTCTATTTTAACCTAAAATTGTGATATCAATGATTTAATCTATATATAAGCAATTTATCACTCACTGACTCATCACGAAATCTCCGAAACCAATTGTCCGATTAACTTAAAATTTTATATAATCACTTCTTTAGTGACGTAGACCTCACCTAACAACAACGAATTTTACGGAATTCCTATCGCAACGGATTTAAATTTTTTGGAATTCGCCAAGTTTAAAACTTGTAGGAGCTAAGCACTTAACGCGGGGGTAAGAGTAACTATAGCAACGGTTACCATAGCAACCTAAGTTCATATTCAAAATTAATAGAGTGCCCAGCGAAGCGTGAGGGAACAAGCTAGTATTATCTAAACCGTATAATATAAATCTTATTACATTGACAGTTGTTGAAATAATTACTTTCGAAATTTAATGATCCTGTCAAACACAATAATTCCGCCCCCAGCCTATTCAGTTCCTAAATTGTTTATTAATAAAGGAATATTATCGGTTGGTAGTAATTTATCGTCAGATTAACGAAATATCTTCCCATCCCATGCCTCGGAATTTATAGCATTTGCTGAAATTAATTCTGTCGTTACTTTGTACGGAAAATTTGTAAATTTTATGAACAAAGACTAAAAGGAAATGAGCTAGAAACAATTTCTTCAATATATTATTTCGAAAATAATTTGCGTATTTTATTTTATTTGTCGGATTATCGGAAAAAAAAATTAAATTTTGACGTCCATTTTGGAAAACTTATATATTTTTTAAGTACTAAACTAAATAACACATATGTGTGTGTGTGTGTTTTTGTGAGTGTGTGTATACCTTATCGATATTGTCCTCATCGTGAGCTTTAAACAATTCTTTAAATTTTGCTAAATCATCTGGACCGAAGCAGGCTGGTGGTGGTGGAATCTTTTTTGGTTTAGGGGGTGGACCCATCGCCATCTTGGCAGCTGCTGCCGGCTCTTTACCTTTCCCCTTTTTTGGAGGCATTGTTAATTGTATTTATTTAATGAGCTCTTTCTTCAGCATATGATAATTTACATGATGGAAACTTTGATAAGTTAACTAAAAAGAATAACCTAAACAATTATTATAATGCCATAAATGTCAAATACGACTTATTTTTATAAGTCTTTGTTAAACGAACTTTTTAATTTAATAAAACCTCTTTTCGAAAATCCTAACGGTATCATTAAAGGTTTTAAACCAATCATTAAAAACTTTAAACGTAGATTTTGACGATTAATACACATTTAAATAAGGTTATTTTAACAAATTTATTCAGTATGTATATGTATTTAATGTACAGTTTACATTTAAAAAAATGCAGAACGAAAGTATAGTTATTCTCATAGAAAAGATACAACAATATTTAAAAACATCAATATATTTTTATACCTATAAAACCTTACGTTCCTAAAAAAAGAAAAAGATCCATTAACATTGCCGGGCAATTCAAGTGTATTTGACAGGCCCAATTCTACGTTCCAAATTCAAACAACCCACGCCGAAATAACAATCACATCGGGCGGCGTCAAACCACGTGCTGACAAACAGGCCATCTGGAAAATGTCACTCGCGATCGTCGTATCTAAACAACCATTTCAACGTGACCTTTAATTGCCTACAAGCTTTACGTATTGCTGGCTTAATAGAAATGGAAATGAATGGCTTTGCAGCGGTTCCTTAATTTGATTGACGAAGCTCATTTAGGGTGAGGTCAACGAACATTTTGGCTTGAATTATACACATTCAAGTATGTTGGTTCAAAATATATAATTATTTTAAGGTAAAGGCATTTAACAAGGGCCGGGTTTTTGGAAATCTTTATTAATTATTTTTGGGACCTGTGTTAGTTTATAATATCATTATCAGATGAACTATTTATATTAAAAGAGAAAATATTGCATTGCGTTGCAGCTGAAGATTGAAATAATGTGTATATTTGTGTTGAAAGTAGTTTGAAAACTTTGTACCCTTTATTTGATAACATGAAAGTGTATCTTGTTAGGCAATTAAACATGATCTGAGGAAAGCAAGCAGAATCGAGATAAAAAGGCAATAATTTTAATTACTAACCCCGTCAACGCACGGTCTTAATGTATTGTCTGGGAAGTGTCCATTTTGGTTTTAATATTGAGAGGGGAATTCAAAAAATTTACCTTATTTGGAACCGATCCTTATTAGGCGGACCTACCTAATAAAGGTTTTTTGGACCTTTTATAGGACCCACCCACAAAGGTCAACAAAATCAGTACTGACTGAAGCGCCAGAACCACAGACTAATACCACATCAAAGACGAAGCGAAATTAAATCTCTTTACTAGAGCTTAAAAAACCTTAACCTTCAGAGACCATGAAATGGAAATATAATGTCTCAAAATTAGGTAATAATTTTGTCCAGGTTTACAAAAAAAATAAGATAAAAACTCCTATTTCGTACAATTCGCTTTGTACTTTAGGATTACGTAAAGCGGATTATATAAAAAGAAAACATCATTTTACAATCACAAAGAAAAACAAATTACTTTATACAAAGAAAACAACAATATCTTACATCCATATTTATGTATTATTTTATACAAAGATTAAGATAGGTGAAATGAATGTGAATAAAAATATATTTTAAGAGATATTTTGAAATAACATCATATTAACAGTCAACATTATTCCGTGGTCTCTGGTATTCGGTATCACTAGTACGAGTTTTGACATTTCGAATATGACAGTTACCGAGAATTCACGAAACTATGAATTTATGGTATGTACTCAGTATTTGTACAATATCGAACAGCTGGATTGCCCCACCTTCATAGATTTTATTTCCTTCTCCCTTACATATATAGCAAATAAGAGAGATAAATATATACTTCTGTTTTGGTGATATAACATAACAATTGACTTAACATAAAATAAATAAATAATATTATTTTATTTTATAATATAATCAAATTGTATTTTGAAAATTAGAAAAATTGTTAGTGATTTGAGTTTAAAATTTAATTTTGATTTAATTTAAAAATTGGTTCAAGTTGTTACTGTAAAGGACAACTCTCGCAATACGATATGGGCTTGTTTTTTCTTGCATTTCATATTAAATTGTACACTTGTGGTTATGTCGTAATTGTGTATATATACAAAATCATCTTTCATAGATAAAATACATTAATACAATAAATAAACATTACTTCAATATGATTTAATACGTTTGTATCAAATCATATTTTATCATTGTTTTAACTCCGAAAGTAATTCGAAATAAAAGCTGTTTATTTAATTATTTTTATTATTTTAAACATTAAAAGCAATTGCTGCTGCTGTATACCTCTTCGTTTTATAATTAACCAACACTAATAGGGTATTTGAAACCAGCCATTCATATCTTTCTAAACGTTTGACATTTCAAAATGTCAGTAATTCCGTCAATATATCTTATTATAAATCCAAATATGAATAATATAAATAGTTGACGTAGTAACAGTACATCACAGTTGACGTATATTACATGACGTATGACATTATAGTAAAAAAAAAAGAAACTATGGAAGTTTTTTTTTTAATAATACCTACGATTTTGGAAGTACGTGTGATAAGTTTGACAGTTTAACTGCCGTAATAGAAGTTAACGATGAAACCGCTAGTTTTCGAATTCACTAAATAATATGAAGTAAGAACTAGAAATGTTAGAAAACGAAAGTTTTATTTTGGCTAGATACATAAATACTTTTTTTTATAGTATCTTGGATTTAAATTGATTGAAACGTATAAAATACTAAATTAGTCAAAAGTAATGACTATTGGACACTAAACTGGAACAGGAAAGCTAAAGGAAATTTTTACGTAACAAATAAAAAAAATATTGCATAGTAAAATAAAAGCTTTTAGACAATAAATACAGAATATAATAATATGGTCTGCAATAGGCACCCATAGATCAATATATAAATATCTAATTCCAAATCCAATCTATGAAAATTATATAAAATTATACACCATAGAGATTACAGTTTACGAAATTTATAATCACCCATAATAATCGGAACCGCTGAAACTTGACGACTCTAAAAATAAATAGATTTGTGTGAGAGCAACAACGGATTGGCATTGATAATTTTAAGTCACCTATTATTTTTTCTAATATAAATACTAAAAAAATAAAAAGTTAAAACTAAACTTTTTTTTTTTTTTTTTTTTATGTAAGAGGAGGGCAAACGAGCTGGCGGGTCACGGATGGACGTGATCACCGCCGCCCATGAACTCTTGCAACATCCGAGGATTTACAAGAGTGTTGCCGGCTTTGTAGGTAGAAATAAACGCCTTTTTTGAAGGTACCCATGTCGTACCGATCTGGAAATACCGCCGAAGGGAGTTCATTCCACATTCGAGTGGTACGTGGAAAAAACGTCCTTGAGAACCGCACAGTGGAGGATCGCCACGCATCCAGGTGGTAAGGATGGTATTGGAGGCGATGGCGCGCTGTGCGGTGATGAAATTCGGCGGCAGGCATCAGATCGAATAGTTCTTCGGAACACTCCCCGTTGTAAATGCGGTAGAAGACGCACAAAGAAGCCACGTCTCTACGCAATGCCAAAGAGTCCAGCCGTTCGCAGAACACCGGGTCCCCGACAATTCGAACGGCTCTCCGTTGTACGCGGTCAAATGGTAGAAGCTGATATTGGGGTGATCCGGACCAGAGATGAGAACAGTACTCCATGTGTGGCCGGACCTGCGCCTTATAGAGCGCAAGTCTTTGGCCAGGTTTGAAGTACTGCCTCGCTCTATTGATCACTCCCAATTTCATCGAGGCCAACTTGGCCTTGCTCTCCAGATGACCACGAAACTGACAGTCGCTCGAAATGTCGAGACCCAGTATTCTGATACTTGGCGAGGCAATGAGGGGAGTGCTCTCGAAGAGCGGTGATACGACAAATGGGGTTTTTTTTGTGGTAAACGCGCAAACCTGTGTCTTCAGGGGATTGAACTGAACGTGGTTCAGTTCACCCCATTCAGAGACCATCCCCAGGGAGGTCTCTATTGAAGACACAAGTTTCTTTCGGCACTCGTCGACGTTTTCCCGAGTGAGACCTGCACGGCCGGAATATACCGCAACCCCAGTACTGTCATCCGCATAACAATGTATGTTGGAGATATCAACTGCCAGACCCTCTCCCTTGCTTTCAATAACAGCTGCCCAACGGTGTGTAAGATACAACAGAAGATCACCAGCCGATTGACCATGGCGAAAGCCATATTGCCGGTCATTGACCAACTGGTGATCCTCGAGGTAGGTTAGGAGCTGTTTATTGATAATGCTCTCCATTACTTTGGAGAGCTATCACCTTTTTTAGGGATCGGATGGACAAGGGCACGCTTCCATGTGACCGGGACTATGCCTTTAAAGTAGGAGTACCGAAATAGACGCGTAAGCACTGGAGTCAACTCAGGGGCACACGTTCGTAGCACCAATGGAGAAATGCCATCCGGCCCACTCGACTTATGAACGTCCAAGGAAAATAGAGACTGCCTAATAGTTTTCTGCCGAAAAACTATTTCCGGCATTGAGCTCTGACACCGCGGGATGTTAGGCGGTGTCTTCCCCTGGTCGTCCAAAGTCGAGTTGGAGGTGAAAAGAGTGCCCATGAGATCGGCTTTCTCTTTTGCCGTGTGGGCCAGAGAGTCATTCCCCATGTGCAACGGCGGTAGGGACGGCTGGCTAAAGTTTCCCAGAGTGGCCTTCGAAAGCGCCCAGAATTTGCGCGTGCCAGGCGGGTACTTTGCCAGCTGATCCCCAATTTTGACGACATGCTTGAACTTTGCTCTAGCGATTTTCCGTTTGAAGAATCTGGAGGCACGATTATATTTCCTCTTCAGAACTCTAGAGTTCGGATCCTTAGGGACTAACGCATTGACCCAAGCTTGATAAGCCTGCCGTTTGCCAGCTGCTGCAGCCCTGACAGACGCATCAAACCAAGGCCGCGATCTGCCACCAAGTGGTACCACAGAGCTTGGTACAAATAGTTCCATGCCCTGTAGTATCACATCAGCTACAGCCGCAGCGCAGTCACTAGGATCATCGGAAGGGAAACAAATCGGCCCCCATGGGTAGGATGCAAAAAAGGACCGCATTCCATCCCAATCCGCTGACTTGTAGTGCCAAACGCGTCGAGTCGCAGGTGTTTTTTTTTTTTTTTTTTTTTTTTTTTTTTAAAGACCATAGACATTTGTCCATGCTTTTCATTGTGATTTTAAACAATTTTATTACGATTTTAATTGCGATGGTAACTTCGCAGGCAATTGTACACAAGTTTTCGAAAGCTATTTTAGAAATTGATAATAATAATAAATAAAGTAAATAGTAGTAGTAGTAAGCTAGGTTATTAAGTTCACTAGCTTTTTCATAGCCTCGGAGTCACGGTGAGAAATTGCCATCTTGAGGTTGTACTCTACAAGAGTTCTATCGGAAGTATCGCCGGCCCGCCTAATGAATCTCACAATGGCGTCTTCGTCTATATCCATGTAGTACGTAGAACTTCTTGTGTGTCTAGATAAAGCCACCACTGCGTGTGGGACACTTGTCAGGTACGATTTTGGTTTGGATTTCATTTGGATGATTATTACCGACTCGTATGTTAATCCCTGAGCTTCATTGATGGTGAGGATGCGCGAGTTTTCCCCTTTTCCGTACCCTAGGTTTATAAGGTCCGCTTTTTCAGTCTGTGTGTGGACCAGGTACAGGGTATTAAGAAAGTCAGCTTCGATGGTAGCACCCGTAAACCTGACTGTTCTCAGAGAGCGAGTCAATGAATTGGCTGAGTATATGCCGTTGTATACCTCGTTTAGAGCATAGCTTATGTCCAGGGGACATCGGTAGGTTCTTAAGAGCTCTTGACTGATAGACGTCACGAGGTATGGGCTATTATATTTCATATGGAACAGATTTAGCCGGTCTATATAAGGAATCTGGTTTGTGTCTCCGATTAGTGTGACTGCTTTGGCCTCTGTTAGTCGGGCCGCCATAACGATCGCTCCGAAATGGTTCATCAAGGCCTCGTCAACGATAAGTCGTTCAGGCTTTTCTTTGACGCCATTTATTAATATTGAAGCGATCGTTCGGACTTTGGTCTTCCCGTCCTTTGGACAACTGAGGGCGAGTTTATTCCTGAGCTCTAATGCTGCCTCAGTCGTCGTTGTTGCTATCAAGTCACTTTCAAATACGAAGTTGTTTACTACCCAAGTCGATTTTCCACATCCAGGAACGCCGTTGACCCAGTGGAAAATTGGTGCTTCCCAGTCTTCCCAGGGTCTTGCTGAATCCTCTACGGCTGTAGCCATTTGGAGGATGTTATCTTCCAGCGAGACCTCTGTGCAGCGGGCTACTACAAGTATTGAGTCTTCAGCGGGTGTTAAATACTTGGGCGGTCCAGTTACTCCTTTGGGGGTTTCAGCTATTTTAACGAATCCATTTTTAACGCTGTAAGCCGCCATGTGGGGAATTCTAGGTGTTTTACCCCGTACATATTCAGATGTAATGTTGTTGAAAATGGCGGCTTTTTCTTCCTTGAGTAATACTTTAAGAAGACCTTCGTTTTCAAGTTCGAAGGTCCGCCTGATCTTTTCACAGATCGCAAGGTTAGTTTTGATTGTTTCCCTTATAGATGCTGTGTACTCAAGAAACGCGTTTCGCATATGTTCGTTGGCACCACTGGCGGATGGTAAATCGGGTGCACTTGTTTGTCCCATGTCGGCTCTAGTTCTGTTCTTTTTATGATATTTTTGCTTCGGTTTAAGCATTGTAATCATCTTATTAAATCCTTTCTTAGTTTTTGATTTGTCCTGTGTTATTTTGTTGGATTGAATTTCGATGGCAATTTTCTCTTGAAGGCGTGCGGCGCTGCTTTGTAGGATCTGGTTGCTTGGTTCGCCCCAGGTGTTTTCGGGGGTCGTAGTCCTATTTGGTGTTTTTCTTATTTTAAGGAACGTTAGGTCTTCTCCGCGGTCTTCATATTCAACCACGTCGTGGTACCTTGAAGCATTTATAGATCCTATGAGATTTGCTACAGTTCCTTTGTCATAGCCAACTCGCATAGCGTCAACGCTTATTGTTTTTGGACTAGTGTTAATATTTTCAGCTCCTAGTGTGCTCAGGTGATCGAGCATCTTACATGCATTTGTGTAAGGGGACTCTGGGTAATTAGCGTCCAGTAGTGCGATGGTTTTGTTCTTCCTCCGCACTATTCGGCAATCCCAGTCCCCCAATGTGACTATTGGTATGCTGTCGTACATCGACCTCTTCATTGTTGCCCTATCGGTACTTTCTTTAGTGAGGGCAGCTAGTCCGGGTGAGATGTATACCCAGTTTTTTGGTCCTACGATGCAAAAACTGAAACCTATTTTTTCTTGGTCGTCGTTCATGTATAGAGCTACTGGTTTAGTCCGAAGCCCTGGTGTACTAGGTTGTCCATTATCCAAAAAGCGTTGTAGGTTCGACTTTTGTATCCCTGTAAGTTTGATAGGTGTTTTTGGTGTGAGTTTGATAAGACTCTTGTTTTCCAGAGGTCTTTTCCTTAAAGCGATTTTACTGCCATTTCTTCTCATGGCAACCAGGAAAATTTCTTCTAGAAAATCTAAGAGAACTGGGCGTCTTTGATCATCGGCCATGAGGGTTTTTATGCCGATTTTCTCCAGTTTTGTGTGGAGTTGAATTTCCAGGTCCGATCGAGCTGACGAAAAACGCGGACAGTCTAGTATTATGTGCCATACTGTCTCTTCGGTGGACGAGTCACACTCACAGCCCGGAGAGTCTTTTAATTTAAATAGGTGTAGGTATTTTGCTATGCCTCCGTGGCCCGTCAGGATTTGCACGTGTATAGGATTCCACTTGGTTTTCCTTGTAATACGAAAAGCTGTGGCGACATCTGGTAGGAACTCCTTTGTGATTTTTCCTGTGCTGGATGTTGTATATCTGTCCTGCCACTTTTGCGACTTTACAGCCTCTCGATTTTCAAAATTCCTTCAAGTACCGTTTCAGAAAATATTTTACATATTCTTTCTTTTACAATGACAATGCTTCTATCCATTTGGTCAAACAGAAAATAACCAATATAAGTTAAATTCCTAGTTCTTTTCTTTTTGTGAAGATAAACCTATTAACTTTTCCATCCTTGCCAAATTTTTAGGCCATTACTTTTGACGACAAATGAACAGCAAACATGAAATTGAAAATATCTTAAAAAAATATAAAAAATATTTCAACTTTAGTACGTTATCGGAAGTCTGGTGTGGCTGGTTTCTCAATATTTTTTTTTTATAACGCCATAGTTCGCAATCACGTAGACTGGTATTTATTTTTTGACCTAAGGACTAATATGGCAAGTAAAAAGCTAATGCAATTGTAATATAAACACCTAAAAATTATCATGGGTGCAATGAAGTAGTCACGGAAGTTGTTAATGTGGAATGCCTGCCTCCTTTGAACACCAATCGGCAATGCGTTTGCAATGGGTTTGTTAGTAAAATGCTTAAACTATCAACTGACAAACTACTGAACCGACTTAAGCTTTTATCTCAACAACATAAACCTGACCTTCAAAACTATCTATTCTAAAAATATATCTCTTTGAAACCTTTTGTTAAGTTATTCATTAATTCTAAGCATTAAAGTCTGTTGATATTTATGTATAAGCGGTCTGATTTTGATTTATAAAATAATAATCAGTATGTAATCCCTTTATTATAATTGATTTTCTCAACATTTTTTCATTATATGTTTTTAAAAGTAAACCACTTAAAACTGTTAGGACAAAATTTTATATGTAAATAAAACATGGCTATTTCTAAACGTTAATTAAATTCTCTGACGCCAACTTTGACAGTTGTTCGACGCCGCAAAATTCTCGTTTACGGTGATCGTGTGGAATATTTTTTTTAGAATTTTAATTAATTAGAATAACTGATCTATTTCATCGTAACAAAAATGGTTGCGAGAGTAGCTGGTGTATTTGGTGAAAAACTAACAGAAGCAATTGCAAATTCAAAAATTTTAGTAGTTGGTGCCGGCGGTATAGGTTGTGAAATTTTAAAGAATCTCGTCCTGACCGGCTTTCCACAAATTGAAATTGTGTGTACATTATTTCTTATAATTTTTCGTTTCAATGTCTTTGGGTATTTCTCTTAATATTCAGATATTATGTATAATTTTCAGATCGACCTTGATACAATCGACGTAAGCAATCTAAATAGACAGTTTTTGTTTCACAAAGAACATGTTGGGAAATCGAAAGCGCAAGTTGCTAAAGACAGCGCCCTGAGTTTTAACCCTAACGTCAACATTGTTGCTCACCAAGACAGTGTTATTAGGTTAGTAATTAATAGTAGGTAGTAGAGGTAAATGAACTTAACTGTCAATATAAAATGCTGTTGATGTTTTGAAATTAAGGTAATACATACGGACGAATTTTAAGGTGTTGCTTGCTATAACTTAAAAAAATAATTAGATCTAGAAATTACGAAAGTGTTACAATTACCAATAATATCATACATTATCCTTTCCACTTATGAAAAAAAAATATTTATATGTATTTTCAGTAATGACTATGGAGTGAGTTACTTCAAACAGTTCAATATAGTTATGAATGCATTGGACAACCGAGTGGCTAGGAACCATGTGAACAGGATGTGCCTTGCTGCCAATGTGCCACTCATTGAAACTGGTACTGCTGGGTATGCTGGACAGGTTGGAATAAAATTATTTACTAAAATGCTTTAAGTAAGACTTCAGGTTTAATTAAGTTAATATTAATGTATATGATATAATTTTTAAGTATAGATCTTCAATCAATTCATAAATGGTAATATAGTCTTGGGTTTTAATATATAACATTTATTTTATAAAACAAAGTTACTTAGTGGTGGAACCATGTTAACAACTAATTATGGTTGTTAATAATCTTCAGTTGTTAATTTATTAATACATCACACCCTGTACTTATTACCATGAAAAAAAATTGTTATTGCTCAATAATACTCATTCAAATTGAAATCTTTGTTTACATAGGTGGAGCTTATAAAAAAGGGTGTAACACAGTGTTATGAATGCCAGCCCAAAGCTCCCCAGAAAACTTTTCCAGGGTGTACAATAAGAAATACTCCCTCAGAGCCCATTCATTGCATTGTGTGGGCCAAACACCTTTTCAATCAGTTGTTTGGTGAAGAAGACCCCGACCAGGATGTAAGTCCAGACACTGCAGATCCTGAAGCCGCAGGAGACGCAGGTGCATCTGCTTTATCATCAGAGGGAACAGCTGCAGGCAATGTTGAAAGAAAGAGCACAAGAGCTTGGGCCGCCGACACCAATTATGATCCAGAAAAGTTGTTCACAAAGCTGTTTGGTGATGATATTCATTATTTGTTATCTATGGAAAATCTCTGGAAGAAGCGTCGTCCTCCCACTCCATTAGTATGGGATAATTTACCAGGAAAAGATAATATGGAAGCACAACATTCTGGATTGCCAGATCAGCGAGTGTGGTCTGTGCATGAATGTGCACAGGTAAAATATGTTTCATATTTTTGTTTTATGTATTACCTTAATTAAATGTTTAGTTTCTAAACATACTCGCCACTCGAATGACTGACAAAAACTTTGTTATGGATGTAATTTTAGCAGAAATTACAAATAATTATTTATTCCAGGTATTTGCTGCCAGTTGCAAAACATTACAAGCTGATCTAAAGAGTCGTCCTGATGGTGACCATCTTGTATGGGACAAAGATGAAAAAAGTGCTATGGATTTTGTCACTGCTTGTGCTAATATACGCTCACATATCTTCAACATACCACTGAAATCGAGATTTGAGATAAAATGTAAGCATTAAATGTAACATTTTGATGATAGAATAAATAATCTTTTTTGACCTTCAACTATTTCTTGCCAGTTAAGTTAAAACTCACAATTATTTTCAGCTATGGCAGGCAATATCATCCCAGCAATTGCTACAGCTAACGCAATAGTTGCCGGTTTAGCGGTTTTACGTGCACAGGCATTACTTAAGGAAGAGATAGAAACATGTACTAGTGTGTATTTACGACCTAAAGTCAATCACCGTGGGCAATTGTTTGTACCAGAGAGGAGTATGTTGACAGTTTGTTTTATTTTAAATACAAATTACTGCTACATTATGTCAAAAAATGCTATATATAAAAAATCAATCTAAGAATGCCTTTTGACTATAAATAAAGTTGTATTAGAAATTTAAAAAAAAAGTTTGGTAGAAAGAAATTATAATAGTAATTTTGTTTTTCAGCTTTAACGGCTCCAAATCCTAAATGCTATGTGTGCTCCCCAAAACCAGAAGTAGCTTTAGCTTGCAACCTCAAGCAACTCACACTCAAAGACCTCAATTCAGCTTTTAAAGAAGGCCTCAACATGCAAGCTCCAGATGCTACAGTAGAAGGCAAAGGTCTCGTCGTCTTATCATCAGAACCCGGTGAAACTGATCACAACAATGAAAAAACATTAGAAGAAATAGGTCTCAATGATGGCTGTGCATTACTAGTTGATGACTTCTTACAAAATTACGAAGTCCGCGTCCGTTTACAACAGGAAGACGAAGAGAAATCCTGGCGTTTAGTGACAGATGCCGATGCACCCATGTTAGGACCAAAAGAGGAGAAAACAACTAACGGATCTAATGGTTCCGAAGAACCAAAACCTGGTCCATCTAAGTCTAAGGAAGATAGTGATAGTGATATGGAGATAATTGAAGAAGATGACGATGGAGAACCAAAACCAAAACCACCTAAACGCAGGCGTACTGAAATGAACGATGAAATTGTTGAACTGTGCTAATATATTAATAATAGTACAATTCATACAACCTGGTGACAAAGAAAAGGTACAAATAACAAGTACCTAATATTTTGAGTTAGAAATACTCGTGGCATGGCCTCATGCATGCAAATAAACAGAAGAATATTGTGAAGTATATACTTATATCAGATTAGTATTCAATCATAATAATTTGTTTGAAAATGGCTAGATATTTGTATGACTTTATATATAAGTATAATTTTTTCAATAGCAATATTTTTTAAAGTTCAATATACTTCCAGAACAAATGATCTGTATTTGCATAAACATGTTGCAAAACTTAAGGTTTATTGAAATTATAAGAATATAACTTTCAAGTGTTACTGTTATCTCGTAAACCTATTTAAATATATTTTTTGTAGGCATAGATAAGAACAACTTTCGTAATTTAAGATTTGCTAAATATTGTATTACTTCTTAAAATAAATGATTCTAAAATTATAATTGTCTTTAAATTTCTTTGAATTCTATAAACTGGATATAGTTGCAAAGGAAGAATTTCATCCATGTTGGATAGTTAAAAAATTAAAATAAATAATGCAATAGAAAAAAGGAACAAGAAATCTTCAAGATTTTTAGGGCTAGATCAAATTATCAGTGCTGCCAGGTTAAAGGTCCTCAAATTAAGTAGGAAATATTTATTTGTGAAAATAATATAATTGTTTGATGCAATTTCTTTATTGTGTATCACAAATCACATACAAAAAATATACTTTTAAAAACTAAATATGAGTTAATTAAAATAATAATGAAGATTCCAAGATTGTAATAATTTATTCCGTTGAGATTATTGCAATTTAATTAAATGCATTCATTGCATGATGATGGTATAATTATTAAGTAATTATAAGCCTTTGCTTGGGATCTTCCAAGTGATTAGAAAGTATTATAAAATCAGCTAAGTTTTAAACTTTTAAGTTTATTTATGTGACAAGTTTCACTTGAATTTAATTAAAGCATCTAGTGTAATAAATAGGTTAAGCAATCAATACCATAAAAAATCTTTTCTACTTTTATTTTCTTTATGATATATGAGTTACCGTATAAAACTTAGGATTAGTGAATAAAAACCATTCCAAAAAGAACACTTTGCAAACCCTCCAAGCAATAAGACAGTTCACGCTTTGCCTTCAATCTTTACTTGTAATGTAAAAATTCTAAAACCTTATTAAAATTAGTCTTATGTTCTTATATTTAATATTACTTAGGTTCAATAAATGCCATGCAATAGCAAAATGACAAAATGAGACTTTTTAGGAGTATTTAATCTGATTGTAATTTCAAATTGAATGAAATTAAAGTGTGGAAATGTCTTATACAATTAACAAGCAATTTTTATTTGGATTTCTTTCTCAAAAAGTCCTCAAATAATTATAAGATTTGAATGTTAATGGTAATAGTAATTATAATACTAAATGCAGAACACAATATTATTCAAAACACAGCACACAAGTTAACCTAGTTAAGTAGAATCTTTAATTTAATAAAATGCTTGGCATATCTATTTCAAACATAATTAAAATTAAGAAAAGCAAGACTTAAACCTGGTGTAATACTGATAAAAATCAACATATTTTATTTAATTAATATTAAACAACACAATTAAAGCACATTTTTAATGAAATCATTAATATAACCTAATTCTCTGGCAACATACCATATTCTATGAGAAACTTTTCTACATTTGTAGCATAAAAGTCATTACCGAGTTCTCTTGCCAGCTGGACAAAATTACCAATAATTTGTCCTCCTTTATACACTAACAGTGCTGGAACCCCATCAACGTGGAAATGCCGGCTCAAACCAGTTACATCAACTGCTATTCTGCAAAATTTGACAGCTGGATATTCTGTAGCTATTATGCTCAAGCAACCATCCATGCTCTCACACGCCTTGACATTGTGTCCGTAGATATGTACCACCACTGTGATTTTTACATCTTCCTTGTCAATAGCATTCAAAAATTCCTCCTGATTCTTTAAGGTTACCAGCTTACCAAATTTAGGAGCTTTCTGCAATTGTGACATAAGTTCCTGCATTCGCTGCTGCTGATACTTCATCAAAAACCCTTCATCGATTAATTCGTCTAATTCATCTTCTAATTCGTCAATTTCTTTTTCCTCGTCTTCCTCTCGAACAGTTTTAACAGTCATAGTAAGTTTTTTAGCTAAAGCAACGCGTTCCTTTGACAGTTCTTCTCGATTTTGCGCTTCTAACTGTTTAAATCTCCTCCAATCCTCTAGAACACCTTTTGGTCCTGTATTACTAGCCGACCCAGTCCAATTGTTAACAGGCGGCAGTTCGGCCTCCTTTTCACACATTTTTGAAGAGTTCCCTTTTTCGTCTGAGCTTGGATTATCTTCGTCCTCGGATCCACCTTCATCTTCACTACTACTGCAATAGTTATGTAGTTTTTCACCCAGAATCTTGTCCTCCAAAGTAGCCATATTAAAATGAGATATCTTACTTTTAACTTGTAATGAAAACTTAATATATTTTTTATTACTTTCTCTGCGCAATAAAGAATTAGCGCAGAAGACTAAAAAATGTAATAGAAAATTGTAAATTTACACACCAAAACAAAGTGT
Source organism: Melinaea marsaeus rileyi (assembly GCA_918358865.1). Classification (NCBI taxonomy): domain Eukaryota; kingdom Metazoa; phylum Arthropoda; class Insecta; order Lepidoptera; family Nymphalidae; genus Melinaea; species Melinaea marsaeus. The sequence continues at coordinate 5,971,765 of OU911092.1, forward strand.
AAATAAGTTATAGGGACGCCATAGAGTATAGACTGCTCACTTATAGAATGTACAGTTATAGACTAGAATATAGATTGTGAAATAATTAGAACACTCTGTTTTATGATTAACATGAGCGGGAGACCTTATGTTAACACGACCGACCAACCAGACCAGTCAACCTGACCTCTGGGATAACTGTACCTTGAGCTTCTTTGAGAATTTGCCATTTATAAATTGCTTTCGCGATTCTGTCTACTTCAATAACGGAAGGTTCAATCTGGAGTCATATTTTTAAAAAAGGCATTTTTTTTATTGGTCGCAAAGGTCGGTCGCGATATTATACTGTAGTCCTTCACCTATATATTGACTATTAAATTTTATTCACAAAAAAAATCAAGAAATAAATCTTAATGGATTTTTTATGATTGGTTTTATTGATATATGAGTAATAAATAAAATATATAACAAATAATTATAATCTATTCTTATAACAAAGCTGTTATTGTTTAAAAATTCAAAATTAGTTAACGTGACGCATTCTAAAAGAACGATTAAAAAATAAGATCTTTCTTTCTCTTTTTTATATATATATATATATATGTGTATTAATATATATATATATATACAATAGATATTACACATTAAGAATTCCTGAAATTTATTTTATCTTATAGCTTTTATAATGATTGTTATAAATTGATTTTGCCATCAATTTAGTACTTTACATATAAGCAGTTACATTTTATCTATAGCCTCCTTTAGAAACACAGAGTACTATAAAAATGGTCTGAGATATGACATTAAATTGTCATTGTCAAATTAAAACTTGAAACGACGCGAAAATTTTACGATTTACCACCAAGCGGCTTTTTGTATTTTAGGTTATTTAGGTAAATAAATTTAACTTTAGTTTGTTTGAGTCAGCATTTTATAAATTTTCTCAAGTTAATAAGTGTTATTTACCTTAAACCGATTTAAAATTTTCAGTTTATCCGTCACGATGGCAGCATCAATGCCTATAAATCCCAAACCTTTCCTAAACAGTCTAACAGGAAAGGCCGTATTAGTAAAATTAAAATGGGGACATGAGTATAAAGGTTTACTAGTGTCTGCTGACGGCTATATGAACCTACAACTAGCAAATACAGAGGAAATCGTCGACGGATCATGTACAGGTCAGTGAAACTAACATCTTATTCAGTACATATCCCAAAGCACAAGTAATGCAATGCGACCTTGTAAAACATATTTTATATCTTTCTCTAACATTAAACCTAATATACATTTAAATTATTTATTTCAGGCAATCTTGGGGAAGTCCTTATAAGGTGTAATAATGTGCTCTATGTAAGAGGTGCCGAGGAAGAAGATGAGGAGGGAGAAATGAAAGAATAAACTAGTATATATAAATACTAGTATTTATTTTTTTTACAAATAAGTCAAGTGAAATAAATTATATGGACAATGTTGTTTAAAAACAAATCATTCTATAAGTTAATTTCAACCTTTGTGCTCAGTGACTCAAGCATATAACAGATATTTTTTCAATTATATGTCATTAAACTGCATTTTAATTCTACTCTTAGAATCTTTATTATAAGTTATTTTAAGGGATTTGATACTAAGGTCAGGTACACCACTAAAGGTACACTGAAAATGTAATTAATATAAGATACAAAGATAATGTTTGTTTTATTTTTAATAAAGTAATGTATTTATTTTATTTGTTGCACACCACAAAATAATACACTATTGCACACCACAAGATAAAATAAAAATGTTACAGTAACATGTACAGATAATATATTGTGATGTTCAAAGAAATGTCTTCGTGCCTAATGACAATCTCTTCCGAAGAACCTTAATTTTGTGAAAAAAGTTCTTTCTCATTATTACTTTGCCTTGTAAATCATAGTTTATGACATGGCCTTATGGCCTAGAGGAGGTGGTTCAAAGGTGTTGTTTGTTGTTGAATGTTTAGGTTTGAATAGAAACCTTAATCGGATATAATTTAAATTTAAATATTGAGTGAAGTGAGCAGAGTGTTCTACGAGAGACTTTCTATTCTTTGTCACGAATAGGATCGAAAACGACTTGACGTAAAATAATGAAATTTTGTAATCAAAAAGACACACATTAGGTGATGGTTTAAAAAAATATTAAAAATTATATTATTGAGGAATAATCGTCAAAAAACTGATATCCCATTGAAGTTAATGGGAAATGATTAGTTATCGCACTGGGCTCGCTTCGCTCAATATGCAAACGGCACCCGAGATTTCGCGAGTCGAAATTGACAGTCTGTTGGCGCCCTTTAGTATAGAAAAATACCTGCATTAATATTTTGCAAGTTTGTATGATCAATAGTGACAGAAATTGAATTATAGGAATAAAATATAAAACAACAATTCATGTATACTGTTATATTAACAAATATTTACATAATCACAACATTAATCACACACAAGGCCTACAATTTACACACACTTGAGAATGTAAAACGAATACAGATAAAAAATATTTGTGCTATTGAATGAAATATAAAAAATAATTCACCAAATAAATGAAGTGAACTTGAAAAATATATCCAAAAAGTTATCCTAAATTTGTTTGTAAGGCAAGAAGTATTTTATATTTTCTGCATCATTTAAACATATATGTATTCTATTTTTTTATATATATTTGATTACTCTTATAACACAATATTTATTATCCAAATTTTATTGCTTATTGCTATAATATTGCATAGAAAAATAAACATATTATATGAGTAACAAAATAATGTAAATAAATGAAGAATTGTATTAATTAATTTTAATAAATGAAGTTTTTGGAATTAAAGTTCAATACTTGACTTATAAAGAAACATCAGAATTGCATACTTTGAATTAAAAAAAATGTATTTCTACTTATATTTAACACCATTTATTATTCTCTCTCTAATTCTCAAATTACATGAAATATATTTTAAATTTTAAAAACGATATAGGTGTTAAAATATATTTGAAATATTAATAATTATAATGACTACAGAAAATTTAATAATCTATATAACATGTAAAGAGAAAGTTGAATATTATTAATTATTATTCAAAATTCTAAAAGGCAGTTTTATAATTTTTTCAAAAACATTGATATTACAATAATTAAAAATATCCATTCAGATATAAAGTGTTACAGTTTATTATAAAAACAATATTTTACGTAAATAGAGTTAAGTGAATTTGTATTAATAAAAATATGCCGTAATAGCAATAAACCGTCTATCAAGAAAACTTTGTTCTATTTCTACGGACCCACCTGCTTCTTGGGCCAGTGATAAAATCTGAAAAGTAATATTAAATACTTATTGTAGAGGTATTCTTTTAATTTAAAAGTTGTCTCCAAATTTTAAATATCAGAAACAAAGTAAATTTCAAATGAGACAATATCTATATTTATGTATGAAATGTCAGACTACTAAGGGGTCAAACCCTCTAGCTTCAGCAGCGCCATGTTGAATTTAAAATATAAATTAGAATACTATTTAGAATGTTTTTTTATAAAAATTTTGGATATGTCCCCGATGTTAGGGTCATAATTCAAAATACACTAGTTCCGGGTCAGACTACTAAGGGGTCAATACTCTCTAGCTTCAGTATCGCCATCTTGATTTTAAGAACAAATTTCGAGGAACACTATTGAAGATTGCCTTGAGTTACAATTTTGAATAGATCCTCAAAATAGGGGTCAAAATGTATTACCTGCTCCGTCCGTGTGTTCCGTGGTAAGTACAGAGTAACATTAGAGTTGATGTCTCTCGCTACTCTCATTAACTCCGACGCGGGCTTGGGTTCTAGCATGGTCTCAATATCGTATTCTTGGTTCTGAAATTATACAAACGTAATAAATTTTGTTTTAAAACATTACAAGGGAAAAATAATTATGTAAAAAAATATAGTACCAGAGAATAATTCGGTCCACCCCACGGTGGACTTAAAAACACCATATCAGCTGTTAGAGTGGGAGCTATCTCGAAGAAATCGCCCACCATGAAATGTATTCTATCAGACACGCCGTACACTGATGCGTTGTGCTTTGCCATTTCTATTTTCACTGGGTCTATGTCTATAGCGATCACTGTTTGTTGAAAATATATTTATTAATATTAAACGTATACATTAAATTTGAGATATATTGGTGAATGTGTATATGTGTTTATGGATGGATTTATATTTTTACTCGAATATTACTAAACAAATTTATAAGAAACTTATAATATTAATATATACTTTTAATGGAACAACCATCCATAAGGAGAAATATCAAAAAGTCTGTTTTAAAATTTGCAGTCATTATTGTTACATACAGCGCGGGAAGCAATTCATTTAAGTAATATGTTCGTCAGTTCAGGCTAGAATTAATCAATCAGATATTTATGAAACATAATAAGTAGTTTTGTGTGTGTATGTTACTGTAATTTATACTATAATAATATTCCAGTTATACATATAAAATAAGCCCCTTTTTACATCAAACTTCTCATTCTCCCCCCTTTTTTCAAATCAAAATATACTCCTTTCCCAAGTGGGCAATGCATTCACTATTTTCTTTAGGAATATCTATTTTTGATGGTCATTAATTATCATCAGGTAGATGATATGTTTTATTGCGAATAAGAGTTATGATCACTTAAAATAGAAGAATAACTTTGAATGATATGAAAGGCATGTGACCAAGCGAGTGCTGGGTATGGGTATGGGTATGGAATAAAGATGGATGGATTGCGTGAAAAACGATATGGAGGAAAAAGGAGTGTATACAAAGATAACGAATAACAGGAGAGTGTGGAAGGAAAAAACATACTGCGCCGACCCAAAAATTGGGGTAAAGGCAAGAAGAAGATAAATTTTGAATAAGACCAGATTTATAGCCCCACCCTCCTTGCTAGTCTTGGCAATACCATGGTTTGGTCTCATGAAGGTATTGAGAATAAGAGTTATGATCACTTAAAATAGAATAAGGACTTTGTATATAGCTAGATATATAGCCCCACCTTTCTTGCTAGTGGTGGCGAACTGTATGGTGTTTCCGCCGGCGCCGCAGAAGGCGTCGACGACCACGTCGTAGCGGCTCTTGGCGGCGATGTGACGAGCCACCGTCTCCGGCGTCACGCTGAACCAGCTCTCGCGGTCCAGCTGGATGCCCTCGTCGAACCTGATAGAAATATGTACATGTCCATGTTATCTAAATACCTGATCCTTGCATAATTTGGGAAATGTTTTTCTAAATAAATATATAATTAAATAATCCCCACTACGCACAGTTCTTCATTTATTATAACATCGGTTAATTTATGTCTATTTTCGTGTGCAATCCACTTTTAATCGAAAAATAAAAAGTTTCAAAAATATTATTTTCCCTATCTTCAGTAAAAGTAACGGATAATACAAATAATGAAGTTGGAGTAACTTTTAATTCCACGAATTCTTTTATTCAAATTTCTTTCAATCAGAATACATTTTCTTTTTGAATATTTTCTTGTGGATAAATGTGCTAAAGCTCCATAAGTTTAATTCTGAAGTTTGAGTGATCAAAATCTGTGCAGTCATTTTAAATTACGTATTTAATTTGAAACATACCTATGGAAAAGGGAATGCCGTTTCTTCCAATATTTAAACATTTTTGGTTCTCCTTTGAGCTCGTCCGGCATGTCGGATGGCACCTCTTCATTTTTGGAGTATCTTTTCTGTCTACGTTTACGTTTTGTTTGATCTAAAATTATTATTATACGTATATATTTAAGTGAAACTTTATTAAGTATTGACTACCATTTTGAAGAGAATGAATGGCTAAATCTCAATCCTAAAATGCTTTAAAATATGTGACTAACTAATTAACTAACTTAAAATGTATGTGAGTTTTTAAAATACTCGTATTATAAGCGATTACAATATCTATCTCAACTCTTTATTATTGCTTCCTAAAGCTACTTTACGTAGCTCAACTTATATTGGTTTCAGGTAAAGTAATTAGTAGAAATACTTACTTGAACTTCCAGGGTTTTCAGTTTTCAATTCATTATTAGTTTCAGATAAATCCACCGATACTTCTGCATCGCATTCACTGTGGCTCTGTTTACGTTCTTTCGATTTCTTCTTCTTTTTATTCTTATCTTTAATCTTAATAGTCTTGTCAACTTTCTCTAAATCTAACTGTAATTCTGAACCGTCCTCATCGGTCTGCATTTCACATTCATCTTGTGACTCTTGACTCTGTGAACGAAATATATTATATCACAGATTATAAGACAATTTATACAGGAAAAGTGAGCGGTAAGAGAGAAAGGGGGAGGCCTCGAGTGACCTTCGAAAACACTGTATCCATGATACTTGAGGAAGGTCACGTAAAAAATATGAGGACCCCCCGGAGGGCATGTATGAAGAGGTTGATGTCTGTGGCCGAGGCGAAAGAAGTATGCAGGGACCGTAGCGTTTGGCGCTCCGTCGTCTCTGGCTACCCCGCAAGGGATATGGCGTGAAGCTAAATAAATAAATAAATATAAGACAATTGCTAAAATTCACTTATAGAATTTCTTCTAAATTATGTTGGTTTCCTTATGACGATTTTCTTTAAACCTGAGCGTGTATGGAATTGAAACAAGGATGTAGGATAACATATAGTAACTACCATCAAAATTCTCAAATTCGTTAGAGATTTATCTTTACAATTATGTCATCTAGCACGGATCGAACCCGGGACCCCGAAAATCAAATGGTATTTCAGAATGCACTAAAATAAGCGTTATAAAAATTAATATAAACTGTCTCACCTGATAAGTTTTTTCATCCAAATTATAAGTGTTACCGTCGTCGTCGAAGTAAGTTTTTCTTGCATTCCCGAATTTCTTGTACCGAGGTGGACGCAATTTAACAAATCTGTTTCTATAAATAAGTTCACCTTTGGGTACTTTTGCAGCATCCAATGAGAATCCCATAATATCTATCGTCGCTTTTATCTTCTCCGCTGTGTCCACTTCCTCTATTTGATGACTGTAACGCATTCAGTGTACGAAATGAATATTTATTTTAATATTAATAATATTTGGATCTATTACTTACCTTCTCTTTAGAGTAACCGGCCTGTCTTGATGGGGGTCATTGCCCTCGCCATCGTCGTCGTTATGTTGAATGATGCTTTCGTTTCTTTGTGAATTGCTCGATTCAAATTTACGTTCAACATTAGCTTCCACTGAATCACCGGATTTAGTTTTTTCATCACCAGCCTCAATAGGTTCATCAGATTCTTTATCTTTCTGTTCCTTTAAAAGATTTTGTAATAAAACACCAACCGAACTAATAACACGGTTGCTAGTTCTCTTTCCTCTCTTCTTAGGTTTGGACACTTTATCATCTAACTTTATTTGATCAACTTGTGTTAGCACTTCAATGACTGATGGCATTTCTTGCGAATTGCCCTCACTATTTTCGCATTCAACATCTATCACTTTTGTTTCTTTCACTATATTTTCTACTTCGTTTTTATTAATCTCTAATACTTTCTGTATGTCACAACATTCAATGTATTTAGCGTAATGCAATGCGTACTGTTCTCCAAAGTGTTTTTTCCAGAGAAACTGCCAATAATCATCAGTATCTAGTTCTTCTGATACCGGTTCGTCATTATGTTCTTCTATATTTTGGATTCTGGTTTGATCGTTAAACTGATCATCTGAAGACGCTGATGATGACATACTGTAATCACCCGTTGGTGACGACTCGGATGTCACATGACTTGATGTGACATTGTAGCTGGATAGTGTCAACTTTGTCACATTAGTCATCGAGTCAGTTCCAGTGAGTGTCCAAGGGCTAACAATACGATCGTGTTCCGACAACGAACGCCGTCTTCGCACAGGGAGCCATGAGTCTTCTTTTGCAGCCGTTTGATTGTTTCTATCATTCTTATCTTCAATAGGGTCAATCTTATATTTGTATGGGTTGATTTTGGAATCATAAGAAAATTTTCTTTCTCTTCTTTCATCTACCACTTCATTAGTTTCGATGTTAGTACAAATAGGCTCGACAGATCTTTGTTTTGGCAAACTATTTTCATCCATAATAAGATCATTATTTTCATCCAGATATGTTGGATTGATATAGTCACTGTATTTTTTGATCCAAGATGCCCAAATGATCCTTTCTCCATTTAGTGTCCAAAACTTTTCCCATGTATCTTCAGATAAATAATTCTCGTTGCTATCTGAGTCTTTTAAGTAGTCTTGATCAATTTTCTCGACTTTGTCGTGTGTTATGTAGTCGGAATTACAATCCTGGTATGTGAGGTCGGCTCCACTATCACTTGGTTGTAAAGGGTGTGAAGGGAAGTTGTGTGCGTGTGAAGGATCAAGTTCATCAGTTGAGCAATAATTTTCAGTGTGTGATGCACTACAATAGCAGCTAGCAACTTCATCTTTCTGTTAATATAGTTATGATTTAAACAGTTTAAATAGTCTTACAAACAAAATAAAAAAAAAATGATTTTTTGTTGTAACTTTAAAAGATAATATAATCTAAGAGTTACGTAAAGATGTATAATAAAAAAATAATACTCACCTCACACTTCACCTTATAAGAAGTATCCACAGAAAAATGCACATGTGAGTGATCATCCACTTGTGATTCAATCACCTCATTGTCACTCTCGCTGCCACACTCTTTATCACAGTAATATGTCTTAACACCATCTCTGTAAGTAAATAACATGTTTCTATATGAAATTATTAGGAATAGAATATTAAATTCATATAATCTTGTTGATTAATAAATGTTTTTTAAACTTAATAATAAAGTATTTATTATTTTATTTCCAGAATCGGAGATTAAATATATTTAAGAGATTGTTGTTAGCTGTAGCTCTGTAAAATAATAAACATATTTTTAATATAATATGTTTAATTTTTTTGTACTACTAACCTTATAAAAGCTCGACTACATAAACAATAAATATAATTATCGTCGTACATCTCTTCATTTTCGTCAATATAGAAATGAAATTCTGCTAAAGCTTCCCACCGGTGATGATGACCATAGTATTCAGTCATTTTCACTTAAACACTATAATAATTGATAAAAATAAGTAGAGTGTCACTTGAAAGCACAAATATTCACTATTGATTTCAAATTAAAATTCACTCAAAATAAATCGAAACACCCTGCTTTAACATCAACGTCAAAATCAAATGACAGACGTTATCAAATATGGCAATTCGTTTTGTAAGAGCTCATTTCAGAAGGAAAACAAATCGAAATGTATAAAAAATTTACACTTATTGATTTTAATCCTTGTTTAATATTTAATTTATTAATGTTGTCATTAAGTTAGGATATTGAAAAGAATACTTAATATTGTCATTGTATTTATTACTACACTAATAGTACAGAATAGTACTTATAGATGGTACAATTTGTAGGAACTGATGTTCTACATTAACCGTCAACTGCAGCTGATTACAATTGACTTTGACAATTTATAATCACGTTTTTGTGTTTGCGCATTTGGTTTATGCTGTATTTGCTATAGAATCTAACCAATATTAAAAAATATAAAAGTAACTGTTCTGTATTATCCCTTAGTATTTATATGATAAAATGGGAAAGAAAAATAAAGATTCGCTGGGACGCGCCCTTATTAAGGACAGATATGCAAAAAATCGTAATCGAAGACATGTAGAAGACAATACTCTAGTAATTACTTTTTTACTTTTAACTTTTATTTCATTTTTACTAGAATATAGATCATATATCAATATTATTATTACAGTAATTGTAGTAATTTTGGATTATTATTAATATTGCGTTTACATACTGCTAATATGTCGTTTACATTTTCTTAATAAGTGCTTTACATATTATGCTTACATTAACCATAATTTAATTTTAAGCTGCACACAACAGAAGTAAATGACGGCTATGACTGGGGACGTCTGAACTTGCAATCAGTGACGGCAGAGTCATCACTTCAAGAGTTTTTGTCGACTGCTGAACTTGCTAACAGAGAGTTTGTAGCGGAAAAGCTAAATGTAAAATATGTTAAATCAGCACCTTGTGAAGTTGAACTTGTCACCTCACAGCCAGATTTTGATGAGCCTCTGACTGTGCCTAGAAGGTATGTAAATACATAAATCTCTAAAGGTATTTTGTTTATGATTTTGCTTACATGTAACTAAAACAAAAGAGTTAAAGTTCAAGTCAGTGTATTAAATTAAGATTTCTATTTTAGACCTCCTTGGAAACCAGGCATAACAGCTGAGGAACAAATAACAAAAGAGCGAGATGCCTTTCTTGATTGGAGACGACATTTGAATGATTTACAGACTAAGTTGGGTGCTGCAGTAACACCTTATGAGAGGAATCTTGAGCTTTGGAAACAATTATGGAGAACTTTAGAGAAATCTGATGTAGTTTTGATACTATTAGATGCCAGAAATCCACTTTTGTTCAGGTAAAGCTTTATAATATAAGTAAATAAATACCATTTAATAATTTCAGTTTAAAGACTTTTCTAATACTTACATCACATTGGGTTCATTCCAATGAGATTATCCGATGAATTTTTATTGGGACTTTATTGTTACTTTACAAATTAATTCAAATATCTTCTGATCTTAAAAATAATTGTTCGAGTTATTTAGACACACAAAAACAAAATTGTTCTATCCTAGTTCTGATAGTAATAGTAATCTTAAAACAATCCTAATTTAATTCCAGGTGCATGGATCTAGAGAACTATGCTTCAGAACAGAACTGCAAATGCATTTTATTATTGAACAAGGCAGATCTCACCACTGAATATGCACGTAAAAGCTGGGCTGAATATTTTGAAAAACAAGTAAGTTAGACTTCAAAAGTATATATTTCTTATTTCAACATAAATACTGTTGTGATTATAAAGTAACCGCATTTCACATCTTATTTTAATAATTGGTTATAATAATATACAATTGTATATTAATAAAACATATTCAGTATGTCATTACTAGCTACGAAGATCAAGATATATTAGATCATGTTAATTCTGTGTTTTATTATACATATTATCTGCATCGCGCTTATGAAACTCAGAAAAAATACTCTTACTCTAAACAATAACTCAAAAAATTAATCATTTGTTATCAAATTACAGAATTGTATTCATTGTATCTTGTATGAAATTTGTTTCTTTATTTTATCTACTTATTGCAATTTACAGAACATTCCTATAATATTCTTCTCGGCCGCAAAATGTACAAAAGAAAGAAAGATATCGGAAGACGATCACGAATCAGAAAAGGAAGAAAATGATGATTCAGGAACTGAATCTGCCGAGTCTGATGAAACTGAAAATCCCAATGAACTAACGGAAACACAGGATGACATAGAACTATTTAAACGGCAGCTAGGAGATCTGGACGCAGCAGTTAATAATACAGCTAACAAAATTGACGCCATACAGGAAGCATTGGATAAGGTTATGGAAAGTTTGAGACTCGGAAGACCTATAGAACCTTATCAGAGTAATTCAGAAATTAATACAGATAATAATGACGTAGTGAATAAAGTTGTGAATTCACATGATATATTTGATAGGGAGAAGTTATTGCAAGTTTTGAAGAAATATAAGGGAGATAATTTGAAGAATCCTCCGAGGTTAACGGTTGGAATGATTGGATACCCCAATGTGGGGAAGTCTAGCTCTGTTAATATTTTAATGCAAACTAAGAAGGTAGGTTTTACTTTTATATATATAAATAAGGAATAATATTATGTTGTTTGTTGGTAAGCTATTCATATGCAAAAAAAAGAGAAGAACAGCTTCCAATAAAATTGATAATTTTGGGAAAAGCTCATATTATATTTTCAATTAAAATTTTTATATAAACGGAATGCATACTTACAACTTACATTCTATTTTGCTTCATAAACTTTAAAATATTTAGAAAATATGTTTTATAATTGACAAAAAACCACAGAAAAAAAAAATCTAATAAAAGAAAGTATGCTAATTCCATTCATTATATTTTATAAAATAATTATGCTATGTAATTACAAATTTTAGTTATACCAACTAAATTAAATATACATAGTGTACCAACATACAAGACTTATAGTTTAAGTAAATAATAAGAAATAATATCAACAAATTTTAAATTAATAATATTGTAGTAAGTGTTTTTAGAAACCTGCATTTTGTCTATGAACATGTTAGACATGTTCTCGTCTAGAGGTAGTCCTCTATGATCTATAGATCTATGATCTATGGCTATGGTTTGAGACCCGTAAATCATTAAAACCTTTAAATCAATATTATACAGGTCAGTGTAAGTTCAATGCCGGGTCACACTCGTCACATACAGTCACTGATAGTGGACAGTGACGTGGAAGTACTGGACTGTCCCGGACTCGTGTTACCAGCGTATGCTGTAGCCCCTGATCTCTTACTGACTGCTGTGCTACCTATCGACCAGGTGAGTTATTTATATACATGATGTTGTTAAAAAACCTTAAGTATTATTTATTTATTTATTCTATAGTATTTAACTTGACTGATTTTTCCATACTTTTATGTATCATTTCATCATATTCTGAATGAACAATGACAATGACGGACCCTCTGGTATTGGTTTAGATTCAAATCTCTTCTGATATCATTTTCAATAATAAAATAAAATATAAACATAGTGCGAGTAACAATAATAATAATTTATTTATTATACTAACTTATAGTATAGTATTAATCACATAAAAAATATGTTAGTATTTTTCTAATTATATTCTATTATGCGAAGCTAAATATCTGGTTTGAGTGAATTTTGTGGCTGTAAATTTCAAAACGTTGATTTATAGCTTAAAACCCGTCATTGCGCAACGTGCTGCGTCAAACCCAACAATATTTTGAATACATTATTATATTGTATTATTATATATTGATATTATCTCTTCTCAACATAGTATATTGATTTGGAGGTCCAACTATCACTTACGTCCTGCTTTTTACTTTTCTTCTCTCCCTGTAACAACTCTTGCATGCAACTGTTAAGTTTCTGGTGCGCTTGTTACAGTAGAACATTACGAGCCGGTGGTAACTCACGGACTGACTATTATTTATTTATTTAGCTTCACGCCATATCCCTTGCGGGGTAGTCAGAGACGACGGAGCGCCAAACGCTACGGTCTCTGCATACCTCTTTCGCCTCGGCCACAGATATCAACCTCTTCATACATGCCCTCCGGGGGGTCCTCATGCTTTTTACGTGACCTTCCTCCAGTATCATAGATACTGTGTTTTCGAAGGTCACTCGAGGCCTCCCCCTTTCTCTCTTACCACTCACTTTTCTGTATAAATCTTTTTTACCATTCTTTCATCACTCATTCGTTCGACGTGCCCAAACCACCTGAGCACGTTCTTCTTCATTCTTACCGTGACATCTTCTAGTACCTGCCATTCTGTGAATCTCTTCATTGCGGATTCGATCAGCTAGACTGACTCCGCATATTCTGCGAAGAGCATCGCATCTCCACAGCATTCATCATTCATCACGGACTGACTACACTTACCTTTTAATGTAATAATTGACGATTCAAAAGTGCGTGTATGTTGGTTTATCAATAGAACTATTTTAATTACACAGATGAGGGCGCACGATGCGGCAATGGCGCGTCTCTGTCAGTTAGTAGGAAGACACACCTTCGCACACAAATATGGACTCCTGCTACCAGAGTACGAGGAAAATGACATGGAATATAAAAAAATACTCACTGCACACGCCTGTGAGTATTAAAATTTATTATAAGCTTTCTAACCTCTAAATCGGATTTACAAACAGTTAAAATGAAAATGTCGGTAATAAATAATAAAATGCAAACACTTTTAATATATTTAATGTTCGCGTTTACTATTTTATTTTAGACATTATTTTCGCCAAATTCTATTCTATCATCACTACCTCTTAAGATGCTTCAGATACCAAACAATAAATAATTGATTTGCTATTTAGAAATGGTTCTATTTTTTTTACTTCACTATATGTTATTTATATATATTAATGTAATATTACAATAGGTATAATTAAATAATTAAGTTGTAATGAAATCAAATCTAGTTGCGTTATATTCTGTTTGACATAATATTTAATATATTGTAATTTTTGACGCCTTTTCTCTACGGACCTAACCTTTTTTTAAATTTTACTTCAAACAAACAGTTTTAAATATTCAGATTTGTTCATCTGAGAAAATGCAAAACTTTGAAATTTGAATTTGGAACACGTTGTAGGCAGTATGATTAAAGGAGTCGCTTATTAATAAAAAAAGTTTGAAATATCGATTAGTCAAATCGAAACCAACATACATAACGTTTGTGACGTCACAATCAGGCGAAAAGGCAAACTATATGTTTATAATATACAAATATATGAAGCACTAATAGGTTTTCAGGAATTTTTTGTAAAAGAATTTATTAATGTTTCTTCATTATTATATGAATTCAATTGGTAATTAGAAAGTATAATAATCCACCTGGAGGAGAAAAACCGACGGAGTATCTGAAGTACTTATAATTTTTAATTTTTTTCCAATAATTTATATATTTTTTTATTTGAACATATGAGTTGAGTAATAATTTTTACTTTTCATGCTTTTTAGATATTTTTTTTATGTTCATTAATGAATACCGAAGGAATTATAAAATACCTTATTAGATTCCCACTTATTCGTGCCTAAACTTCAAAATTAATTTCCAAATAGATACAACAAAAAAAACTATTTTTTTTGCTTGGTTCGGTGATCATTTAATTATTTACGGAACTGATGGATTTTTTTCTTATGTTAATATTAAAATTTCTTTTTTCTTAGAAGACTAGCTTGTTGTATAAAAAAAAGTAACGTTTGACATACCGATCAGTCAACCGCGGGTTCATGACGGCGGCGGGTCAGCCGGACCAGTCGCGGTCGGCGCGTCTTCTGCTGAAGGACGCGGCGAGCGGCCGCCTGCACTGGGAGCAACTGCCTCCGGGGACTACGCCTCCGCCCATTGACAGCCTCATCGATGACAAGAGGAGCG
The DNA here is from genome assembly GCA_918358865.1 of Melinaea marsaeus rileyi. NCBI lineage: Eukaryota > Metazoa > Arthropoda > Insecta > Lepidoptera > Nymphalidae > Melinaea > Melinaea marsaeus. The sequence goes on from OU911092.1 coordinate 5,986,825, forward strand.
AGGGGAGGAAGCCTACACCCAGGGAGGCCAGGGCGGTTGAGGTAGGGTTGATTGTTTCTAACAAATTTTTAAATCTATAGGAGTCGAAATGGGACAGGAACATGGCAATGAAGCCAACCCTAAGTATGAAGATTGAAAGGTTGCCACTTTGCAAAAAATCTTAGCTTTTTGTAGAAGCTTTAGCTTACTCTATACTGAACAATTTTCTACTAAGAGCTAATATTCTGGCGTTTCTGCCTTACAATTGTGATATTGAACGGATGTGAATATTTTTAATTGACTTGAAAGTGATTTTTTCTTTAGGGTTGGTTGAACAAGTCATCGGAAATCGACAAAACGTTCTTCGCGATGCAGAAAGGTGCCGCGCATGTTAAAGGAAAACCGATATTTGGGTGAGAAAAATAATACATACATAATTTACTGGGGGCTCTAACAGACCCTCAATTTCGACTCGCTGCCGTTTACATATTGAGCGAAGCAAGCCCAGTGTAATGTGTAATAAAAACTCATCGTTTCCCATTGACTTCAATGGGATATCAGTCTTTTGACGAATATTCCTGAATTTTCAAAAAAAAAAAAACTTTGCACCATTACCTAATGTGAGTCTCTTTGATTGCAAAATTTCATAGTTTTCTGTCAAGTAGTTTTCCAGCAAATTCGTGACAAAGAATGTGAAAAAGTCTCCAGTAGAGCGCTCCGCTCTCTTCGCTCAATTAATTTTTCAGCACAAAATCCTTATCAATAATAAACAACTAGGGGCGCCAACTAACCCTCAATATCGACTCTGCGCTTGCGAAATCTCGGATGACGTTTGCATATTGAGAGAAGCGAGCCCAGTATATTGACTCATCGTTTCCCATTGACTTCAATGGGATATCAGTTTTTTGACATATTATAAAAAATATATTTTTTTTTTGAGGATATTTATCAATTTTTTAAAACCATCACCTAATATGTGTCTTTTTGATTGCAGTTTCATAATTTTCTGTCAAGTAATTTTTGAGCCAATTCGCGACAAAGAATGTAAAAAGTCTCCAGTAAAACACTCCGCTCGCTTCACTCAAATAATAATTCATCAAACTTCTTTCCATTTCTAGATCCATGTATAATGTCTAAATCATCTCCTTTCCCCCATCAATATATAATCACCAGTAACCCACATCCAGTGTACATTTCCACATTCTAAAGTACATTATAGCGTCCGTATTTACTTTAAGAGCAATTTTCATGCTCGTTAACTCCCGCCTGGTCGTAAAGTAGTTAAATTTTATGAATTAACGCTTGGCCGCTCTCCAGTGTGACCATTTCGTATAGGTATATTTAAGTTTCCCTTAACTATAATTGACATACACTCCTCTCGTGCATCAACTGGGATATATTGAGTACTTTATAATATATCTTGGGAATGCTATAATCAAAAACTGACCACGTCCGGACACGCGCAATACAGTTACCCACCCATATACCCATGATGGGTAGATAGTAAAATTAGTTGACTATAGATACAATTCTATAGTATTTTATTTAGATCTATCATCTAAGATTTAGCCTGTTTGCAATATAAGCGATATTTTAAGTACTATTAGTCGTAAACTTGTGATCCGTATTTAAGTGATAGTTTTCCCTTCCAAATCGTTCTATATACTACTGTCATAAATATTTTCAAACCTAAATCAACCATTTAGCTGGCAGTGTTGGGAACACTTGATTCTAACAAAAGTTTACACTTAAAACTTAATTTCACAAACGAATCCCTTATCTGATGAGTTTTTCGCAAAACCACCATATTTTAAGGCTTATCTAACAATAGCACACGCTATTGGGTATTATACTAGGATCCGTCGCCATGCGTTGCGGGAGTTGAGCTGAGTCCACTCCTCTCTTTGAATGCTCTGAAATGTGCACAAGAATTATTTTTAATGTAATGTAAGATATATAGAAATCTAAATTAATTAAAAAATTTTAAGACCATGAAGTTCAGGCATAGGTTCTGATAACGTTAAGTCTACGGGATAAACAGTTTTTTAACCATCAGTTCTGAGCGGAATGAGATATTTTAATTCTGCTTAAAAACATGCCCATTTGTGAATGGGCTCTACAGCTCAGCCAATTTTCATTCAAATCGGTTCAGTAGTTTTTATGTGATGTTGCTTCAAAAAGAAGTTTCCCAAACGGTTAAGGGCTTCGGTTACGTTCAGCTCAATAAAAGACGTACAACCCCTAAAATCTAAGTCTCTGAGCTAGGCTGCGGACAAACAGACAGACACGAAAACTATAAGGGTTTCTAGTAAACTATGAAATTCTAAATATCCCTTACTTTTATATGGCAGATAGTCTATACAAGACCATCTGCACATGTAACATTAATTGGAATAATGTTTGTTGAATAAAATACTTTTTATTTATATATATATATATAGTGTAATTGCCACCGAGGATTTCCAGGCAACGGTCTAAGGAGAGTTTACTGAAAAAAAAACAGCAAAAGTCGATTCTAGTTATTCTGGAGAATGTTACAGAATCAAATACATATTAAATACAATAACTTACCTATATTTTTCCTAGATGGCGCTATTGATAAAACTTCCGTTAAATTAAAAACTTGTAATGTATCTGTAATTATTCCTATGTGAATAAACATTTATAAAATAAATCAGAGAGTACAAATGTTTATGTATTTACAGAATGGTCGAATTTAGAATTTAACGAGATTATAAATTCTTCAGAATTACAGCTGCCCAAGCGGCAGAGCGGCCCGCGATTGGTAAACCCTGGAAACAAGAGAAGAAACATGCGAACAAAAACAAAAGGGAGAAATTAAGGAGAGTCTACGCACACCTGGACGAACATTAGAAATTAGTTTTTTACAAACATTTCCTTGTAATTTATAGAAATATATTCTTAAAACTAATAAAACAAAAAGTATTCTATAAATAAACTCTTTGGTCTAAAATGTGTTATTATTATACACCAGAATAAGTACATTAATATTTAAAAAAATATTCTCAACCGCTAAATAGTGATTTATGAACAGGCAAGGCCTAAAATATCAATATAACCAATGAAATATATACTTTATGGTAAAAGAAAACATCGTAATGTAGTTGGAAGTGCTGCTTATAAAACAAACAAAGTATTTATAGCTGTTAAATATCTGAACGGCAATAAATAATGCTCTTGACGTCATTTACACGGCACCAATCGAGGGCGGAGTCGGATAGACATGAAATTTATGAATTATAAATTTAAATACATATTACATTATATTAAAAATGTTTAGCAATTTTTATATAAATATAATAAATTCAACATGAACAATACTAGAACTGAAAGTATCAAGACGAATATTTTGTAATACAATTAAAGTTATAAATTATAGACATTACAATTGTTTCTGCAATTCGTTTAGTAATGAATCTGTGAAGTCATCATGAAAGCATTTCGTTATCCAATCGTAACGCGTAGTGAAATATCTCAGCGATTGTGATTGGTGGACACTTAACTCCCTATTATTGACGTAAAATAGATCACTTACTATTGGATAATGAAATGGCTGCATAACATAGGATCCGTACCACCAATGGATCCTTTGAATATGTAAACTGTCAACATAAATAGAATCACGAAATGCGTTCGTAACATAACGTAGCGTTCGTTGCAAACTCGAGCAAACGCGTTAAATTCGAGCACTTGTCTTAAATTAGCGGGAGAATATTCGGGCCAACGTTACGCCATAGAATTCCTTAAATATTTCTGCATTTACGCACTGAATATGTTTATGTTATGAATGGCTCAGGGTAACCTTTATTAAAATACTTCTATGCTTCTGTTCTCATCAAGGGTAAAAGAAACCAATTTGTTTATATGTATTTATTAAGAATCGAACATTGAGTACAATATAATATTAAAGTAGTATAGTACATTATATTTACAGCATATGTATTTGTCTTCTTGGGTGGTCTGGAGTTTCGTTATTTGTTTGCAGGAAGTTCTCATAAAGGAGACCTTTTCACTTTGCTGTTGACATTCGAACCATCAGCAGCAAAGCGGAAAAAGACAAATCTATAGAGAACTTTTACTTCTTTCTTCTGTTTTTGTTGTCTTCTTTCAGTTTCAATGTGTTTTTCTTTATTTGAATGTATATTATATTATATACTAGATACTTATCTAACACATTCAGGTAAAGTATGTATTCACCTATTCAGATAATAATTAGCTGTTTAACAGTTTGCGATGATGTGACATGTTTTGGCAAACAAAAACAACAATACACCATTTATTTTAAAGAAGTATAGTGTTGTTTTTTAAAAAAATATTCATTTTTTTAGTCACTTCATTGACACGGGTTTACCCACTCACTATCCGTCAATAATGTCTTTAGCCAAAGTATAATAATTTTATTGTTCTTTAAAATTAATGATACAAATATAGACAAATTGCAATTTTGAGTGTATTGAAAGATCTTAGCCAAGATATATCTATTTTTAAATATGTATACATCAGTTCCTGGAAGTAAACAAAATTGTTTGTATAATAAATGCTCCAAGGCTTTTGTTGAAGTTTCGATAACTTGTACTGCGGATGTGTTTAATGTCAGTGAAATCGAAAATACATAAATGCAACAATCAGTGATTAGTCTATGAGAAAATCTTAGCAAACTTGGCAGCTTCGACGGCCATATCGATATGAGAAAAGCCAAATTTAGAGCAGAATTGTGTTTTATTCAATTTAATTAAAAGATTAAGTTCGCTGGATTAATTAAAATCAAACAGTGCTAGCCAAAAAAAAACTTTAAAAATACAATACATAATTGACAACTATATTGTTTTTAATTTTGACATTCAGCTGTACTGATAATTGACATATATTGTTAATAATTATTCATGTTAATATATTTTAAGCAGGAATGTGCAAGTTTTGTAAATAAAAATTTTAAAATTAATATCGTCTTTGTTCAAATGAAAGATTTAAAGTAATGTCGAAGATATTACATGGAAATATGCGAGAAAAATGTAGACAGTTTGTGAGAATGAGTAATGCCGTCTTTCATGGCCAATTTAATTATATTAATGCCGATACGTCTCTGAGGAATGAGAGACTGAAATATACGATTTCTTTCTCTCTCCTTTGGGAAGTTATTTCAGGTTACCTCTAAATGTAAGTGTTGACATGTCACTAAGAAATCGGTTATCCGCTGTTTGTATTTTAAAATAACTTTAAAGGAAATAGATGTGTTAGAAATTGTCAGATATTTTTATTAACTATTTACGTCATGTTGTATTTATTTAGATTTTAGTAGTGCATAGAGATTTATAATTTAACTACATATCTGGCCCCAGCTGTGCTTCGTAGTATTACATTCTAGTTAAGTGAGGAATAGTTGTCATGTTTCAAAAACACCAAAAGAAAACAAAAGAAATTCGATAAAATAGTTCAAAATTGAATTTCAAGAGTACCAATTTGTTTCATTGCAACTACGTTCAATTTTAAAACTTCATCTAAAGCCTTCGTGGAAGAGGGAAATGTGAATTGAAAGTATTACAATTATAAAAATAGATAAAGATAAGATACGATAGACATTTCTGAAACGGGTTGCATATCGTGTCAAAAATTTATTATCAAAAAGCTTTGATTTGATTTGATTGAAAAAAGCTTTGATTTCAAAAAGATTAAGTTTTTAGAGCTTACACAAACCAACAGAACAGATATACATATCGATTAATAATAGTCAACACATGTACTATACAGTACAAGGTTATAACCTATCTTTTGAATTAATGACTCCTTGACAATTATTATGTTATAGCCTGTCAAACAATGTGATTTGAGGAGAACTTTTAAGTACGCATGGCGACTTAGTGAACAGGCGACAGTGATCAAATACCTTCAACTGAACCGTACTCGTTTGTCAGCTGTAAAATAAAAATCTGAAAATGAAAACGAAATATCTTAATATAATTTATAGCCCTTATTATATCAATATCCATGTTGGAATCTTAAGTATCTATGAGATAAAAAGAAAAGAAGAAAGGTATTCACTTCGTTTAGCTATGTAGGGTTACATAATGTTTTATACTATGTTCCTTCTAGTTGCCTAGACTTACAAGTCTAGTCTAAAACATACATGTTTTAAGCAATGTCTGCTACATTTGAAGGTTCAGTAATAATGATTTTTCAACAGTGTGAGTGCTAAAGCACAATTACCAATCCGATCAAAGATCTACAAATATATCTTAAAAATAATCAAAATTAAAAAATAATTACTACTTTACTATTAATTAAATTAAAGAATAGTTATTATATTCTCAATTTCGGATGGATGATAATTTTAATTTTTCCATTCATTCTTTGATCATTTCAAGATTTTCATTCGCACTATTGATTAATATTTAGATTAAATATATAAAAAAATAAAAAAAGATAAGTTATATACAAATAAAAGGCATGTTAACATACTTTTATAATACAATTATTTTTTTACATTTGTAACATCCATCAGGCAGTTATTTAAACAAAAATAGATCGCAAAAAAAACATGTCCAGCTAAAAATATCAGACAAAAATATAAAATGGAGGAGAGTCTGTACCTAAAGCTTAAAGATGTCAACGCTCCCTCCGGAAAAAAAATATTTTAAAACACCGCTAGTGTGTTTTATGGGTGTATGATTTTTATGACGTCTGGCTACACGATGTATGATATATTTTTATTTGCTAGACCTTCACACACACATACACATACATACACATACACACACGCACGCAGACACACTTTTAGATAAGAAGTCAGAAAGCATAAATATAAATTGTTCGTATGAAAATCGTTTCTGTAATGCTATTAATGTTTAAAAAAACATTGCCGAATTAAAGATTCTAGAATTGGATAAAGCTGAGAAGAATATACTGCACAATTATTAATTTTTACAAACTTTTTAGTGATATTGTAAACTCAAGAATGGTCCATTATCAAGCGGAACTGCGAGAAAAAGTTGTATCTCTTATAGTCTGAAATATATGTATCTCATATAACCTATATCTACTTGCTAGTACAGGTAGTTCATTCATTATGTCAGAGCTTACGAGATGGCTTGTTAGATCAGGTTAAAAATTATAGGATCATTATATATCGTATACGATACACAATAATGATCTTAGATAATTTAACGCCTGCTCTTATCGCACTGGCATATATCCAAATCAATACAGGTATAAACGCACGTCATTTACACACATTTTATTTGTATGCTTTTAAATTTGCCGAGTAAGCATCTGTTATATACAAATAACACAAGGACTATCATGAAGATATAGAATTGTGACTAATGTGATTGAGCTGAGCGTAAGCGCAGCTCTTAACCGTTTGGGAAACTCTTTTTGAAGCAACATTACATAAAAATGACTGAACCGATTTGAATGAAAAGCAAAGATGTAGGGCTTGGGAGTGGGCATGTTTTTAAAAAAACAGAATTAAAATATCTCATTCCGTTCAGAAATTATGATCCAAAACTGAGGGGACTCAGCTCAACTCCCGCTGGGCGGCGGATCCTAGTATATCACGGATTATCACAAATACTTTCACTATTATATCACGATTAGTGATAGAGAAATAATATTATTTATAGATGGCCTGAATTTACTGATTTTGGTTCATTTATTTACAAATTGTAATAGATATGATGGAAGAGCGTGGAAGCAATTGACGCATATGACAATCCTAAATAATTGCGATGATAGATAATAATGGTGACAAATCTACTTCCCAACCACTCCACCATCAGTTGTTTGTGACAGTTGATAGACAGAAATGTTTTAATGTTATTAATAATAAATATATTATAAACGGCAGACACTCTACAAGTTTATTTGCGCCATTGTAAACATTTAGTTTTAAAAATAAATGTGTAACAATACAAAACCATTAAATGTGGGTATTTAGGTAAAAACATCGATCTACTTATACATTTCGAAGTAAAGCTTGCGTCAATAACGTTTCCGTTGTAGTGTTGCCAAAATATAGGCGAGGGAGGAAGTTGTGGTAATTAGTTGATTTGTTTCAATAATTACTTTATTTTTTTTATTACAGAAATCGGCAAAGTTAGAACAGTTACAAACAACATTTTATAAAAAGTATTTTATAGTTTAGTTAAATTATTAAAAAAATATTATAAATTAAGATTAAAGATTTGGAGTATATCAAAGTTCACAAACCAAGGAAACATGGCTGAGGTAATAAATTCTTAAACCTATAAAATGACGGAAGAGGATGCATATTGTGCTATTCGGAGCGAACTCTAAACAAGGTTTTATTTAGAAAGGTGAATGCCCTTTAAGCCTACGTGATTTTTATTGAGAGCGAATAAAGATAAACGCAACTATTTTAACTAATCCAGGAATAAACTTGCAAAGAAGGTGCAAAAATCGATTATTCGGGTAAAAATATTTCCATAATTGTAATATTTAATATATCAACTTAATCTGATTAAATAGTTGATCATTATCTGTATCAAAAATGATAATTTTATTAAATTATAACCAGTTTTCGCGAAGGGAAATTTTTGGCTAAAGCATTCCTTAATTCGTACAAAAAATAAACGATTAATAATTTAACGAAATTTTCCTGAAAGCATTGGCTAAAACATTCCTTAATTCCTACAAAAAAAAATAACCCCAATGTGAGGAAATTATTTCGGATAACAAAAATTTATAAAAGATACGTTTATAAGTTACTTAAGTATCGTAGTTAATTAATTATTTAAATTGCAAGCAAGTAAACATTTCAAAAAGCTAAGTTTTAACTTTATTTATAAACTATCTTTTGCCTGCGGCTGCCCTCGCGTCCATTTCAGCATTCGTTGTTTTCAACATTACCTGCCGCTTTATCGGTAATTATATATTTTTTTCACCTTGAACGCATTTTTTCATCTCCCTGTGTACATTAGAAAGATAAAATATTTTTTAAAGATAGCTTAATCGGTTCTTGAGTCATAAAGACACATAGACAAACACACAAAATGAAAAATAGTGGTATTCGAATCAGTGCGTCATAAGACGATGATATACATCATATTTAAAAAACTCTAATGCACAGACGGAATCAATTACAAAATTTATACAAAAAATATGAAAAATATTGTTAAAAATTATATTTTATAAATAAATTGAGTAAACACGCCATAAAACCACGGAAGAACGACACGCCTGATAATTAAACTTCTAGATCTGACATTAATAGACCGTAATCTTGTTATAGTGACAATTCGTTGTGTCGCTGACAGGAAGCTGAGCCCTTGCGGTTAATATAATAATTTTTCACTTTTATGTCTGACAAATTTATGTATAACACTTTGATCGCGGACAATGTAAGTCTATTTTAGTTATGAAACACATTAAGGGACGTGAACTGTAAATGTTTTATCCTCTGCAATTGTACCAAAGTATTGTCGGACATTTCTGTACTAATAAATTGTAATATGCATATAAATTGATGTTTATTAATGTAAAGCACTAATCGTAAACCGTCTAGCGTATTAATGTCCAGTACTGTACGAGGTACAACGATATAATTAAAGTCACTGTCCAAAGTTTGTCTAAGTCGTGCTATAATTCATATTTTGATATATTTGATCATTGTTACGAGTGTTATAAAGGAGATTTCAGAATACTCTAGTTGTTACCGCCGTCTTCGTCTGCCTCTGCCTCATACGTCATATATCATAATTTATACAAATTTAAACATTTTTTTGTTTTATTATTACAACGCAAACCACTTTTGACAAAATTTCCCGGAATGAAAAGCAGTATAAATGTCGACTTTGATAATAACCACTACACCGAATTTCATTAAAGTATTTTCAGCTATTTTGTTCTATTTTTATTATAGCCCAAATCAGTTATTGTAACTTTTCGTGAAAATCAAATAATTTTTTTGTATATTGTTCAGGGCAATAAGCTATAACGCCCCCAAATTCAATCTGAATTTGTTTGTTAGTTCTGTATAATACAAACAAACGGATTAAAAAAAGTATTTTCTATAGATACATTTAATTTCTGTACACTACTGAACATGCTATTATTTGCATTTTGACATATATATATATTTGTAGAACAAATTGTTTAAATTTTTCTATAACATTTTGAATTAATCTCTCTTGAAATCTATCACCGTACAACAAATTTACTTAATCTTCATATATTTTAGATTGTGATGCCAAATCACTGTAACTGAATACAAATTTTTCTGTCCAGTAAAATGTATCAATTGAGAAATTCAAAATATATATCCTAAGTGAAAACATATGTTATCAATTTGTCTGCGTGTAATGAAATATGGGATTTGGATGTCCCGCCAATAAACGGCTGTCAAATGGGGCTAATGATTATATAATATTTCAACATAGAAATTTTCATTCATTTGAAAGTGTATTTTAGGTTTTAGTGATTTATATACAAGTTTAAATTAGTGGAATAGAAATGTTTATAAGAACGCCGGCGCTCTACTTTACTGAAACTAAAATACCTTTAGAACCGTTTGAAAAATTGAGTGCTGAAATACTGTAGCAAGACTCCTCCGCGGATTAACAAATATGCACAGATAACTATTTAAACAGATTCGGTAATATTCTTAAATTTTATTACTCTGTTCTGATTTCGCGTTGGTTATTTTTATAGATACATCTCGATGTTTTCCGAATTCTCTTATAATATATTTAGCTGCGTTAAATTATGTACCTGGCGGACATATTTATGTTGATCCAGTCTTTCATAAAAGACACTTTGGGGTGGTCCTAAATTTATTTGTTTTTCAACACGTGTTCAAGAAATAATAATTGTCAGAGTTTTTAATAAATTATGTTCATACATTTATTAAAAGATTAAAGGTCAAAATACTTAAAAATTTTAATTAATGCAATAATTGTTTTTCAATTTTGGAAATACTTTAATCTTAAGTAATATAAAGTCATTTAAGTATAAAATTATTACTAAATTATAAATATTAATTTATTATATATTAAAAATTTAGGTATTTTTGTGACGTAATCAATCTCAGCGATTTAAGAGCACGATGTAAATATTTTATCCGACACTAACTGTTGCCAGCGACTTCACCTCCCCTTTCCCCTCTCCAACTTGAGAATTATTTTATCAACACATACAATTTATACCAAAAAATATTTAAGTTTTATTTATAGTCAAGGTATTTTCAGTATATATTACTCTTTGTAGAATGAAAATATGAGCATTTCAGTAAGAAAGTACCGACTTGCGCGTGTTCGCGAACAACTAAGCAGATAAACCGACAACCATTACAAAACTATTATTTAGAGGTCTGTTACTAATTTGAAATATATATATATATATATATATATATTCAATGTACAGACTTGATTTTATCATCTATACTTTGTTGTTATAATATTATTTCGAAAAACCAACACCCATCTGTAATTACCTGTGTTTAGTTTTATAAATAGCTTCGAGCAGAGCCGCCCTGAGGCTAGTTATGAGGTGGAGGAAAAGTAAACTAAAGCTTCCACTTTTTAACATTTTATACACGTTATATACAAATTGTATATATATTTCAACTTTTACTACCGTGGCGCCACCTATGATGTGAAATATCGTAATTATCACGTTTGTTTTAAGACGCAGTGATGAAATATAAATTAGCAGACGCATAAATTTCAATCCATAGCTGATACACAGAAATGTAGGACACGTAAATGAATCGATAGTTGTCTAAATAAATAAATCGGTAAATCCTATTTAACCCAGAAACATGTTTATTAAATCTGTCAATATTAGTGCTTGGTAAACTCCAAAAATATTAATTTAAACATCGGTTATTGGATAAACATTTTGTAGTCTTAGATCTAACGTAACATTAATATTTTTATATAATAAGCGAATATAAGAGTGGTATGTAGTGCCGCCATTTGCATTAAATAATACAAATGTTGCCACCTTTAAGAATGTGAAGGAATGATACTGCAGATTTCGTTTAGAGATTTCGCACATCCGGTATACGAAAAGCTCGTTATAGTATTAAAAAAATACAAATTGAATACAGATTAAAATATTATTTTTTAACATGAAACCGGCGAAAAACCGGTAGCAATTTTTTTTTTATAAAAAATTAAATTACGACCTGTTCAAAATTATCTATAATTTGTATTTGGTTTAAATTATTTATTTATATAAATATAAGTGAATTTTACTTTTTTATTATATTATATTAACCTAACCTAACCAAGATATTGGCGTCATATACATGTAGTTACAGTATAAATAAAACTCGGTGTAGTTTTGTGCCCTTTATCACTTTTAGTGTTAAATCGTGCGGCGACCATAAAGAAATAATCAACTTTTGTAGAGATAGGGTGAAAAGTTTATATTATAGGTATAGGTGTAGTGTATTAATATGAGTCATAATATTTAGTAGGTTTTATTTTTTATTTCAAGATCTTTGTACTCTATAAATTGAGATGACAGGAATGAAAGATTTTAAGTAAGTTAACAGGCAATGTTTTTTAACATCGACATGACTATTTGTTATTGAAAAATTAGTTGTGTCCAGCGACTTTATCTGTCTCCAACTAAAATATAACTTATCCATTTTTACTTAAACTTTATACAATACGTAAATTTAGGTTAATTTGAGAGAATATGAAAGGAGTGAAGGACATTTTATATATTAATTCAAATTGAATGTACAGATTATAATTAATGTTATCAATAAACTAAATGCCGTTAAAGTTTTTGAAAAAAATATCACCTTCATAGTTCATTACTGTTTTTTTATGTAATAATGTTTTATTAAAAACAGTAACAGTCTTTTAGTATCAGTTTTATTGTAAACTTAACCTATTTTTATATTTGCAGCATTTTAGTGTGCACTGTGCGGAATTACTTTGGTAATTTTTTTTTCAAGTTGATATTTTTTTTTATTTTATTATAATTATTGAAAATTCGTTATCCAACTGTTTTTATGACTTTAAAAAGTATCTAAAATGAAATTTTCTTTGTTATGTTTTGAGTTATATATAAGAATAACCGTTTCAATTCGATCATTTTCTTTTTGCAGACGCGTAAATCTAAATTTTGAACGTCCGGATTCAATGAGATCATGTCGTAAAAAGTTTATGGTTTGGCTCACCGATGACCGAATGCGCTGAAACAAAA